>CM065589.1:76742210-77342210 GCA_033119425.1 Bufotes viridis | reverse complement strand
TGCTCTGCACGGATCTAGCACAGGGCAAAGGAGAGCATCGGAGCATGAACTGCTCCGATGCTTAAGTCAGGGGTGCTGCCAGGGTGAAAATGGAGGTATGTCCAGGTTCAGCTCTGAACCTGTACAACCCCTTTAATGCGACCCTTTTGGTGTCACTGTCAACTATAAGCCCTGATGCCCTGTTCAGGGCAGCCTGATCCGTGACACATGGAGACCCTGAGGCACTGTGCTTTGTACAGAAGAAGCCAACAGAAAGAATTTGTGTTCCTCTATATAAAAGTGAATGTATTGAGATGTAGAATATAACCCAACAGACTTAGACCTCATGCACACAACCTATTTTTGGTCCGTGTCCAATCCACAATTTTTGCAGATCACGCACAGACTCATTCATTTCTATGGGTCTGCAAAAAAACGGATAGCACATGCATGTCATCCATGTTCTGTCAGCATCCATGCGGTTAAGCTGCAAATTATAGAACCTTTTTTCTTACAAAGGCACGATGCCTCAGCATACATAGTACCCATAGTGCCAATGGCTAATGTAGAATCACAGGGACTGCCTGTGCCGCTGTACAGGGTCTATTAATTTGGCTTTGCTTTATGTACGAGCCCTTAAACTGTAGTTACGGTAGTTTTGTAATCATGTACTACCAGGAAAAAAAAACATTCTTATTGTGTTGATTTCCTACCTTTCAAAGTTGTGCACAAAAGGAATAGCCCTCTCTTAAAGGCTATGAACACCTTCAGGGACAATTTTTTATGATTGCATTTTACTTATTTTTGACTGTTTATTAAACATTTTCTGCAGTTTTTGTTCTACAGGGTTAAGTTGCAGGCTATCAGCAGACTGTCAATTTCTGTTTGATACAGAGTGGCGGTCATGTTACTGTTATGATGGCTGGATGTGTAGCTCTTATCTCTGAATCCTGACAGCAGGAAAGTGCCTGAGCTATAGGTTCCCTGGTGACCAGCAAAGGTGCCCTGAGTGAGTAGTCTAGTCTAGTGCTATTTAGTTAAAAAAGACATTAGCCTTCACAAATCCATAATGTACAAATCTGTACTATGGCCCCCAGAGAAATCTGTGGACCTTTAATGTACCTGATTGTGCACTGATTGTATATGGAGGGATAATACGTTTTTATGGATAATGTTAGAAAATATATTGTGCTATGTTCCATTATGTTCCATATTACAGAGGTATTCTCTCCTAGGAAAACTGCTTCTAGAGAGGAATGCAGTGCTGTAAATAGGCACCAGACGGTGGCAAATTCAATGCCTGTGGCTCTGTAATTTCAAACCTTAGGAACTGTGTGTGCCACAGTACAGGCTTTAGCCTTGTCTTGTTCATGAGGTCTTAATTAGCTTTATAAATGTGTCTCAAATTTATAACTTTTACCAGAAATCAAGAATCATTTATTATGTAGTAGTTTTCATTTCAAGTTTTAGACTCTTCCATTCCTTCTAATTAGTAATGTGTGTGTGTGTGTGTATATATATATATATATATATATATATATATATTAGAAAAAGTACCCGGCATTGCCCGAGTATGTAGTGTTGGTCTGTTTGTGTGTTTGTTGTCATTTGTTTCAAAGGTGCCCAGGAGGACAATCTATGCCCTCTTTTTTAAGGTGAAATTGCTAGTTGCCCTATATACTACAGCAGTTACACACTTTTATTTTATTAACTGCCCCCATAACATAACCTCCACAGCACCCCATCCTTCTCACTGTGACCTCCACAGTGCCCCGCCCTGTTTAACAGTAGCCTCTACAGCACCGAGCCCTTCCATTTAACTTTACAGCACCCTCCCCCCTTAACAGTGACCTCCACAGCACCACACCCCTTAAAGGTAATCTGTCACCTCTGATTACACAATTCGAGTGAACTCTCGCGCAGGCGCAGTACCCACTGAGGGCTGCGCCAGCGCGATGTACTGGAGACTGAGGGCAGGAGCTTCATCAGGGTCACTGGGCATGCGCTTCCTCCCAGGATGACTGAGGGGAGAGCGAGCATCTGACGTCACTGGCTCGGCGCATGCCCAGTGACAATGATGAAGCTTCTGCCCTCAGTCTCCAGTACATCGCGCTGGCACAGCCCTCAGTGGGTACTGCGCCTGCGCGAAAGTTCGCTTGGCCGTCAGGGAGGGGGAGGAGACGCTGTGGGCGGTTAGGTCTGCTTGTTGGAGGCGGCTTTGGGCACTGTAGGGGGGCGTTACTAGGCTCCAAAGGGGGAAGAAAACGCCCCTTTGGGCACCTTCAGGCTTCATTTGCATAAAGATAAAAAGCGTTTTTTAGCAAAACTACTGCACGAATGACATAATAGAAAAGACAAGCCGATTCATGACTGGTTTAAAAGCTGAAATTGTGTAATCAGAGGTGACAGATTCCCTTTAAGATTGACCTGTACAGCGCCTGCCCCCTAACAGTGACCTTCACAGCACCTCATCCCTTTAAGAGTGACCTCCCCCCCTTAACAGTGACCTCCACAGCGCCTGCTCCCTAACAGTGACCTTCACAGCACCTCATCCCTTTAAGAGTGACCCCCTTAACAGTGAACTGCACAGCAGCCCCCTCAACAGTGACCTCCATAGCACCACACCCCCTTAACAGTACCCTCCACAGCACCCTACCCTTTTAACAGCTAACTTCACAGCACCTCATCCCCTTAACAGTGACCACTATAGCACTTCGCCCCTTAACAGTAAGATCCACAGCATGCCATTCCCTTAACAATGAGCTCCACAGCGACCCACCCGCCTAAAGGGGTTATCCAACCCCTATAATGACCCCCCCCCCCAATGCCTGGGCCCTCATAGGTATATATATAGGTTATACTTTCCCAGCTCCACGTCGCTCCTGATCCGCCTCTGCATCTCCCTGTCACGCAGATTAAAACATCCGGTGTCGGGGGTGAGTATAAATGTGCCTATCATGTGGTCTGCGGTCACAAAGATACACATAACCCTTGACTAACAAGGACAGTTCGCTCTTGTCCTTTACACAGACCCCCCTGTTCATGAGACAGGGGGGTCCATTTTTATTATAAAAGGATATGGAAGAGGAATGGTCACACATTCCTGCTTTTAATAGTGAATTTCTTTCTCTCCAAGGAAGCCTGAAGGAGCTGATTTGTGTACTTGTGATTGTCCAATACTCTGTAGAAAGTCTAAAGGGCCCTTTACACAGGCTGAGAATCTGCCACATAATTGCTAACAAGCAAGGATAGAGGGATTATCTGTCGGTGTAAAGTAAGTGTCGTCAATTACTGATGAACGAGCGAAATGCTCGTTCACCAGGAAATAGATGTATGACACAAAAATTGTTGTTTGCCAGCAGCAGAACCTGCTGCGTAAACAGCCTTTGTTGCTGCCAAGCAATGAATCAGTATCACAAAGGCATTAGTGATCGCTGATCCCCATACTGTGGAGGAGATCACTGTAGGTTATAGCAATGTTCCCCTCTGCCAACAAGCAGGCGATTGCCAGGAAGGAATGCTTCATTCCTGACAATCGCCTGCTGCATTGTCCCAATTAAAGGGACCTTTACTAATATGGATAACAAACAGTGGATGCCCATCAGCCAAACATATGCTAAAAGTTATTTCAACAAGGGTTGTCCTAATGTGGACTGGACAATCCCAAACTGAGCAGTGCAGCTTGAAACTCCTGAGCTCCAATGCAAGAAAACTATAACAAAGCTTCCCACCTACCACATATGTGCAAATGCAGCAAGCCCCTGAGGAGCCGGTGCAGAGGATGGGAATGGTAGTGGCCCTGATAAAGTGTTGTGTCACAGTGTACTCTCTCAGGTGGTTTCTCCCTGGTGATCGGTGCAGTGGAAATGTAGTTTAAAGACTCAGGCCCGGAGTAAAAGACTAAAAGTCTCTCTTTACTCGTTTCTATCTCCAGATGAGTTATGGTGACAATTTATGGCACCTGTGATATGCTATCCTGCTAAAAAATCTCCCTCAAACTTCTGGCTAATAGCTGGAAGCTGGCACTTGTGCAGTGTCCTGGAATGTACTGCAAAGCACTGAAAGTGTTAATGTCACGTATTTTATGTTTTATATGCATGTACTACAAATCCCATACGGTTGTATAGGGAGTGGGAGGTCCTATGTGCCTAGACAGGGCTGGCCCCACCCTTTCTCTCTATAAGGAAGATTCTGGAGTCTTTGGCTGCCTGCTAGGGAGAGAACACATTAGAGCAGCAAGGTGCAGATCCTGGAGGGAGATTCCATTGCCCTACAAACTGCAAGCAGTTTATGTGCCAGACCTTAGAAGGGAGAAAAGCTACAGAAGGTTTAGCCAACATATCGGGATGGCGGATTACTTTAGCAAGGAAAGTAATGCTTCCTCTGCATGTGGTGGGAACACTATAGGCTACAAGCTGCCCACCATTACCAAAGGACAGGAAGGTGCACCTGTTCAGAGACTCTATTCCCCTGAGAATACTGTGGATATCATATACATCTGAACATCTACCAAGAAGGGAGGAACAGGGTGGTTAACCCTGTCCCTGCCAACCATACCGTACATCTTGGTGTACTCACATAAGATTAACAATAGCATTTACAGATACCCCCAGGTCTGGGGTACTACACAAACAATTAATGATCCCCTCACCAGTTCACCTCCATCTGTACACGGACACTTGTAGAAGCAATCCAATGTGAACAGCTAAATTTAAAAATCCAGCACCAGATCAAGATATCAATAAAAATCTTCAACAATTTATTGTGGAAATTTTTTTATAAAATCCACAAAACGACACGATGGATCCCAGCAACAAGTCTACATGTTCTGGGCTAGCTGTAGGCCTTATTCATGACCTAAAGTTGCATCAACTCAAACCTCCATTCAAAGCACATATGATGAATACAGTCACGTGACATTAAAATGCACACATCTGATGCATACAAAGCAAATTGCATAGTCTGTTATTACAACATGATGATATCGAACAACAAGTCTCAGCAGTCAATAGCAATAGATTATATCTTGTCTCCGATTTAAACCTTTTGGATATCTAGTTTGTAAAGTAAAGATCCAAAAGGACTTGCGACAGTCCGGATGTGATGCAGCCCTATAGCTATGCCCCTGACTTAGGGTACTTTCACACTTGCGTTGGTGCGGACCCGTCTGTTTATTTGCACAGACGAATCCGCACGTATAATGAAAACGTTTGTATCCGTTTAGAACCGATCCGTTTGCATTAGTTTTAAAGAAAAATGACAAAGTTGGAACCATTTTGAATTTCATTGAAAGTCAATGGGGAACGGATCCGTTTTCAAATGCACCATATTGTGTCATTAAAAACGGATCCGTCCCCATTGACTTACAATGTAATTAAAAATGGATCCGTTAGGCTCCGCATCTTCAGACGGACACCAAAATACAGCAAGCTGCGTTTTGGTGTCCGCCTCCAAAACAGAATAGAAGCGGAACGGAGCCGAACTGATGCATTCTGAGCGGATCATTATCCATTCAGAATGCATTGGGGCTGAACTGATCCATTTTGGACCGTTTGTGAGAGCCCTGAAACGGATCTCAGAAACGGAATCTAAAACGCTAGTGTGAAAGTACCCTTAACTGATGGAAAGAAGTCATACCCTGACTGAGATGTAATATTTTTAGTGCTTAAGTAACATACCTTGTAACCATGCAATCTTCTCTGTGTTCGGTGAGTCTTGTTTGGTCACATTTCTTACCTGGGAATTTCAAATAAGTTTGAATCATCGTCTGACTGAAAGTATCGGTCAAAACTTCCTTAATGTTTCTAAACCTGGACTCACAAAGAGATTGTCACTCAGTCATCAGTCATACTGATACCTGGCTGAAACCATTATAGGCAGAATGCTTAGGATATTGTCTGGTTGGTGAATGTTAGAATATTTTACAGATGATAGGTTTGTGGCTGCCCAAGAGCCTCTGGGGGAAGGTGTTGCATTCCAAATTGACCTCAAACCAATTTTTATGGATCATGAGCACAGGCATGTGGTCTCCAATTGTATTATTAGTATAATTAAAGGGGTTGTCCATGTTCAGGGCTAAACCCACGGCTCCCCTTCACTCATTTACCATGTCTGAGTAGAGCATTGGAGAATTTCTTGCTCTGATGCTCCCCTTTGTCCTGTGCTGCATCGTGCAGAACAAGGTCTTTTTCTTTACTATTGGTGACGTACCAGGCTTCACATGGGTGACTTCCGCCAAGCAGTGAGCCCGGTGACGTCACCGGCACAAATAGGCGGTCTTTAGCGCTGCTCAGTGCTTTTTACAGGCTAGGACAGTGATAAAGACTGCCTATCAGTGTCGGTGACATCACTGGGATCACTGCTAGGCAGAAGCCCCCGCCTAGCATACTGAGAAAATGCCGGGGACGTCACCGGCAGTAAACAAACAGCGCTTGTCCTGCACTATAAAAGTGCAATATAAAAGAGAATATTTAAAAGAAGACAAACTGCTACAAGAGGACATAGTTTTAAATTAGAGGGGCAAAGGTTTAAAAGTAATATCAGGAAGAATTACTTTACTGAGAGAGTAGTGGACGCATGGAATAGCCTTCCTGCAGAAGTGGTAGCTGCAAATACAGTGAAGGAGTTTAAGCATGCATGGGATAGGCATATGGCCATCCTTCATATAAGATAGGGCCTGGGGCTATTCATAGTATTCAGCATATTGGGCAGACTAGATGGGCCAAATGGTTCTTATCTGCCGACACATTCTATGTTTCTATGTTACTATGCAGCGCAGGGCAAGGGGAGCAACTGAGCAAGAAATGCTCCAATACTCCACTCAGACATGATAAATGAGTAAAGGGGAGCTAATTGATTCTAAATGAATTGGATTTGTTACAAATCTCCCCAAAAATTGGGTTTTTAAATGTGATTTTTTTTTTTTGGGGGGGGGGGGGGATTTGTCCTGCATGAATTGGCACAAAATGGCAGCCGCTATTTTACAATTCAGATGGCAGAGAAGGCATTTTCCACCAAAAAAGGATCATTTTTGGACGCTATAAATACAAAGCCCCATTTTTTTTAATTGACATGTCACTTTAAGTCGTAATAACTTTGAAACGCTTCTACATATCCATGCAATTCTTACTTCATTTTTTGTGACACATACTTTATGTCAGTGGAAAATTTGGGTTGCTAACTTGTTTTGGATTTTTGTCCTAAAAAGAATAATCCGATGTTAATAAAAATGTGGGAAAAATTAGCAGTTTTCAAAATTTAAATAAGTATGATTTTAAGACAGATAGTCTACCACACAAAAAGTTCATGTTTAATATTTTCCAGGTTCCTACATTACATAAAAATAATTTTTGGAAAGTACTTTATTTTATTTGCACGTTAGAGGGCTTATACATTTAGCAGTAAAATTGAAGGGCAAGTCAAAGTACATGATGTTAGGGTTTGGCCAAGATAAAAGTTAAAGAGATGTTTCCATAAAAAAAAGGTATTTTTTAAAACTCTATATTCATAGAAAACATTTGTTTTAGAATGTGTGGCTGTTTTTCTTATTTATTTCATCAGTGCTGTGCCAAAAAAATGTGATGGTAGTGTCCCTTTAAATAAGAGAATTTGGCGCCATTGTGTGACTGTGTAAAGTACCAAAGGATCCTTCTCAGAGTTTGAGATACAAAAACGCCTGATCACAGTCACCAAAATGTTCTTTGTGGAGCTCCCTCTCCTTCTTGCCATGCTGCTGCTGCTGGAAGAGAAGGAGGACAGGAGAAGAGGAGTTATCTGTGGTGTTACATAGGACTGCAGGGAACATCTGCGATATTACCTGCACTCAGAGAATTATCAGTATGCTATCTGTGGTGTTACACATGACTGCAGGGAACATCTACTACATGATCTGTAGTCAGAGAGTTATCACTGTGTTATCTGTGGTGTTACATAGGACTGCAGTGACAGGGGTGCACCTAGCTATTCTGCTGCCTGAGGCAAAAACTGAAATGGCGCCTCCCCCCCATGCCAATTTCTTAACCTAACCTTTTTGCCACAATGAAAGAGCTCATTGCCCATGGCCCTTCCGCTGCCCCCATCTTGCCCCTACCTGGTGCTGCCTGAGGCAATCGCCTTACCTGGCCTCATTGGTGTTGCACCCCTGTGCAGAGAACGTGTTCTATATTTCCTACACTCATAGGGGGTCATTTATTAAGATCGGCGTTTTAGACCCCAGTCTTACTAAGGCCCCTTTCACACGGGCGAGTTTTCCGCACGGGTGCAATGCGTGAGGAGGACGCATTGCACCCGCACTGAATCCGGACCCATTCATTTCTATGGGGCTGTGCACATGAGCGGTGATTTTCACGCATCACTTCTGCGTTGCGTGAAAATCGCAGCATGTTCTATATTCTGCGTTTTCACGCAACGCAGGCCCCATAGAAGTGAATGGGGCTGCAGGAAAATCGCAAGCATCCGCAACCAAGTGCGGATGCGTTGCGATTTTCCCGCATTGTTGCTTAGCAACGGGACCCAATCTCTATTATTTCCCCTTATAACATGGTTATAAGGGGAAATAATAGCATTCTTAATAAAGAATGCAGTGTTAAATGAAGAGGGAGGGGTTAAAAATAATAAAAGTTAACTTACCTTAGCCACTTGATCGCGTAGTCGCGATCTGTCCTCTCTTTCCCTGCAGCATCTATGATCTAAAGGACCTGTGATGACGTCACATCACATGGCCCAATCACATGCTCCATCTGTGCTCAAACAGACATAGAAAATGATGAATGATATGGGCCTGCCGGTTCTTGAGATGGAGTCCGTGTCTATCAGACTTTTATGGCATATCCACAGAAAAGTCAGAGATGGCCACATGGTGTTGCATGTTTACCCTCTGGTTTCTACATGGGAATGTACCCTTATTAACAGATTGCCCACCTTTCATGATATATCGCCCAGTTACCCAACTGCTCTGCCCATCAACTGCCAAGGCGTAGAGGGAACATTGCTGATGGCCATCTTGATTGAAGAAACAGCACCAAATCTCGCTTGCGCTGACGTGTGAAGTCACCATGTCCTCAGGCTGGCCGGGCGCGGTGACGTCAGCAGTGATGACATCACCACGTCCGCCCAGTGTGATCGCAAAAAGTTTATTCATGGCCGTGATGGCCTCTCTGTGAACAAATGGGTGAGGGGAGAATGTATTTTTTTTTTTTTAACCCCTGAAAGGACTCAAAGTGACTGTCAAATGCCGCAATCAGCATTGAACGTGTCATCTGAAGGGTTCAATGATGGGGTGGCGTTAGTTTGTGTGAAGTCACTGCTGTGGTTGATGTCAATATTACTAACTAAGTTGCCTTTTCTAACAAGAATTGGAACTGAAACTTTGTTGGCCACCTGGGGGCTTTGGCATGTGCACTAGCATGCACAGAGTTTGCAGTTGTGGATCGTCAGGCAATACATGAAAGTAGTTGGTGTGGTGGCTACTAAAATGCATCAAGGGGCAGGTCAGCATCTACTGGCTAGTGGCTAGTGCAACCAACCTATAGTAACTAAGCGCAACTGGCTGTGCTGGAGGGTAGCCTCCCATTAGGAGCAAACCTGAGTCTGGAGGAGCACTGATGGTAATGCATGTCCCCTGTCCTGGCGAAGGACCTCTCAGAAAGTTATTTGTTAATTGAACAGAATGTTCTGTGTTATTCTCAAGGTAAGCCTCCTTACATAATAGTCCATAACACAGCTCCCGTTGCATAGCATTATCTTTCTATTGATCAGAGAAAATACTGAATACACACAAAAGCTATCCTTAGCGTGTGTATCCATTTTTGCAGACCGAAATACAGACATGGCAGTGTGCATGATGCCTCAGCAATGGTGGATTATAATAGGTGCGATTGAGCTGGCAACCCCAGGCCCAACGTTTCTGCAGGGCCCATCGCTACCCAAAACCGATTATACAAAGAACAAGAGCTGTGATTTTCTTATGGTCCCTTTACACAAGACGATATTACAGCAAAATGTCAGGGAGGAGGCGTTATTTGCCGACAATTTGCTGATCGCTAGCGGAGGAGACCAGTGCATTTACATCCAGTGATCTCCTCTAGAGTATGGGGAGGAGCGATCAATAATGCTATCACTCTTCCCCATACTGACTCGTTGTTTCCTGGCAGTAGATCGTGTTTACACAGCACCATCTGCCACTGGGAAACTATGATCATTTGTGCTGCACAAAAGATCCAATTACCCGATGAACGAGCATTTTGCTCATACATCGGGTAATCGTCGGTGCATTTACACTGCCAGATCATCGCTAACGATGGTTAACGTGGGCCCTTTAGAAGAAAGGACTTTTGATGACATCATCACCATGTGACCAGTAACATATTGAAGTTATTGGTCACATGGGGATAACCTCATCAGAGGTCCTTTCTCTCTACCAGGAGTGCTGCAGGAGAAGTTTGCGGTAATTATGGAGTTTTTTTGTGAAGATGACATCAGGAAAAGGTGACAGGGACTGTTATGCTATTATACAGTATACTGTAAGCTACTACATACTGTGGGGTGCTATACTGTATACTGTGGAGTTCTGTATACCATGGGTGCTGCATACTGTGGGGTGCTGTATACTTTGGAGTCCTATACTGCAAACTGTGGGGTGCTGTATACTTTTAGGTGCCATACTGCATAATGTGGGGTGCTGCATACTTTTAGGTGCCATACTGCATACTGTGGGGTGCTCTATACTTTGGGGTGCAATACTGTAGGGTGGTGTATACAGTGGGATGCTGCATACTTTGGGGTGGTGTATACTTTGTGGTGCTGTACTGTATACTGTGGGATGCGGTATACTTTGGGGTGCAGTATACTGTAGGGTGCTGTATACACTGGTGTGCTATACTGCAAACTTTGGGGAGTTGTATACACTGTATTCTATACTGTAGGGTGCTGCATACTGTGGGGTGGGGTATACTTTGGGGTTCTATACTGTATACTGTGGGGTACTATACTGCATACTGTGAGGAGTTGTATACTGTGGGGTGCTGTATACACTGGGGTGCTGTACTGCAAACTGTGGGGTGCTCTATACTTTGGGGTACTATATTGTGGGGTGGTGTATACTTTGTGGTGCTGTACTGTATACTGTGGGATGCGGTATACTGTAGGGTGCTGTATACACTGGTGTGCTATACTGCAAACTTTGGGGAGTTGTATACACTGGGTTCTATACTGTAGGGTGGGGTGCTGCATACTGTGGGGTAGTATATACTTTGGGGTTCTATACTGTATACTGTGGGGTACTATACTGCATACTGTGAGGAGTTGTATACTGTGGGGTGCTGTATACACTGGGGTGCTATACTGCATACTGTGGGGTGCTCTATACTTTGGGGTACTATACTGTGGGGTGGTGTATACTGTGGGGTGCGGTATACTTTGGGGTGCTATACTGTATACTATGGGGTGTTGTATACTGTGGGGTGCTGTATACACTGGGGTGCGATACTATATATTGCATACTGTGGGCTACTGCATAATGTAGGGTATTATATACTGTGGGGTATGACACTGTATACTGCGTGCGTAGTGTTGTACACTATACACTATGAGGGGCTGGCAGTGTTACACTGTAGACGTCAATTCAACAAATCTGACCCAGATAAATGAAAGTTATTAGGTCCTTCTAAACAAAAACTGTACTCTGACGACTAAACACCGGCGAGCTATCAAAGTGTATTATTCTGTGTGTTCCCTCCTGCACCAGGTATTGTGGTTCTGTGTGCACTGTCACCACTGTCATAGTAAATTCTACAATCACTTCATACATTGCCCCCCAAAAAAGAGGGGATGATCGGGACAAATGAGGAGTCCCAAGATGAGTAAACAGCCCCGAGCCTATGATACACTTAACCGCCCCAGTGCTGACGGATGTAAGATATTTCAGTAGTGCTAGAAATCCTTGCCACTTTTTGGGTAAGGAGCCACAGAAAAAAGAGTCCATGAAGTGAACATCTTATTTAGTTCTGAAAAACTTTAAGATGAGTTTAGCAAGTGAGAAGTTCCAGAGATGGGCCTTCAAAGAGAATGAGTAGTACAAATAAACAGCACTGGAAAGTTCCTGAGATAATCGGACTACAATTGTTCAGGGAACAAGGAATTCGGTTGTGGAGACCCAAAGGAGGACCGTGCCAAGGACCATCCAGTTGTTTTTTTCCCTGCTTATTTATGCTTTTCAAAGGCCAAACCCCATGGGTGGAAGTTCACCTGACTATGCAACTCCAATTATCCCCTGATTACCAGAATGATCTACAGTGTTCAGAACTTTTGTAAGCCCCATGCAGAGATATGGCCTGTTTCCCCTGACATTGCTAAACTGTTGTCATGAAAGCCAGATGAATTACAGTGCTGTTTGATTACAATAAACATAGGGGACAAAGGAGAGCCTTCCTCGGTCATTGTCAGGTGAGCTTTAGATGTAGATTTGAGAAAACACCTTTTATTGACAAAGGATTTGAATGGATCAGTATTAGACATCATGTGGTCCTCCCAGCACAACCCTCGTATTATCAGATCACTGTATACTTTCAATTAGCCCATTCTTTGGAGATGTGGTAAGTTCTCTTTCAGATCATGTCAAGCATGCAGGAAAGCAAACTTGAAATGGGAAGCCTATACTTCATTGCTAGGCAATAAGCTCTTTAATTTTTTGGGTGGCCCTTTCCATGTATGTAGAAGAAATGTTGTTATAGCAACACCAGTCCATAGGGGGTGACAGCTATTTTTCCTTGTTAATCTATATAAATAAACCATGAAACAATGAACTGCACTGAAATGGATCACACATACAGGTACAATAGAGTTTATGGGTGATCATGTCCTATCTAGTATATGGTGCATGAAACTGACATGAAAATATTCTTCATTTGGCAGCCAGGACTGGATCCAGATTGGTGGAGGCTTTGTGAGCGCCATCTCCACAGTAAAAGTGTCATATAATCAATGGCTAGCTTAATGGGGTTGTCCGGGTTCAGAGCTGAACCCGGACATATCCCCATCTTCACCTCTTCGGCCCCCCTTGCCCTGCGCTGGTTTGTTTACCCCGACACTGCTAGGCTTCCATCCAACAGTGTTCCCGTGAAGTCACCGACTCTGATGGGCAGACTTTAGTGCTGCTCAAGGCTGTTTTACATGCTAGGGCAGCGCTAAAACCCGCCTATCAGTGTCGGTAATGTCACTGTGCTCACTGCCCGGCGGAACCCTCCGCCTAGCTTACACTATGAGAACTCCATTAAATGCCTTTTCCCTGCTCGATTCAGGGCAGGGCAAAGGAGAGCATGGAAGCATGAAATGCTCCGATGCTCATATCATAGGGGCGGGAGGGGAGAAGATGGGGATATGTCCTTTAAAGGGAATCTGAATCTCACTAAACTAGAGTAAGGCCGTTATTACACCAACAGATTATCTGACAGATTTTCTGACTAATAATTGGACAGATGGCCGATTACACACACAGATCTTATTTTATACACACCAACTATTGGTCAGATAATCTGTTGGTGTAATACAGGGGTGGGGAAATTTACGATTTCATGTGGCCCGCAGTCCCCTGTCAGAACATATTGTGAAAATGATAATGACCGCTTCCATTGCTAGCTGTACTCACCTTCCCTGGTCTTCTTTTGGCCCCACACTGTGTCCTGACACATACAGTGTCAGGACGTAGTGCACGTAGACAGGGCCGCCATCAGGGGGGTACAGCCAGTATTCCAGTAAGGGGTCCGGCCGGTCCTCAGCCTTTTTTTTTCTTCTTGTGGCCTTGCACTGGCTCTGCTGGAAGGGGGCCCGCGGCAGCGGCAGGTCACAGGGAGATGAACGCTTCCATTGTGGAAGCGGTCATCTCCATAGTCATCTGTATCGCCCTCCTCAGGACAGCGATACAGATGGCTGTGCTGCGGCAGGGCAAAGGAGGGAGAGGCGTCTCCCTTCCCTCTTCCTTTGATAGGCTGTGGGCCTTGTGCCGGCAGCCTATCAGAGGCCGATGCAGGCGGCGCGATGACGTAATCCCGCCGCCTGAGCAGTACAGCACGAGACATAGGCCGGAAGAGGCCTGCATCACATCGCAGTCTGGAGTGAAGGTAAGTATGAGTGTTGTTTTTTTTTTTGTTTTTTTTTAAATACAGTCGCACATGGGGGATTGGGGGGTGCAGGAGGCACTTTATACTGCTCCTGTGTCCATGATCCAGTCCTGCTCCTGTGTCCATGTTCTAGTTTTGCTCCAATGGCATAGCTAAAGGTATTTGGCTCCTGGTTTAAATTACAGTTTGGGGGGAACATGGGGGAGCAGGAGGCACTTGATACTGGCACATGGGGGGTGCATTGGCACTTGATACTGGCACATGGGGGGGGTTGGCACTTGGTACTGGCATGTGGGGGGAAGGCACTTGATACTGGCACATGGGGGTACATTGGCACTTGATACTGGCACATGGGGGGGGGGTTGGCACTTGGTACTGGCACGTGGGGGGAGGCACTTGATACTGGCACATAGGGGAAAGAGAGGCACTTGTTACTAGCACATTGGGGGGTTGGCACTTGTTACTAGCACATGATTGGGGGGGCATCTTTGGGGGGCACTTGTTACTGGCACATTATTATGGGGCACTATGGGGCCTTCTACTGAGGCCACAAAATAGGGGTATTTTATATGGAGGGCTCTGTGTGGTACTAGTATTATCAGGGGTTTTATCTGCAGTATAGTATTGGGGACCACAGGGGCACAGTATTGGGGGTAGTAGGATGATTTGTCCAGAAGAAGGGAGGATGATGAAAAAGTAGTAAACTAAGATTTTATTTTTATTGTCAAACTGCAGAGACAGAAAATGGCGACAAAATGGTTGTCTGGTCTGAAGGTCTGAAAGGAGAAGGTGAGGACAGAGAACATATACTTCAAAGGAGACGTCCCTGGATGTAAGAGCTATGTCGGGCTGTATTATTGTAGTGATGGGATCAGGGGCGTAAGTTCCAGGGGCGTAGCTAATGGCTCATGGGCCCTGGTGCAAGAGTTCAGCTTGGGCCCCCCTTCTCTCAGTGCTTTGTGTGTCTTCTTATGCGGCATAAGGGTCTTTGGGCCCCCTCTGGCTCCTGGGCCCGGTAGCGACTGCTACCTCTGCACCCCCTATAGCTACGCCCATGGGCGTAACGATAGTGTAAGTGGTGCTGGGTCCAATTATGTAATTTTTATCTTCATACTCGCATTCTGATGCTGTGCTCCCACAAACCAGCAGTAAAATACATTAGAAGGACTGATCTTTGAGTCCTCTCCATGATGTGCATGAGCTATGAGTTATATGGTATATCCTAAAAATATATTCAGTGTTATAGTAAAAATATTAGAAAATAGCAACACCTCTTTAAGCTGATATGCAACAGATATATCAACTGGATCTGATGTACCTACTTTGGGGACAAACAGGGAAATTTCTTACTTTAACCACACAATTTGTATTTGTGAACCCAGTGATCACCCATGCCACCTCCTTTGGCCTGCCTCACCAGAGACTGATGGCCACTGATATGTAGCTGAATACACTGGAGGCAGAGCCACATCTGCCATGAGGCGAAATGAGCATGTCACCCCAGGCAGCAGTTGCAATGCCTCCATGGTTGGGGCCCAGGAGCCTATGGGTGCATTATAATACATGTGTCACTATAAGGGGCATTATTGTACAGGAAGGACTACAGAGGGCATTATAATATGGAGGACACGATACATATGGGCACTATAGCGGGCCTTATTACTACTGGTCCGAAAGGAGAAAATGAGGAAAGAGACCATTTAAATCAGAGAAGACATCACTGAATAAAAGAAGTACGTGTATTTGGTAATGCATTCTCCTATATGTTTTGTAGTGTCGTATATAATGACCACCCAAATCTGTCTTTAGTAGTAGGGCCATAAGGAGGGGTTGGATTGAGAAGTAGGTAGTAGGTACGGGGGGGGGGGGGCACATTTCATATTTCGCTGTCAATCATTGATGAAGTGGCAGGAAGACCCAAAGAGAAGAATAGTATCAATGTTTTTGGAGCCGTGGCAGAAGACATTTATATTCATAGACCTGTATTTAGTAAAGCCAGTCATGCTACTATTAAACTCATCATTTCTATAATGTGGATATCAGGTCGCCCTAAATTGCACAGTCAGGTTTTTCAGGAAGATTGTGGTGAAACCAGCATGAAAATGTTGACACTCTTATTTGTAATTGCTATGTTTAGTGGACTGCTGTACAGAGAACTTTATGCTGTTCCTCTTCTCTTTCTCTTTGTAAGCCATGGTATTACTGAATCTGGCATTGATAGCCCACAATTACATGGATTCTTATACCACTTCATAAAATAAGAGTACATGAATAGATATAAATAGAAAGTTAATTCAGACAATCGCGGTATCTTGAATGCAATCCCAGAGCCCTGTCAACATGATATGAGACTCGAAAATTTAGGTGATGGCTTCAAAAAAATTATTTTTTTTATTGTTGCAAAAAAAAAAGTGATATAAAAAAACAGTAATTCTGCAAACCTGTCCAGATTGTAATATTTGTAACAACTGGCATTTTATGAGATGTTCATTTATCAGGACTATTTTACAGCTTATGTAGATAGGTATATCTAAGCTTAGTGATTCTGTAAATACTGTACATTGCTTTACCTATACTGTGCCGAACCTGAGTTATGACCTGTATTATGGCCCACAGCTGCATTACCAGTTCAGTTAGTGGTCAATTTTAACTCCAAATAAAAGGTGGAATCTGATTGGTTACTTTGTGCAACTAAGGCCTCATGCACATGACCGTATGTGTTTTACGGTCCGCAAATTGCGGATCTGCAAAAAAAGGATGACGTTCTGTATGGCATCCGTTTTTTTGCGGATCCGTTATTTTTGCGGATCCATTGTAATAATGCCTAGCCTTGTCCGCAAACTAGAAAAAAATAGGACATGCTCTATTTTTTTGCGGAACGGAAAAACGGACATACGGAAACGGAATGCACATGGAGTACCTTTCGGTTTTTTTTTTTGTAGACCCATTAAAATGAATGGTTCCGCATATGGTCCGCAAAAAAAACGGAACGGACACGGAAAGAAAATACATTCGTGTGCATGAGGCCTAAGGGCTCTTTCACACTTGCGTTCTGAGGATCCGGCGGGCACTTCCGTCCCGCCGGATCCGTCAGATCGCAAGTCGCCTGAAAGCATTTGAAGACTGATCAGGATCCTGATCAGTCTTCGAAATGCTTTCAGGTTACCATGGCAGCCAGGACGCTACTGAAGTCCTGGCTGCCATGGTAAGTACTCCGCAGCAGTGTACTTACCTGCGCTGCGGCCACTGGGCGCTCCTTCATGACGTCACAGGTCCCCGCAGCGCATAGATCAATGCGCCACCCAGACCTGTGACGTCATGAAGGATCGCCTGGAAGCCGCAGCGCAGGTAAGTACACTGCTGAGACGTACTTACCATGACAGCCAGGACTTCAGTAGCGTCCTGGCTGCCATGGTAACCGATCGGAGCCCCAGCTTACACTGGGGCACCGATCGAAACTGCTGCTGCGCATGCGCAGAGCTAAACGTCGGATCCGGCGATGTGCCGAAAAGACGTTTAGCTTAATGCCGGATCCGGATTAATGCACTTCATTGGGCATTAATTCCGGATCCGGCGTTACGGCATGTCTTCCGGATTTTTGGACGGAGACAAATCCGCAGCATGCTACGGTTTTGTCAACGTCCAAAAAACGTTCACGTACTGAACGGAAGACATCCTGATGCATCCTGAACGGATTTCTCTCCATTCAGAATGCATTGGGATAATCCTGATCAGTATCTTTCTGTCCTAGAGCCCCGAGGATGAAATTCTAGGACGGAAAGCAAAAACGCAAGTGTGAACGAGCCCTAAGCCAGTTTTCCTTTACACCAGTTTTTATAAATTTATGTCATTGATTATGGAAAACACCAGGAAAATCACCACAAAAAAAAACACTGCAAGAAACGTGGATTGAAAAAGGTGCTTGCAATGATTTCTGTTTCTATACCGCTAAAACTTGCTAATTATTTACTAATGTATTGTGATTGTCCATATTACCTCCTTTGCTGGCTTGTTTCATTTTTCCATCACATTTTACATTGCTTCTAGAGATGAGCGAATTGAATCCCACGAAGTGGAATTCGATCCGAATTTCAGGATAAATTCGAATCGCCTCGAAGCTGAATTTCCTCGTGCTTCGTGTCTGTGCAGATACAAGGTATCATTACTTCTGGAAATTGAATGGTAAAATGAGTGAAGCCAGGAAAGGAGGTAACATGGACAATCACAATACATTAGTAAGTGCCTTGTATTAACTTTGTCTACATGATAAATGCCATTTGCTGAATTAGACAACCCCTTTAACCATAGGAGTAGTTTCCATTAGCAAAAGCTGACATGATACAGAACAGATGACATCAGGATGTGGTACCAAGTCAGAAGGCAGGTCGTAGTCAGGTGGAGCAGGGGTCTTGTCAAACAGTGTATGGTCAACAATGCTATATGGGCAGAGGTCAGAGCAGGCAGCAGGCCAATGGCTGTGGTCAAATAACCAAGCCCAGCCAGGATGATACAGCAAATTATAGAACACCTGAGCAGAGCACTGGAACCTAATACTGTAGTCCTTGATGCTTAAGCATAAGCTGGAGGAGCAGGGTCCCTTGTAAAACCCAGGACCATTGGTGACTGGGGAATGTCTGAGCTTTTAGTGCTACTGGCCCTTCAAGAGGCTGGAAGCCACAAGTGTGTGGTACTCACCAGCTGAGACAGAAGACCAAGGAACACAGCAGTGGCCCGGGCAGACACAAAGCACCTGGAGCAAAGGAAGGGTGGCCAGGCAGGAACACTGGGTGAGGGCAGAATAATACCCCTACTTATTTTACTGAGAAGAAAAAAGTAGGGCACAAATAGAAGGCAATATGACTGCACACTCACAGTAAACAGGATTTGTTTTCTGTCTATTACCATAGAGACCCAAAGATCTGCCAAGGGGCTGTAGACATAAGGCAGAAAACTTTTAAAGAAAACTAATTGCAAAGTTTCTTAAACAGCACTACAGTATTTCAGGTAGTGTTGACCCTAGTGGCGAAAATGAGCAATTTCCCTCTGCAATCAGTACTACCGATTAACATAAATTCTTATTTTTAGCTATATGCAAATATGGTGCTCTGACCACCAAGGGGATGGCCTAGCACTTGAGAGCACTATTTCACCTCCGCCTGTCCCCCAGTGACATTGACAGGGTCAGACATTCTTACCTCTCCGATGCCTGACCCTGAAATCTCAGTGCAGTAAAGATCTATTGCAGTCATCCCTGGTCTAAAATCTCCAATGCACATACGCCAATGGTACTGCTGCTGTCGAATGTGCGAGATTTCTGGAGTGGTGCTTCAAGGGGCTAGGCCATCTGTGCTCTGAGCACCTCATTTGCATATAAATAAAAATAAGAATTTCTCTGCATTGGTAACACAGTTTGCAGAGAGAAAAAGCTCATTGTAATCTGCATGGTGTAATAGGGTTGATCATGGTAATATATGTTTTATACTAGAGCAATGAAAGTCTAGTTGGTGCAGCTAAGATATGCATGGAGGATGGGAGTGATCCTTGTGTCCCTGGCTCTCCCTGGGGCCATGCAGGGACTGGAGGGCACATCCTGCTATTAAATCTCCTGCCTGGTGGTAGTTTGGGTGCCCTTGATGTTAAGCGTTCGTCTGGGGGCAAGGTAAGAAGGCAGGTGCAGTGGCTGGCAAATGGTGGAGTCAGTAACCAGGCTGGATTGTATCAATAAATAACATATTTTTTCCCCCCTAAAAGATGCATCTGCCCATAAGACGCACCTAGCTTTTATGTAGCAGACCTCAGATCATACAGATCATACCCCTAATCAGACACCCAATGTTAATCAGACCTCAACCCAAAGCCCCAATGTTAATCAGACCCCCAAACAGACCTCATATCAGACCCCTATTGTTAATTAGACCTCAGATCAGACCCCAATGTTAATTAGCTCAAATCCCCAATTTTAATCAGACTCCCAACAACCTCAGATCAGACCCCAAGTGTTAATTAGACCATATCTCAGACCCCCAATTAGACCTCAGATCAGTCCCCCAATATTAATCAGACCTCAGATTAGTCCCCCAATGTTAATCAGACCAAAAAAAAAATATCAACTCACCTCTCTTGTTCTGGACGCCATTGCTGCTCCTGACTCTTCCTGCCATGTAGTGCAGTGACCCAACATCGTACAGTGTGAGATCACAGAGTGCGCCTACGTCCTCACACTGTGCGTAGGTCACAGCACAGCGTGTGGCGCCTACAGGAGAAGCTGTGAGCACAGAGTCAGCACATGGAGCGCTCATTAGTATTCGCCCCATAAGACGCACTGACATTTTCCCCCAACTTCTGGGGAAAAAAGTGCATCTTGTAGGCCAAAAAATACAATCTGTCTCTCTGTACTAAAGTGCAGAATAGGAGTTGTAGTACATCTGAAAATAACAAAAACAGTTCCAAGTAGATCACAGTACAATTGCTCCCTATAACAACAATGGAGACTGTAGCAATCCTTCTCTCTATTTCTCTCTAAAGTTTTCTCTCTCAAGTTTCAGAAAATTCCTATGCTGAATGGTACAGATTTAAGATTCAGCTGTAAAAAACATCTTCAATTATGGAGGAGCGCATTTTTCCCTCAATGTGCTCAATACCTGGCTCTGAGGAGCTTGCACGTGTAGGCCTTCCCTGCAGCGCAACTAGACTTAGGCTGCATTCACACGTCCGTGGAACACGGACCGTGTGATACCGGACTGGCACCCTGCTTAGAGCAGAAGCGCACGGCGTCATTGGTCCCTGCAGTGGCGGCAGCAGGAAGCGCACGGCATCATAGCAACGAATGACACCGTGCGCTCCTGCACTAAGCAGGGTGCCAGTCCGGTATCACACGGTCCGTGTTCCACGGACGTCTGAATGCAGCCTTAGACTCTATCACATTAACTAATCAAGGGGCAGACCCATCTGGCAGCCTATGCGGATGAGCCAAGGTCGTTAACCCTAAACTTGCCATACAGTGCTATTAGGTATACAAATACAATAAATCAGAACATTTCACATAACAATATAACATTACAGCAATTACCCTGTTCTGGGGTACTACTTCATGGTGTACATTGCCTTTAACATTATTTAGCACACTGGATTCATGCAAATCATTGCTTTTTACGTGTAAGTAGTTTTTTAATAAGCTCCATAGACATAGCAGTCTTAAATATATGTTTATTTCTGGAGAAGATCTTGGATCCTACATGACGGAAGACGCATGTGAACCAAACAAAACTGATCCAGAACATAAGAAGTGGCTGTACGGAGATAACAAATGTAATGGAGCACATAATCTATAGAATAGCAAAAAGATTTAATGGTTTCCTTATAAAAAGGTCATAACTGCACTTAAGTTACCTCTAGAATGCAAAAGGTAAAAATAAAATAAGGTTTAAGTTGTCACGCAAGTGAAACATAAAGGCCTAGTTACAAACCTGAAGAAATACTGCAGTCAATTCACCTAGAAAACACGCTCTAAAATAGAAATTTATTGCTGAGTGTCTTATTTATAGAGGACCGGCAATACCCTCGCTCAGCACTTTAAAAAATGAGACCATGTGGTGAAGGGGGAGGAAGATCAAGACAGCTTTCCAAACGTCAGTCTCTTGCAAGCCAAGCGGCTGAGCTCAAGGATTACACAGTTTGATCTGAATAGGCTACTTCAGGTTATTATGACTGGCTTTGCATAGCGTTTAGAGAGCTGATCAACTGTCAGACATCTGTTCTGTGGTTGTCACTGGGCTCCTCTAATTGATCTTTTCTTAGTTACAAGCACTTGGCACTTTCAGACAATTCATTCACAAATAGTCTGTGTTGAAAATAAAAAGAGATGGACCCAGACCACAAATCTATCTGAGTCTGGTTAGTAAGTGATAACTCAGGGCAGTGGTGAGTAGATCCTTTAGTAATATTGCACCATGTTTTCGCTTTTCATCAGCTTGCTATCCTTACCACACTGTCATTTTCTTTTCTTTTTTCACTTTAGCCACATTTTCATAACTGTAAGGGTCCATTCACACGTCCGTAGTGTATTGTGGATCCGCAAATTGTGAATCCGCTATTGCGGACAAGAATAGGACATGCTCTATTTTTTTCGGGAGCCGCGGACTGGTAATGTGGATGCGGACAGCACAATGCGTGCTGTCCGCATCCTTTCCATCCCCATTGAGAATGAATGGGTCCGCACCCGTTCCGCAGAATTGCGGAACGGATGCGGACCCATTCTACGGACGTGTGAATGGACCCCAAGGGGCTGTTCACCTTCCTCAATCTTTTTAAGTTAGACAGTTCTTGCAGCGATCAGCTATAAACTGTGAGGCAATTCCCCTGCAGTGCCAACCTCAGATGTAAAGAAGTATTACACATTTTCCATTGAAATGGACATGCTGGCTCGTCCAGTTTTAAATGGGTTATCCAGTAAATTATATTGATGACCTATACTCAAGATCATTAATGTCAGATCAATGGGGGTCCGACAGCCGGCACCCCTGCTGTTGAAGAGGTTGGGCACTCCGTGAGCGCCGCCGCTTCTTCCTAGGCTATGTGACATCACTGTACATCAGTCACATGGCCTAGTTGCAGCTTAGCCCTATAGAAGTGAATGGGGCTGAGCTGTAAACCAAGCACAGCTGCTATACTATGTACAGTAAGGTGCTGGGAGTCTGCTGCGCACACCAAAGCTCCGGTGAGCATGCCGACTCCTTAAAGCAGCTGATCGCCAGGACTCGGACCCCCCGCTGATGTGATAATGATAATCTATCCAGAGGATAATTTATCATTATCATTTAATGTATAATCCCTTTAGCTGCCAATACACAATCTTTAACCGTCGGCCAAGTGATTGTTTGGCCAACAGCTATCTCTCCCAACTCCCTACTTCTTCTCCATACACGTTTATCTCTATGCGGAGAGTGGAGAAAGTCGCTGACAGACCGTTCTGGCGGCAGCTTCTCTCCCGGGAGAACAAAAGGATAAAATATTTATCTGTTGGCGGAGAGTTGGGAGCTCCCCACACACATTAGTGTTCTTGAAAGCAAAAAACCCCTTTAAGTAGAACTCCCAATAATACTGAAATGAAAAACTAAGGTAACCATTTCACATGACCTGCATTTATAGTGGTGCACTCTGCAATATGATAGCATAGCAGCATGACCAAAAGCCTGAGCCAGAGAATCCCTTTATCCAAAGAGAACCACTTTAAGCAGAGCTCCCATAAGGCTACATGCACATAAACGTATGTGTTTTGTGGTCTGCAAAAAAAAAAACAGATCCGTTTTTTTTTGCGGATCCATTGTAATAATGCCTATCCTTGTCCGCAAAACGGACAAGAATAGGTATTTTTTTTGTAGGGCTACGGAACGGACATACGGATGCGGATAGTACACAGTGTGCTGTCTGCATTTTTTGCAGACCCATTGAAATTAATGAGTCCGCATCCTATCTGCAAAAAAAACGGAACGGACACGGAAACAAAATGCGTTCTTGTGCATGAGGCCTGACACTGTGGTAGCCTGGGTTCTCTCAGGCAGTTATCACACAGACATAGAACTGATCCATATACGGTGTCTGGTTATATGGGTTCCGGGGGCATGAATTCCAATCATCAATAGGGACTTATTATCCCATGTATTCTGGTGCATACACAATTTATACTTAGCCCCGGTCAACATTTACAACAAACGCAGAAAAACAGTTTGTTGTACCAGCTTACAGTCCGCTTTATAAACATTAAGGGACTCTTTAGTGTGAGGTTAGAGCCTGTGATACAAGGGCAGCTGCCCATTTAAAGATTTCAATCAGAGATTTAAATAAATATTTATTATTTTCATTTTTAGTATCTATACAGGCAGTGAAGTTTTATTACCCATAAAGTATCATAAAAAATAAATAAATACATTCTTCAATCCTACATTGTTCACCCACACATGGAATCACCTGTCTATTGTTTTGGTAAGATCATTTTTTTTTAAGATAATGATTTGGAAAGATCGTTGCTTAGCGTGTCTAACTACTCTGTCCTATAGGCTCATCATTGTTGTCATCTAGGTTCCACTTCTCACCACTTCAGTATTTCTGTTCCCTTTAATTTTCCAGTCATTTTTACAATTGAAGTGACAAAATCATGTACATGCAGAGTCCGTCCTTTGATATTTGTCCCATTGATGTTATGACTTTGTGATCAGAAAGACTAAGTACAGTGAGCAACACCTGAGCTCAGCTTCTTGCTCGCACCCTTTGAAGACCATGAGCTCACCGTTCTGACTTCGGTAATTCACACGGGACCGGGAGCTTTATCATTTGGTATAATTCCATAATAATCAGTTTCTTGGTTTATAAGAAGATTCTTCAGACACAAAAGCTGCACTTCAAGAACACATCTGAGACAGATTTGCTATCCATCTGACAGGTGTCTCGCTTTGTACATAATCCAGAACACCAGCCCACGACACAGCCAGTCATCAGGTCTGGATTACATGACTAAGGCCCTTATTTCTTAAAGTCAGCAAAGTGTCTGACTGGTATTAGGTCGCCTAGAAGAGCTATATGCACATGAGCATGCTGGGCGCACGCTGCAATATGATAGCAGCATGATCGCAGATGTGCGCGCTACTATCTCTTTGTCTCCTTAATCATTTTCACATGCTTATTCAATTTCCTCTCCCTTTATCTCCAGTCAAAATTTGATTTTCTCTGCCAAATTCATCACTTTTTCCCCCAAGTTCCAACTTCTAAGCAGCCAATCTTCTGATTAAGGCAATTTCTTGACTTTTAGACCCTGACATCTGGAAAAGAAATCTGTTCTACAAAGTGGGATAGAGAAATGTCTTGATGTCATTCTATCTTCTTTGACTTAAATGGAGCTTGTTACATTTCATGTAGCTGAGAATGGATGCATGCTAACCGCACGCTCACTGAAACATATTAAGCTGGGCTATATCTATGGAACAGATCTGATGTCATCTAAAGGTCGTCAGTCTTCGTTGAATTGGATTTGGCCGAATCGGTCAGGTGATAATTCAGGTCCGAAAGAATTTGACCCAATAGAAAAGTGCTCCAATTGCTCTGAAAAGTTGTGGATGACGTTCTGGGGTATCCCAGGACTATGTGCAACTCATTCCAAACTCTTTAATGTGAAACTTGCGTTTGTAATCTTAAAGTGACAAATACATATATGGCTGTCACTTTAAGATTATATATGGATTTTATATGGATATATAAACGCATGGTAACAAATAGCCTGTTTAAAAATAAACTGCACTAATTTTTTTAAATGTTTTTTTTTTATGTTTTGAAATATGTCTGCGATACTGTATATAAAATAATGTATATACAGTATCCCAGACCAGGGTATTTGCAAACAGTTCTTGTTATTTAATGATATTTAAAGGGTTATTCCGGCTGTTTGAAGTTATCCTTTATCTACAGGAAAGGGGATAACTATTAGATTTTTGGAGGTCCTACTGCTGGGACCCCCAGCGATCATGAGAACGGGGGCCCTGTACATCCTGCGGCCCCCCTGAAATTAACAAAGCAGCCAGTCCCATATGCGCATGACTGCTCCATTCATTTCTTTGGGAGTTCTGGAGATAGCTGAGTACAGCGCTTGGCTATCTCCGGAATTCCCATAGAAATGAATGGAGCTGCCACATGCATGCCCGGCCGGCCACTCCACTAATTTCAGAGGGGCTGCAGGGTACAGAGTACAGGGCCCTCTTTCTTATGATTTCAGGGGTCCCAGCGGTAGGACCCTCACCAGTCTAATAGTTATCTCCTATCCTGTGGATAGAGGATAACTTCAAACCAGAATACCCTTTACTGTTATTTAATGTTATCTCATCTGTTAATGCTTTATAATGTACCCAGTATAGCTTTTGTATGGGTCAGTCAGGGTTAATAATCCTGACTCGCTCCCTGCAGGAAGTTAGGCATGGGCAGGGGCGTAACTACCGGGGAAGCAGGGGGGCCCGGCAAGCACGTGTTGTCCTCACTCCTCTCCTCCCCTGGGTAATCAGCACGTGTCCTCACTCCTCTCCCGATCGCTAATTACACAGTGAATCGCAGTGTCCTCTCGCCCTTGTCTATTTAAAACTTATTTATTCTTTCTTTCAGAAAAGCTTGCCCTGGGGATCGAACCTGCGACCATTAGGTTCAAAGGCAAGACACTTATCCACAAGGCTATATCCGCTGCATAGCCAGATAGCTTTAAAAAAAAAAAAAAAAAAAAAAAAAAAAATTAAATATGACCTCTAGATGTGGAGAACTTTGATAGTGTATCCATACACATTACAGCTGCACCAGCACATTGTATATGGATGTAGCAGAGCTTGGTGTGTTGGGGCAGCTGTAATGTGTATAGATACACTATCAAAGTTCTCCTTATCTAGAGGTCTTATTTTTTTTTTTTTAGCTACCTGGCTATGCAGCTGATATAGCCTTGTGGTTACACGCCCCTTGAGAAAGCGGAGCGAAACGTACGTCGGGGTGGGCTCTCCTCTCTGCAATAGAAACCCGTGTTCTCCTCTTCAAGTGTCCCTCAGGTATACATTTATGGAACATATATGCCTCCTTGTTGCAGTGGTTGTGTGGTTTATCCACTATATTAGCTTAAGTGGGGCTCTGTTCTACTATACAATTGTTGTATTGGGGATGTGTCTGTCTATGCCAGCACTTTTGTAGAAGGTTTCTCACCTTATATAGGAGAATTATCGGTGTTTTCTGTGTGTGGGAGGGGAGCCACATGTCTTGGCCACTATCTGTATTGCTGCTATATATAATTATTTTTATATTGATATCGTGTATGTTGTTGGTCTTCTATCAACTAATAAAGTTTGTGAAATTGTAATGCGTGTCCCTTTATGGTTATTTGGTGAACATTAGTATAGTCACGCATCGTATTATGAGTGAGTAGCGTTGGCATTACTAGCCTTGTGGTTAAGTGTCTTGCCTTTCATTCTAATGGTCACAGGTTCGATTCCTCTCACAAACTTTTCTGAAAGACAGGATAAATGAGGCTTGCCTAACATGACAAGTATATGTGTTGTTTTTTATTTTTTTTTAAATACTGGACTTTTACTTTACTGCCACAGGGGAGGAGGGGGCTATTGGCACTATGATATTGGCAAATGAGGGGCACACACATATTGGCACATACATTAGGGGGCAGGGGAGAGGATGGCACTGTGATATTGGGATGGGGGAAGACAGAGGCACTTGATATTGGCACATATTAGGGGGCACTATGGGGAGAGGAGCACTATGGGGGCATCTGGTGCTATATGGCTGGCTACTGGCACATTATAGGGTGGGGTTATATGGCTGACTACTGGCACATTATAGGGGGGGTTATATGGCTGACTACTGGCACATTATAGGGGGGTTATATGGCTGGCTACTGGCACATTATAGGGGGGCTGGGGGGGCTATATGGCTGACTACTGGCACATTATAGGGGGGCTATATGGCTGGCACATTATAGAGGGGGAGCGAAACGCGCGGGTAGGGGGGGCCCAATACAAAAATTTGCTGTGGGGCCCAGTCATTTCTAGCTACGCCCCTGGGCATGGGCTTAGGTCCACCCCTAGCTCATTCAGTCTAGTTAGTAGTATATTAGCAGAAGAAGTGAGAGATGTCATATGTGCACCACTCCTCACAGGACTAGGCCAAAGTTCGAGAGAATAACCATCTCTGAGGATTATCTAGGGAGAGAAAGGGCTTTTACAGTACTCCAGAGAGAAAAAAGTGAAAGGTCCAGAATCTGCATGGCCATGCATTGGAGTCAGTCAGTAAGGTATTCATTGATTAAGGCTGGTAGACTTTACTGCAATGAGAGGGACATTGCTAAAACACACTTCACACTTGGACACAGTCTGGTCCACTGTATCTTAATCTTGTACCCCTCATCGGGGAAATGCAGCCACCATTGCAAGATTAATATTTCCAGCTATAGATTCTGAAGAGAGAGAGAGATAGGGGAGGGAAAAAGAGGGAAAGAGTACTACAATTGCTATCTTTGTTCAAATCCATACATTGCTATCTGGGAAGATTTGCTCTGTGAATTATTTGGAACAGTGTTTTGATATCATTGAGTGTACTACAACTCCCATTCTGCACCTTAGTAAAGAGAGATGTTTATTTTCCTACAACTGGCCTGGATATCAAGTCGTGCACCACACACTGGTTGTTGCAACTACATGACCTGCCTTGCACACGTACAATACTCAAAACACCAACGGCATCCCAGCTACCATCAGGAAGGAGCCCCAAAATCAGGGTGTACCCCAATGGCCCTACAATTTTTCTAATTCAATTTTTTAATTTCGCTCATCTCTGGTCATCAGTAGAAGGGAAAAATCTGGAGTCTTCTTCATTTTTACTAACATTATGTATACCATGCCTTAAACCACACATTTTAATACAGCTGATTAAAAACTATGGCAACATATACTGCCCATATGTATACTAAAGAGACATTTATTGCACCCATTATAGTTTTTGTGGTATATATTCTGTACATGCACTACCAAAGTGGCCTAAGGCTGCATTCACACACTGCTTGTTTTGTGTTTTTTTACATCTGCATTAAAAGAAAGTTGTATATGTGTCACAGGTTGCATTTTCTATCGATTTGTTCATTTCAAGGACATGGAGCATCGAGCAGCTGCCATCTGACAGCTGATCCTACAGAAAACCACTACTAGAGTTCCTCATTCAGAAAACGTTACTTTTATTTGCAACCAAAGTATTCCTATTTAGTCCTGAAACCTTATGTGTAGGACGATGTACAGCGGCACATAGAGTCCTCTAATGAGGCTACTTTCACACTTGCGTTGTGAGGATCCGGCAGGTAGTTCCGTCACCAGAACTACCCGCCGGATCCATCATACCGCATGACAACTGAAAGCATTTGGAGGCGGATCCGGATGCGAATTCGTCTCACAAATGCATTGCAAGTGCGGATCTGTCTCTCCGCTTGTAATGCGGATAGACAAATCCGTCTTGTATTTTTTTGACAGTTTTAAAGGTCTGCGCATGCGCAGAACGGAAGGACGGATCCGTCCTTCAGGTATTTCTTAATGCCGGATCCGGCACTAATGTAAGTCAATGGGACTTAATGCCGGATCCGGCATTCAGGCATGTGTTTCTGGCATTTCAGGACAGAGCTAATACCGCAGAATGCTGCAGTATTATCTCCGTCCTGAAATGTCAAAAAGACTGAACTGAAGACATCCTGATGTATCCTGAACGGATTTCTCTCCATACAGAATGCATAGGGATATGACTGATCAGTTTTTTGCCGGCATAGAACCCCGACGACGGAACTCTATGCCGGAAAATGAAAATGCAAGTGTGAAAGTACCCTAATACGTATTATGGGGCAGGAGGGACTTTATGTGCCTCCATATGGCGCTCAGTTAGAGGCACTGCTTCTAGGACAGAATAGCTTCATAATACACCATGGAATGGAGCCAGCCAAGGTGCACCACTATATGAGAATGGAGTGGTACAGAGGTAAAGGAGGGGCCCTTATGTAATACTATGATGTGCCTAAGGCCTTTAATTTTTAATACATTAAAGGGTTGTCCCAGAATGACAACTTATCTTTTATCCACAGTATAGGGGACAAGTGTCTGATTAGTGGGGTTCGACACATATCATGGAAATGGAGCTCCCAGGCGCTGGCTGAGATAGCTGAGTACATTACTTGGCTATGGCCTGAATTCCCATAGACTTTGAATGGAAGGACAGCAGATACAGAGCTAAAAGCTGACTTGGACTCTGGATGTAAACAAGAATATTTCTATTCCCTGACAGCAAAACAGCTGAAGATGCTAAGAAATAGAAGTACAATGTATTTAGTGACTTGCAAAACATTTAAATATTAATTAGTTAGCCCTTTATACAAAACCACAAAATATTAAGAGGCAGATTTCTAAAAATCATAAGAGGAACAAAATATCTTCTTATTTTCCTTCTGAAAATATATGTGAAGAGCTTGCAGCAATTGTAGGCTTCGAAGAGGACCTGTGGTACTAAATTATTTTATTCCCCATGCCATTACAATTCTGGAGCATCTGGCACATAAGGCTCCTTTCAGATGTCTGCACTTTGGGTCCGGATCCGTTCCACAATTATGCGGAACGAGTGCGGATCAATTCATTTTCAATGGGGACAGAGAATATGCGGACAGCACACAGTGTGTTGTTCGCATCCGCTTTTCCGGTCCGCAGCTGCGGACAAGAATAGGCTTTTCTAGTGGGGTGCCGGCCCGGTGTTTTGCGGATCCACAAAACACTGCGCACGTGTGAATGGACCCTTACAGTATGTTGTTGTTCTGTTCCTCAGTTATTGCTAGTAGAAGTTTATTAATGAATATTCAACTAGGTGTCACCAGTGTGTGTAGGGGGCCTACCTACCCAGTCCGACCCAGTACAATGAGTGCTGCGAGTGGTAGACTGTGCAGGGACACCCCCCACTGGTAAGACCCAGTTGTAGATTCCTTCATAAAGTTCTAGCAGCAATAACTGAGAAACAGAGTAAAACAGTTAGGGCTCATGCACAAGGGCCTATGTGCCCCTTTGCCCGTGCTGCGGATCGCACATTACTGTCCGTGTCCACGCTGTTTGTGGATGCAGACCCATTGACTTGAAAAAAAAAATAGGACATGTTTTATTTTTTTGTGGTGCTGAGGCATGGACCGAAATCCCACGGAATTGCTTTGTAGTGCTTCCTCTCCGTGCCTCCGCACTGCTCCGTATCTTGAGGATTGTGGACCCATTCAAGTCAATCGTTCTGCCTCTGTGATACGGAGTGCACACGGCCGATGCCCGTATGTTATGGACCCGCTGTTTGCGGTCCGCAATACATGAGCCCTTACGTGCATGAGCCCTTATATAAAAAGATGTTTCAAAACCATTATTACATGGGGAATGCAAGTAGTTACCAAAACAGACATGTTAGGAGAGGTCCTCTTTGATTGGGGTTTTTTATAGAATAAAATGTTTCTCATATGCTTTCAGTTAAATCTTGTATATACTGTATATGTGATACATATAAGTCTGCTCTTTCCTGCCGGCGGTTTCCTCCACACTGTGTTTGTTTTAGGGTAAATGGACTTGTGGGGATAGTAATTATAAGTATTTGTTTTTCCATTTCCTGTCAGTATTTTTCAGGACTAGATTAATCATTAAGCAGTCACAGCAGTGCTCCTGTGCCCATAGGCAGAAGAGGCTGAGCGGCACAGCAAGCATAATGAAGTCATTATTTTTCATTGGTAAAAGTAAATGAGCTCAATCAGTAAGCACATTTTAAAAGTACCTCCTATCACCATGAAAATGCAAAACAACCTGCAGGCAGCCCATTATAGAGCAGGAGGAGCTGAGCAGATTGATATATAGTTTTATGGGAAAAGACTCAGTGAAACTTGTCATTTCTAAACTTATATCTCTGCTATTTCAGTACACAGGGACTGACACACATCTATATGCACATCTACGTATACACACATACAGAGAATGCTATAAATCACTGTTCACACCTCCCCTGTGGACTGACAGCTGTTTACGGGGTTGGTCTTAAATTGGAAAAAGCAGAGATACAAAAAATATATAAATTATAAGCTTTACTGAATTTTCCCCACAAAACTATATACAATCTGCTCAGCTCCTCCTGTTCTATAACCTGCTGCCTCCAGGTTGCACTGCATTTTCTGGTGACAGTTCCTTTTTAAGGTGAGATAACCTGTCCTGAATAGAAGTTCTTCGATGAAGAAGAAACTGTTCTTCAAATGAAATATAACAGCAGTATGTTGTGTGTACAGGTATGTGAATGATGCGAAATTGAAACCACCAGAGCAACATGTGCCCCCGGTTCTGTAGTTTACAACATATAAAATCTAAACCACACCAATATAACTCCTTTAAAAGACCCTGTCACCTCTTCTCTCTAGGTACCTACTGGCATTCCCCATGAAATAACAATTCCGGAGTATCTTTTCATATAATTTTATGTTGTGCTATTACTCCTACTAGAAGCTTATGAATGAATTGCCAGCAGTCTGCAATAAAGGTCCATCTGGGTGTTATCAGTTGGGGTGGGGGGGTGTCCTTGCACAGTCTGACACTATCCATTCGGTGCTGCCAGTGTCAGACTGGTAACACCCATCTGGACCTTCCTTGCAAAATGCTAGTAATGCACTCATAATTTCTAATAGGAAAAATAATAAGGCACATCATAGAGTCTTGGGAATAGGTGCTTCAGAACTACATGAGAAAGAAATTACTACATGTCGGAGGTCACAAGTCTTCTTTAAGATATCATATGTTGTCAGGTTTGTTGCCATTTCTATTATGCTTTATCTTAGCTACTTGGATTTATTTCTGGAAAGACTGGGAGCCTGGGAGACAACTAGTTAATACAACTCGTATTGGTGTTGCTACCCAGTTTTCTTGGAGTGCTGAATTGAAAATTCGTCTTAAAGGGAACCTGTCATCAACTTTATGCTGATCTCACTGAAGGCAGCATAAAATAGAGGAGACAGAAATGCTGATTCCAATGGTGTGTCACTCATGAGCTAAAAGTAAGTGGTTGCCGAGAACCAGCATCATAATCATTACAGCCCAGGCCTTGAAAAGAGTCACGTCTACCTGAGAAGAGTTATGTCAGTCATCAGCTGGTGGGCAGAGAGAGCAGGAGATTATGAATAACCATGACTCTTCTCAGGTAGACGTGACTCTTTTCAAGGCCTGTGCTTTAATGATTATGATGCTGGTTCTCAGCAACCACTTACTTTTAGCTCATGAGTGACACACCATTGGAATCAGCATTTCTGTCACTATTTTATACTACCCTCAGTGAGGTCAGAATAAAGTTGATGACAGGTTCCCTTTAAGTATCCAATAATATAGTTGAGGAGGGAAGCATAAGAGGAAAGATAGGCAGGTCCAGGACTATAATCCCTTGGTGCCAAAGCAATCTTAATTTTTTTGTTTTTTCCTCCCTGCCTTCCAAGAGCTATAATCTTGTACTTTTCACCCTTGTAGCCGTATGAGGGCTTATTTTTTGCAGAACAAGTTGTACTTTCTAATGGCACCATCTAATATTCCATAAAATGTTTTAGAAAGCTAGAAGAAATGATTAATTGTGTGGTGTTACGGACAATAGGTGTGGAACCACTGCGTCAACCAATAGGTTTGACTTTGGGCTGTTATCCTGGTAGTCCCATGATTTTTACCCGTTAACTTCTATACAGGGAGCTGGACTTCGCTGCAGGGGAGCCACCAGGTTGCTCCCTCTTGGAGTAGTCCCTGTGTGGTTGACAGGTCAGGACAGGCAGAGTACATGCATATCTGAGAAACAGTTCAAAGGTTTGGACAGATGGCTCAGGCTCAATCTGGTAAACAGGCACAAAACAGGTGGCAGAGGCTTAGAATCCAGGAATCAGAAAGAGGTCAGTACATGGGAAAACAAACAGATACATCCCACCTTTGCAGAATCTAGCAAGCTGATAAATCTATTGTTCAGGCACCCTCCACTGGGGAAGGTGCCTTAAATACTCCAGGATTGCCAGCAATTGGCTGTGCTGGCCCTTTTAGGCCCCTTTCACACGAGCGAGTTTTCCGCGCGGGTGCAATGCGTGACGTGAACACATAGCATCTGCACTGAATCCTGACCCATTCATTTCAATGGGTCTGTGTACATGAGCATTTTTTTTCACGCATCACTTGTGCGTTGCGTGAAAATCGCAGCATGTTCTATATTCTGCATTTTTCACGCAGCCCTAGCCCCATAGAAGTGAATGGGGCTGCGTGAAAAACGCATTGCATCCGCAAGCAAGTGCGGGTGCGTTGCGTTTTTCACTGATGGTTGCTAGGAGATGTTTTTTGTAAACCTTCAGTTTTTTATCACGCGCGTGAAAAACGCATCAAAACGCATTGCACCCGCGCGGAAAAAACTGAACGCAATCGCAGACAAAACTGAATGGTTTTGCCTGTGAAATCGCACAGTTTTCACTGAACGCATCCGCAACGCATCCGAACCTAATCCGGACACGCTCGTGTGAAAGAGGCCTTAGAGTCAGTAAGTGCACACATGCACCTTATCTACACTCTGGAGAAGCCTAGCAGGCAAATGCAGGCTACGGCCTTCAGTGTGAGGTGAGACATGGAATTCCCATAGCCGGGCCCGCTGCTGGTGGGCAGAGGAGGGCCAGTGAGACCTTATTGACGGACCAATTAGCCCACCCTGGATAGGAGACCAACCATGCCCACCTTGGATAGCGGATATTTATGAAATTCACTAGGTGGTAACATTGACACATTATTCTGTGGGTCAGTTTTAATTCTTATAAATAAATAAAAAAAATATAAACTTTTGGATGCTGGGAAAGAGCGTGACCAAAAAATACAATGCATATTTTTTCACTATACGGTAAATTCTTAAAGGCTACGGACACCTTTGTGCACTAAAAATCAGTAAACCCATATCTTACCGTAATACAGCACATAATAAAATTGCACGATTGTTTGTTTAGTGGTATCAGCTTTGCTCACTGCAGTCATCTCCTGTGAGGCTCTGTGGGCGTTCCTGTGGATTTCACATGCACCAGCACAAGCTCTGCTGCCCCGCTCCCACATCCTGTTGCATAGCACAGCTATCAGCCACCTGCATATAGGTTGCTGGAACTACCAAGTAACTTGGTAGTAAGATTTCATTCCAATCCACAACATGGTGAGTCTTACAGTATGCTACAGCCTGTAATTAGCAAATCTATTTCTCACTTTCCATTCTGTAGAAAGTCCATTATTTGTAGACCCAATAGATATTTCTGCTGGTAAGGTTAGTGTAGCGATCTACAGTTAGAATCAGGCGTTATAAGCAGGATATAGATCTCATTACTGACAGCTCTTAATACATGCAGTCTCTTCTGAATACAGTATTGTGTGCAATACGCACAGTGAGCCCTCACTTTTCCCACACAGATTAGTACAGTGTGACGACACAAAATGCTATGTACACATAGAAGTACACAGGAGGGAAGATTTATCGAAAATTGGTGTAAAGTACAACTAGTTAGTTGCCCATAGCAACCAATCGGATTCCACCTTTCATTTTCCAATGAAGCTGTGAAAAATGAAAGGTGAAATATGATTGGTTGTTATGGGCAACTAAGCCAGTTTTACTTTACACCAGTTTGAAAAAAATTACAGCACTGTCAAACACTTTATTCACCCCTGTGGTCGCAATGTTTTCAGCTCACTTACATAGCCTTTTTATAACCTATGAGCTAAAACATTGCGACTAGTGTTGAGTGAACTTCTGTTTTCAAGTTCGGTGTACAAGGTTCAGATTATCTAAGAACTCCTTTATGTATTCCGCTACCACGGACCATAAGGGTCCATTCACACGTCCACAACTGTTTTTCAGTCCCCAAATTGCGTATCCTCAAAACACGGACACCGGCCATGTGCGTTCCACATTTTACAGACCGCACATAGCCGGCACTGTGATAGAAATGCCTATTCTTGTCCGTGGCTGTGGACAAGAATGGGACATGCTTTATTTTTTTTTGCGGGGCCGCGGAATGGAAGTGCGGATGCGGATAGCACATGGTCGTGCTGTCCACGTCTTTTGCAGCCCCATTGAAAATGAATGGGTCGGCACCCCTTCCGTAAAATTGCGGAACGGATGCGGACCCATTATGTGGACGTGTGAATGGACCCTTAGTTATGGTCCGTGGTAGCAGAATCCATAACGGAATTCTTACATAACCTGAACCTGAACCTTGTACGCCAAACTTGAAATGCAAGTTCGCTCATCCCTAGTTGCGACCACAGGGGTGGATAAAGTGTTTTTCTTTTCACTCATTTTTTATGAGAGTGCTGCCATTTTGTTTTTATTCTTATATTGTCCTGGATTTGTTGCCGGATCCATTGGCCTGCACCTCTATATTTATATTTGGCCTGATGTGCTGCCATTGTTTTATATATATATGTGTTAGTATTATTCCTACAGTATAGAAAGACCACTTGAAAAATACAAAAAAATCTTATTTTACATTGTTGGATCTTAACAAGGTTCCAAGTAGAGCTTCAACATGCAACAAGAAGAAATGAGAGTAAGACAGAACTTTTTGTGAAGATTCAATTAATTGAAAATAACTGAAACAGGCTGTTTTTCAGCTGATCCAAATTTTAGGACCACATGCCTTTAAAAGGCCAAATCTGTGCAAAGATGTGGATTCATTGTCATTTTCTGTCAGGTAGTCACACGTTGTGATAGCAAAGGCAAAAAAACTCTCCCTTTTTGAACGTGGTTGGGTTGTTGAACTGCATAAGCAGGGTCTTTCACAGCGCGCCATCGCTGCTGAGGTGGGACGCAGTAAGACAGGGTAAGGCATCTGAGACTGAAGGGCTTCAAAAACAAAAAACGTCTTCAAAGACCTCGTCTCCTTGAACGCCACAGAACTGCTCGTTTGGACTTTGCAAGAGAGCACCAAACATGGGACATTCAAAGGTGGAAGAAAGTTTTATTTTTCTGATGAGAAAAAATTTAAACTTGATGGTCCTGATGGTTTTCAACGTTACTGGCATAACAAGCAGATCCCACCTGAGATCCTACGCACCACAGTCGAGGGGGCGCCATAATGGTCTGGGGTGCTGTTTCCTTCAGTGGAACAATGGAGCTTCAGGAAGTGCAGGAGCATCAAAGGGCCGCTGGCTATGCCCAGATTTTGCAGATTGCATTCCTCATGACTGAGGGCCCTCGTCTGTGTGGTAACGATTAGGCTTTTCAACAGGACAACGCAACAGTACACAATGCCCGCAGGACAAGGGACTTCTTCCAGGAGAATAACATCACTCTTTTGTCCCATCCTGCGTGTTCCCCTGATCTAAATCCAATTGAGAACCTTTGGGGATGGATGGCAGGGGAAGTTTACAAAAATGGTCAATAGTTCCAGACAGTAGATGGCCTTCATGCGGCCGTCTTCACCACTTGGAGAAATGTTCCCACTCAAGTCACCTCATGGAAACGCTTGCATCAAGCATGCCGAAACGGATTTTTGAGGTGACTAACAATAACGGAGGAGCTACTCAGTACTGAGTTCATGTTTGGAAGTTTGATTTCTGTTTTGGGGGGGTTTAGTTTTTTTTGGGAGGTGTGGTCCTAAACTTTTGATCAGCTGTAAAACAGCCTGTTTCAGTTTATTCGTTGTTTTCATTAAATTAAATGGTCAAAAAATGTTTTGTCTCACTCCCATTTCTTCTTGTTGCATGTTGAAGCTCTACTTGGAATCTTCCTAAGATCCAGCCATCTAAATATGATTTTTTGTCATTTTTCAAGTGGTCTTAAACTTTTGATCAGGACTGTATATATATATATATATATATATATATATATATACAACTTTGCAGCACCACAGAAATTTAGCAATGGAGTGCCAGCGGCTGTAGGGTCGATACAATGTCTCGATACAAAAATGAAAAAGTCCATGGCACCTCCAGTGACAGTGTCTTTTATTTACACCAACGCGACGTTTCGGTCCACACAATGGAACCTTTTTCAAGCAGTAATACAAAACAATGCAATAGTGCTAGTATATAAAGGTCCTCTAATTGGGGTCTCATCAATTACATAATCAAGTGTAATAATATAATAAAGCCAAATAAATGTGATATGCATAAATAAAACGCGTACAAAAATCTTGTGCATCAATATAACATCCACGTGTATTACATATAATGGAAACTGTGCTCAATTAAAAGTGCATTCCGTGCATATTTCATGATATGTGATAACCATTCAATTATCTAAACATGTGCTCATTGCTGAATACATAATTCAATAAAATTACCTAAATGATGGGGAAAGTCGGAGGAACCACAGAGCCCAGCATGAGAGTGTAACATGTGCATTGTCGTCTCTGAGAGCACACTGCGCCTGCCCAGAGTAGCCTAAGGCAATGGGAGTATACACTGGTCCGATCACATGATCCTGTGTTGCTTAGCTACCACAGAAGCCGGAAGCTAGACCAGTCTGTGCTATCGATATATGCCCATCAGTAAAAGTATTAGTATTGACAGTGGGGATAACAAAAAGATCGCTCACCCTCAAAACTACATAGCGCTGCTATGAGTATGATCGCAGTATTGTTCATCTGTGGTAGCTAAGCAACACAGGATCATGTGATCAGACCAGTGTAGACTCCCATTGCCTTAGGCTCCCATTGCCTCATGCTGGGCTCTGTAGTTCCTCCGACTTTTCCCCATCATTCAGGCAATTTTAATGAATTATGTATTCAGCAATGAGCACATGTTTAGATAATTGAATGGTTATCACATATCATGAAATATGCACGGAATGCACTTTTAATTGAGCACAGTTTCCATTATATGTAATACACATGGATGTTATATTGATGCACAAGATTTTTGTACACGTTTTATTTATGCATATCACATTTATTTGGCTTTATTATATTATTACACTTGATTATGTAATTGATGAGACCTCAATTAGAGGACCTTTATAGACTAGCACTATTGCATTGTTTTGTATCACTGCTTGAAAAAGGTTCCATTGTGCGGACCGAAACGTCGCGTTGGTGTGAATAAAAGACACTGTCACTGGAGGTGCCATGGACTTTTACATATATATATATATCAATCTTTTTGTGAGGCAAGGTAACAAAAAAATGGCTGTTCTGGCATAGTTTTTATTTTTTGTTTTTTACAATGTTCACCTGACAGAGTAGATAATGTGATAGAGCAGGTCGTAACGACGCAGCGATACCTAATATGTCTATTTTTATTTGGGGGGGGGGGATTTACACAATAAAAACATTTTTGAAAAAAACACAATTTTTGTGTTTCCATTTTCTGAAAGCCATATTTATTTATTTTTTTGGTGATTGTCTTAGGTAGGGTCTCAATTTTTGCGGGATGAGATGATGGTTTGATTGGTACCATTTTGGGGCACATATGACTTTTTGATCGTTGGTATTAAACTTTTTGTGATGTAAGGTGATAAAAAATGGCTTTTTTGGCATATTTTTTTTTTTTTTACAGCATTCACCAGATGGGTTGGATCACATGCTATTTTTATAGAGCAGGTTGTTATGGACACAGTGAACATTTTTGAAACAAAAAGATCATGTTTTAGTGTCTCCATTTTCTGAAAGCCATTTTATTTTTTTTGTGAACGCATTGCACCCGCACTGAATCCGGACCCATTCACTTCTATGGGGCTGTACACATGACAATTTATTTTCACGCATCACTTTTGCGATGCGTGAAAATCGCAGCATGCTCTATCTTCTGCGTTTTTAACGGAACGCAGGCCTCATAGAAATGAATGGGGCTGCGGGAAAATCGCAAGCATTCGCAAGCAAGTGCGGATGCTTTGCGATGTTCCCGCATGGTTGCTATGCAACCATCGGGATGTGTAACCGGTTCTGTATTATTTCACATTATAACATAGTTATAATGTAAAATAATACCCTTGGCCATCTTCCTAATGTTTAAACAGGTGCAGAATGGGTTAAAAATAATAAACTAATATTAACTTACCTGTTCCATTTGATCGCGAAGCCCGGCCTCCTCTCCGTTAGCTTGCTAGTAGGAAAAGGACCTGTGATGATGTCACAGCATCATATGGCCCAATCACCTGCTCCATCACTATGGTGATGGACCATGTGATTGGTCCATGTGACCATGTGACATCATCACGGGTCCTTTCCTACTAGCAAGCTAACGAGAGGAGGCCGAGCTTCGATCAAATGGGACTAGGTAAGTTAATATTAGTTTATTATTTTTAACCCATTCTGCACCTGTTTAAACATTAGGAACATGGCCAAGGGTATTATTTTACATTATAACTATGTTATAATGTGAAATAATACCAGCGGGACAATTTCTGACCCAAACATGCACTTCTGTGAAGAAGTGCAGGTTCGGGTCTGGGTACCAAAAGTGCCGATTTTTCTCCCGCGTGTGCAAAACGCATGACAGCGCTTTGCACTCGCAGGGAAAAATCGCGGCGATCCCCGCAACGCACCCGCACTGTTTGACGGAGTGCACCCGCAACGCCCGTGTGAAAGGGGCCTTATATAGGGGCTCATTTTTTGCGGCATGAGATGACTGTTCGATTGGTACTATTTCAGGGCACGTATGACTTTTTCATCGCTTGGTATTACACTTTTTGTGTTGTAAGGTGATAAAAAATTGCTTTTTTTGGTACGGTTTTTGCCACGTTCACCAAACCGGTTAGCGTATGTCATATTTTTATAGAGCAGGTTGTTACGGATGGGGTGATACCTAATATGTCAGTTTTTTTTTAAATATATTTTGGTTTTACACAATAAGCATTTTTGAAACAAAAAAATCATGTTTTAGTGTCTCCATTTTCTGAAAGCCATATATTTATTATTCTTTGAGCGATTGTCTTAGGTAGGGTCTCATTTTTTGCAGGATGAGATGGCGGTTTGATTGGTATTTTGGGGCACATATGACTCTTTTGTTCACTTTTTTTACCTTTTTGTGGGAAGTGCGGTGGCAAAATTGCAATTCCATCATAGTTTTTCTTTTTTTTTTTATGGCGTTCACCGTGTGGTAAAATTATGTGATCCTTTTATAGATCAGGTCGTTACGGACGCGGTGATACTAAACATGTTTAGTGTTTTTTATTTTTTACATTTTTAACCAATTATAATATATGTGCTGATAAAGGAAGAAGCTAGATTTTTTTTTTACTCCAGCAAAGGATGACGGTTAGTCACGCTTGCGCCGTGGCCTGTAATTTTTCCTTACCCTCGGCGCATGCGCAGTGGCCCACAATTTTTACCTACCCTCGGCGCATTCACAGCAAGTGTGAAATTTGCCTACCCCGTCATTGTGCACCTGCGCCGACACACCTCTTTCTCAGCCACTCTGGTGGCGAGCAGTGAGACACACCTCCTTCCAAACCTTCCGGTGCCGGTACGTCACAACAGGAAGTGACGAGGGAAGCAAAATTTCACGGGTAGCAAAAAATAACGGAACACCAGACCTGGCATCTTCTTATACAGCACTCCTGACTAGGGTGGAAGGAGGAGGGAGAGGGAGAGGAAGACGTGTGCACACAGGAGGAGTTACAGAAAATCCCTCAGATGATGGATTCTCTGTAAACTCACTGAGAGCAGCCTGCTGTGCATAGGAAGCACAACAAAAACGAAAAAGATAAATAGAACCAATTGGGGAAAGGATTTTCTCCACAAAAGAAATTGATTTGTGTAAAAAAAAAAAATATTTTTTTACAAAGGTGTCCATATCCTTTAAATTTTGATTAAGGCTTTTCTGAAGTCAGCAATGCCAATGGTTTTGTTCTTCTTAATTAAATCTGTAAAATTTGAAAAGGATTTTCCGTCTAAAATAACAGATCTCAGATGAAAATGGCTGAAACAGATGCAAAATGTGCATAATGAATGTTTTAAAAAAAATATAGGGTACCAAAAACTGCATTTAAACTGGATGATCTTAGCTTTACATATTTGCCCAAATATGCATAACGAATGTCTAAAGCAGTGTTTCCCAACCAGTGTGCCTCTAGCTGTTGCAAAACTACAACTCCCAGCATGCCCGCATGCGGGCATGCTGGGAGTTGTAGTTTTGCAACAGCTGGAGGCACACTGGTTGGGAAAAACTGGTCTAAAGTTTAGGATCCTTTTTTTTCCTGCTCTGCTGACAGATCAGAAAACGAAATGGTGATGTGAATCCAGCCTTAGTGATCTCCATCTATAGCTAATAGACCTTTGTATGGCCTAAAGGGGGAAATTTACAGTGGTTGTCTTTACAAAATGCCTCATTTAATAGGTTTTATAGGTTTAAACTTTCTCGTATACCTACCGCTCTAATTATATACTGGTCACCTATTACTTCTGTCGTTTTATGTTCCATAGGAAAGGCAAAGCACATGGCATATACAGTATACAGTAATTACATTGAAAAATTGGGCTGGTCAGAAAATTTTCAATAGATGGTTCCGCAAAAAACGGAACGAATATGGAAGACATACGGATGCATTCTGTATCCGTTCCGTTTTTTTTACAGACCCTTTGACTTGAATTTTTGTCGCGCGTATTACAGCGCGTTTTTGCAAATAGGAAACGCGCGACAAAACGCCCAAAAGAAGCTCAAGAACTTTTTTGAGCGTAGGGCATTTTACAGCGCGTTCAAACGCGCTGTAAAACGCTCAAGTGAGAACCAGGGCCATAGGGAAGCATTGGTTTTCATGTGTTGAGCGTTTTACAGCGCGTTTGAACGCGCTGTAAAACGCTCAGGTGTGAACTGAGGGTAATAGGGAGCCACATCAAATACAGTCTTTGCAACTTTACGTTGAGGAACATTTTTCAGAAATTGTTCCCCAATTTTTAAATTTTAGTTGTAAATGGCGTAGGCTGTCTTCCGGTTTGGTACCTGGAAACCCCTTTTCCTAAAGTTAGTTGGCGGTCTATTGAGCAGCGGGAATAAAAGTCATATAAATTGGCACCGTGCTTTCCTAGAAACAGATATAATTGGAAAATCACTGAATAGAATTTTTAATAGAAATATTTTTTTGAACTTGATGTTAAAAAGCACATATTCGTCATCAAAACAATAATAAAGTAGATTTATTTCCAAATTTACGGCATTGTCAGTGATCATTCCATCTACTGCTGCTGTGATTGGAGATTATCTCCAGGACGTAACTTTTTAAACGTTAAAAGCCAAATGTATCAGTGACTGATTACTAGTTATTTCCATACTATGATGATTCAAGCATACGTTGTGTAGGACGCAGAAAGGAAACAGTACAGAAGGTAGAGTGGGAGAAGGACAAACACGAAAACACAGTCGTTGTGTGCATATTCCAGACAGCTTGTATCATAGGCTGACACACAAGCAGTGTATATGGGACAAAAACAGGAAGCATTTTAAGATGACTGAATACCTGTGCCCTGTGTAGTCATCCACATTCTGAGACACCGTAAAACATGAAAGAGCCCTGGTGGAAAGTCAGGAAATCTCTACATACTGCCTTGAAGGGGTTTAATTAACATCCTTCAAAATATTCTTTTATGAAGATCGCTGTCATTTGTAATGTATTTCTATTACCTTTATGGCTCCTATCTACCGTTTTGGGCTTTGGTCACTTGACCTTGTCCATGCAGTTCTTTCTTACTTACCTGTGATGTTACGTTCATGCGCTAGGGGAGTGTCTATGTAACTAGCTGGGTGGGAGGAGCTATAAACTAGCTGGGCATTGTTAGGGGCAGTGATAGGGGAGTGTCTATGTAACTAGCTGGGTGGGAGGAGCTATAAACTAGCTGGGAGTTGTTAGGGGCGGTGATAGGGGAGTGTCTATGTAACTAGCTGGGTGGGAGGAGCTATAAACTAGCTGGGTGTTGTTAGGGGCAGTGATAGGGCAGTGTCTATCTAACTAGCTGGTGGGAGGAGCTATAAACTAGCTGGGCATTGTTAGGGGCGGTGATAGGGGAGTGTCTATGTAACTAGTTGGGTGGGAGGAGCTATACACTAGTTGGGTGTTGTTAGGGGCGGTAAAAGGGGAGTGTCTATGTAACTAGCAGGGTAGGAGGAGCCATAAACTAGCTGGGAGTTGTTAGGGGCAGTGATAGGGGAGTTTCCCAGGGAGCTTTGCATCTTGGATTGCTGTGTTGAGACTCTTAACTGAGGTGCCGCTGTGTTTTTGTGGCTGGTCTCCCTGAGATCAGCTATTGTTTTGTTTGAATAGCAAGGCATTGCACCCCGTTAGCCAGACTTCTACTCCACACTGATGAGGGGCAACACCCCGAAACAGCTGTCTGTGGATGGATAACTGGCTTAGGTTTTTCCCGTCACATCCTTGTAAAAAGCTTGTAAAAAAGTGGGATCTTGACATAGGGGCCACTTAATATGGTGGATTTGGTGATCTCTGTAATGGAGACACCCCTTTGCACTGGTTTTCCTTCCTTTGAGGGATATCTGGCTTTCATTGTGTTGTAGACCCATAACTGGGGCTCCACATTTATTTAGCATATTACTGTTTCTCAGGGAGCTTTTCACTTTGGATTGCTGTGTTGAGACTCTTAAATGAGGCTCCGCGGTGATTTTGTGGCTGGTCTCCCTGAGATCAGCTATTGTTTTGTTTTAGTGATGGGGGAGTTTCTATGTAACTAGCTGGGTGGGAGAAGCTATAGACTAGCTGGGTGTTGTTAGGGGCAGTGATAGGGAAGAGTCTATATTACTAGGTGGGAGGAGCTATAAACCAGCTGGAGGCTGTTAGGGGCAGTGCTGAGCTGTGGCAAAGAAAGTAGAAGTGCATTGTGGGTTTGGTTGGATACAGCAATAGGAAGTGCTATATACAGGATGGAAACTGTTAAGGCAGTGCGTGTGGAATCACTGTTTCAACAAATAGTTTGACTTTGGGCTAATCCTAAGGGTGTTATCCTGGCAGTGCCTTGGTATTCATGCTTTAACCCCTATACAGGGATCTTGGCTTCCCTGCAGGGAAACCACCAGACCACAACCTTCTAGGGTGGTTACTGTGGGCAGGCAGTGTAGGATCCACATTAAAGTCAGGCACAGGTTAGCCAGTATAGTAAAATGAAAAAGGCCAGGACATGAGCAGAAAACAACATACAGCACACCTAGCAGGAACTTAGAAAGCTAAAGAATCTAATTGCTCAGGCACCCTGAAGTACCTCAAGGTTGGGTGCCATTGGCTGGTGAAGATTAAGGAGCATGCACTAGCCTTTTAAGAACCAGAGGGAGCGGGATGCAGTGGAGAAGCCTTTCCAGCAAGCAGGCTACTGCTTGCGTGGTGTACCAGAGCAGACATGGTGGACAGACTGCCAGGAGAGGTAATAGGAGCAGCGGTGTAACAAAAACAGAACAAAGTGATTTGTTTACATGATGAAAATGGGTCAGACGGAGTCCAAGTAAGCAACTACATGAGCATATATGTTAAAAAAAACAAAACATGGTAAGCCTGGGAAACCCATTATTAAATACTACCAATAAGAGCCCATAAAGTGCTAATAACCCTTTAAGATCCACCTATGGTTTGAGCTAAAAAAAAAAATAGGGTACCAAAAACTGCATTTAAACTGGATGATCTTAGCTTTACATATTTGCCTAAAACTTTACATTGATCTAACAGTTAACTGGTAAATCTAAAATAGACCTGGTGTCCGAGCTTAAGACATGTCCTCCTAGTAGGATATGTCGAACTAACCTCTCAATTTTAATATCAGTGTGAGGGTTTAGCATTGCCGCAGAGTGCACCTGCCTTTGCTATGGTTATGTTTTTGATTGTTCTCCACATCCACATTATCGTTATCGTATGTAGGATGGTTATTGTGGTACTTGTAGTCCGTTGCTGGCATCTTCCATTGTATGCATTTTTTGCTGTTGATTGCCCCTAGCAACGGACTACAAGTGCAGGATGTGATCCCCTATATACATACACAATTGCATATGGGTTGAGCATATCCTGCTTGTTAAACACCACACCACGTTTTCTAATGGTTTGTTAAATATAAAATAGCAAACTATTAGTTGCAGTATTAATGAGCTAACTTACACAATACATGATAGCATAGCCATGAATGGGCAGGAATCCGCCAGAGCAAAAACTGTTCTTTGTGAGCTGCTCTTCACTCTGGTGAGTCCCAAATATATTGGACCCCTCGCTCCCATGATGTCCATAAGCCTTAATGGGGCTGCATGATCTGATAATCCTTGATAAATTGCTCTTATGATTTCATTTATGCCTATATTTGAAGGATAATGGCCCAAAACATGTCTCTACGCGTTTCAGAGAATCACGCACATGGTAAAAGAGAACTTTGTGATAGGTATCTAGTGAAGCTGACATATAGGCAACATATAAGCTGATAATATTTTGCTATTAAAACTCCATGGCTGATAGCGTAGACGTAAATAAGCATTCTCATGTCTGAGATATGGATGTCTGGGGAATGATACACGAAAAATTACAGATAAAGTGTAGAGATGGATATTGCTTTGCTGACATCCTGTATCCTACAGTGTCACTATCAGCAGGATTCTCCTTACATTTGCTCAGTCCTGGGAAAGGCAAAATGCTCCAGATTGATTTTCTGCCTAATCAACAAGCGAGAGGCCATGTCCTGCATGCTTGACTCCATCTTATCTATGTCAAACAGACAAATGTCTGCCTGAACATACCATCCTTGTGTATGTAACCCTTTGGGGACTACTCCCTTGGACTATCACAGCTTGAACAAAATAACCAAAGCTAACTTTGATGTACATTTGTATTGATACAACACACACTGATTTTTATGCTTTTATTATTTTGTGGAAGCAGGGAGAGTCTGTAGTTGCTTTTAGGTACCAGTAGGTCCTTTTATAACAGGTTACCCTACTGAAAGCTCTTGAGTATAGAAAGCATATTCAGCTGCCACATGGTGAACCCATTAGCACAATAATAAAAACAGTTTCCAATAAATGCGTTACTGCTGCCATTTCTATATCTGGGGTGGGCATGGACACTGCATCACTCATCTAGTTTCTGCCCATGGCCGGCAGCCAGACTTCTGTGTGTGTATTAGTGTCTGTTCATTGAACCTCTCCCTGTAGTACAGCAAGGGTTAATTGCCATTTTTTACTCTGTGTCCAGCTGTTTGACAAATGAGCTCATCAACCCTTCTATATATATATGCTGGGCTGTTTGTTCCACCCCTTGTTCCACTGCTTTCTGTTTCACTCGCTTGCTAGGCCCTATAAATGAGCATCCTGACACCTGACCCATGCCTATTCACCATACTAAGCCTGAGCCACCTGGCCTGAGCTCTGGACTGTTTCACGGATTCACCTTTACTTCACCATGTCTGCCCTGAACTTTGCCTGTTTCCTGACTACATGTATTGCCTGATCCCTCTGTGCTTGGCACCAGTTTTTCTGACCCCAGTGGGTTAGCAGTTACCCACACCAGGACTATTCGAATAGGTAGCAGCTTGGTGGCTCTTCTTGAGTAAATGTCAAATCCCTGTATAGAGGTTAAAGGGCAAAAAAACAGGGGACCGCCAAGATACCGACCACAGGACTAGCCATATGTAAAACCGATTGGTTGGCACAGTGGTTCCACCCCAAAGGGCCCATAAAAAGTGGAGAGTGACTACAAAGAGGATCCATCACCTCTGTATATTACTTTGGCAGCCTGTTGATTTTAGTGGTCAACATGTAATGCTTTATTTTACCTGTAGAGGCATTGAAGAGGAAATTAAGCCAGTATTACATTAAGTGATCATCCAGGCGATTCTTGCGTTCCTTCCCGGCAATCGAGTCGTGGCTATTATATGCAGAGATCTCCTCCACAGTATGGAGAGGAACGATCATTATGCCATCACTCATCCCCATATTGACTGTTTTTCCGCAAGACAGCGTGATTAGACAGCAATATCTGCCGCCAGCAAACAATCATTTTTAAGCCTGCTTAAAAATCTGTATTGCCCGATGAACTAGTGCAGGGATGGCCAACCTGTGGCTCTCCAGCTGTGGCAAAACTAGAACTCCCAACATGCCCAGACTGTCTACAGCTATCAGCCTACAGCAGGGTATGGTGGGAATTGTAGTTTTACAACAGCTGGAGAGTCGCAGGTTGGCCATCCCTGAACTAGTGTTTGCTCGTTCATCGGGTAATTGGCGGCAGTATTACACTGCCATATCATCGCTAACAAGTGTTCCTACAAACGCACGTTACCGATGATCTGGCTGACAATCGACCAGTGTACTACTGCCTTTACTGCCAGGTTTCCCAGAAAATTATAGCTGATTGTTGGAGGTACCAAATGTGAATTCCACAGCTTATTTTTGGGTGGTCCTTCTGACACACAGGGATTGTTAGATTCACTGGAAAGAAAAGGTTGAAGAAGAGCTAACATTCTGAAAGGTAATAGCAATGATGAAACAAATCAGGGTACTTACTGATATAAAGAAAGTTAAAAGGTAAACGCAACCCCGACACCTATTAACACAGCATTATCAGGATGGGCAGCATGAAAAGATTTGCTGACAGCAGCGTGCAGTCTTATGTGTAAGGCTGTGTCATCCCCCTGCTCCTTTCATTCAGAATTAGTTTTAACATGTCCATTCCACGACCCTGGCCTTGATCACAAGTCAGATGTTCTGTTTCCTCTCAACTCCCTTTAACCATCCAAAACTTGATTCCTCAAAGAGCCTTTGTAGTATCATTAAATGAGTTTATCAGGTCGAGGATCCCATGTGTTTACTTTGAACATGCCAAGTCACATTCATTTGCTCTCTCTCTCTCTAAACATTTTACATGACCGCAATGACGGCACACTTACTAACATATTCATGTGGATGGAATTCTACATTCTAGAAGTACCTGACCTATTTTAATCATACCTGTCAAAAGCTTTTATCTCGAGAGTCTACAAACATTTCAATCAAAAAGTCTGTTGTATCACAGTACAACAAACTTGCAACTATTACAATGGAGCATATATTACACAAAGTGATAAAAGTAGATGGTACGTTGTCTCATCCCTTTGTAAAATCCAGAGGGACAAAGCAAGAGTGCCCACTATCTGCTTTGGTATTAGAACTTCTTGCAGCTAATTTAAGAAATTGCCAATAGTTTAACGCCAATTTCAGACAAACGTGATCAATGTGTGAAACATACTCCACGTAAATTCCTGTAGTGAAATCTGCCTCTTTGACCAGACTGCATAGGATTTTAATGATTTACACTGACGAGCAAAACAGTAACAATGCAGTTACATCACAAGAATCTGTATAACTCATCATATGCTAAATAGTTGCAAGTCCAGTTCATGTATGAAATAGCCAAGATGATTGTCTATAAAATGATGGTAGTCTCACATTCAACGCTGTAATGGATGGTGAGATATGGAGCCTGAAGGTCAAAAGTTCAGAACATTGTTACTCTTTTACTCGTCAGTGTATGATACTGTGTGTCTCCGCCCGACCTCAACTGTAATGATTTATTCTCAAGCATTATGTCAGTACAAATCATTACAGATGTCCAGCGGAGACACACAGCATTATAAATCATTGTAATGTCATGTGGTTTAAAGTGTAACCAGGTCACCGGAGCTGGTGAGTGCACTACTCCATAAGCATCGCAGCCTACATACTGTTGCTATGGCTACTAGGCCGGGCCTCAGAAGGCAGTAGTCTCGTGACACCAGGCACTTCATGTGACCAGTAGTGCAGCCTATTTAACACATGCAACTGCTGGCCACAGCTGCCTGTGATTGGGTTGATTCCCTGGATCGCCATACTAGCTCTATTTTGTTGGGTATTTCCTCTTTGACTCATGACCTCTGTTTTGGACTTAGACGCTGACCCTTTGCCTGACGATCTGGACCCTGACATGACATTCTGGTATTGACCCAGGTTTGGTATTGTTTCTGGTCATTGACCTCTGACTTTCTCATGTCTGTTTCTCCAGGTCTGACCTGGCTAGTCTGTTCCACCTAGTTTCTATTTTGTTAGGGCCGATCTTTCACTAGTTTATTATTTTGTACAGTGTTTAGGCGGCTCACTAGCAGATAAAAGAAGAATAAGGTCAGGTGCTCAACGTTAAATGGTACACCCCTATACCTACGGTAAATTAAAGAAAATTGTATAAATAATAACGGCACTTAGAACAATATGGTACTGTGAAACAAAATGTTTTTAATTTTAAAAAATATATAAAATTTAAATCCAACCCCGAGGAGAAAAAATATATACATAAAAGTGCATAAGAAAATACATAAAATCTTAGGATCGCTCATAAATTCATTTGAGTTATTCACACCTAAATATAGTCAAATATCTTGGCTCCAAAGTGTTGAAAACACTAATTTATCATAAAACCAAAAGTCACTTCTCAAATTAAAAAGTTCCACATATCCCGTTTTGTGCAACAAGTGGTATAGTAGATAAGTATTTTTTTAGTGTCTGTATAATAAAATTGCCGCAATGTTAAGGAAGATAGTTCTTATATGAAAAATAGTATTATGCCGATATTAGGGAGAGAGAGGAAGTAACAGCCTTTACCTTGTCTTTACCACGATCGGTCTTATTGTTGTGGCTGTACGCTCTTTGAGCGTTCCTGTTACCTCTCTTGCTGTGTCGGGTTTTGGTCTCAGTATTATAAGGCAGGTGGACGCTGAAAACAGCGTGTTTGATGTCTGCTGCAGGACCTTCCGAATGTGCTCCCTCGTCGGCAGTTACGTGTTCAGGTTGCGTCCCACGTGATCTACATGCCACTCTTGTTTAAAAGATTAAAACAGCACGCTGTTTATTCCTTTACAGGATCCGATCAAGATAGTTCATAAACTCTCAAATATTTCATCGGCCATACACGTTTCGAGGAAACGACCTCTTCTTCAGTGGCTCTCTGTATAAATCTTGTTTCCCATTGGCGGCATATTATACAAATTTATAGGGCAAGGTTAGATTACTCATTGGTTGGAGTCTTAATTAGGGGGAGTAACATTATAATTTAGGCGAATAGTAACATACTTTTTTATAGTCATTACATATGAATTAAACATCATCATCATGCTCCAGACATCTTAATGGTATTATTACTGCATATATATAATGCTGGCATATGAGAAGTAAAGATATGTAAGTTAAAATATCAATACATCAAAAACGCATTTAGAATGTATCTGCATATTAGTGCGACTTCTATGCATATTGCAATTTTTCCATAATTGATATCATTTAATGTGACTTGAATATATATTAAGGCCAAAATATATATTAAGGCTAATTTTAGCCTTGATATATATTCAAGTCACATTAAATTATATCAATTATGGAAAAATTGCAATATGCATAGAAGTCGCACTAATATGCAGATACATTCTAAATGCGTTTTTGATGTATTGATATTTTAACTTACATATCTTTACTTCTCATATGCCAGCATTATATATATGCAGTAATAATACCATTAAGATGTCCGGAGCATGATGAAGATGTTTAATTCATATGTGATGACTATGAAAAACGTATGTTACTATTTGCCTAAATTATAATGTTACTTCCCCTAATTAAGACTCCAACCAATGAGTAATCTAACCTTGCCCTATAAATTTGTATAATATGCCGCCAATGGGAAACAAGATTTATACAGAAAGCCACTGAAGAAGAGGTCGTTTTCTCGAAATGCGTATGGCCAATGAAATATTGGAGACTTTATGAACTATCTTGATTGGATCCTGTAAAGGAATAAAGAGCATGCTGTTTTAATCTTTCAAACAAGAGTGATGTGTAGATCACGTGGGACGCCACCTGAACACGTGACTGCCAACGAGGGAGCACATTCGGAAGGTCCTGCAGCAGACATCAAACACGCTAGCTATCACTGTTTGATAATACATCTCCAATACATTTCCGCATACATTGAATGGCCTACACTTCTGCAGAAGATATAATCTGCTCATTCCCTTTTTATAGACTTTATCAACATGCACGCTCCAATCCAACTTCTTATCAAGTACTTCTAGGTCTCAACAATTTCCACTTGTCAACTAATCGTTACCAAAGCAACACTGTCTCTATTCCTATCAAAATTCACTATCATTTCCTCTGTTTTGGACACATTAAAGACAAGAGCAACAGCACACCAATCCATGAAATCATTACCTAACTTCCTAAACTCTAAGTATTATTAGACCAACTTCTGAAGATGACATAATTCAGAATTACACTTAAAATCTGCAGTATACAAGGAAAACAAGAATGGTAACAGCACCCTTTCCTGCTCCAGTGCTCCAAAGTATCATAAACGCAAGTTGCCCATTGAACAAACAGGTCTGTTAGCTAAATTATCCACTTCCTCATCAGCACTACCACCTCTAGCTTCTCCAGTTTCACACTGAATAATATACTGAATAGTTTTAAGATCACTTTAAAAAAAAAGGGGAATCTTAACAACATTGCCCTTCCCTTCAAGATACAAAGGAACCCTCCACAACAAATATATGACCGCCATCATCATTCCCAACCTTTAGTTTATAAGCCAACTGAAGTGGGTCTAAACAAGAAACAAACTTATAGTTAATCTTAGTTAGCCTTTGCAGCAGCTTCATAACATGAGATGTCAATGCCACAGGGTGATAATCCTTAAAGGGATGGTCCACCCTTTCCTTTATTATGGGATGGCCTATCCTCAGCATAGACCATCACTAGTTGATCAGCTGCTCCGACTGACTTCAGTGGGAGCAGTGGTGCAGTGATGAGTTCTGTTCACTATAAAGTATACAGGATTGTCTGCTTCCGGTGTTGGCGCTAATGCCAAACAGCTGATCAACAGGGGTGCCGGGTATTGGACCAGCTAGTGATGGCTTATCCTGAGGATAGGCCATTACTTAATAGAAGGTGGACAACCCCTTTTAGATTAGCCGGGTAGTCACCTTGAATGCGAAAACCCCACACAGGGGCAGATTTAATACTGAAAATTTTATTCCCCAAAAAAATGTCGTGTAATGCTTTGCATGACATTTACAAACTTTTCTTAACTTTTCATGCTTTGCTGGACAAGGGGTAATGGCTTCACTGGAAAGGGGCATGGCCTAAAAGAGTCTACATGTGCCAAAATGCACCAAAATTTTGGCGCATTTTTGGAGTAAAACTATGCATGGTGCATGGACACATTTATTGGACTACAGACAGATTTATTGGTATAATGAAGTTCTGTCAGACAGACAAATTCTTGGTGGACATATGGAATTTTAGTGTAAATCTGGCGCAGGATTTATGATACTCTATATTTATATAAATATATAAATTCTATATTTATAAAGGTCCATGTGCCAGAATAGTAAATTTGTCCAATACACTCCTCAACATTGAAATTGTAACACCAAGAAGGTTATGCAAATCGAGGAAGTAGCAGGTGTCGTTAAGATCTGCAGATGATCAAATTTTCAAGCACCTAGCTCCAGTCTGTGATGTCAGAGGGGCATAAGTACCAGATTGAAAGTAAAGTTTTGTAGGCACATGAAACCTCAGTGTGGATAATTTTGTGATGCCTCCTGTTCATCGATGTACCAGTTATCGCCACAAACCGAGAGGAACAGAATGCTTGAACTGAGAGATCTTCATTGATCACTCCGGCAGATCACTATGTGCATAGCCTGTGATGTCAGCTGTCAGCATGCAGTGAAAGCTGCTAAATTATGCATTCCAAGAGTGCCGGACAAGGACAGCACCACTGATGAATATTAAAGGGGTTCTCTGGGATTTACATATTGATGATCTATCCTGAGGATAGGACATCAAATTGAGATCAGCAGGTCCTGGTACACTCACTGATCAGCTGTTTGAGGAGGCTGAGGGAACATTATGTTTTTCTGAACTAGTTCTACAAGGCATTATGATTTGTTTAACAATTAATTTTTGGGTATGTTTCCTTATAACCAGTTCAAGACCAGGCCATTTACCCCCACCCCTTCCTGACCAGGTGCATTTCTCTCTTTTTTTCAGTACATGCATCTTTGAAAGCTATAACATTTTTCCATTTTGTTATGCAAATAATGTTTGTGCATACAACTAAAATATTTTTATGTTCCCTTTACATAACAGTCATTTTGATATATGGGATTTATGGGTTATGGTTGCTGGGGGGTGGGGCTACAAATCCATGAAAGAAGTCTAAGTTCAGGTCAGAGGAAGATCAGAGTCAGGAAACAGTCTGTACACAGGCAGACAAACAGAACAGCACACCTTCACAGGAAACTAGCAAACTACACAACCTATTGCTCAGGCACACCCTAAGTACCCTCAGGTGTCCAGCCATTGGCAGGTGAAGATTGGCATAACAAGAGCTGGGAAGCGCTCAGATCCTAAGGGGCTGAGGAGGAGGCAGAGCAACTAGGTGCCTGCTGCAGCCACCAGTGTGAATCACAGAACTCTAATGGCTGGCCCCCCTGCTGGAAGACAGAGGAGGGCCAGTGAGACCAGGCAGCAGCAGAGTAAATGATGTAGTGCCTGAGTCCACCCTGGATGGTGAGATGGTGGTGGTCATGGCATGGATCATGCAATGACAATGCCATGGTCATACATTTAATGACTGATGCTCCTTGTACTCCAGAGCATTTAAAATATACAGCAGGAAAAAGACTACCTGACCATCTAGGTCGGTCCTTATATTATTTCCTTTCTATTTTCTCTTAGTATAGATATACTGTATGACTAATTCAGGCAATTCCCAACCACATCTGCTGGAAGTTAGTTTCAAGCATTTACTACACTTTTGGAAACATAATATTAACTAATTTCAGACTGTGCCCTCTTGTTCTCACGTTCAGTTTCTTTACACTTCTCTCCTGGACCTTATTTAACTCTAAGGTTTCAATCATGTTTTTCTTTTCTGCCTCACAGAGGGGGACCCGTCATGTTTTATGTCATGCAGTTATAAATGATTTAGCAAAATTGATTAAAAACTATAGTGAGCCCTAAAGAATTCAGATACATTGTAGATTGTAGATTTACAATATGGATAACCAATTTACTCAGGAACACTGGGTCCAACAGACAAAATTATTCCAAGGGCCTGTTTTATAGCTATCTAGAGATTTTAAAAAAACGTATATTTTTTTTTTTTTCGTTCAGCACTTAGGCTATATGATCATTATGGACTGATAGATCATTTAGCACTTTTTGACCCTCAAGTAACAGACCCCTTTGCTCATGGGCCCTGTTGTGGTTGAGCCTTGTAACTGTGTCCTAACCTGAAAAACACTGCAGGATGGGAAGACCCTGTGGGCAACTGATAGTTAAATTATCATTAAAGTGACTCTCCAGTTCAAGAAAAAAAAAAATCATTAACTGGGGAACGGACACTTTTCTGGTGACCCCCTTTTCATCTTTTTAGTGGTAGATTTGCTAAATCTTGGGCTCTTCCTCCACCATCCAAGATGGTTGCACCACTATTCAGCCTAACTCATGCACACTATGCATCGCAGCCCAAGACACTTCCTATTTGTCCAGCCTGAAAGGCCAGTCCTAGGGCACAGGAAATATCTGAGGCTACCAAATGTACAGTGTGCACCAGGCAGTCTGAGAAGCAGTGTGGCCATCTTGGATAGCAGAAGAGGAGCGGGTAATTGGTGGATCTACAGCTATTAAGATGAAGAGGGTAGCTAATAAGATTGCACTATATAAAGCATAGTTCTGCCCCTATTATGTTGTATAAAATCGTTCTATGAAGAACTCATGAATCAAGACATGCATCTACAGTAATTCAATGAAAATAAACCAGAAATAAAGATAGTGCTGAACACAATAATAATATAGGTTTTTAAGAAATTGTATTCAGGAAGGAAAAAAATATAAAGCAGACCTATCACACTGTAACATATGGTGGTTGTGGAAATATGCCTCCTTGTCATAATGAGTTCTGTTTGAAGAATAAAAATGTAATCCCTATCCTTACAAGAAGAAACATCTTTGTTATTCCCATCCAAGAGCGTCAATGGAAATCCTTTCATTTACAGGAGATCTCACGGTAACATGGATTACCAAACAAGTCTGTGAAACGCTTGCCTCCCTTCCACCCTGACATGTCCTCATCTCCGCACAGATAGAGATTACAGTTGCCATAGCCACTGGCAAAAAGAAAACTTTTGTCTAATTTGGTTTCTAAACAGAGCCCCTTGGGCCGGATCTGCTGCATGGATTTACCTTCCTTCCGTCTCACACATCGACCAGTAATAGGAAATGTGGTATTAATTCAACTACTACAAAGCATCTCAGGAGATTATGTTGCTACATGAAAATATATAATTATTTATTTTCATCACGTTTCATACTTGAAGTCCTTTGTTTTAATTGTATACAAAACCAATCATTTATCAGTCAATAATATTAGCTACATATAGAAATGTTTTTGCAGGTTTTATTGCATGTTGTGTTAAAATTTTTAAAATCATTATGGCGCTAGCTATTATTACAGTAAACGTACAACAATCTGGAGCTATATTATGCTAATATTTCTGGTGGCCAGTTTGAAAACTGCAGCGTTTTGTGACTTTTTTAAAATATTGTTGCATCTGAACAAACCCCAAGATTTTTGGAGCAATATTCTTTGGACAGTCGAGACCAAAGTGCAGATGTTTGGCCATAATGCACAACAACACATGTGGTAAAAGCAAACACAGCATATCAGCACAAACACCTCATACCAACTGCTAAGCACAGCAGTGGAGGGGTACTAGTTTGAGCCTGTTTTGCATCCACAGGACCTGCTCACCTTGCAGACACTGAGTCAACCATGGACTCCTATGTATACCAACCAAACTTTTCTAGAGTCAAATGTGAGGCCGTCTATCTAACAGCTAAAGTTTGTTCAAAACTGGGTGATGGAACCAGACAATGATTCCAAGCACACCAGAAAATCACAGAATGGCTGAAAAAGAAAAGAATGAAAATGTTGCAATGGCCTAGTCAAGTCCAGACCTAAGCCCAATTGAGATGCTGTGGTGGGACCTTAAGAGAGCTTTCCAAAAACGAATGTCCCGAACCTCAATGAACTGAAGTAACGGTTTAACAAATAGTGGGCCAAAGTCCCACCAAAACAATGTGAGAGACTGATAAAGTCATCAGAAAACAATTACTCCAGGTTATTGCTTCTAAAGATGGTTCTACAAGGTTCTGATTCACAGGGACCTTCTAAGAACCAGATGTTTTTTTTGTTATGTCCTGATACATAGAATTTAAAGGGGTTATCCCATGAGTAATGTAAACAAATCTAAATCAACCATCATATAGTACCTCACAATCTCTTTCTGACAAAGCTAGAACCAGCCCTGTACCTCAGATGGACCCAGAGATCTCCCCATTCATAGCTATACTAGATTTATATCAAGCTGACAACTCAAGGGGAGTGTCTTCTCTGCTGCAGCTCAGGGGGCGTGTCCATGCTTTCCCTATCCCAGCTCAGGAGGCAGTTGAAGGATGAAACTGAGCATGTGCGGCCATCTCAGTGAGCAGGACAAAGAAATAAAGAAAAACAACAAACAGCAGGTGGCGCTATACAGATACATTTTATTTTTGTGGTTATACAAAATATTTAATTACATGCAGTTACAAAAGTATTCAGATCCATGTGCCAGTTTGAAAACTGTAAAATATTTTTCATCGGACAACACCTTTAGGGTCCATTCACACGTCCGTGGTGTGTTGCGGATCCGCAACACACCCGGCCGGCACCCCCATAGAGCAGCCTATTCTTGTCCGCAGCTGCGGACAAGAATAGGATATGTTCTATTTTTTTCCAGAGCCGCGGACCGGAAGTTCGGCGGTGCACTCCTGAAATGTGGATCTGGAGAGCTCACATTGTGCTCTCCGCATCCATTCCGACCCCATTCAGAATGAATGGGTCCGCACCCGTCCCGCATAATTGCGGAACGGGTGCGGACACTGAATGCGGACGTGTGAATGGACCCATAAAGACGATGTACTCAGTTTTTTTCCTGAGTAGTTCGCACAGCTAGAGGGGGATCCTGACATCTAGCTGCTGACATATAAAGCACCCATAAGCGACCCGCATACAGTAGCTGATGCTGGTAGATATATACTGCTGTCTGCCCTCGCTTACTAGGTATGTTTCTGTAGCCTTTCAGTGCTGTAGGCATGTTTGTAAGATTCCCTTTAACTACTAAAACATAAACCAAACAGGTTTTGCAAGTCAGACAGTATATTATCAGTATAATAGTTACCCCTAGTTGTATTAGTGATGTTATCTTTTGTTCTTGAGGGGGGGTACATACTTTCCTTGCCCTGCTATATGAGGTGAGATATAAGTGAGCTACAAGGTCAGGTTCCTGGTTGCAGTTTTGGAAGCCAAAAGGAGGCGTGGATCATAAAAGGAGAGAAAGTATAAAGGACATATACAATTTCTCCTTTTTTTATTTTCTCCTGGTTTTGACTTCTAAACCTGTAAACCTGTAACCTCATGTATACAAAGACTGCCATCACTCAGACCTGAGAAAGGAGCAGTGGTGGGCTAGTGAATACAGTAGACTTAGAAACATCAGACTGGGTTTACATGGCACAACTGTTTTTTGCTGAAACCCTGCCCACATGCAATGGCTGCATGATTTTGTGGGTAATATTACCTTCTAAATCATGCAGCCAGTGGTATAATAATTAAGGTCAGGGAGGAAAAGGGGGGACTGTGAGAGGGCCCAAAGGGAAATTGGCCCACCCAGATCCCTAGGCAAGCACCAGTTTGACCTGTATCCACAACCATAAAATCCGTGTGCCTTTGAAAGTCATGCCGGAACAGAAAGCCTTTGCCTCCATGCCCCACCACTTACGCTGCTAAGCCACAGCCTGCTTTAGGCCTGTGGCCTTCCAGATATTCAGATCCAGAGGCTGGGCTACTAAGAGCTCGGGAGGACTACTGAATATTTATGACTACTGAAGTGGGGACAGGAGCCCCAAAACACGTATAGATTTTTCAGCTCACAGAGTGTACTAATATATTCCTTGCCATTGTCAATGGTGGACCTGTGAAATATTACTAGTTTTAGTAGCCAAAATTGTTCCTTAATAGTTACAGTGAATATTTACTTTCATATTAGTATTTCTGTACCAACGTTTCTATCTTGCAGTGCTGGGCAGATGCCTTAAATCACTCCTTCTTTATGGACCTAAATGGTGCAGTGCAGTGACCCAGTGGATTACTGCTGAGACTAATTTTATGCCAAGCGTTGAATGTTGTGATTTGTTGTTAACATATTCTTGTCCTTGAACTATGTAGATCCCAAATGGCTTTGAATGGGCAACAAGTATTTAAAGAACAGAGTACGTCGCAGTCAGGGAGAAAAAACAGCTCGCCTTTTCCCTGGCTGTGATACGCTTCGCTGTGATTGGACAGTGGCACAGCCAGAGAGAAGGAGACACCTACTGAGGAACTATGGCGTCTACTCCTCCCTGTACCAATGCTCAGTATTAACATACTAAACATACTGGGCCCGAAAACTGCAGGGGAGCAGAACGGGGCAAGAGAGGGATATTTGAAAAAAAAAAACAATGATGGCACCATCAGTGGAGTGTACCACGCAAGTAAAAGTACTTAATTAAACAAAACAAAAAAAAAATACATGAAAAGTCCTCTTTACCAGTGGCAGTCCTCCTGGCTTGTAGAGAGTGTCTAGACATCAAAGCTAGAGGCAAACACGTGCATGTGTGATCTCCTTTGGGCACTGTAAGGGAGACATAATATATCCTGAGGGCACTGTAAGGGAGACATAATAGATACTGAGGGCACTGTAAGGGAGACATTATATATACTGAGGGCACTGTAAGGGAGACATAATAGATACTGAGGGCACTGTAAGGGAGACATAATATATCCTGAGGGCACTGTAAGGGAGACATAATATATCCTGAGGGCACTGTAAGGGAGACATAATAGATACTGAGGGCACAGTAAGGGAGACATTATATATACTGAGGGCACTGTAAGGGAGACATAATAGATACTGAGGGCACTGTAAGGGAGACATTATATATACTGAGGGCACTGTAAGGGAGACATAATAGATACTGAGGGCACTGTAAGGGAGACATTATATATACTGAGGGCACTGTAAGGGAGATATTATATATACTGAGGGCACTGTAAGGGAGACATTATATATACTGAGGGCACTGTAAGGGAGACATAATATATACTGAGGGCACTGTAAGGGAGACATTATATATACTGAGGGCACTGTAAGGGAGACATAATATATACTGAGGGCACTGTAAGGGAGACATAATAGATACTGAGGGCACTGTAAGGGAGACATTATATATACTGAGGGCACTGTAAGGGAGATATTATATATACTGAGGGCACTGTAAGGGAGACATTATATATACTGAGGGCACTGTAAGGGACACATTATATATACTGAGGGCACTGTAAGGGAGACATAATATATACTGAGGGCACTGTAAGGAGACATTATATATACTGAGGGCACTGTAAGCGAGACATTATATATACTGAGGGCACTGTAAGGGAGACATAATATATCCTGAGGGCACTGTAAGGGAGACATTATATATACTGAGGGCACTGTAAGGAAGACATCATATACACTGAGGGCACTGTAAGGGAGATATTATATATACTGAGGGCACTGTAAGGGAGACATTATATATACTGAGGGCACTGTAAGGGAGACATAATAGATACTGAGGGCACTGTAAGGAATACATTATATATACTGAGGGCACTGTAAGGGAGACATTATATATACTGAGGGCACTATACAGGAGACATAATATATAGTGAGGGCACTGTAAGGAAGACATCATATATATTGGGGGCACTATTAGGGAGACTTAATATATTCTGAGGGCACTGTAAGGGAGACATTATATATACTGAGGGCACTGTAAGGGAGACATAATATATCCTGAGGGCACTGTAAGGTAGACATAATATATACTGAGGGCACTATAAGGGAGACATAATATATCCTGAGGGTACTGTAAGGGAGACATTATATATAATGAGGGCACTGTAAAGGAGACATAATAGATACTGAGGGCACTGTAAGGGAGACATAATATATACTGAGGGCACTATAAGGGAGACATAATATATAGTGAGGGCACTGTAAGGGAGACATAATATATCCTGAGGGCACTGTAAGGGAGACATAATAGATACTGAGGGCACTGTAAGGGAGACATTATATATACTGAGGGCACTGTAAGGGAGACATAATAGATACTGAGGGCACTGTAAGGGAGATATTATATATACTGAGGGCACTGTAAGGGAGACATTATATATACTGAGGGCACTGTAAGGGAGACATAATATATACTGAGGGCACTGTAAGGGACACATTATATATACTGAGGGCACTGTAAGGGAGACATAATATATACTGAGGGCACTGTAAGGGAGACATAATAGATACTGAGGGCACTGTAAGGGAGACATTATATATACTGAGGGCACTGTAAGGGAGATATTATATATACTGAGGGCACTGTAAGGGAGACATTATATATACTGAGGGCACTGTAAGGGACACATTATATATACTGAGGGCACTGTAAGGGAGACATAATATATACTGAGGGCACTGTAAGGGAGACATTATATATACTGAGGGCACTGTAAGCGAGACATTATATATACTGAGGGCACTGTAAGGGAGACATAATATATCCTGAGGGCACTGTAAGGGAGACATTATATATACTGAGGGCACTGTAAGGAAGACATCATATACACTGAGGGCACTGTAAGGGAGATATTATATATACTGAGGGCACTGTAAGGGAGACATTATATATACTGAGGGCACTGTAAGGGAGACATAATAGATACTGAGGGCACTGTAAGGAATACATTATATATACTGAGGGCACTGTAAGGGAGACATTATATATACTGAGGGCACTATACAGGAGACATAATATATAGTGAGGGCACTGTAAGGAAGACATCATATATATTGGGGGCACTATTAGGGAGACTTAATATATTCTGAGGGCACTGTAAGGGAGACATTATATATACTGAGGGCACTGTAAGGGAGACATAATATATCCTGAGGGCACTGTAAGGGAGACATAATATATCCTGAGGGTACTGTAAGGGAGACATTATATATAATGAGGGCACTGTAAAGGAGACATAATAGATACTGAGGGCACTGTAAGGGAGACATAATATATACTGAGGGCACTATAAGGGAGACATAATATATAGTGAGGGCACTGTAAGGGAGACATAATATATCCTGAGGGCACTGTAAGGGAGACATAATATATACTGAGGGTACTGTAAGGGAGACATTATATATAATGAGGGCACTGTAAGGGAGACATTATATATAATGAGGGCACTGTAAGGGAGACATAATATATACTGAGGGCACTGTAAGGGAGACATAATATATACTGAGGGCACTGTAAGGGAGACATAATATATACTGAGGGCACTGTAAGGGAGACATTATATATACTGAGGGCACTGTAAGGGAGACATTATATATACTGAGGGCACTATAAGGGAGACATAATATATAGTGAGGGCACTGTAAGGGAGACATAATATATCCTGAGGGCACTGTAAGGGAGACATAATATATACTGAGGGCACTGTAAGGGAGACATTATATATACTGAGGGCACTGTAAGGGAGACATTATATATACTGAGGGCACTGTAAAGGAGACATTATATATACTGAGGGCACTGTAAGGGAGACATAATATATACTGAGGGCACTGTAAGGGAGACATTATATATACTGAGGGCACTGTAAGGGAGACATAATATATACTGAGGGCACTGTAAGGGAGACATAATATATACTGAGGGCACTGTAAGGGAGACATTATATATACTGAGGGCACTGTAAGGGAGACATTATATATACTGAGGGCACTGTAAGGGAGACATTATATATACTGAGGGCACTGTAAGGGAGACATAATATATCCTGAGGGTACTGTAAGGGAGACATTATATATAATGAGGGCACTGTAAGGGAGACATTATATATACTGAGGGCACTGTAAGGGAGACATAATATATACTGAGGGCACTGTAAGGGAGACATTATATATACTGAGGGCACTGTAAGAGAGACATTATATATACTGAGGGCACTGTAAGGGAGACATTATATATACTGAGGGCACTATAAGGGAGACATTATATATACTGAGGGCACTGTTAGAGAGACATTATATATACTGAGGGCACTGTAAGGGAGACATTATATATACTGAGGGCACTGTAAGGGAGACATTATATATACTGAGGGCACTGTAGGAGTTGATATTAAAAAATAGCCTATAAAAATTCATCTGTTTTTAATGGTTATTTTTAACTGATGCAAAACGGCTGTTAAAAATAGAAAAATTAAAAATAGATGCAGGAAATGGATGCCCACACAGCAACGATGCAAAATGGCCATGAAAAACTGACCGTTTTTTTCTAAAGGCTGTTCTTTTTCTCTGTTGAATACAGACTTTATCATTTATACCCAGCACGCTTCCAAAGTGCTGCATTTCCTAGAAATGGTTACTGATCTCTATAGCATTTTTATTGGGATACTGTATGTCAGGCTTCTTGGCATAGCACCATAAATGCCAATATCTCTGTGATCCCATTTACCACTGATTATAACAATCTGGTGGCACTGACAGAAATGGCAGTTGTAGATGTAATTTCACACAAATAAGTAGATGGAAGGAGACAGCTGCGAGCACTGCGATCCCGCCATGCTTCACAGTGCCAGAGATTGACAAGCATTGTTTTCTTACTTTCAAATCCAATCAATGATTAAAGCAGCGGCATATGCCATGTGTGCACCAAGCGCGGATCGTAAAGGAGCTCAGCAGATTAGAGACGGTGCAGACAGTTTATTTATATAAGATTAGCTAACAGAATAATTCATATAAATTATCGCATCCCCCCCCCCCCATCATACACACGCATACACAATAAAGCTTACTGTCGGATGTGAGACTCTAGGACAATTATGTGGGTTTGTTGTATCAATGTAATGGTTCATGGCAGCAAATTATCACACCCACAAGTTAAGAGCAGCGAATAATCCTTTCTCCCTATTAACCACCAGCAAAATATTCACAATAGGAAGCATTCAGTCATGTGCGAATACTGTGAATTTCCTTAGGAACAGGGGTGCAGCTATAGAGGGGCCCGAACTCAGAAGGGGCCCACCCAGGAGGAGGACTAACAGATTTCATTGTCAAGGCGCCCTCAACTGTATTATACAATGACATTATATACAGACACTGTAGGAAACGGACGGAACGGCTGTCAGGCCTCTTCTGAGAGAGCGATCTTGTCTAGCCACAGGAATTAGGGTTGAACGGGAGGAGAGGGTTGTGCAGAAGTTTAAAAAATTTGCTGTGGGGCCCAGTCATTTCTAGTTACTCCATGCTTAGAAACATAAAACCAAGGGACAGAAGGAAGACCGAAATATACTTTACATATACTGGTCATCCAGCTAATCCAGAATCAACCTGAAATATATTAAAAATATATAATTTTAATATATATATATATATATATATATATAATATATAATTTTAATATATTTCAGGTTGATTCTGGATTAGCTGGATGACCAGTATATGTAAAGTATATTTCGGTCTTCCTTCTGTCCCTTGGTTTTATGTTCCTAAGCATGGAGTAACTAGAAATGACTGGGCCCCACAGCAAATTTGTGTTTTACTTTGTGTTTTTTTTTATTTTTATTATTATAATTGGTTATGTCCACTAAGGCCTCATTCACATTTCTGTGTATGTTTGACACCCGTGAAAAAATCAGTTTGTGTTTCATCCGTGAAGATGTTCGTGAAGGATCCATGTTTGGTCCATGTGTCCGTGTTTTACCTTCCACACGTCATCCGTATTCCACAGCCGCTGCTCAGCTGAAAAGTAATTTCCAGATCATCTTCTATCAGTAGTCAGTGGAAAACGGATGCAACACAGATTTTCACTGGCCCATAGACTGCAATGCGCATGTTTGGTCCACATCCCAGACCAAAGTAGGTCATTTCTCCGTGGTTTGAGTGAAAAAAAAAAAAATACTGATGTGTGAACAGACACTTTTAAATAAATGGGTACATGTGCTGTCAATGGAAAATGCGAAAAAGCATACGTCAGTGAAAAACGGAAATGTGGACAAGGCATTAGTCTGCCTCCTCTGGTGATGTCCAGGTCATCAAGCCGCTCTGTGACAGAAAGCAGTACAAGGATAGAATTATTATATTGAGAGATGAACAAATCACTCCAAGTTCAATTTGAGTTCAATTCAGCAGAATTTAAAATACTCAGATTGGCCGGAAAATGAGTGTGTACTTTGTGACTTTCTGAGGTCTCCTAGAATTTTTTTTTTCTCTCTTGTCTCTAACTTTAAAAAAATAAAAAATAAAATATATATATATATATATATATATATATATATATATATATGCACATTTGCTTGTTTTCTCTCCCTTTCTCTCTCTCACTTTCGAAAATTCACCCAAATAAAAATTCCAAAAATTAATCCAGCTCAAATTTTTACAATATTTGGGGCAAATCTGATTTGTTTACAATCATTTCACTCATAATTATATTACAATTTACAGACTTTTTCTGACTGGTAAGTGAGATGTTTTACTTGATTATACGATCCAAAAACAGCCTCTTCTGTCCATCTGATGTGTTTTTATATTCCAGCTCAGAAACATTCACTTGATCCAGACTAAGTTCCAATTCTGGTTCAGTAAAACTCGCACCATTCTGCAAGCAAGTTCAGTCAGTTTTGTCTGCAATTGCGTTCAGTTGTTCAGTTTTTTCCGCGCAGAAAAAACTGAACAACTGAATGCAATGCGTTTTGATGCGTTTTTCATGCACAATAAAAAACTAAAGGTTTACAAACAACATCTCTTAGCAACCATCAATGAAAAACGATTTGCATCTGTACTTGCTTCCGGATGCAATGCGTTTTACACTGAAGCCCCTTTCACTTCTATGGGGCCAGGGCGGTGTGAAAAACGCATAATATAGAACATGCTGTGTTTTTCACGCAACGTAGAACTGATGCGTGGAAAACTTACTCATGTGAAAGGGGCCTTAGGCCTCCTGCACACAAACATATCAGTTTTTGTGGTCTGCAAATGGCGGATCCGCAAAACATGGATACCAGCTGCGTGCATCTCGCATTTACCCTTTTACAGGTCCCAAAAAAGGTTTTAGATGCCTATTCTTGTCCACAAAACAGACAAGAATAGAACATAGTCCACCGTTTTTTGCAGGTCCACGAAACGGACATACGGATGCGGACAGAACATCTACAAAATATGCGTATCATATGCGGACTCAAACTACGGTCATGTGCATTTGGCCTTAGGTTATGTTCACATCTCCATTTAGGCATTCCGATAGTCTGTTTCATGGGATCCCATTATAGGCAATGGAAATCCGATGGTGCCCGGAGGTGTGCACTAGAGATAAGCGAATTTCATGTTATGAAATTCATTCACTCTTTGTTTGGTGGTAAAAGCAGAACTGCGCAATTCTATGAGGCATTCCGTTATTCATTCCGCCATAATAGAAGTCTATGGGCTGCATAATGGATCCGTCCCATTTGCTTTATGCAGGAGAGGACTCCCCTGCAAAACAGAAACGGGACAGATCCGTTATGCAGCCCACAGACTTCTATTATGACGGAATGCCTCTAAAGGCATTCTGTTATGCATTCCGTCATAGAATTGCGTTATGGTCCGTGGTAACGGAATCCATAACGCAATTCTGCTTTTACCACCAAACAAAGCGTGAACGAATTTCAAAATATGACATTCGCTCATCTCTAGTGTGCACCGCTGTCAAGCTATGCTGGATGCAGTAATTCCGGTAGTATCTTCCTCTGCTGGAATAGACTACCAGAATGCCTAAATGAATATGTGAATGTAGCCTTACAAACAGTTCCCCTCCTGTCAATGGCCTCTGTCTGACAATGCAGAACGCCATTGGTATAGCTCATGGGTAGGGAAAAAGCAGATCCATTATTGTAATCTTTTACAACTTCATAAAATTTGAAAAAGGAACACATTAGTGCCAGGCTTGCACTACAAAAGGGTATATTTTGGTTTAACAGGGCACGTTTGAATAAGAAACAAAAGCCAATTATAAGTCTAAGGACATAGATACAGTCAAAATATTTTTAGACTTTCATTCACACATAAGACAGAAATGAAGTTATTTTAACAAAATATGTTCTAAAAAGACAAGTTATTATCTAATATCCCAGACACAACACAGCTTATCTCATATGGTGTGTATTGACACGCTATACACTGTTAACACAGTTCATTCTACACAACATCCGCATGAAGTTTGTATGTTCTTCCCACGTTTTTTGTGGGATTCCTTCCGAGCATCTGGTATTTACATATTACAGTAGTTCTTTAGCTTTCTATGAAATTGGTCCTATTGAAAAAAGGAAATGACACTGTGAGCCTCCGCTGGGGAGAGGGAGTGACGTAAATGGTGACAATCTTTGTAAAATCCTGCAGAATACTCTGCTGCCACAGCAGGCCTTATAAGTGTATGTACTGTACATACAGTGCCTTGAAAAAGTATTCATACCCCTGTTTTCACTATACACAAACTTAAATGTATTTTATTGGGATTTTATATGATAGACCAACACAAAGTAGCAAGTATGTGTGAGGTGAAAAGAAAATGATACATGGCTTGCAAAATTTTTAATAAATAAAAATCTGAAAAGTGTGGCATGCATTTGTACTCCGCCCCTTGTACTCTGATACCCCTAAATAAAATCCAGTGTGACCAATTGCCTTCAGAAGTCACCCAATTAGTAAATAGAGTCCACCTGTGTGTAATTTATTCTCAGTATAACTACAACTGTTCTATGAAGGCTTCAGAGGTTTGTTAGAGAACATTAGTAATGAAACAGCATCATGAAAACCAAGGAACACACCAGACAGGTCAGGGCAGTGGCGTAGCGTGGGTTGCCAGCACCAGGGGGCAAGCCATGTATTGCGCCCCCCCCCCCCAACCTGTCGGCACGCCCCTTTTTACAGGTAACATAATGGATGTCACTTGCAGTCCTATGTAACACTACAGATAATACAGTGATAGCTCTCTGAGTACAGATAATGTAGTAGATGGGTGTGAACCCCCAAAATGAAGTCTGGGGCCAGGATATGGCATGGTGGGTCAACGTCTTCATTCGGAAATTAGAACGTCATGACACCTTTTATCAGCCACGTCTCATCTCTGCAGAGTTTCACAGAAAACATTTTTAAATTCCTCACTTTACTATCATCCTCTTCTATCATTATACACAGGGGCAATTATATATGCTAATAATACAGAGGGGGCCAGTATATATTATAATAATACAGAGGGGCTATTATATACTAATAATACAGATCTCTGCTGTCCATATACCAGGCCTACCAGTATTACCCCTTCATATACCGCCTGGTCAGGGTGACTAGGCGGTATATGAAGGGGTAATACTGGTGGTAGGCCTGGTATATGGATAGCAGAGATGGCATCCTCTGAGCAGTACTGTCTTTGGTCATCCTTTACCAGCATCCTGACTGCCACCTGCGTTGCCTTTTACACTGACTGTCACTCACTGATAGCTAAGGGTACTTTCACACTAGCGTTAGTGTGATCCAGGAGGCAGTTCTGTCGTTGGAGCTGCCTGCCGGATCCGCTGTTCAGTGTGACAACTGACAGCATTTGTAGTCGGATCCGGGTGCATCTACAAATGCATTGCAAGAACGAATCCGTCCCTCCACTTGTCATGCGGATGGACGGATCTGTCTTGGATCCGTCCTTCAGTTGTTTCACAATGCTGGATCCGGCACTAATGCAAGTCAATGTAAATTAATACCGGATCCGGCGTTCCGGTGACAGATCAGGCATTTTGGACGGACATAATACCGAAGCATGCTGCGGTATTATGTCCGGCCAAAACGCCTGACAGTGACTGAACGGAAGGCATACTGATGCAAACTGAATGAATTTCTATCCATTCAGATTGCTTGGGAATATGCCTGATCAGTTCTTTTCTGGCATAGACGGAACTCTATGCCGGAAAAGAGTAACGCAAGGGTAAAAGTACCCTAAGCAGCAGGCAGTGAAGTGCCATGAGAGCCAGGCTACGCAGGTGGCAGTCACGGTGCTGGTGAAGGATGACCAGAGACAGTACTGCCCAGAGGATGCCATCTCTGCTCATCTCAACTATACCAGGCCTACCACCAGTCTTACCCCTTCATATACCGCCTGGTCACCCTTACCAGATGACCAGGCGGTGTATGAAGGGGTAATACTGGTAGGCCTGGTATATGGACACCAGTACTGTCTCTGGCCATACTTCACCAGCATCCTGACTGCCACCGCTTGCCCTGGCTCTCAGTGTCACAGTGTGAATAAGTCACCCCACACCTAACACTCAGGGAGTGATTCAGTCACACTGTGACACTGAGAGCCAGGGCAAGCAGGTGGCAGTCAGGAATCTGCTGGTGAAGTATGGCCAGAGACAGTACTGTCCAAAGGATGTCACCTCTAGTGTATTACCCTTAATATACCACCTGCCCACCCCACACCTAACACTCTGGGAGCTGTCACACTGACAGTCTGACTGACTCACATTCAGGCTGCCTGCTGTGGAGTCCTGAAGCGACACACTGCAGCAGCCTTCTTCTTCTTCTTCTTGCCCCAGCTCCACTGTGTCTTTCCCGGCTGGAAGGTGGGCGGAGCTTCATGCTGCTGTGGGCGGAGCTTCGTTCTGTAATGGGCGGAGCTTCATACTGTCGTGGTGATTGATCAGGGGCGCTTGTTCTGATGATACTGCTCCTCACTCTGTGGCGCTGCTCTCGGTTAGCAACTTCATAGATTTTTTTGTGCAAACGTCTGCCAGCGCCCCCTGCAGTCTGGCGCCCGGGGCAACGGCCCCCCTGGGTCAGGGATAAAGTTGTGGGGAAGTGTAAAGCAGGTTTAGGTTTTAAAAAAATATTCCAAGCTCTGAACATCTCACGGTGCACTGTTCAACCTATCATCCGAAAATGGAAGGAGTATAGCACAAATGCAAACCTACCAAGACATCGCTGTCCACCTAAACTGACAGCCCAAGCAAGGAGGGCACTAATTAGAGGAGCCAAGAGGCGCATGGTCACTCTGGAAGAGCTGCAGAGATCCACAGCTCAGGTGGGAGAATATGTTCACAGGACAACTATTAGTCATGTACTCCTCAAATCTAGCCTTTATGGAAGAGTGGCAAGAGGAAAGCCATTTTTGAAATCAAGACAAAACAAGTTCTGTTTGCAGTTTGCCACAAGCCACATAGTGGACACAGCAAACATGTGAAAGATAGTGTTCTGGTCAGATAAGACTAAAGTTGAACTTTTCGGCCAAAATGCTATGTGTGGGGGAAAACTAACACTGCACATTAACCTGAGCACACCATCCCCACTGTGAAAGGTGGTGGTGGCGGCATTATGCTGTGGGGATGCTTTTTTTCAGCAGGTACAGGGAAGCTGGTCAGAGCTGATGGAAAGATGGACACAGGGCAATCCTGGAGAAAAACCTGGTAGAGGCGGCAAAAGACTTGAGACTGAGGCGGATGTTCGCCTTCCAGCAGGACATCGACCCTAAACTTACAGCCAGAGCTACAATGGAATAGTTTAGAGCAAAGCATATTCATGTGTTAGAATGGCCCAGTCACAGTCCAGACCTAAATCCCATTGAGAATCTGTGGCAAGACTTGAAAATTGCTGTTCACAGATGCTCTCCATCCAATCTGACTGAGCAGGAGCTATTTTGCAAAGAAGAATGGGCAAAAATTGCAAATCTCGTAGAGACCTAACCCAAAAGACTTGCAGCTGTAATTGCGGTGAAAAGTGGTCCTACAAAGTATTGACTCAGTGGGGCTGAATACAAATGCATGGCACACTCCAAATTTTTATTTATTAAACATGTGTATCATTTTCTTTCCACTTCACACATACAGTACCTGCTACTTAGTGTTGGTCTATCACATAAAATCCCAATAAAATGCATTTAAGTTTGTGGGTGTAACATGAAAAAATGTGGAAAAGTTCAAGGGATATGAATGTTTCTTCAAGGCACTAAATAGTTGCCTGTTCTTCCCAGATTTCTGTGTGTTCCCCTAGTTTGTGTCTGATGTAAAGGAGGACTTAGTTTAAAGGGCTTCTGTCACCCCCCAAAAGCCTTTTTTTTTTTTTTTTGCCTTACTAAAAAGCTTATAGGGCGATTATTCTAAACATATTCTTGTTAACCATTTTTGTAGGTTAATTTTGCTATAAAACGTTATTTTAGAATATGCAAATTACCTTGCTACCAGCAAGTAGGGCGTTTACTTGCTGGTAGCCGCTGCATCCCGCTTGTAAAAAAAACGCCCCTCCTGTGGTTGATTGACAGGGCCAGCGAGCGCTCTCCTCCTCCAGCTGGCCCTGTCTCCGTTTAAAATCTCGCGCCTGCGCCATACCGTTCTTCTGTCGGCGCAGGCGCACTGAGAGGAGTACTCTCGCTCAGCCGCTCCTTCCTCAGTGCGCCAATGACGTCACAGCTGCACCCGGACGCAGACGCAGGCGCACTGAGGAAGGAGCGGCTGAGCAGAGTACTCCTCTCAGTGCGCCTGCGCCGACAGAAGAACGGTATGGCGCAGGCGCGAGATTTAAACGGAGACAGGCCAGCTGGAGGAGGAGAGCGCCGCTGGCCCTGTCGATCAATCACAGGAGGGGCGTTTACAAGCGAGATGCAGCGGCTACCAGCAAGTAAACTCCCTACTTGCTGGTAGCAAGGTAATTTGCATATTCTAAAATAACGTTTTATAGCAAAATTAACCTACAAAAACGGTTAACAAGAATATGTTTAGAATAATCGCCCTATAAGCTTTTTAGTGAGGCAAAAAAAAAAAAAGGCTTTTGGGGGGTGACAGAAGCCCTTTAAGGCAATTTCCTGGAAACAGCTTTTCTGTGCTATGCAGAGCTTGGCTGAATAGGCATAAGAAGGCTTTCCTTCACCTTGGGCCAAGATTCAGTTTGCTGAACTAGACCCATATCTAAGCAACCTAGGCAAGAACTCATCAATGCTTCCCATACCCTAATTCCAGCATCCAGTACATGAGGCTCCCAACAATCCCCAGTTCCTACAGAGGCATAACTTGAAGCTCCTGTGTCCCCATGCAAAATCTATATCATTTGTTATTTTGGTACTAGTGCCTTAAATGGTAGGAAGGACTTTTAGTTCCCTCAAGCACTAGAGCCCAGGTGCAACTTCTACCCCTGACCCCTAGCTATGTCCCTGCTATGGAGGAGAGGTAAGATAGGGGGCATAATGACATAGTCTCATGCTTCCTTGGAGTGGACAACACTAAACAATCCACATGACCAATGGACACTCAATTGAAAAGAAACCATTGCCCTACAAGGCTCTTCTACTCATGCCATCACCCTCATTCCTCCTCTTAGGCTCAGGAGCGAGTAATGAAAACAGGTAGAGTGTTAGTGTAGGGACCCATCTGAAGGAGCTCTCCTTATTTTGGCAAATGGGTTGACACAGTTTGATCTTAAAGCGGACCTGTCACTTCTCCTGACATGTCAATTTTAGTAACTACTTGCATGCCCCATATAATACCAATTCTGGAGCATCTATTCTTTTAACGCTATGTTGTGCCATTCCTCTATTATTCTAGCAGTCTGCAGTAAAGGCTCTGCTGGGTGTTACCAATATATGGGGTGTCTGACTCTGTCCAATCAGTGCTGCTGGTGTCAGACTGTGCAGGGACACCCCACCATGGGAAACACCCATCTGTACCTTTACTTGGACCATATTTTGACAAGATATTAGTTATATTGCCCTGATGTAACCTAGTGGGAACATCACATCAATAACACGTGTTGAGCGATTTTCTGTTTTCAAGTTCGGCGTACAAGGTTCGGGTTATCTTAGAATTCCGTTATGTATTACGCTACCACCGGCCTCAGAAGTGCAATAAAGAGGACAGTGACTGGCTGCACTGGTCAAGTGTTGTCGACGTGATGTCACCTCTGCAGTCAGGAAAGCCCTACAGGGAGAACAAAAGTGGCAGTGCTTGATCTGTCAGATAAGTAATCATCTATTTCTTATTACAGGTTGATCCCCCGAGTTGTCCAGTTTGATCTTGAAACCAGAACAAGCCTTTAAGGCTAGGGTTACAGGGCAATATATCAGCTTGCTCAAATTGTGGCAAAATCATGAATGATATTACAATAATAGCCCTAACCTAATAGTTTATTTCAATGCTGACAACTTTGTTCCTGATAGATGTTTTTTTTGTTTTGTATCTTTTTTTAACTCAAGTCACACATCCAATGCCTAGAGAAATTTTTCATCACTAGTCACTTACTGTACTTAGACAGGTGTCAGCCCGGCTGCATGGAGCCTATACAATCAGATGTATAGAGGAAGGCTGCCTATTGTTAACTGTTTCTACAGCAACTGGGGCAGAGAAAAGGAGGAACCTCCACGTCTTCTGCCAAGGTCTTGTGTGCATCATGCTATGAATCACTTCAGCGTGTGGGACGTTTTTGTTACTTTTTTTTCTTCGCTCCTCTCTGCAGCGGTGAAGCAACAAGCCCAAATTCCCACATCAATGGGAGAAGCAGGAGCCTAGAATGTTCCCCATGGAGCAGAGAGGCCCACCCGGACTTCACTGTAATTAACAGAGGCAATGGATCAGACCGCTGTCTCACTGCAGCTAAACTGAATCTGCGGTTCTTTTATTCTGTTATTCAAATACTGTAACTTGAATATAACTTCACTAAAATATGATGGAAAGGTTTCAAAATCTGTATTAAGCATGCATTCAATGCAAAGACCAGAGTTTCAGATCTTAAGAAGTTAGTCATCCATCCAAGACTGATGATTAAAGCCTCTCTTCACTTGAACCGCAGTCGCTTGCCAAAGATGGGAGTTGTGTAAATGAGTCAAGTAGTTGTTCCAGGGCTTGAAGTATATAGACAGAAGCCAGGGCTCCGGCTTTTAGCTAGAAAGCACATGAAGATTTAAATCAACACAGGGTCAAGAGAAGAAATCCTCGCCATTAGAAGAGACTTTGTGAACATCTTCATGTAAACAGAAACTCTCCTTAAAAGGCATCTTTCAGCAGATTTGTTCCGTGACACTGGCTGACCCGTTACATGTGCGCTCGGCAGCTGAAGGCATCTGTGTTGGTCCAATGTTTCTATGTGCCCGCATTGCTGAGAAAAATGATGTTTTATTACATGCAATCGAGCCTCTAGGAGCAACGGGGGAGTTACCATTACACCTAGAGGCTCTGCTTTCTCTGCAACAGTCATGCTTTTTGCAGTTTGACAGACAGGACCAGGCAGTGAAAACATCATCACACCTGATCCTGACTTCTAAAGTCAAAGTGCAGAGGGCGCAGCAGTTTCAACGAGAGATGAGCTTCTAGGTGTAAGGGCAACGCCCCCATTGCTCCTAGAGTCTCATTTGCATATATTAAAACATCATTTTACTCAGCATTGCAGGCACATATGAACATGGGACCAACACAGAAGCCTTTCAACAGGTCAGCCGGTTTCATAGGTACAAATCTGCTGACGGATGCCCTTTAAATTGTATTCTGCATTTCATACGTTATATGAAGATATATTTTTTATAATACTTTCCTTAGCTTAAAAGGCTTCTCTGGTTTTGGTGAAAATCCTCTGTGTGCTGACCTGTGGAAGGAAGACAGTCTACTTAGTACTTACCCCTGTGACACAACAGATTCTGCTGGGACTGAATGCGGGCTCTTCTGCTAAGGTCCTGACAGGATGTGTTCCTTGGGCTTCCTGTTCAGCTGCATATTGTATATCAAGATGAACAGGAAAACTCAGGAACACATCCAGTCAGGACCTGAGCAGCAGAGCCTGCATCCAGTCCAGCAGTCACGTGAGCACAGCTGAGTCAGCGGCGACCCAGGGGTAAGAACTGAGTAGATTGTCTTCCTTCCACAGGTCAGCACACAGGGAGATTTTCACCAAAACCCAGAGAACCCTTTAGGGTCCATTCGCACATCCGTAATTTGGCTCGGCAATTTCAGGACCCATTAACTTTCAATGGGGCTGGAACGGATGTGGATCCGCATTTCAGGGATCCGCAATTTCGTTCCCAAAAAAAAAAATAGAACATGTCCAATTCTTGTCCGTAATTGCGGACCAGAAAAGTCATTTTGTACTATAGTGTCAGCAATGTGCGGTCCGCAAATTGCGGATCGCACTTTGCTGGTGTCCGTGTTTTGCAGATCTGCAAAACACTTACGGACACGTGAATGGACCCTTAAAATAGGGAGAATCCTCATTTAATGTTTTCTACACATGCTTTTGCCTTGTCCAACAAGGGGATGTGGCTTATCAAGGAAAAGGCATGGCCTTCAGAAATGGGTCATGGCGGAAGATACAGTTTGTCCATGTGCACCAAAAATTTCACCAACAAATTCTGTCTAAAGGATAGCATCCCATAGCTGGTATAAACTTAGACTAGTCCAGGGATGGCCGCTTGGTGGCTCCCCAGCTGTTGTAACACTACAACTCCTACCGTGTCCTGCTGTATGCCGATAGCTGTAGGCAGTCTGGGCATGCTGGGAGTTGTAGTTTTGCAACAGCTGGAGAGCCGCAGGTTGGCCATCCCTGTACTAGACATCTGTAGAAGTCTAAAATGTATCATTCAGCTTTAGTAAATCTGCCTCATTGTGTCTTAAAATTGAAGAGCCCTGTGTCACCACTCTTCATTCCAGATAACAGAAGAGGGTCTGTAAAGGCAACACGAAAAATTCCCTAATGACGCATATAAAAAATGTTACTGGTTCTCACCAGATTAAAATCATATCAATAGCTGTATTATAGATGCGCTGTATGCATTACCTCATCTTATTTCAGGATGGGAGAATGTGATCTTGAATGGGACCAGTGATGAGATCTTTAAAAGTTCTCCCATGATCGCTACTTGTCCTTACCTATACACCTTTGGGAATAGCTTTCTTTTTTGTTTTTGTACGCTTTTTGCTCCTTCGACTTAACTTGCCATTGAATAGAGAACCCATTCAGTCTGTAGTAGTAGGGGGGAGGGGGTTTTGCAGTTCCTTGCTCGGTGTCGAGGCCAACTAGAATTATAACCTTATTTATAGGTTTTGTGATTCTTTCTAGTTAAAAGGCTTGCATGAGATCTGAGTAAAGATCAGCTTTACCGTATGTACCAGACTCCATTACAATATTATTCCCATCCCACCACGCTTTTCCCAAGGAATCCATATGTTTTCACAGTGAACCCTGGTCTCCAATACCGAAAAGATAAAATATAGGGCTAAAGACTAACGTAGATGTTAATCTTGTCCCATGGTGTTTCTGTTAGTGCCGTCCAAGAAGGGGTTAGGATAATAAAGAGAACGGGCTTTGAAGTAAAATTGGAACCATTACAGTTCAAATCCCCAACAATAGAGAATCCATCCAAAAATATACAGCAGTGAGATGCAAGCTGTATCCTATCCACTAAGAAAACACAAGGGTAAAAAAAAAAAAAGCACAAATAATGAAACAGTGCAATTTTATTATTTTCTTACCACAAATTCACTTGAAAAGAAAATGCAACAAGTATAGAGCGGAACGAGAAAACACGTACAAAACGAACGGCTTTGGCAAAAACCAAGAAATTTCCATGAATAAATAAATAAATACATTTGGAGGAGGTCGGTAGCGATCTGACGAGCAGACGATCAACAGCTATACAAAAGACGACAATGACGACAAAGTATTTAACAAGAAGCAAGGGTGAAACATTGGTGGCTTCCCGGTAAAAGCAGAATAACACTGTACAGACACTATGTGCCAACAACTTTATACAAAGAAGAGGATGACGTGCGACCTGCCCGGTGGATGGCCTGAGAAAGTGACCTCCACGGCTTCTTATTTTACCACTGTGTGTAATTAAAGTACAGGTCTTGTTACAGCTTCATCTGAAGAGGCTGTACTCTCCTTCCTAGTCTTCCTCGACCTTTACACCGATTCCATTACAGTTGTATTTTTACCTTTGCAGCATTGCAACTTCAGTTTATGAGATACTTTTAGCATCTCTATATACTGGAACCAGGAGTAATCGGACATGGACACAACGGGGTGTGCAGTGTGTGCATTTCAGGTGCAGCTTTTGTAGGACGTCTTTGCGAAATCCACTCACTTGTCACTTAATAATCATTACCAAGGGCCCTTCATGGTGCAGGCCGCTAATGTTTGTGCCTTCACAGGGGGGATTTAGGGGCAGCAGCTGTGATACATATCTGTGAACAGTCACATTTATATAGCTGCAAGGAAGAGCTCCAGCCAGGCATTCTTCACCCTTTATATGAACCGGACACTCCAGCTCCAGTTTCAGCACTGACAACATTCACATCACATTGGCGATTAGAGATGGTTTATTCAGAAAATCTGATCTGGGCTCAGACTAGGTGTTGGGCTTGATAGAAGATTATTGACTCTGTAAATGTAGGCTTTGTGGTTGAAAACTGTTTTAATATTGCATTGTTCACAGAGACCCCTTTAATTGGAGAGCAGCTGATCGGTGTACATCCGACTCCTGAGGCTGCAGTTATCTGCATGGAAAATGTAATATTACTTGTGACCATGCGATCATGGACAGACTGAGTCCACCAGACCCAATGCTTGGTCTTCACTATGGCCAGTTTCACACAAGCTGTATTTCCCAGACTGAATATTGCTCCTCTGAATTGAACTTGCAGCATCATAATGATTGTTGTGAATTCCCATCTCACCGCAGGTCTACTGTACTGCAGTCACTGCATTATGGGACTACAGTTTAGTAGACTTGCGGTGACACAGGAATTCACAGCATTGTAAATTATTAGGATGGTGCAAGTCCACTTCAGAGGAGCAATGTTCAGTCTAAGAAATACAGCTCCCAACATGGAGCATGTTTTCCGGACTGAATACACTCAAGGGAAACTGGCTTAAGCCTCATAAAGGGGGTCCAGTTCTGTTCTTTAAGGAGAAGGCACAACTATCGCACCAAAAATATGCAAGTCAGAAGAACGCATGCAATTTAGGAGAAGATGGATGGTTGTAATCCCTATTCAGCATCCTTCCCTCAGAGCCATAACTTATGATAACCCTAGGGTTCCACACTATGCAAGTTAACCAGCCTGTCACAAGTCTGCAGTACTGATTTTGACATAGCAGCAGAGACGGCTAGCTACAAATATAGCAGAGCTGAGGTGTCATTAGGTACAACTCGCCGTTATATCAAGACGTGTTGTCCAACTGAAAAAAGATGTCCTCATAATCAGTTGACCATGTGGACCTGGACTCTCTACACCCCAATAATTATCAAATTTGATTGAGGAAACTGTACGGCATTTAAAGATCAGAATAGTCCATATGGGAAGGGCTTGTCCAGGCTTCGTCCGCAAAAAAATGCAACAAAAGAAATGGCAAATTCAGCCCTGCTACATGTGCAATTCTATAATTTAGGTTTTTTTTTACTCCTGACCCCAGATAACAAATTTCGTCATTCTTAGTATGAAGATCTGGTCAAACACCGAAGAGTACACAGTTTGCAATGCTGCATGCAGGCACCTAAATACACAGTGCTGAAATGTTGGAGTGGTCTTCAGACATAGAATCATGGTCCTTCACACATCAATACAGCTACAAGCATTGTATCAGCATGCAGACAGCACAATAAATAGACGACTGGGAATGTAATGACAAAGTCATATATAAATAGGCAAATGAAATGGCAATGGATTCTGGGTAATAAGACATCCAATATTTGTTCACAGTTTTTTTTCTTCTGGCTAGGTTACAGTTGTGGTTTTCTGCTTTGTTAATCTCGAGAATGCGTTAAACCGCAAATTTAGAAAATGCCCGTGGCATGGCGCACTTGTGTAGTCTTAAGTCAAGATATGCACGGCTAGGACTGTATGCAACCTGACATCTTGGCTACTTGGAACCCTCCAGCTTCCCCCACAGCTGGTGCTGACATTTCTATCAGATGATAAACTCGTCCATAGAGAGAACTGTCCAGATGGATTCAAGCACTGCAGACATATGAAACAGGCTCCCAGGGGTTCCACATACAAAGCCAATAAAAAAAAACAAAAAACATTTTCCTTGTGATACATTGGATTCTGATCTTAGCAAGTTAATACTGATATCTGAAGCACAACGAGACAAAAAAAAATATGCATCTTCAGTTCAAAAAAATTGTAACCGTTTCTGCTGCCGGAGCGCCAGAATCACCAGCTGCAGGAGGGAGAGTGCGGGGATTGGCAAACGTCTTCTGTTAAGCTCAAAAGTCCTTTTGTCATGTTCCTCTAAGAGCTGGCCTCGAATCTTCACAGCTGAGGTCCTTCTGTGGTGGATAAGAGAGAGACAGGGGGCGACCATTAGTCTCACGTCTGGTCACACAGGCAGATGTACAGAAAATAAACCAGAGTCAAATGATCCATCACCCATATAATAGCCACAAAATGACACGATAATCATATTACTAAACCCTAAATAAGATTAGTCACCTAGCACCATGGGGATTGCGTTCGGCTATAGTTGCCGGGCTAATTAATGTGTAATGTCTTGCTTGGGGCAATTCTTAAAACAACCCAAGTCGTAAAAACAGATCTCCCGAGAAGACAAACGTGAAGCTAGAGAAGTGGTTTGTCAAATAATAGGTTACTAGGAGTGTTGTGTGAATAATGCCTTCTTCAAAGGATAAGATAGGATAAAGGAAATCGATTAGTTGCATTAACGGCCAATCACACAACACAAATCTGCAACTTATCGTACAATACATGTGGAAGGAATCTTGAAAAAATTCCATGTAGAAAAACGAGCATTTAGAAGATTTTTAAATTCAGCCTGTTTATAATGTCGTGGAAATGAAGCGTATTTTTACTGTGGATTTTGCCATTTTAATGCATAGGGGTGAAATCTGCGTTACCTCCAAAGTATAAGGGCTCATTCAGACGGCCGTATGCTGTCCGTAAAAATGCAGATCTGTTTTTTTTGCGGATTAGATGAGGACCCATTCACTTCTATGGGGTCTTTTTCTTCCATTCTAGGGCTCCGCAAAACAATTAAAACATGTCCTATACTTGTCAGCAAAAATCAGGACGTGGCCCCATTGAAGTCTATGGGTCAGCAAAAATGAGGAATGCAATCCGTTTTTTCTGCGGACATGCTGAACGGTCTTCAAAAAACGGATCTGCATTTTTGCGGACAGTATATGGCCATCTGAATGAGCTTTAATGCACAGTAAAAATCCACATCTGATGCTCTAGAATTTGGATTTGCGCCAAGAGTCCATGGTATAAAGTCCTCTCCACCATGATTGCAAGTGGATTTTCCTCTGATGCAAGTGTCCGAATATCGTTAAGACAGACTGTCACTGTAATGAGTGCTAGACAGAAGGGCTGCAGCACTCTGAATTTTTTCCTGCATGGCTCCACTAACGTCAGGATACAGCGCCATTTTGTTCTCATGAATAGTGGAGGTCACAATGCACAGACCCCTCACCAAAATTTGGATATCTCCTTGCAGAATGCGATCATGTGTTAAATGGTTAAAAACTCCTAAAAGGGATTGTCCAAGCGTTTAAAACGGATGCCATATCCTCAGGATCGTTCATCAGTGTCTGATAGATAGGGGATCCACCTCCCGGGACCCATGCTGATGAGCTGTTTGAAGAGGCTGCAGTGCTGTGGTGAGCACTGCGGTCTCTTCCTAGGCCAGTGACGTCATGTTCTTCATGTTCACACGGCCTAGGTGCAGCTAAGTCCCATTCAAGTGAATTGAGCTGGGCTGCAGTACCAAGCACAGCCACCATACGATAGACAGCTTTGTGCTTGGCAAGCTGCAAAGAGGCCATGACACTCCTCCAAACAACTGATCGGTGGGGTTGCTGGGTGTTGGACCCATGCAGATCGGATACTGATTTTGAGGATTGGTCATCAATATTAAACACTCGAAAAACCCTTTTAAACTATACACAGTGTCAATTCCATATAGAAAATGATGTTTATTTTCTAATCTAGTTGGCGCATGGTAAATTCATCCCAGGTTAACAGCTATAATCATATCTTCATTCAGCACGAAGCCAGCTGGATTACATTGGAATGAGGTTACCTGCCCTGACCCTGGTTCATACAGTTACTTAGTCTTAAACGAACTGAGATTACAGGTCGGCTGGCCTTCAACAACTTAACCGTGAAGCCACACCTGCCCCATGAGGTCAACTAAGAAGATAAAAAAGAAAAGCTTCATGTAACAGCAGAGAGAGAGGGAGGAACAACAGAAATAGAAGACCTTCACCCGAGTAATGGCTCAGAAAGAATGAGGAATCCATGATTTTATTTACACACCTACAAGAAGTCGGAAATGTGCGTGGCTGGCCGAAACACTTAGCATACCTTGTGATAAAGAGGTTTGCTGAAATAACAGAGCATGCTCCCTCTCAAGAGTTACCGGTATGTACTGTAAAAGCAATACTGGGAGGAGGGCAAACAAGGTCCTACGCCCAGGCTAGGAGCTCTCGCCATATGACCTTGAACATGTTTGTCTGTCAATGCTCAAACCACCCAAATATCAGAGACTTCTACTACTAATATCTGCAGAGTTCACAAACAAAGTGAAGTCCATGGAAAGCGAAGGATATTGAAAATGTATAAACCCCTATTCTTGCAGCGTAACTAACCAACTAACCAAATTGGCTGCGTCTCAAACTAGATTTCATTCCCATAGAATGTATGTGTAATTAAAGGGGTTGTCCAGACTACAGATACCAATGGCTTATCCTAAGGATAGGTCATCAATACTAGATTTTGGATGTCTGACACCGAGCAACCCCACCTGCAGTGCTAAAAGTATGCTGTGTAGCGTGGAAGCAGACGACTCCTAACACAGTACAATTTTTGGGGCCACGGCTGACAGAAACAGCTGATCATGGGGTTCTGGGTGTCGGACCACCACAATCTGATATTGATGACCTATCTTGATTGTACTTAAGTTTTCCAAGCACATATCAATCCCATCTGTTGCCAACTGCACCATCCTATTTTAGGTCCTAAAAAGGTTGTGTCAAGAAGGAAAGTCAGTTGATACTAAGCCCCTGTTCCGGCTCATGAAATGCTGAGGTTGAGGCTGGCCATGCATTTCCCCGCAGTGGGAGCTTCAGGGGAAATGTAGTATGGCATGTTGCCCATTCCAATGAATGGATGACCATGTAATACATAGCCAAGTTGAGTCCACCAGAGTAGGAGCCAATTGTTCTTAGAGGCTCTGCCCTTATGCTAATAGGTCAGCTAAACAGAGGAACCTATGGATGAGGGTTGTCGTCTACAGGTTCTTCAAAACTATATTATTAACCATGTATTTCCAAAAATGTTTGTATTTTTGGCACAGTATCATGACCGTGAAGACTGACCCTAAATATTGCAACATGTTCCCAAATATTCAGAGTTGCTATAATATGCCCCACAAACTTATCACATGAAACTTACCAATCCAGTCAACAATGCTTTAGGATGGCAGATGTTTCCATGTGCTCACAAATGCCGTGGGGATAAGGGAGTAAGGTACTGTAGTTATGCTGTTCCATGCGTCAATTGTTGGGTCGTAACAGTCCAATGTTTTGCACCTCTGAATTCCAAAGTAGCCTCCAACTACGAACAGTTTATTGCCAGATGCTACTGCATGACAGCTCATTCTCTTGGCTGTCACATCGCCAGCTTTAGTCCACTGATAGGTTTCACTGTTGAATTTATAAGCTGAACACGCAGAGAATTCAGTATCCCCTCCCATGATAAAGATCTGGGTTCCGAGAACAGCTGCAGCCGTGTAGCGCCATGGCTGTGGACAAGTGGCTGGTACACTCCATCTGTTTTCAGAAGGATCATAACATTGAACCTTGGGCAACTTATCGTGACTAACACTAGTCCCACCAAAGGCAAATAGTTTAAGCTTTGCACTAACCACAGCAGCGTTGCTAACACCTTCTCGGAGAGGAGCTACCATGGTCCACTTGTTGGTTGCTGGGTCATATTGTTCCACTTGTTTTAGGGACACTGATGGAGATGCAGGGAGTGAGCCAGTTGCTGCTGTGTGCCCACCCACTACATACAAACAATGTTTTAGTTCAGCAGACCCATGGCCAAACCGTGCTACCAGCATTGGTGCAGCTTTTGACCACTCCTCATGAAGTGTGTCATAGACCCACACATCCTTTGAAACCCCATTCTCTGAACCCCTTCCACCAGTGATATAGACTTTGCAGCCAATTGCACATGCACTGAATTCTTTGCGCGGACTTGGAATGTCTGCCTTGGGTATAATTTCTTTTGCCTTCTGGTCAACCAGGTATAATTTATCACACATGAAAGTCTGTCCGCCCAGGAGAAACAAAGCATGGCCGGTTTTGCGAGGTTTCGCACACATACTTGTCACCACTCCATCATTTTGCAATATTTTTAACTTACACCTAATTGCTTCTTCTACAAGTTCTTTGCTTTTTTTCTGCTTAATGACCAGTTCCTCCATAGCTACATTCTCCATGAGATATATGGCTGGTAGCAGGGCTAATCGTACAGTCTGGAGCAGGTCACTTAGGTAACAGTGACGTTTATTTAGATCATAATTAATCCAGTTCATCGCAGACTCGTACACCATCCTCTCATCTTCAGTTTCCAGTTCTTCGTGTGATAACAGTTGGACAACAAACTCTTTGGGTAACTGTAGAAAGTCTTCCGTTTTGCAGATGGTTTGGAAGTTGGTAAGGCACATTCTCCAAGACAGTTCGTACAGTTTGGTACATTGATGAGCATCGGACAGGAGAAGCATGCCTAAACAGTTGGTTGGATGAAGGTTCTTCTCTAAGAACTCAGCGCATGCGTCTCTGATGTCCTCAAACTCTAACATATCGCCAGCTTCCAGAAGCGATTCTGCATTTTCTTCATTTATTATGACTCTGGAGGAATATGCGTAATCCAAAAGGAGTTCTAAAACTTCTGGGTGGATTGCATTGTGAAAGTTCACCTCATTGGCTTGGCTTTCTTTAAGACCTCCACTAAACATTGCTTCAAAGTAGCGACTGCAAGCAGCAAGGACAGCACGATGGCAGGGAAAAGACCGGTTTCCCGCCAGTAATAAGACATCGGTGAAGAGGCACTGCTGTCTTAATAGGTTAAGGTGTGTTAGCACATTGTCAGCATATGAAGACTTGTGGAACAGGTAGATGTTCATAGAGCCAGTACTGGCTCTGGACTTGCGGTTCTCATGTAAGCTGACCGACATTTTCTTCACTCCTGAAGAGACAAAACAACAGATGTAGGATTAGCTATTCAGATGAAACTGCAAATCATCCAACCTCATTTTTCCTGCTTACTTGGATTCATACTCATCCTTACCCTAGTATGACTCCAGCCACATTGTAGGCTGAATCACAACATCTACAAGAGTGGCCCATCCATTCACAAAGGATTACTACCACCCAAGCCTCAATAATATTACTTGCCACAACAAAGGATCAAAACAGTTTATTACAGGGCATCTATCAGCAGATTTGTACCTATGAAACTGGTGGCCCTGTTCCATGTGAGCTTGGCAGCTGAAGGCTTCTTTGTTGGTCTCCTATGTTTTAACATATGCTAATGAGCCACTAGGAGCAACGGGGGCGTTGCCGTTACATCTAGAGGCTCTGCTCTCTCTGAAATTGCTACACACTCTGCACTTGGACTTTAGAAGTCATGGCCAGGCATGATGACGTTCACACTGCCTGTCCCTGTAAATCAAAGGACAGTTGCAGAGAGAGCAGAGCCTCTAGGTGTAATGACAACGCCCCCATTGCTCCTAGAGGCTCATTTGCTTATATTAAAACATCATTTTTCTCAGTAATGCGGGCACATCTGAACATGGGACCAACACAGATGCCTTCAGCTGCCGAGTGCACATGTAACAGGTCAGCCAGTGTCATAGGTACAAATCTGCTGACAGATGCCCTTTAAAAGGGGCTGCTGGGCTCCTGATACTGATGACCTACTGTCAGGATAGATCATCAATATCTGATCAGTGGGGGTCTGATGCCCCGCACTCCCACCGATCAGCCGTTCACTGCATGCGCCGGAGCGAGCACAGTATAGTGGCTGTGCTGGGTTAGTGCAGCTCAGCCCCCATCCACTCCACTTCAGGATGTGGGACCTTTCTATCAAAACGGGATTGTTCAAAGTGGGGACACCCTTTGAGGTTTAGTGTCCTTTTAACATCTACAACTGTTATCTTATTCTAGCAAACCGCTTTCTGCAAGTTTATCTTTCCTGTGAGTTAACAATGAACTTTGACACACATAAATAGTAGTGAATTTGGCAATTTCGGCATTTTTCCGCTGTTTATATGTTACGTTTTGTTCCTTCCCCAACGTGGTATATGGGTGACATACTTAAACAAAATCATTTTCTACTCGCCCAACAGTCTTGTAAAACCTGTTACCCAGCATCTTTCAGATATATACAGTAGAAGACCTGAGTTCACCCGAGGGTATACGCTGCTTATCCCATCCTCACACCTCCATGGGTGACATTCACATTACACATGTCAGCATGCAAATAGCACAAGGATAGCAGAAAACATATCTGATAGCGCGGATGCACGGGATAAGAGGAGCCGGCGGTCCGGACGTTGACATGTGTTGAAATGTGACAGCATTGATCACAGACCTGTTCGCTGTAAATTACTGGAGACCACTGTGTTGAGAAAGGCCAAGCACCGAAATGTGACAGGTCAACAGCTGCACCAAACATTGGGCAGGAAATACTTCTGTGATTGGAAGTTTACTGTCCCTAACTAATTGGACATCCTCGGAGCTGGACTTCCTGCATTCTACACACTGAATAGAAGTCTGTTTTAACGCTCGTCTCAGTGAAGACTAAACAACATTGCAGAAAAATCACCCAGACTATAGTTGTTCTTAGGGTCCATTTGGACCACTAGAGGACATGCTTCTGAAGGCCATGCTCCATCTATACAGAACACGATCACTTTAATAGCATTGTAATATCACTGCACACAGGGGATCTCTCATCAGTAAGGGTCCATTCACACGTCCGTGGTGTGTTGCGGATCCGCAGCACACCCGGCCGGCACCCCCATAGAGCAGCCTATTGAATAGGACATGTTCCATTTTTTTCCAGAGCCACGGACCGGAAGCTCAGCGGTGCGCTCCGGAAATGCGGATGCAGAGAGCACACTGTGTGCTCTCCGCATCCAGTTCGTCGCCATTCAGAATGAATGGGTCCGCACCTGTCCCGCATAATTGCGGAACGGGTGCGGACACTGAATGCGGACGTGTGAATGGACCCCAAGATTGAATAGCTTATTTGTGAATGATCCAAGAAATGGATCCTAGTGGCTCCAACGTCAGCCCCAAATGGAGTTGTGTTCTGCTGCATCTTTAAGGCCAAATAGTTAGAGTCTATCGCAGTGATGGCTAACCTCCGGCACTCCAGCTGTGGTGAAACCATGACTCCCAGCATGCTCCAGTTCTAAGAACAGCCAAGCAAGTGTACATCTTGGGAGTTGTAGTTTTAACCTAGCAGGCGTGCTGGAGGTTAGCCATCACAGGTCTAGTCTTCGGCAGGCCATTTGGACCCGAGTATGGATTATTTAGAACTTGCTTTCTGTGTTGCAGTTCTGGAGAAGTACCAGAGATCCCAAAAAAAGATAAACTCCAAGGTGGTAATTCTGAAGTGGCACTAAAGTGAACTGGATCTCAGTGTCCATCCCTGTGTAGCATTGGATCTCACGTTATTAAATGTGATCCTGTTCGTGGCTATAAATACATGGCTGGAATATAACCATATGACAATGGCCTAAATCTGGCAATACTGAAAAATGAAGAAAACAAATGATCTGCAAATTTCATATTAGTAGCTAAAGGTAGCCAGATGTTAAAGGGGTTTCTCACGTTGAAAATGGTATTGATCATGTAGAGAAAGTTAACACAAGCCACTTACTAATGTATTGTGATTGTCCATATTGCTTCCTTTGCTGGCTGGATTCATTTTTACATCACATTATACACTGCTCGCTTCTAGGGGTTACGACCACCGCTGCAGCAGATACGAGGTAGCTGGGACGGGAGCTTCTGCGCATGCGTGTCTATTCATGCTCCCACAGTTCTGGCCCCTTCGGGCTCTTTTCCCTATAGTGTGCAAGCACGACCACCACTGATGGATTGCAGGGTGGTCTGTAACCCTGGAAACGAGCAGTGTACAATGTGATGGAAAATAAATCCAGCCAGCAAAGGAAGCAATATGGATAATCACAATACATTAGGAAGTGTCTTGTATTAACTTTCTCTACATGATAAATGCCATTTTCTGAAGCGAGACAGCCCCTAAGGACACGAACCAGACCCTTGGCTTCAGGATACTAAACCTGCTTATGTTCTTCACTGACAGACATGCTTTGAAGGCACATACTCGTACAATGTATAGTATGCTATAGCTCGATATCGCAGCTTGCCGTATCCATCATGAAGACTTCAGAGTACATAGAATGTGACAATGGTGAGGGAAGGGGGAAACAATGTATCTTATATTTAAAGGAATATTCCCATTTTACAGGTTACTGTATATAAAAGGGATGTTTAGCCCCTTCCAAAAATTCCATAGAAGTCAATAGCCACCAATAGTCATACCATCCGTTTTTTTGTGGATCCATTGTAACAATGTCTAAAACGGACAAGAATAGGACATGTTACGTTTTTTTACGAGCCTATGGAACGGACATACGAACAGACATTGAAATTAATGGGTCTGCATCCTATCCACAAAAAAAAAAACGGAACGGAGACGGAAACAAAAGACGTTTGTGTGCATGAGGCCTTAGAATGAGGCTCCCGGATGCGGGATGCACACCCATAAGGTATTTATAGCATACCCTGTGGATATGCCATAAGTGTGTAACGTGGGAATACCCGTGTAGCAATGCTTCATCCAATGTGTCACTCCACGCCTATAGCGGACACCGCACACAGCTGTCTGAACCAGGGGGTGACAGACATACAGAGAGGGAATGCAGAGGAACGAACGCAATGCCCATCATTTATAAAGACTCCACGCTGCACATTTTTTCCATTGTACTTACAGCCAGACGCCAATTCTAAGGAAGAGCATGGAAATTCGCGCTTCCATTGTGTTGCTAACATGTCATTTACCACCGGAGTCAATGAAAGAGACGACAGTGGATGGCGGTACGTAAAGGTGATCTCATTACAAGAAGGAAAAAAAATAAGTATCTGCAAGAAGCTGAAGGAATGTATGTGACAGAATATATAGTCCTTGGCGGCTGGAAGGAATGTACATGTATCTGACTTCAAGGCTCTCTTTGAAAGGTTGTCAAGACCAATCAAACCTGTGAAGTACACAAATCAGTCACCCCCTCGGTGTTAAAAAGAGAGAAATGGAGTGACTAGGTGTCCTCTAATCTCTGATGAAAGGCTTTGAGTGAACATGTATGCTGATATAATGTCTTTACAAACAATACAAGACGCAAAAATGTCTCAATATAAAGCAGACGCACGCTGTCCTATAGAGCGGTACTATTACGTATAGTTATATACTGCAGCTGGTAACGCTGGGTCCATCAATCCATCCCACAGTCCTACCATCAGAAAGCAAGCAGAACCTGGGTTTGGGTTTCATGCTGACACCTAATCATGAAAAAAATGGGATCCCAAGACACCAGCACCCACCTCGACATGACAAACGGTATTGTTAAAGGGGTTGTCTCATCTCAGACAATGGGTGGTATATCGCTAGGATATGCCCTCATTGTCCGATAGGTGCGGATCCCACCGCTGGGACCCGCACCTATATCAAGAACGGAGCGGGGAAGGTGGTGGCCAGTGCTTGCTTATTTTCAGGGGCCCATAGAAATGAATGGAAGGCGGTTACGCATGCGCAGTTCACCCTCCACCACATTTCGGGGCACCGTTCTCGATAAAGGTGCAGGTCCCAGCGGTAGGACCCGCACCTATCAGACAATGGGGGCATATCCTAGCGCTACGCCCCCATTGTCCGAAATGAGACAACCCCTTTAATGGATTTAGAGAATGGCCTGAACAAAAGATAGAATTGGTCAGATGCAGCAGAGCTGAGTTTGCTATTTGTTACTACTTACCAGGATATCATAAATCTGAGTATGTTAAAAGGTGCTGAAGCTTAAAGGGGTTGTCTCATGTCAGCAAATGGCATATACTATGCAGAGAAAGTTACTACAAGGCACTTACTAATGTATTGTGATTGTCCATATTGCCTCCTTTGCTGGCTGGATTCCTTTTTTATTACATTATACACTGTTCGTTTCTATGGTTACGACCACCCTGTAATCCCGCAGCGGTGGTCGTGCTTGCACACTACAGGAAAAAGAACCAGCCTATGTGCACTCCCACGGTCCCGGCCACCAGAGAGGCTGGTGCTTTTTCCTATAGTGTGCAAGCACGACCACCGCTGCTGAATTGCAGGGTGGTCGTAACCATGGAAACAAGCAGTGTATAATGTGATAGAAAAATGAATCCAGCCAGCAAAGGAAGCAATATGGACAATCACAATACATTAGTAAGAGGCCTGTATTAACTTTCTCTACATAATAAATGCCACATGCTGAAGTGAGAGAACCCCTTTAACCTATTCCGTTATTTTGATGTCATTTGGATAACAAATTCATCTCTGCTACATCTGCTGATAACCTAAGACCTTGATCCTTCACCTTAAAGGACCATACCCCTAGTAGCTTTCATAAACACAGAGGAAACGCAATATATGACAGTACGGATCTTTGAAGGATACAAACTGTGATCCGATACAATGACTACTAGTTGAGTACCATCCACTAGAACCGTTTAGTGCCAAGAGACCAGGGCCAATTCCGTTTTTCTTGACTTCTCATACAATACATCAATATGCCTCGTGCAAACAAAGCGCCATTCTCCAGCGCACATGGCACGACACCATAATGGATTCATCACGTACTCTGCACCGCCAATGTGCTCCTGCAACACGCAGCCCTCGGAGCCTGGGCTCATGGTGCGAACAAGCGTTTAGCCTAAGCGAACATGACAGCTGAATACGCAGCACGTGTAAGGAGCATTAGGTGTATCCAAAGCCCTGTCTACCGAATTACTGAATGCCGAGCCCTAGAGCGCACAGGTCCGCACGCTGCCAAGTGTTTACTGATAGCCCTTCATGTCCAATAGATGTCATACAGCCAAATCCAATACAAGCGATTACTACCCAGCCCCCACGTCTGTCTGTTCTACATATGTACCACGTATGGTGCCATGGGGTACCCCGTCGCGCCATTTCTCAAGAATCATGGAGAAACACATGGTTACGTAACGTACCAACATATAAATAAAGACATATCTATGAAGAGGCGAACCTCCGGCTCTCCAGCTGTGGAGAAACTACAACTCCCAGCGTTCTCCATTTATTTCTATGGCGCTCTGAGAACAGCCAAGCAAGTGTACATCTTGGGAGTCGTAGTTTTACCACCTTATAAAGTCGTAGCAATGGCGGTTTACATCAGTGGGGTACGGGGATGCTGGGCGGTGGGTTCATGTAGGGCGCCCAGATCCTTGGTCACGCTGTCTAGGATCACACACAGTCCTGGAAAGCGGAGCATGGGAACACGAGCGTTCGGGCAGGACACACAGCGCTTCTCATTCAAATATCGCTCCTCCCCAGATTGGAAACCCAGCAAAAGGACAATCTGAAAGTGCATCCCCGTTACCATAACAATCCCAAAAACCAGACCGTGGGTATTTCCAGCAGAGACTTGAAAGATCTAATACATAGTACCATTTTAGGCATGGTTATATGTAGCAGAGCCGACTTTACTAACCTTTCCTTTCAAGCAGAGGCAACCCTACAGAAATTGTGGTAGACAAACCCAGCTCTGCTACACCATTGAATGCTTATGATAGCCCATTAGCCTTCCACATAGTCTACAGTAGACTATGATGACATATGTGTAGTATGAACAGACTGCAGGAACCACATGTGCTTCTCCTGCCATGTTTCCTGATCTCAGGGTTCCTCCACAATATCCCCAGCACACACTTACCTCAGCTCATGTCACTGTGTGCTTACTGCTATTCCTGATGTAGCAGCTCGGACTTACTCCACGTTATGAAGCGTCTTCCTGCGGCCGCCCAGCAGTCCCGGGCTCACGGGCGATAGTCCCTGGACGACACATGGACTGGGCACGGAACTGCCACACAAGGGAGCGAGGAGCAGCCGGTCTGAGCGCCTGGAGCTGACTGCAGCCGGGCTTCATTCACACAGAGGTGTGAGAGGGAGGAGGGGAGGCAGGAGGAGCACTCCCACAGTGCACGACTACTTCTGCAGGAGGGGCTGGGGATATGCAAATAAAGGCTTCCTGACTAAGGACAAAGGCATTGCCAACAGTGTGCTGGGCACTCAGCACTCCCATCACATCACCCTCGTCCTGGTGCTTCTATAGCTCCAACATACTCCGCAGCGCTGTACAGAGATTGCCATCACTCATATTAGTATAAAAAGTGACTCATTTTACCTAAATTTACCTCATCCATGGACAGCGTGACTTGTAATGTGCAGAACCTGGGACTAACCCAGTCTGCAGGTCCCTGTGAGGACTGTGAAGGCTTCAGATGTCATGATCACCCAGGGAGCCTGAATGCAGCGCCCTAATAAGTGCAACCCTTACAACACAGTGGGGGCCATTTATCAAACACCAGGGTTTTACACCCTTCTTTGCTATTCCTTGCGCTGCTCCCTTGCAGACGAGCGTGTCCGGATGCGTTCAGTGAAAACTGCGCGATTTCGCAAACAAAGTCATTCAGTTTTGTTTGCGATCGCGTTCAGTTTTTATCGCGCGGGTGCAATGCGATTTACAGAGTTTTGCACGCACGGGATAAAACACTGAATGTGTACAAACAACATCTCCTAGCAACCATCCGTGAAAATCGCATCCGCACTTGCTTGCGGATGCGATGCGATTTTCACACAGCCCCATTCACTTCTACAGGGCCAGCGTTGCGTGAAAATCGCAGAATATAGAACATGCTGCGATTTTCACGCAACGCAAAAGTGATGCGTGAAAACCACCGCTCATGTACACAGACCCATTTAAATGAATGGGTCCGGATTCCGTGCGGGTGCAACGTGTTTGCATTGCGCCCGCGCGGAATTCTCGCTTGTGTGAAAGGGGCCTAAGGGCTTATGCACACGACGGTATGTACAGTATTTTGCGGTTCAGAAAACACAGATCAGATCCGCAAAAAAAACAGGTGACGTCCGTATAGCATCTGTTCTTTTTGCGGATCCATTGATGATGCACAATGAGCAAAAAACGGATACACTGACCAAACACGGATACTTCACGGACATCTTAATAGATGAATCATTGACCATCTTATTACCGTTAGGGTTAGGGGGTTAGGGTTATAACCGATTTCATCACGGACGTGTGAATGAGACATTAGTCTAGAATGAAATCTACTCCATCACTGGCCAGAGTAGATTTCCGTCATCATGTATGCCATGTTTACTGGCGTAAACGATAGTGAATTTGCCAGGGCTGATGGCGCCACGCCCCACCCCTGCCAAGGAGGGTGGTGTAAAAACACTATGCACTGCGTTTAAAAAGTAGTACAATGAGGGTGTGCAACTTCTTTACACCAAAAACTGGCGCAAGGGGCCATGATAAATGACCCCCAGTGTGTGCTAGTTCATAAGGTGCCTCAGTCATGTGGACATTAGGGCTCGTGCACACGAATGTGTGCGGCCCACAAACAGCAGGTCCGCAATATATACGGGGCACCGGCCGCGTGCACACCGTATCAAGGATGCGAACGCATTCACTTCAATGGGTCTACAATCTGCAAGATATGGAGCGTTGTGGAGGCACGGAGCGGAAGCACTATGGAGCGCTCCAGTGCTTCTGCAACGCAAAGAAATAGAACATTTTTCGGGGTGCCGACTGAACCCATTCAAATGATGAGCACACAGACGGTGCCCCTGCATTGCAGACTGCGATTTGCGGTCCGCAACATGGGAACAGGGCGCATGTGTTCGTGTGCATGAGCCCTAAGTGTGTCACACAGCATTTTTCTGTGATATATACTGCAATATACGCTAGAATATATTCTGCTTGCTTCACAGAGTCCTATTCTATATATATACATATACCGTATATATATACATATTTACACACACAGTATATTGTATATTAATATCATTAATAATTTGTATAAATGTTTCAATAGTAACATATTTCACAGGGCATTACAATCAAAAGGCTCATGAACAAATAAAATCATACATTACATTGTAACAATATACATACACCCATTTATTTATTTATTTATTTATTTATAAAAGTATAGGTAAACATAATAAATACTGTTGATGGAACAATTCTAATATTATAGCACACGTATGTAAATGATCGGAGTGATCAATAGCCTGCGCCGGACTGTGGTCGTCCTATTCATGGATATAGGCCTATGTATAGTGCATGAAGAACAGTATCTCCCAGAAATTCAGAGTCGGAGGGTCTAGACAAGACGATTGAAAGGAGCACTTCATTGAAATGCACATTTTCCTGATGAAGACTATTTACTGCCGGAGCTTTAAATGACCTTCTATTGATTCACAAATTATAGCCTTCTGGGAGCTATCTCCTGCATGGTAATTATTCCCCGCTGACAGGGGGTAAAGGATAAGTCATCTCATTTTATTATTTAGTATTGTGGTAATATGCCTGATATTATTGGCAGATAATATCAGATCATTTCTTGACAGCTAGTAATAATCCAGATCTTCAGGCCACATGTATTTTATTAATTTGGAAATGTATATTGACATATAGGCATAGAAGCGATCTGGTGCGGTACGTTATATCCCGTGTATTCCTTTATACAGCTATATACATGTAAACTGTAAACATGTAGCTTTTGTGTCCTATTACGCTGTCAGCTATACTGGTATTTTTAGACGGCATGGCTTGTGGTAGACAAGGATGATGGCAGCACTTTGTCGCCACCTAGTGGCTGCTCAAATACTGCAGCCTAAAAAGGACTATGATAGAATGACAAGTCCTAACATGCCAGTGACTTGACATTCTGGGATATGTAGTCCTACTCCAGCTGGAGAACCACTGCTTGCCTCTTTTATTAAAGAAGCACTCTGGGATTTTTTTTCTTTGAGCTGAAGGATAGTGCAGGCTACCACCTTTCTAGACACTTTATTGCAGAATTATACACTCATGACCAGTGTTCTCTCTAAGCCTTGGCAGCTGCTGAGTGGGGTCGGCTCAGAGCTGGGCACAAACACCATCAAAGGTGGGCAATAGAAAAACCTAAGATAATTGTCACATTAAAGAGCATACAGTGTAACCCCTGCACCATCCCGTACAATACAGTATAATCCCTGCACCATGCTGTGTAATATACAGTATAATCCCTGCACCAAACTGTATAATATACATTATAATCCATACACCATGCCGTTCAATATACAGTATAATCCATACACCATACTGTACAGTATACATTATAATCCCTGCACCATGCTGTGTAATATACAGTATAATCCCTGCACCAAACTGTATAATATACATTATAATCCCTACACCATACAGTAAAATATACAGTATAATCCATACACCATACTGCACAATATACATTATAATTCCTGCACCATGCTGTGTAGTATACATTATAATCCCTACACCATGCCGTACAATATACAACATAATCCCACAGTGCAGGTGTTATACTGTATATTGAACGGCATGGTGTATGGATTATAATGTATACTGTACGGCATGGTGCAGGAATTATAATGTATATTGTACAGTATGGTGTATGGATTATATTATATATTTTACTGTATGGATTATAATGTATATTGTACGGCATGGTACGGGGATTTTAATGTATAGTGTACAGAAAATGTCATGAAGAAGGACACTAAAATGGTCCGAAGCGCGTAACTATTTCTTGTGCAGGAAATTTTTTAAAAACCTCTGAAATAAAGATACAATTTTTATTTTGCTAACTAGAGCTGTATTTTTCAAGTTTGTTGGAGTGTACAGCAAATGTATGGAGGTTACAGCATACCGGACAATATAACCGCTGTGGGATAGATAGATAGATAGATAGATAGATAGATATGAGAGAGATAGATAGATAGATAGATAGATACAAAGATAGATAGATATACCTATATACAGCCTATACCAATATACAGCCTATACCTATACATAGTCTATGGCTATATACAACCTATGTACATACATACAGCCTATACCTATATACAGTCTATACCTATATACAGCCTATACCTATGTACATATATACAGTCTACACCTATATACAGTCTATACCTATATACAGTCTATACCTATATACAGTCTATACCTATATACAGTCTATACCTATATATAGCCTATACCTATACACAGTATATGGCTATATACAACCTATACCTATGTACATATATACAGTCTACATCTATATACAGTCTATACCTATACACGGTCTATACCTATATACAGTCTATACATATGTACAGTCTATACCTATGTACAGTCTATACCTATATACAGTCTATACCTATATACAGTCTATACCTATGTACAGTCTATACCTATATAGAGCCTATACCTATGTAAAGTCTACACCTATATACAGTCTATACCTATATACAGCCTATACCTATATACAGTCTATACCTATATACAGTCTATACCTATATACATATATACAGTCTACACCTATATACAGTCTATACCTATATACAGCCTATACCTATATACAGTCTATACCTATATACAGCCTATACCTATGTACATATATACAGTGTACACCTATATACAGTCTATACCTATATACAGCCTATACCTATGTACAGCCTATACCTATGTACATATATACAGTCTACATCTATATACAGCCTATACCTATACACGGTCTATACCTATATACAGTCTATACATATGTACAGTCTATACCTATATACAGTTTATACCTATATACAGTCTATACCTATATACAGTCTATACCTATGTACAGTCTATACCTATATAGAGCCTATACCTATATACAGTCTATACATATGTACAATCTATACCTATATACAGTCTATACCTATGTACAGTCTATACCTATATACAGCCTATACCTATATTCAGGCTATACATATATACAGCCTACACCTATGTACAGTCTATACCTATATACAGTCTATACCTATATACAGCCTATACCTATATTCAGCCTATACCTATATTCAGCCTATACCTATATACAGCCTATACCTATATTCAGCCTATACCTATGTACAGCCTATACCTATATTCAGCCTATGCCTATATACAGCCGTTACCTATATTCAGCCTATACATATATACAGCCTATACCTATGTACAGTCTATACCTATATACAGCCTATACCTATGTACAGTCTATACCTATATACAGTCTATACCTATATACAGTTTATACCTATATTCAGCCTATACCTATATACAGCCGTTACCTATATTCAGCCTATACATATATACAGCCTATACCTATGTACAGTCTATACCTATATTCAGCCTATACCTATGTACAGCCTATACCTATATTCAGCCTATACCTATATATAGTCTATACCTATATACAGCCGTTACCTATATTCAGCCTATACATATATACAGTCTATACCTATGTACAGTCTATACCTATATAGAGCCTATACCTATATACAGTCCATATCTATATACAGCCTATACCTATATTCAGCCTATACCTATATACAGCCTATACCTATGTACAGTCTATACCTATATTCAGCCTATACCTATATTCAGCCTATACCTATATACAGCCTATACCTATATTCAGCCTATACCTATATACAGCCTATACCTATATACAGCCTATACCTATATTCAGCCTATACCTATATACAGCCTATACCTATATTCAGCCTATACCTATATACAGCCTATACCTATATTCAGCCTATACCTATATACAGCCTATACCTATATACAGCCTATACCTATATTCAGCCTATACATATATTCAGCATATACCTATGTTCAGCCTATACCTTTGTATAGTGACTATACCTATATACAGCCTATACCTATATACAGCCTATACCTATGTTCAGCCTATACCTTTGTATAGTGACTATACCTATGTACAGCCTATTGTAAGAGGGCGCAAGGTTCCGTCGTCGACGGAAGGTACGTGTCACCGAGGTCCCTGGCCTCGGTGAGATAAGAGCCGTTTTTCTTGTGTCAGCAGCAGCTAGTGCTGTTTGACACATTGATATTTAGTATGGCTACAAAGCTGATCCGGGCCGGCTCTTATTGGGAATAGTCAAGTGCTGGGTGGGAGACTATTCCCCACGGTCCAGGCCGGACTTTTTCCAGGCCTTTAAAAGGCAGCCACCTCAGCAGGTGGAGAGGTGATTATCCTGGAAGCTGCTGGTGTTACTGTGGAGCTCTCAGGGCTGAGAGCAAGAGTCTGCAAACAGGCGTGCAGTCTACCTAGAAGCCTCTGGTGGAAACTTTGCGTGGCCGAGCTAACTGCCAGGTGTGAACTAACCCCGACCACTCAGGTGACCTTGCTGTGGGACTGATGTTTTTGCCTTGTGTTTTGCCTCGTGTGAACAAGCACTAAGACTGTTTCTGTTTTGCCTTGTGTGAACAAGCACCAAGACTGTTTTTGTGTTGCCAAGTGTGAATAAAACACTTCTGCTTTACCCAGAGATCTGTGTACCTTGCCTCTATACTGCGTCCGCAAGCCTGTCTACCAGAGAAATTCCCCACACTATGTACAGCCTATACCTATGTACAGCCTATACCTATGTACACAGACACAGTAATCTCTGGCTGTACAGTCTATCACTGGATTATCAAACAATAGCAGGACAACATCTATAGTGTGGACATGGGCAAGTGTGGGCATTTTGCAAGCAGGGTGAGCGGGCGCTGAGTGGACTTATTAAACTTGTTAGCGGGGCACAATAATTGCTTCGCGGAGGCTCACCTGCACAGTTTAGACGGAGCACTGCTCATGACCACACTCTCCTGAATCCTACAGCATCTGCTGTGTGGACCAGAAGTCCTATGATGGGTCCTATGATGCCTAGGTGCTGTTGCAATGCTGTATTACTACTGCAATGGGTCTGGAAAAGTTGCATTCAGATGCACAATTTTATGTCTGCCATATCACAACCACAACTGGGATACAATGCACTTCAACAGGACATAGTGGGGGAGATTTATTAAAACTGGTATATAGGAAAATTGGCAGATGCCCCTATCAACCAATCAGATTCCACCTTTTTTACACCAATGCTTACGTCGGGTTTCTATTTTTTGGCGTTGTGGACAGATCATGGACCCATTCAAGTTGCCATCTTGATACAATCCAGACAGATAAAATCCACACACTGAACGCAATCGCAGAAATAACTGATTGAACTTGGGTGTAAAACAGTTCTTCCCTTAACAGATTCTGACACAATCCGTATCACTCGCATGCAAGAGGCTTAAATATCCACCCCTCATCCTTGTAGGAAAATAACTGGCAAGGTCCAAAATTAACAGCAATGCTCCCTCTAGTGGCAGTGTCTTATAACTACATCGCATGCATCCTATTTTAGTGAGCATTCTTTATTGGGGGAAAGCTCTATTTTCTTGACACCATTTTAGGGGAGATATGAATTTTTGATCAGGTGATTAAAAAAAATTGAAAATCTGCCATTTTAAATTTTTTGTGTTCTGGCATAGTTTAGGCACAATTAAAGTATGTTTATTGTTTATTTTTATATGTACAATTGGGTGACTTCAATTACTTATAATTTTAGTTTTTTATCTTTGAAAATACTTTTTTTTTACTGTACTTGTTTTCCTTTTAGGAGAGGTTATCTATAATCAATAAAAATGAAAAGGACTCATCTTCTGATAGTCCCACCATTTCAGCAGCGTAGTTCCAGTCCCCACCACTTCTATTCTCCGCCAAACCTTTACTAATGATGTTCCATATACACTTCCATGACTGATGCCAGTCAATCAATGGCCTTAGTGGTGTCATGTGCAGTGATTGGCCAGCAGTGGTCACTGGGAGCAACGAGAACCAGAAACACAACGGGGGAACTACCGGACTGTCAGAGGGTAAGTGCTTTTATTTTGCTGTTTTTAAAAACTGTCCAGGTGCTTTCTAATTTGTTATGGGTCTAGGTCTAGGACAAACTGTTTAATATTGTAAGTTAAAAGGTCACTGAACTGGAAAAGTAGAAGGGGTTCCTGTGTAGATTGCCTAATGTGACCACAGGAGTAGTGGGAAGTGCTGCTGTGATAACTGGGGATCAGGGGAGGCAACTGTGGTGAATTGGGAATTGGAGGGGGCCTGCAATGAATTCTGGAGAAGAAAGAGGGGCTGCTGTGACTACTGGGGATCAGGGAGGCAACTGTGGCTAATGGAGAAGTAGAGGGGGCCTGTTGTGACTGCTGGAGAAGCAGGAGGGGCTGCTGGGACTATTGGGGATGAGTGGAGGCAACTGTGGCTAATGGAGAAGTAGAGGGGGCCTGTTGTGACTGCTGGAGTAATGGGAGGGGCTGCTGGGACTATTGGGGATGAGTGGAGGCAACTGTGGCTAATGGAGAAGTAGAGGGGGCCTGTTGTGACTGCTGGAGTAATGGGAGGAGCTGCTGGGACTATTGGGGATGAGTGGAGGCAACTGTGGCTAATGGAGAAGTAGAGGGGGCCTGTTGTGACTGCTGGAGTAATGGGAGGAGCTGCTGGGACTATTGGGGATGAGTGGAGGCAACTGTGGCTAATGGAGAAGTAGAGGGGGCCTGTTGTGACTGCTGGAGTAATGGGAGGAGCTGCTGGGACTACTGGGGATCAGGGAGGCAACTATGGCTAATGGAGAAGTAGAGGGGGTCTGTTGTGACTGCTGGAGAAGCAGGAGGGGCTGCTGGGACTACTGGGGATGAGTGGAGGCAACTGTGGCTAATGGAGAAGTAGAGGGGCCTGTTGTGACTGCTGGACTAATGGGAGGTGTTGCTGTGATTACTGGGGATCAGGGAGGCAACTGCGGCTAATGGGTAAGTGGAGGGGTCCTGCTGTGACTACTGGAGAAGCAGGAGGGGTTCTGGGACTACTGGGGATGAGTGGAGGAAACTGTGGCTAATGGGGTAGTGAAGGGGGCCTGTTGTGAATACAGGAGTAGTGGGAGGTGCTGCTGTGATTACTGGGAATCAGGGGAGGCAACTGTGGTTAATGAGTAAGTGGAGGGGTCCTGCTGTGACTACTGGAGAATCAAGAGACTGTTGTGACCACGGGGGAACAGGAGAGGCAACTGTGGCTAATGGGGAAGTAGAAGAAGGTGCTGTTGTGAAAATTGGAGAAGCAGGAGGGGCTGCTGTGATTACTGAAGTAGTAGGAGGTCCTGCTGTGACTACTGATGAAGTTGGGTGCTGTTGTCCTGCTAGGGAAGTTGTGGAGCATTACCTACTGGAGAAGTGGGGGGAGTAGAGGTGGACAACATTTGTACTACTAGAGGAGGGCACTAATTTAGCTACTGGGAAGGGCATTCCCCAAGTGATCAATGTCCAACACATCTTCAATGGGAAGACAGATTGTACAGAAAGGACAGTTGGAGTGCCATTAACACGTACATAACAAAAGGAAGCATGCTGTTCTGCATACCAGAGCCCAGTGTACTCTCAGAGCTTTCAGCATCTCATAGCTATAAATGTCACCTGTGCCATGCAACCAACAATGCATTTCTGTAGGACTCATTCATGCCAGTGGAGAAGGCATTAACGTCAATGCGCAGGTCAATAGATTCACACCTATAGGCCTGATTGAGCAATGTGTTCACGGTGACAACAGAGCCGGGGGGCAGAGAGCCGGAGAACACTGTGATAACTTTAACTTATGTAACCGGAAAAGATTTATGAAGAGCAAACAGACCTGACTGACAGCTCTCTCCATTGGTATTTACCTGGGGCTATGTGGCATTCTCTCAATTATTTAATGCTGGATGTTTCGCATTTTTGTAAGAAGTTCAATCAACAATAAAATGACAGAAGCATAATGAACGGATTATCATAAGACTGGAGCCCGGCTGTGAAAGGTCCTATTGCTCCATAGACCTGCATATCTACGCATTCTTGCCTTACGTACATGAAATTTATGGGCATCTTTATCGCGTTAATATAGAGAACAAGGCAGAACCCAACACAAAGAAACTTCTTATTATAAGAGCAAATTGGCAATCCAGTCTACCCAGTTTGTTATTTACCCAAATGACTGGTTGGCAGAGATGCCAGTCCGTGTCTAATGCCTGCCCTGGATTTCTGCATTCCATTTCTTGCTTAACATCAGAAAAGTCTCTGGCAGTTTAACGCCTATTTATACCCCCGCCACTTTATTGGTCTATAAAGGAGACACTGGGGGGAAAATGTCTAGAATGTTCTAGAGGCTACTAGGAAAATCATTGGAAATCAACATACCTAATAAGTACGTCCCAACACCAACATCAGTGGTTGAAGGGCATTTCCAACTTAAATAAAGAAAATTATCAGTCAAAACATGTATTTGATGTGTACTTGTTGTCAAGAGTCTCTAGTTTTCTTTCTGGAAAATGTGATAACATGTTCCTCAAGAGTAGCCACCAAGTATTCCAGACTCCTCAATGTCAAATGTGTCAACTTAGGCAGCAACACGTGCCCCCAGCATCTTCACCAAAGAGGTTGTCTGCTGTGGACTTCCATGGGTGAAACTCGATGGGTGGTTAGTATTCCTGGAGCTCCACCACCTGGTCAATGAAGCATTACATTCCTCCTCGCCAAAATAAATGACTGTGCATATAATGCAAAGACAGGCCAGGTACTCCAGAGCGAGAGAAACGCTTTGTACACTATTCGCTCTCCACTCTGGTTTTTGAACTTGAGGTTTCTAAGCCACACAATTCAATTATGCCATAACTAGGCAGTTTTTTATGTAGGTGGCAAAAAAATTGTTGAGGGTATGGCCACAGGCAGGCTCAGACTGGCCCACAGGGGTACAGGTGAATCCCCAGTGGGCCTGTGAGCAAGGTGGGCCCCTAGTCTCACACTCCCTGCACAAGTGGCACATAATACAGTAGACTTACTGCACTACATACATATATTTAATGTACAGCACCTCACCTCACATTAGGACCACATTATTTATTTGGTGTTCATCGTTAATGGCTGCACAGTTTTAACAATGACAACCAAATTGATAACGCGGCCCCAGTTATTAAACTTGATACCAATGTGGCTCATACAGTCGAGCGGTACTCAGTAGCAAGGCAGTTGCATCATAGTCATGCCATGTGGCTGTACCCTTAATAACCATAGCTGAAGCTGGTCATTTTCTTGAATAGGCGTGACGTACAACATGGTGTACCTATGCTGGACAAACCTGGACAACCCCTTTAATCACTCCTCAATCCCCTTCACAGTCGCCAAAAAGAGTTCAGTTTTCCTTTGCACTGTCATATGAGGAATGTACAGAACATCTGCAAAACTGCTGCTCCACTGCCATCAGGGATGAGCGTTAACCAAGGTAAGGCACTCTGCATTCCATAAAGACAGTGACCAACTGCCTCCGTACACAGTCAGTTGCCTATAGCTGCCATTAGGGGCTGCTCACTGAATAAAGATTTATCACCTCCTGATAACTAAATGGATTCTTGTGCAGTTAGCGCCACCTATTTTTCTGGCTTCAGGCCGCCAAAATATTATGTTACTGTGACCTGATGAGTGAAGCAGTGGTAAAGAATTAGAATTACTCTATTTATCCAGCAGTCGCTCCCATAATACTTTCGCTCCCAGCAAGCAGAAGTGGCAGGAATGGGTCCTACTCCGAATTTTGTTTTGGAGCTCTTTGATTTCTGTCTAAATCAAAATTAGCGGAAGTGGCATACAGCGGAATAAAGTAGCAAATTTGGGCATAAAATGGCACTTTGCAGTAAAATGTGAAACTTTTCTACACTAGAAAGCTGATACATACCCCTCATGTGTGAAACCAGCCTAAAGTTAGACAAAAGTGTCTAGCCATGCATCAAATGTAACATCCAGCATCACCCACTTTTACAATCTGGTGCATCTTAAATGTAAATGTGCCTGTTTGTGTAACTTGGTGTAACATTTTGGGTAATTATGATAAATTAGACATTATGCCCATTACAATATGGGCGCTAGAACATTAGTGCTGGCACTGTTATAGGGAGAGGAGGATCTGTGGATTACGCACTGTTATGGGGGATCTGTGACAGACACTGTTATGGGGGATCTGTGGATGGCACTGTTATGGGTGATCTGTGGATGACACTGTTATGGGGGATCTGTGGATGACACTGTTATATATTATGTGTCATCCACAGACCCCCCACCCCATAACAGTGCCATCCACAGATCCCCCCTCAGTATCATCCACAGATCCCCCCTCAGTGTCATCCACAGATCTCCCCCCCCCCCTCAGTGTCATCCACAGATCCCCCCCTCAGTGTCATCCACAGATCCCCCCTCAGTGTCATCCACAGATCTCCTCCCCGCCCAGCGCCGCCTCCTAGCTAATTTATTCACTGCAATTGCCTCTCAAATTAAAGAGAAGCGCCGTAATCTTGCACAGGCGCACTGCCAGAGGCCAGGAAGATGGCGCATTCACACTTCGATGCTTCTACCAGTGCGCCTGTGCGAGATTACGGCGCTTCTCTTCAATTTAAGAGGCAAGTGCAGTGAATAAATTAGCTAGGAGGCGGCGCTGAGCGGGGAGGAGTGGCGCTGGCGGCCCGGGCCCCCAGTGGCGTAGGGCCCCATAGCCATCCCTACGCCACTGAATAGGATGCCGCCCATGTAGTGTCATTGGAGTGTGTGCCGATTAGTCCGTGCGCCACGCACATAGGGATTTTATTAGTAAAGATTGTATGTTATTTAAGATGAATCTCTATCCTTCCCTATTCTCCATAATTTTGTACATTTTCCTGGTCAGGGCCCGATCCTCTAAGGAGTCAGTGGTATGAACATGAACGGGGAATCCCCAAGCATTGTCAGTATGTTAGTATGCTTGGGGACACCCTGTGCATTTAAGTCTAATTTAGCCTCTATTTTGCTATGGGAATTCGAACTGACAACCACTGAGCTATAGAGTTCAATGCTAAACTATTGCTGTTTAACCTCATAGATGTTTCTCTTGCATTAGGTATTCATATACAGCAGAAGTATTTTATTTTAATTTATTTTTAGTAAAAAAAATGTATGGCACAAAATAAATATGTAATTACTAAAACTATATATATAAAATGATACTTCTGATATATATGAATGCATAATGCATGCGAAACTACTATGAGGGTTTTTAGCCATAATATAGTTACAGTAGTTCGAATCCCCACAGAAGCATTTAAAAAATAGAGGCTAAATAAAAATGCAATTCTCAGTGAAAAGTTTGATTTGGCGCAGAAGATATGTATCAAAACGGCTCCAGATTCAATAAACGTCCTCTAAAACTTCTCCTTGATTTTGGTATAGAAAAGTACAGCAGACACATCCACCTTGTATACAGTGATTGTTGACGCATTTCAGAGTTTGATTTTACTGGAAAAAAAAATGGAACAAAACATAAAATATTATCAAATAACACCCGTATTAATCCACGCCAATCTTTTAAATTTTAACCAGTATTTTTTGTTGTGAAAGGTGGCAACCCTAGCAGCACCCCCACTCAGGACCTCTATAGGCCCACTCAATGCAGCAAGCTCAGCCTCAGTAAGCCTTATCAGGACTCACTTTGTAAAAAAACATTTTCTTATCATTGCGATATTCTGATCCTCCTAACTTTTTCATGGTTATGTCTATGGACAATGTGCAGGATGATTTGTTGTTTTTGACTATACCATTTTAAGGTGTGTATGATGATCACTTTTTATTCAATTTTCTTGGGAGATAAAGTGATGAAAAAACGGTGAATCAGCCTTTTTTTATTTTTTTCTGTTACGCCATTCACCATATGGGCTAACTTTTTTAAAATATTTTAATACCGGGGTCAAAAGGCCGACCTTCGGGATGCCTTGCCAACAGGCACAAACAGACCAGGGACCAACAGAGTACTTTATTACACATGTACTAAGAGAATATGACAGTACAGAAAAGCAGGTTAGTGGTTAGCGCTACCACAGAACCTACCACAGAACCAAGTGCACCAGCAGACCAGAAGCAAATTCCAGATCCCCTGGTGGTGGGGATGAACTGGGCCGAGGGCTTACTGGTCGCACCTCCAGGAAGGTCCCGGTATACTTGCCCGCTACCTGCAGGAAACCACAGACAACAGGACTGGAACCCAAGCAAACACAGGACAGAGATCAGACAGCAAGATGAATGGAAACCAGCGCAGAAGCAGATGCCTGGACCCCAAGCGGAAAGGAAGCATGGCGGTCTCAGGCAGAGCTGCACACAGACTAGAGATCCCACCAGGATGCTTTTTCAGTATGAGCACCACTATGCAAAGTACAATTTTATCAACAACGGTGGGGCGGACAGTAATGAGGAAGGTATCGTAAACTGTAGGATCACCCCTACCAGGCTATGTGGCTGGTTTAATAGGGGTGATCTGGTAACAGAGCTGCTTTAAAGCAGAGAATCTTTTTCTCAATGTGATTCGGAGATCCTGATATGTGAACTGCATGGGATAAGTTGAATTACCCAGTCTGAGAAAACGAGATTTTTGTATAACTTACCAGTAAAATCTCTTTCTCGCTCTTCATTGGGGGACACAGAAACCGTGGGTATAGCTATGTCCACTAGGAGGCGTTGACACTAGGCTAGAATTGTTAGCTCCTCCTCTGGCAGCTATACCCTCTCCAGCCTGGAAAAGGAGCTTCAGTTTTGTGCAGAAGCAGTAGGAGAAGCAGACCAACTACTAAAAGGAGAGAAACACTCGATATCGAAGGACCAATAATATGAAGGCCCGCTGGCAAGCACTGCCAAACTGCAGTACAAACAATACTGGGTGGGTGCTGTGTCCCCCAATGAAGAGCGAGAAAGAGATTTTACTGGTAAGTTATACAAAAATCTCGTTTTCTCGCACATATTCATTGGGGGACAGAGAAACCGTGGGACGTTCAAATGCAGTCCACGGGGAGGGAAACACACAGACCACGCAGGGACACCACCGTTGTGGGGTGCAGAACCCTGCCGCCTGCACGACCAGACGAACCAAGCAGTGGATGGAAGAACGCAGCCGGAAAAAAAACTCAAGGCCACACAAGCCAGCTACGCAGCAGCGGCAGAGACACGAAGCGATAAGATCCAAAACGCCCGCCGCAGTGGGGGGACGTGAAAGAAGGAGTGGAACCCCGACCGGTGAGTGGAACTCCATGTTGGAGAGAAGTACCTCGAAACAGCAACAGGACCAACGAGAAGAAAACTCGAGCAGCGTAGGAACCAAAGACAGAGAGAGGCCTCAGGCTTCATCACATCCAGACGGTGTAACCCACTGCCACCGAGTGGGAAGAAGGGGAAAACCCTGAGCGCAAGCTGCCGCTAGGTACAGATGGAGAAAATGGATCGAACAATGGACAAGACCCGGGGAACACCACGGAAACCAATGGGTCCTCCCAGAAGAAGAGATAGTGGATCAGGTGACCAGAGGACCCCAGAGAAGGGGAACAAGTGACACATGTCTCATGGGACACCGCCAAAGGCCCAAGGCCAGTATTGACAGCAAGAAGACGAATGGAGCGGGGAACGGAATGAAGGAACTCCGCATACCCAACATAACAGAGAAGATCGCCAGTTGCGAAACAGAACCTGGAAAAAAGTACCCGCCCTGGCAGCGCATGGTGCGAGGACGCTGAAAGAAAACTGCCCCGTTCCAGAACGTGGAACAAGCATGCATACCAGCAATGCGAGGCAGCTGCTGAAGGACAGAAAGCAACACTGGTACCTCCGGCGTAGGGAACGCGAAGGCCATACCCACAAGCGAAGGGTAGTGGAGAAGCCCGGCAGGGAGCAAGAACTAGAGCGTCCGCTGAATATCGACTAGGTAGGCGAGAAAAAACGCAGAGAACAGGCGCAGACCAGTAGTACAGACAGGAGATTCCGGCAAAACCGATCCCATTGGCACACAAGCAAGGATGCCCTGTAACCACTGAAAGTGGAGGAGCAGAAAGTCAGACAGAGTAACCGAAGGGCCCAGCATCCAACAGATGCAGGGGCGAGTCAGATAAAAATGCGTGCCTATATCGCCACCGGAGGAAGAGTTCCACCATCCCAAGAGAGAGGAAATACAGTAGGCAAAACCCAAGGACAATCGGCGTCCGAAGGAGCAGTCCCAGCAAGAACCACATCAGGGAGGGACGTAGAAGGGTTTGTGGCATAACGCAATGCAACACCCCACCGTACAAAAGGAAGACGGCAGGTGCAGAGTAAACAGCCGTGAGGGTAGAGAGTAACAAACCTCGAGACAGATGAGGCGTCATAGTGGGCACACTCACTACCTCAGAACCGAGCAACGGAATACCAGTACAGGAAGTGGAGGGGCTAAGCCCACCAGTTGGGCCCAAAATGGCAAGGAGTAGAAGGTAAGTACCAAGGCACTACGACTACCAAGGGTAGTGGTCCAGATCCACGCGCTGGAAGTCAGCCCACGGGGAAGGCTAGAGTACAGCCGGACCACCGCCTAAAACGGAAAAACCCTATCTCTAAACCAAGTGGGAGGACAGAACGCGGTAGGCACGGAAAAGGGGGACACTGCCGGAGCAGCTAGTGTGTGCGAGAGAGACTGTCTAGGTCCCAACAGGAACTCCGGAAGTATCCGCAGGAATGAAGTCTGGAAGACAACAATCCTATTCTCCCCCGAGGAGAGAGCTGTGAAGGAACAGCCGCTGAAGCCTGGCCGGGGCAGAAGCCACCTTGGAGGTAGATGAAGCGCGCTGGAACCAGCGAAAAGAAGCAGCCCAGGCAGGACGCAGGCAGCAACAACTCCAACCAAGAAACAGGAGTGGGAAACAGGGTAGCCAGAGCCAGAGTGGGACAGCTCAATGGTAGAACCCACGAAAATCCGCATGTCGTACGTCATACCACCTTGCAGAAGACGAACACCGTGAGAACTCAAGATGGAGGTCCCCGGAGCTGGCAGAGGGGTGACCCGCTAGAGGAGAGCAGCCGGAACCTGGTGGAGGAGCTGAAGGGCGACCATAGGAATACTCATACTACACAAAATCCGAAGGGGAATGGTAGGATATGAGGGAACCGCAGCTATGAAGGAAGCAACTGCCAACGAATATGGCGGAACGAACAGACCCGCAAATGTCGTCCCGACCAGGGAGAAAAAAGGGGCACCCGCATATTCAGCTCCGCAAAGAGAGAGAATGCCAACTTACCTACAGGAGGAGGAGGCGTATACGGCCTGCACCATGTACAATGCGCGCATAACTTAATGAAGGGGGTCATGCTAGAACCCACAGCCTCATGCAATATGTCCCTTATAACGGGGTTATGCACAGGACCAGTAGCGCAAGCAGTCCGCGTAGAAAAATGGGAATACGTACATGGCAAACACTGCATACAAAAAGAGCGTAACAGCCAGCCGGGGGGGGGGGGGGGTTCATACACATGGCCGCATTGCATCCAGCAGGAAGTCCGCCTAGGGAAGGGGGACATGCACTGGACAGTGCCAAGCTACCAACTAAGGTGTGTACGCGTGCACTAGCTCCGCATACGTGAGAGAGTAACTACTCCGCCAGTGAAGGGGGACATGCACGCCCCAGCACCGCAGTGCGCGAGGGTGAAAATGCCGCCCAGAAAGGGGGACTGTCCAAGGCCAGCATGTGTGTCCCATGAGCACAATATTCCACCTCTGGAAGGGGGCATGCACGGGTCCAGTGCCACATCCCGTGAGAGTGCAAGTATTCCCTTAAGGAAGAGGACCATGCACATGGCTAGCAGCATATCCAGTGAGAGTGCAGTTTTCCACCTATGGAGGGGAGACATGCACGTGACCAGCACCATATTCAGTGAGAGTGCAATACTCCGCCTATGGAGGGGGGTCACGCACACAGCCAGCACCATAATCAGCGAAGGTGCAGAATGCCACCTATAGAAAAAGGGGGCATGCATATGGCCAGCAGCATATACAAGTGTGCAATACACCGCCTATGGAGGGGGGTCATGCACACGGCCAGCACTATATGCAGTGAGAGTGCAATTCCGCCTATGGAGGGGGGTCATGCACACGGCCAGCACTATATCCAGTGAGAGTGCAATTCCGCCTATGGAGGGGGGACATGCACATGGCCAGCACTATATTCAGTGAGAGTGCAGTGTCCGCCTAAGGAAGGGGGTCATGCACATGGCCAGCACCATATCCAGTGAGAGTGCAGTGTCCGCCTAAGGAAGGGGGGACGTGCACATGGCCAGCACTAAATCCAGTGAGAGCGCAATTCCGCCTATGAAAGGGGGTCATGCACATGGCCAGCACTAAATCCAGTGAGAGTGTTATTCCGCCTATGAAAGGGGGTCATGCACACGGCCGGCAGCGAATCTGGAAGGCTACAGAAGGGGCCCCTGGCCAGCACTGCCTCTGGAGAGCGCGACCTGCCACCTGTAGACGGGGGGCGTCTTAAAGAATGTGCCCGCTGACAGAGCTGAGCCATGGGAGGGAAAATGCCGGCGCAGCGGTGCAACCAGTTCCCACACCCTTGGCATGGGAACCAAATATATATATATATATATATATATATATATATATATATTTTTTTTTTTAATAGAATGCTGCCGCTGCCCCTGGAGAGGGGGGGGGAGGGAATGCACGGAACCCCTACAGGTAATAGGGGTTAACACCGTGCCGGAAAACAGGGGGAGGAGATTCCGAGGAGCGCGAAGGATTCGCGCCAGTAGCGGATCCCGCCCCTCCACCCGCAGCCAGGAAGATAGCCTAGCAGGCCGCAAGGCCTCGGCCTAACTTAGGTTCTCAGAACCCGGCTGCCCACCAGGGGAGGATGCCCGGAAGACATTGGGCTCGCCGCGCAGGGACCGGCAAGGAAAATCCTTCCAGCGCGCGCCCTGTAGACATTCCTCCTGCGAGGCGGGAAGGAGCAGCCCTTCCCGCACTGCCCATAGGGGCGGGAACATGCCCTCAATTAATCCTGCGGAGCTCCGACGACGGCCGCAGGAGAAGGAATGGAAAGCGGAGCGAATAGCGACCGCTGGTATAAGGAGTCGTCCGGAGGTGCGGGGAGAAAATTTTAACCCCCGCATCGACAGTGGAGCGGGCATGGCGCCAACGGGAGTAGTAACCCCACTGTGCCGGCGGCAGCGCGCGCCGTCTGGAGGCACGGGAGTCCCCAGTGAGTGGGAATGGAAGGGTGTCCCATGGGTGCCGAACCACGGGACCCGGGAAAGTGGGGGCCCAGTCCATTAACCCCCAGTCCCGCAGAGTCACTGTGTCCGGTAGGGGGACCTGGCCCAAGTAACTTCGCCATGTGTGTCCGGGAGGGGAAAAGGGGTAAGGGATAGACTTACCGCATCCCGGTTACTCACCCCATCTTCATCCTCTTCTCTTCACCCTCCCCAGTGAACCACAAGGTCACTTACTCCAGCAGGGTCACCTCCTCAGCTGCTGGCACCAAAGTGGCAGGAGTCTGGATGGCTGGAGGACTGGCCGGTTTAGGTGACCCCTTGGCTGGCGGGAGCAGGGGAGCGAGGCTGCACTGGTCCTCCTTTTGCTTCTTGGGGGGGGGGGAGGCAGTGAGGCGAGGCGACACTGGCGTGCTCCCCCGGGATAACAGGGAGACTAGGTGTTCACTGTTTTCCCACCTGCAAGAAGAAAAATAACAAACTAAAATAAAAAATCTTCAAGGAAGCCACCCTGCAGAGCAGGGAGGTCTTACCTCCTTTGACACTAAGCTAAAACTGAAGCTCCTTCTCCAGGCTGGAGAGGGTATAGCTGCCAGAGGAGGAGCTAACAATTCTAGCCTAGTGTCAACGCCTCCTAGTGGACATAGCTATACCCACGGTTTCTGTGTCCCCCAATGAATATGTGCGACAAATATCTCTGCTCCAATCAGATCTAATTTGTACTATAATTTGACAGATTAGAGGAGTCTCATTAACTGCACAGCAATATAGATGGAGAGGTCCCTGGAGATTTTAGTATTTCCTGCACTGGCCTATCTTTCTGTCAATGGTAAGTGAGTCCCCAGGGATGCAATCTCATATCTGTAAATAAGTCCACAGTGTACAGTGTTAGGGGTGCGGTGCAGATAATCTTCCTAGCACACCGTGACTGCAGAGACTTGTGAACTGGAAGCATAATACATGACTAAACTACAATGTAAAGGCAGTATACACGATGCAACAAGTATGTGGGACATGGTGATGTGGCACAGGAGCATAGCCAGGAGGTGGCTGGTGCCAGGACATGTTTTAAGAGTCACAGCTGATCCCTTGGAAAATAGGTGAAAGTGGTTCTGGTTTTGGTAATACTAAACGAAAAACAAATTGGCACCTTACAGCCATAACAGGTGCACTTGGCGGGTACCAGTGATGGGAAAGATCAATAAATATTGTGGTACAAGGCATCAACATGATAGTAAAAAATGGTGCCAATCCCACCAGATTTATTACAATGACAGGTGGGGCATGATAAGTGTGGTAAATTCCTTGACTTACAGTTAGGTCCATATATATTTGGACAGAAACAACATTTTTCTAATTTTTGCTCTGTACATTACCACAATGGATTTTGAATAAAACAATTCAGATGCAGTTGAAGTTCAGACTTCTGCTTTAATTCAGTGAGTTGAACAAAATGATTTCATAAAAATGGGAGAAACTAAAGTATTTTTTTTAAAACTTAATCCTTTAATTTTAGGGGCTCAAAAGTAATTGGACAAATTAAATAATTGTAAATAAAATGTTAATTTCTAATACTTGGTTGAAAACCCTTTGTTTGGCAACGATTGCCTGAAGTCTTGAACTCATTGACATCACCAGACGCTGTGTTTCCTCCTCTTTAATGCTCTCCAGGCCTTTACTGCAGCCGTTTACAGTTGCTGTTTGTTTTGGGCCTTTCTGTCTGAGGTTTAGTCTTTAACAAGTGAAATGCTCCATTGGGTTCAGATCAGGTGGGTTGCTTTGTCTTTATGTTTTGGGTCATTGTCCATCTGTATTATGAAACGCCGACCAATCAGTTTGCCTGCATTTGGCTGGATTTGAGCGCACAGTATGTCTCTGAAAACCACAGAACTCATCCGGCTGCTTCTGTCCTGTGTCACATCATCAGTAAACACTAGGCACCCAGTGCCACTGGCAGCCATGCATGCCCAAGCCATCACACTGCCTCCGCCATGTTTTACAGATGAGTTGGTATGCTTTGGATCATGAGCTGGACCATGCCTTCGCCATACTTTTTTCTTTCCATCATTTCTGGTAGAGGCTGATCTTGGTTTCATCTGTCCAAAGAATGTCCCTCCAGAAGTGTGCTGGTTTTTTAAGATTTTTTTTCTGTTCGCAGATGAAAGATGGCTTGTTTCACCTGCATGGAGAGCTCCTTTGACCGCATGTTTACTTCTCAGCAAAATCTTTAAAATGCAAGCACCACACCTCAAATCAACTCCAGGCCTTTTATGTGCTTAATTGAGAATGAAATAATGAAGAAATTGCGCACACCTGCCCATGAAAGAGCCTTTGAGTCAATTGTTTAATTACTTTTGGTCCCTTTAAAAACAGGGTGCCACGTGTAAAGGAGCTGAAACTCTTTCATTCTGAACCCTTCATCCAATTTTAATGTGGATACCCTCAAATGAAAGCTAAACGTCTGGACTTTACGTCCATTATAGAACTATAACTTGAATATGTTTTAGTAAACAGGTAATAAAAACAAAATGTGTGTCAGTGTCCAAATATATATGGACCTAATTGTATTCTTCCTTACATGGCTTCCAAGCATTTTGCAATAAACAGTGGTATCGATCTTAACCTTTTAATGACAAGCAAAGTATGGCCAGTATCATTACAGCCTCGGATATATTCATCACTGGGATCTTGTGGGTATTCCCAGTGTACCTATGAGATGATGGCATTAGTGGAGCTGGTATACACAGCAGGGCTCCTGATGTAACTGCTGGAAGAGATTATTCCAATCCCTGCAGTTTAAACTCCACAATCAATAGCAACAGCAGTATGTAAGGTGTTTCACAATGAAGGCAGCTAACAAGAAACCTAAAGAAACTGTTCCCTAGCATATATTGCCTGCTGGTCTGCTACCATGAGGTTGCTGTTGTGTTAGCTTGGTGTGTATGTAAGTAATAACTATATCACTATCTAATATATATGCTGTAGTGTTGACCTGTGTCAGTTTGTAACAGATATACTGCCACCATGTGGTTGGATGACCACATGGCACGCTAAGGCATTTATCCCCCAGACTGCTTTCTTAACCACTTCCCGACCACCCATTGACTATAAACATCCTGGGCGGTCAGGTTTATCTCTGAATTTCTGAATGTCCTTTCAGAGTTGGCAGCTGCACACTAATCGTGCAGCTGCCGAGCGGGGGGCCCGCTGTCAGTGACAGCAGAGCACCCAAGAGAGAAGGCAGGGACCGTTCCTGGGTGTCCCTGCCTTCTAGATCGCTGTATACACAGCGCTCAACGAGCGCTGTGTATACAGCCGAGAAAGCAATGTGCTGCTTCCTGTCCCGACCCGGTGGTCATATAACCACTGGGGCCGAGGGAGTGCAGGAGCTGCCGGGTCTTCCATAGACCAGGATCAGGCCTGCACTGAGGCTGTACAGCACTGTATACTGCTGTACAGCCTCTCTGGGAGGTGTATTTCCCCTGTAACTGGGGCTACTACGTCAGCCCCACTTACAGGAGAAATCAATAGTGAAAAAAAAAAATGAAGTTAACTGTCACCCAGAGGTCTTGTATGAGCTTATGGGGGACACAAAGTATAAAATAAAAAATAAAGTGTTATAAAAAAAAGTCTCACATTTAAAAAAAGTTGTCCCCAAATCCGTTATTTAAAAAATGTTCAAAAATTGAATAAAAAAAATAAGAGACATATTTTGTATCACCGTGTCCGCAACGACTGGCTTTAAAATAATATCATATGATCTACCCCATCAGCTGAGCGCCATAAAAAATAAAAAAAAATAAACATTGCGCCAAAACAGATTTTTTTGTGAGCTCACCTCCCAAAAAAGATAATGTTAATCAATCAAAAAGCAAAAAATGAGCCCTCACACAAGACCATAGCCAGAAAAATAAAAAAATATGGCTCTATGAAAATTGCAACACAAAAACATGATTTAGTTTCTAAAAATGCTCTTATTGTGTAAGATGTAAAAAAATAAAATAAAATAGGCATATTTTGTATCGCCGCGTCCGTCACAATTTACCTGCTTGCCATCGACATCGCAGCTGTGAGCAGTGTAAGTACAAATAAGAAGCCGTCCCATTCACTTCTATGGGAGTGCTCTGTAGTATTCAAGTGTATAGAAAGGAGCCGTCCCATAGAAGTGAATGGGACAGAGGAGCTGTAATTACACGGCTCACTGCTGCGATGTCAATGGCGAGCAGGTAAACAATGAAGGGAAGCCTGTGCTCGCATGGAGCCCAGCCTTCTCTTCAATTAGCTGGTCGGTGGGGGCCCCAGGTGTTGGACCCCCACCAATTTTATATTAATGAACTATCCTCAGGATCAATATAGGTCATCAATATTAATATCCTGGAAAACTCCTTTTTGATCTGGCAGAGTGCTCATGCAGTGCTCTGCCGGATCAATGAGAGAGGTGAGCGTCTGCAAACAACTCTCTCTTCCTGCCGACACCGATCTGTGTGATCAGTGCAGGTAGGAGGGTGCGTTATCTTGGAGAGGAACACAGCTAACTCCATGATGAAAGATTCTAAAGTATAGTGAATGGAGACGAAAGACATACATTCTAATACATCTGAAGTTTTGAGCAAAGTCACTTAGGATGAAGCACTTGAAGCTCGCTTCGCTCAACACCAATTGCAATCATTGTCCTGGAACATGAACTCTGCCGGTAAGCAGATGTATTTTCTATTACAGTCACCGTCCTGGGACGGGCTATCTACTAGTAATGTAATATGTAGAAAATGGAAAGTAAGTGAAGTGTTAGCTAGCACTGCCCTCTGCTGGACATTTTACACAATAGCTCAATCTCCGCAATAGAATCCACTGTACCTCATGTGATGTTATGTTTGTATAAAATAAAGACAAAAGTATTACAAAAATCAACAGAAAAATCTATTTGCAAGTTTTCTGAGCACAGAGGCTCCTTTATCACGCAGGTTTACAAATGAGAATAGCACATATACAGATACTACAGACATTTCTATAGGATAGGGAGTGATACGTCACTGAGATAAGCAACAGAAATACACATGGATAGGAAGCAGGTTAAGAAGATGTAAGAGGTCTCTGGATGCATGAACATAATTTAAAATAATCATTTAGGAAGGTCGCTGTCATTTAGCAATCATTTCTTTTACCTTTATTGCTCCTATCTACCATTTTTGACTGTGGTCACATGACCATGTCCATGCAGTTCTTACTTATTTCCTGTGATGTCATGTCCATAGGTGGGGCAGTGATAGGGGATTGTCTATGTAACTAGCTGGGTGGGAGGAGCTATAAACTAGCTGGGCGTTGTTAGGGACAGTGATAGGGGAGTGTCTATGTAACTAGCTGGGTGGGAGGAGCTATACACTAGCAGGGTGTTGTTAGGGGCAGTGATGGGGGGATGTCTATGTAACTAGCTGGTGGGAGGAGCTATAAACTAGTTGGGTGTTGTTAGGGGCAGTAATAGGGGAGTGTCTATGTAACTTGCTGGGTGGGAGGAGCTATACACTAGCAGGGTGTTGTTAGGGACAGTGATAGGGGAGTGTCTATGTAACTAGCTGGGTGGGAGGAGCTATAAACTAGCTGGGTGTTATTAGGGCAGTGATAGAGGAGTGTCTATGTAACTAGCTGGGTGGGAGGAGCTATAAACTAGCTGGGCGTTGTTAGGGGCAGTGATAGGGGAGTGTCTATGTAACTAGCTGGGTGGGAGGAGCTATAAACTAGTTGGGTGTTGTTAGGGGCAGTAATAGGGGAGTGTCTATGTAACTAGCTGGGTGGGAGGAGCTATACACTAGCAGGGTGTTGTTAGGGGCAGTGATAGGGGAGTGTGTATGTAACTAGCTGGGTGGGGGGAGCTATAAACTAGCTGGGAATTATTAGGGGCAGTGATAGGGGAGTGTCTATGTAACTAGCTGGGTGGGAGGAGCTATAAACTAGCTGGGCGCTTTTAGGGGTGGTGGTGGAGCTGTGGCAGAGAAAGGAGAAGTGCATCATGGGTTTGGTTGGATACAGAAACAGGAAGTGCTACATACAGGATGGAAAGAAGCAGAGTGGTTTGTTTACATGGTGAAAATGGGTCAGGAGAGTCCAAAATGTAAAAAGAAGCATGGGGAAGATGTAACGTACATGAAGTAACCAAGTACGTGAGCATATTTGTTAAAAACCACCGTAATTCTGGGTGGGTATAGGGAACAAATCTTGGTTCCAACCATCAAATTAGGGTGCATTCACACAACCGTATGTATTTTGCAGATCTGCAAAAAATATAGATGACGTCTGTGTGACGTTTATGTTGTATCTGATTTTTTTGCGGATCTTTTGCAACTAGGCCTTTTCTTGTCCACAAAATGAGCTACGATAGGACATTTTCTGTCTTTTTTTGCTGAAAGGAATAGACGAATGCTGTCCATTTTTTTTGGCGGACCCATAGAAATGAATAGTTGCATGTGAAATCCGCACAAAATACGGGGAGGATGCAGATTTAAAATACCGGCGTGTAAATAAGGCCTCAGTTGCACCAGTTGCTGTCCTTGTTGTCCATACTAGATCGCTGATCGCTTCCCTAGCAATGCCCTAGGAAACACACACTATAGCAATAGTAATAACGATCACTACAGAGGAATATCTAATAAATTCTTGATCAGAAAATACATTTTCTCTCATAGTCGCTATAAATGATGGTTTTCAGTTAGTTCTACGAAACAAACCTAGGCAAACTGGTCTCCTGTGGCTGTAAGGTCCGAGGGCAGCAGTAAAATAGGTGTAGCGGATGTATTTTCCCTGGTTTATCTATAAGGGTGCATCTACACCAACAGATTATCTGACAGATTTTATGACCAGTCATTGGTCAGCTGTCAGTTCACACACACATCTTTTGTTATACATGCCAACTGTTGGTCTGAAAGGACAGATATTGGTCAGATAATCTGTTGGTGTAAATGCACCCTAAGAGCTCATTCAATTATACTTGTCACACATGAGATCTTTGCATCATTTTGGCTGCACCATACATAAAAAATGACGGGAAAAATCTAGTTTAATTTTAAAATAAATGACACAAAAGTTAAAATATGGCTTTATCTGCGACTGTCGCGTTGCAGTGGCAGCATGTCACAGTGCGACACCATAGACTATCATAAAAAAATTGTCGCGCGACATTGGTGCGACAAAATGTCAAGCAACACATGTTGTAGACAGTGTAGTTGTGCTCTATGTGTCGCACAACTTATTGTCACGTGACAAATGTCGTTGTGTAGCCCTAGCCTTAGACTCTGCTAAGATAGCCCTCCAAGGCGTTATGCCTGGTTTAAAAACCATGAAAACCTTCAGGGAATTTTTTATGATTTCCCTTTAATCATTTAGATCCCCAACAAAAAAATTCTATTGATCTTTATTTAAAAAATTTCCACGGTTTTTGTCATAAAGAGTTACATTTTAGGCTAGCTGGGAGCATCTTATTTTCACTTTCACTTTGAGTCATCATCTGATAGCTATGTATAGTCCTTATCTCTCTCTTTTTTTTTTTTTGTTTTGGCGTTCCTTGGTGCTTTGAGTATTAGTGCGCTTGTTGCGATTAAGGCCTCATTCACACATACGTGGAAACCCGGCCTGCCGTCTTGTTGAGTGCACAGCGCACGGCGTGATTGGTTGCTATGACGCTGCACGCTTTGTGCCGCTGCCGCCGCTGTACAGTAATACACTGGTATAGATCATACGAGTGTATTACTGTACAGCGGCGGCGCGGCACGAAGCCACAACCAATGACGCCGTGCGCTCATCCACTCAGCAGGACGTCAGGCCGGGTTTTCACAGACCGTGGTCCACGTATGTGTGAATGAGGCCTAATTTGTGGTCTTCATCTAAGTTGTTTTCTGATATAATTACTGATTTACGTTTTTTCTTGTTATTAGGAAGCCTAAGGCAAATCACATGGATAAAGGTAAATGGTTGAAAGCCGTCCCGTTTTTGGGGTCTCCAGTGTGCCCTTTGCTTTCAGTGGTCAAATTTGTTTGGATTATGCCAGTTGGCAATGGTTCCTTTTTGGGAATATCCTTTTCTGTGTATTGATTGGGTGTCTGTGGTTTGCAGTGGAAGCAGGTGGTCCGATGTAATTATAAAGCAGGAGGGTACGATTTAGGAAAAGTTAGAACCCTCGATTTATTAGCTGACATGAAATGTGATTTTTTTCTCTGTTACCAGGAGCAAATGTAATATTTTGGGAAAAATTATTTCGAGGTACATTTAGATTCCACAATTGATGTTTCTACATATTCACTACATTGTCTGTTCCATATTGTGCTGCCACTGCTATTGCCAGTATTACCGTTCCCTTTCCACATCCACATTGTACTGCTGCTCCCAATTAAAAGAAAGTGTTTTGTGCAAGCCCATTTCTTCTGGCAATTAACACTTGTGCGTGTATGAATACGGGCCGGCATTCCGCCCAGTTAACACCTGAGTTTTTGACGCTTGTGCCACTGTTTTTTAGGACATTAAAGGGGTTGTTCTTTCTATGTTCCTAACTAGGAAAATATAACAACTTTACAATTAACTCACTTTATCTGCAGTGCCTGGTTTATCAGATTTGACTGAGGGTCACATGACCTGTGATATCAGCTTCTCTCCCTGCTCTGATAAAGTTTCGTTGCACAAGCCTATAAACGAGATGTCACTGTGCTGGCCACGCCCCCCTTCACTGCTGTGCTGTCTGCTCTCTCCTAGGATTCTTAACCCCTTCAGCTGCAGAGACTGGGTAGCTGCAGGCAGTGAAGAGACAATGCTGGGCACAGGAGCTGACAGACTAGAGAGAGCATTGCACAAGAAGGTAGGGGGAAGATCCTGTGTGTATTAGCAGTGTCATTATACAGCTAGGGCTTGTAGTTCTACACATACAACATGCTGCTGATTCTCCCAGCACTCAGGACAGCTCTTGCATCCACTCCCTTAGCAGATCAGGGAGAGGGGCAGAGATTGTTGTTATTGCATGTAAACAAGAGCCAGAAAAGAACCAGCGAAATGAGGAAATATATATATATATATATATTTTTTTTTTTTGCCTAAAACTTGCTTAGCTTAGTCATATATTGCTGCCCATTGGATTTTCAGTGCTCCATATACAGTGGCGTACACACAATCCATGGGGCCCCGGTGCGAAACTGATCCATGGGGCCCCCTCCCCGACCCCCCCTAATTTCTGAGAGCGCTGCTAATGGCCATTTCAGCCCCAGTTTACTACTAAAATTATTTTGGCTAAATAAAGTATATTACAAAAATGTAACCTATCACTTGCCATTTCCGTGCGGCTAATCCGCTGCGTAAAAGAGTGCCAAGCCCCGCTCCAGACAGCAGAGAACAGAGCACTAACAGGATTGATAATGCTCTGTGCCTCTCTGTGATCTTTTAACTACAAAATCACGGTGACAACTTTATCTCACTGTGATTTTGTAGTAAAAAGATCAGAGAGAGGTATGGGGCGTTATCAATCATGTTAGTGCTCTGTGTCTCTGCTGTCCAGAGCGGGGCTTGGCACTCATTCACACAGCAGATTACCCGTACAGGATGTTAAAGAGCCCTAAGTCCAATGCACGGCTACACTCACCCAGTGCTAACTAATAAAATCTGGTCCTACCTCATCCAGAGTGTCGCTGGTGTCGGCGTGATGTCCGCTGGATCCAGAACAAGGTCCCTGTGGTGAGAAAAAAAGAATAATCACATAAGGAAGGGATGGCGACTGACCCTGTGAAATCCCCAGCAGGGGGCACTGTGCTGGCCTTTAAGACTGAGCCATGCCAATATATAGCAGGGTAATCTAGTGCTACCACACAATACTAATGCCCACCTTGAGGCCCCTCACAGTACTAATGCCCACCTTTGTTCCTGTAACAGTAGGTATACTCAGATATGTGCCCCCTCACAATAGTTATGCCCAGTTATGTGTCCCCTCACAGTAATAATGCCAAATACGTGCCCCCTCGCAGCAGTAATGACCAGAATATGTGTCCCCTCACAGTAATATGCCCAGATATGTGCCCCCTACAGTAGTAATGCCAAATATGTTCCCCTCTCACTGTAGTAATGCCAGATTATGTGTCTCCTCACAGTAATATGCCCAGATATGTGCCCCCTCACAGTAGTAATGCCAAATATGTGCCCCCTCACAGTATTAATGCCAGATTATGTGTCCCCTCACAGTAATATGCCCAGATATGTGCCCCCTCACAGTAGTAATGCCGAATATGTGCCCCCTCACAGTAGTATTGACCAGAATACGTGCCCTTCACAGTATTTATGCCCAGTTATGTGCCCTCAAAGTAGATATGCCCAGATATGTGCCCCCTCAGAGTGGTTATGCCAGATTATGTGCCCCTTCAAAATATTTTTCCCAGATATGTGCCCCCTCACAGTAGTTATACCACATTATGTGTCCCTCAAATTAGATATGCCCACATATGTGCCCTCCACAGTAGTTATGCTTTCATATGTGCCCCCTCAATCCTCATAGTTATGCCTTCATATGTGCCCCCACTCACAGTAATGCCTGATTAGGTGCCCCCTCAAATAAGTTATGCCCCCCCCCCTCTTGCCCTCTGCCCCCAGTCTGCAGCCTTAGAAAAAAAAAAATCATATTTACCTTCTTCCCTGATGACAGGCTCCCTCACTCATCTCGGTGCTGGCTGTGCGGAAGGCAGATTCCCGGGTCTTCAGATCTCCTCCCACAGCCAGCAGCGCGATCTGGGGCCAGCAGGGGGAGCTCCTGAGCTGTGAAGAGCAGTGAAGCAGGGATGAAAGAGGTTTCCCTGCTTCACTACGGAAAAGAAATGCCGAGTGCGCGCACCCCCCTACCCCCCCTCCCTCCCTCCATTATACATGTAATGGAGCGCTCTGTACTTTGTGCTGGGCCCCATCAGAGCGCTCCATTACATGTTAGTACAACATGATTTAGGGTAGCTTGCTGGCCTGGGGGGTGGGTCCACAGGCGGCCGGGCCCCCTGGAGTGCCGGGCCTGGTCGCAACTGCGACCCCTGCAACCCCTGTATGTACGCCACTGTCCATATATCTTTTTTTCATAACTCGGACAACCCCTTTAAGATGTGTGTTTTTAAACAAGGACATGGATCTGCCACTGTTCAGACAAAACATTTTTGGACACTTAGCACCAACAAGTCACTGTTTTTTTCCCATAACACTGTGTGTTTTTAAACAACATCTGCCCCCAATAAGGGACAATTTTTTGAGGATTTCTAATATGAAAATGCATAACACGTGATGTCACAGTGTGTTTTTAAACATGCTGTTTGTTAACATCATCAAATATGTGTTTGTTCATAGCTATTGTCAGTGTCAATCTGACATTATTCATTTTCTCATTTTCTATTGCTGTCACTGCATTTAACTGCTTAAAAGGGGGAGAGAAAGAGAAAAAAATTGTAAAATAAAAAAAAAATAAGCAAAATATATATATGTAAAAAAATCTGAGCCATAGAAGATCTCAGAGTGTCATATATACATTTTCAGACCAAATAAAAAAACCACACCTCATCTGTAATCTACTAACAACTGGCAGATTTGTGATTATACAATGGGATTTGTCAGCGACGAACAATAATCTTTCACTCAGGTGGATGTGGCCTTTCCGTGGAAAGTGAACAATTTGTCATTTGTCGTTTATTCGTTGCAAGAGGTGATTCCTTTGCCAGAGGTGTACCTTCAATGGAGGTGGTGAACCATGCAACTACTACTGGGCCTTGGGGAGGGGGGCCTGGCACTGAGCCCTTTCTTTTCCCGAAAAAACCCCCACTGCATTTTCATGCAGCGGCCACTGGGAGGAGCTCACTGCAAACATATTATTTCAGTTTATAGTCCAGTAAATGGTAACAGTATACCAGGCAGTCAGCTTTGTAATAGAAAGGAAGCAGTATTATCAGTCTATTTTTGCCAGTTGTCTGGTGTAAGTAGATTTATTAGCCGCCGGTCTTAATAATCGCATTTAAGACGCCGGTCTTAATAACTCCTGCAGTGGCGGCGGATCTGCCAAAGTTATGAAGAGGCATCTACATAATTTCGCCGCATCCAAAGCTGGTATAAATCAGACGCGCCCTTCCCTGCCCATGCCAAACCCACTTTTTTAGACCTGGCATGAGTGGGGAAAAGTCGCAGATTGCGGCACAAATAACCTTTGCGCCACAATCTGTGACTGATATATGCCAGAAAAATGGAGTATATGTGATAGTAAATAACCCCCTATAGTGCTCAGAATGGGCCAAATTTCTAAAGCACCAATTCCCCTTTCTTCAACATAGACATCAGATAAAGTAGGTATGCGGTAAAGTGGGTCCTTCTCTGGCATTCCCTGGTCCGCAAACAGTTGTGGAGAGAGGCGTACCCTTTGGGCACACCCTGGTGATGGTCTCCTGCCTGATGGTGGTTCATGGTGCTCTTGGTATCGGTGATGCATGGGGTTGAAAATGCAGTGAGATGGGGCCAGTGGAGAGAGGCAATGATCAGGCCAGCTTCGTGGAAGAAGTAAACAGTTCTTTATTGAAGATAGTGACAAGGTGCAAATACACATACTTCTTACACAATACTTAAACGATACTCCAATAGTTTCTCACAGTTCTTGAGGCTGCGCACATGGGATGAGGGTCTCTGAGACACTTTTCCAGTATATCTGTGCTTTCTCTCTAAATCAACCTAGGGGTGTAATTCTCTCTCTTTTTCTCTCAGTGGCACTACCATACCCAGCTGCGGGCTGTAGCCTTTAACAGATCAGCCGTCTGTCTCTATCTGGGAGCTGGAAGCTTCTAACCCTGACAAAGGGAGTGTCACGAAGTAGCGGGTGTGGACCCACTGTGCCATGTGACCAACCACTAAGGGTGTTGTCTAAGTGAGCCCCACGTTCTTCACAGTACCCCGATTAGTATTGGGCGCGAATATTCGAATCACAAATTTTAATCGTGAATATCTCAACTTCGAGAATTTGCGAATATTGTGCTATATATTTGTATTCACGAATATTTTAGATTTTTTTCATCACTGCTTCTTGCTTGTGGGCCAATGAGAAGGCTGCAATGTATTTTTCTGAGCTTAGCAACATCCCTAGCAACCAATAGGAAAGTTGCCTACCCCTTACTATATAAGAACCTCCCCAGCAGCCATTTTCTGCAGTTTTTTCAGTTCTGAGAGAGACAGCAGTGTCATTGCTGTGCTCTGTGCTTTCCTGTGTCACATTACATTAGATAGCTAGTTAGTTAGCTGATATATATAATACAGATAGTTAATAGGAGATAGTCAGTGTGTGTACATACATGCTACATACATAGTTCTGTGATGTCACAAGTTCACAACAATTAGTGCACCAATCACTAATATGTAGTCAGACCTGCTAAAATGTGAAGTTGCCCGTATTATGCCAACATATTTGTATCATTAGTGCCGATTTGCGCAATAGCGAATATATCGGAGCACTCTACCTGCATATAAAGCTATTGTAATGTTCTGCCATGCCAACCATTTTCTCCAGTCTCAGGAAACTTCTAGCAGCTTAATAAAAGTCGGAAAAGTGACCCACGCCTGTATTGTGCTTGCAATACACGCATATTACATTACGGATTTTCGCAATCAAGAAACAACAACAAAATAGTTGTTATTACTTGCAGTGCACCGGAACGGCAATGGGGGCAAAATTCGCCCCCGGTTTTGCCAACCTATTCATGGGCTTATGGGAGGAGGAATATATAAGGGCGATGTTGGGAAGGAAAGATAAGAATGGAAAATGTATTATGTGGAAAAGCTATATTGACGATTACCTGCTGATATGGAAGGGAGATCATGGGGGTTTGGAGGATTTTTTGTGTTACATCAATGCAAATAAATGGAACTTGCCTTTTACAGAAAACGTAAGTTATAAGTCTGTTGATTTTTTAGATCTAACTAAACATACTTCAAGCCTACAGATGTAAATGCTACTACAAATTGCCATTATAAACCCTGGATTAAGAATATTCCTAAGGGACAATTCAAGAGCGTATACAGGAACTGTACTCATATACATGATTATGAGGAACAAAGTAGTATGATACAAAACTGTTTTTTGGAAAAGAGTTATAATAAGAATAAAACAAGAGAATTGTTAACAGAAAGTCATTGAAGAGAGTGTGAATTTGAATCAGAGTAAGATGTGTCAAGATAAAAGAAATTGGTCTGTTCTTAAAAATGACCCTATATTAGAAGACAATATGCTCAAGAATCCCTCAGCCATTTAAAAAAAAAATCAACCAGTTTAAAGAATAAACTCGTACATAGCTTTATATCTATACAATCTTCCAAAGTTAACAAACATCGGTTCACGTTGTGCGGTTTTTGTTTACCATGTAAGAATCGCCTGAATGAAAATAGACAGTGTAAAAAAGAGACAGTGGTATCTAGGAGTAATGGTAGAGCGCACAAAATAATGGGAGAACTTTCATGTGAACATATGGCTGTTGTTTACATGCTGGAGTGTCCATGTGGCCTCCAGTATGTAGGACGGACTACTAGGAAACTAAAAGTCAGGATTCAGGAACACATACCAAAAAGGATTGGATACACAGTGTGTCTGCACATTACAAAAACATCCGATAGGTTTGAGTTTAATTGGGCGCGAACAGGTCTGTAATAATTGGAGAGGGGGTGATCCATTGAATAAAATTAATAGAAAGGAATTAGAATGGATCTATAAACTCGGCACTTTGCAACCTGAGGGTTTAAATGTCAAATTTGACATAAAAGCTTGTGTAGTGGATAAATAAAAATAGAGATGCCATTAATATGCAGCAGGGCATTTTTTTTGGCTGAACTCACCGGAACCGGTTCCGCCACCTACCATGCTGACACTTTGACATCGCAGCCTGCGATGCTCCAACATCACAGGCTGCGATATATCAGCGGGGAGGGACTAGGAGGAGGAGCTGGGGGCCGGCAACTGCGGCGGGGCCGGTGCATTCACTGTGCTCCAGCCCCGCCGCTCCAGTACAGTTATAAAATGTGTAATTCAATTAATAATGATTCATGCTGCCCTCTCTGTAGTATAACATTCAATATATCCTAGCGGCAATGAGGGGTCTGTGGATGACACTGTTAAGGGGGGGGGGGGTCTGTGGATGGCACTGTTATGGGGTGAGGGGGTCTGTGGATGGCAGTGTAATAGGATGGGGGATCTGTGGATGCCATCCACAGATACCCCATAACAGTGCCATCCCCAGATCCTCCAACCCATAACAGTGCCATCCCCAGATCCCCTATTAACAGTGCCATCCCCAGATCCCCCATTAACAGTGCCATCCCCATCTGGGGGATTTCTTTGCTGGGCTGGACTTTTATAGCCCCCCCAAATTTTACTTGCATCCCTGTTCTCTAAAGGGGCGGTCCTAGGGGTAGGTAGGGGCATGGCCAGGGGAGGGGGGGTGAGTTCCACCACCTTTTCTCTGAGAAAAAAAAGCTCTAATATGCAGCATATTTGAAAATTTGTCATTGGATTGCAAATAAACATCCTATATGAGAACCTCGGGAGATTGGTGCGGAGGATGAATAGTATTTTATTATGTTGTGTGCAATAGATACTATAGCTGGGTGTATCTTCTCTAATGAGAAAAGGAAAAATTGGGGATTTTATATCGGGAATCCCAAAAAATATGAGGACCAGACTTTCAGGTTGATAAGCATAGAAGGAAAAATATTGAAGTCCATAGAGACATATTGGGATATTATATTGCAGTAAATTAGAATGAGAATGAATAAGCTAAATTGTGATAATAACGGGGTATTGTAGGTAAAAACTGTGTTACAGAGAGAAATAATGAATTAATGAATGATGAATGGGTGGAACCATCATATGACTATGAGAGGTGGAGATAAAGGTGGTTCCACGTAGTTCAAGGTAAAAAAAAAAAGGTTTCTATCTAAGGCCCCTTTCACATCAGCGTTTTTGCTTTCCGTCCTCGGGGCTCTAGGACGGAAAGATACTGATCAGGAAATGCATCCTGAATGGAGAGCAATCCGTTCAGGATGCATCAGGATGTCTTCCGTTCAGTATGTGAACGTTTTTTGGACGTTGACAAAAGCGCAGCATGCTGCGGATTTGTCTCCGTCCAAAAATCCGGAAGACATGCCGTAACGCCGGATACGGAATTAATGCCCATTGAAGTGCATTAATCCGGATCCGGCCTTAAGCTAAACGCCGTTTCGGTGCATCGCCGGATCCGACGTTTAGCTTTTTGTCAATTGTTACCATGGCAGCCAGGACGCTAAAGTCCTGGTTGCCATGGTAAAATGTAGTGGGGAGCGGGGGAGCAGTATACTTACCATCATTGCGGCTCCCGGGGCGCTCCAGAGTGACGTCAGGGCGCCCTACACGCATGGATCACGTGATCGCATGGATCACGTGATCCATGGGCATGGGGCGCTCTGACGTCATTCAGGAGCGCCCCGGGAGCTGCACGGACTGTAAGTATACCGCTCCCCCGCTCCCCACTACTACTATGGCAACCAGGACTTTAATAGCGTCCTGGCTGCCATAGTAACCTGGATCCTGATCAGTCTTCTAATGCTTTCAGGCGACTTGCGTTCTGACGGATCCGGAGGGACAGAAGTGCCCGCCGGGTCCTCAGAACGCAAGTGTGAAAGAGGCCTAATTGGTTTTTATTGTATGTATTATTTGGATTAGATGCATGGAAACTTGTTGTATTTATATTTTGTTAATTTTATGTGAAATGAGTAATTTTTAATGTCACAATCAGGTGAATTAGGACTGTAGAAACGTCCACACTACCTTGAAAAACAAGCAATTTAGATGAGTCCACAGGTACCCCTGACGAAGCGGAGGCGAAACCTGGGTCGGGCGTTTGACGAGAGGACATGCACAGTTTATATGATTGTTATTTTAGAGATTTTGTGAGTAGAATACAATTTTATATTTAAACTTAGTTGGTGGTCCTTCACTATATCGGGCCATCTCTTTTGTTCTTTAGATTAGAGCATCGTCCTTTGTGAGAACCCAAGCAATACACCGAGGAATTACATTGCAAAGACACTCTTTCTTTACTTTGAATGTAAACCTAGTCTTAGTTTCAGCAGCACGTTTTTTCTCTTTCTTGTATAAGTATTGGCTATTTGTGAAAGGTATCCACCTCACAATAAAAACCGCAGCGCAATAGGAGAACATTTATTTGAGATTGCAACTTTGTTGCGGATTATTTATTTATTTTTTGTTCGTTTGTTAGTGTTCAGTTGTGTATTTGTTTTATTATTTTATTTTCATTTTTATACATTTTGAAAGTCAATAAACCTGAATACATGCATTATCTTCATAGTCTTGTGTCCAGCAATCTCCCTTTAATGAATGCTTAACCTTCCAGAATTATGTAAACAACAAACAAGAAAACCGTATGAAAGCTGCGCATCCAAAGATAGAATCCATTTTTCTTTTATTAGGGTAAAACACAAACGCATTAAAATTGTATACAATTCATTTTATCTTTGGATGTGCAGCTTTCATACGGTTTTCTTGTTTGTTGTTTATATTGTTTATTGGTTTCAAACCTTGATTAATTCACTGACAAACAAAAAGTGGTTTACGTTTCACCATCAAACACCATTCACTGACCAAAGGAAAGTTGTGAAAGAAATTATAAAACTAAATCTTTATTGAAACTTAATTAAAAGGTGTAAACAGGAGGGAAACTCTACCTGATATAAGACCTCCCAAATGACAAACATATATCTACACCATTGCAGACGACAGATACAAAATACACAAGACACAGCATGCCCCATCGCTCAGGTGTGAACACAAGTCAATTTGGTAAACCACGTGAGTGGAACCAACTGCAGAATGTGTTGGCCCACAAATACACCCCACAATGGTGTAGCACTGAACAGTGTACACTACTCTGTAATCCCGAGCAGTACCAAACTACTCTTGTACGTACAAAGCGGGTGTGTTCACAGTGGTATGAATGGCAAAAAAATTTACCAATGCTCAATTACCTGGCCGTGCCACTAAATCACTTGCCCTAGATATAATTGCCCATTGATAGACACGGAGTTGCACATATGATTCAACACATATGCCCACTATGGCGTGTGGTGCAGGTGCTCTCAATAACTGCCACATGAGCACGAATCAAGAGGAGTATTAGCTAGGCAATTCTAGGACACCCTATGACACCTGTAAATCCCGGGTGTGAGCAAACTGTTTGATAAACATCTGCCCACACTCAACAGAGGGTTGAAGGATGCAAACCACTGCTGCGGTGTGAGTACGAATCAAACAGGAAAGACCTGGCTGTATGAATCATTCGTTTGTCCCCACTAGTAGCAAGTGGGCATGTGCACTGAATCATATGTGCAACTGCGTAGCATGGGCAGATGACTATCAATGGGCAATTATATCTAGGGCAAGTGGTTTAGTGGCACGGCCAGGTAATTGAGCATTGGTAAAAAAAAATTGCCATTCATACCACTGTGAACACACCCGCTTTGTACGTTCAAGAGAAGTTTGGTTTCTTTCACAACATTCCTTTGATCAGTGAGGGGTAAAAACCGTGATTGCACTTCACAGTATTGAGAATCTGCCCCCTCTCCTACCATTTTAACCTTTCAGAATTAATTACTATTGCTTCTCAGAGGCTGGTGTTTTGTACTGTATCCTCCAGCTGCTCCTGCTACTCAATGCTGCTGCTTTGTGTCTGTCTCTCGGCTCTGTCTCACTCTGCTCACTAAACTGAACAGCAGGCCCTCTTGAGGGATGGAGCACCCCTTCCCAGCAACTATCCCTATGCAAGGCCTGTTACCCCATATTCAGAACAAACACAGAACCAGAGATAGGTGCACACTGCCGTCACACTAAACCCTCACACTGATGTTAAAAATTGAGAGTTAGTTCGACATATTCTACTGGGAGGACGTGTCTTAAGCCTCGGGCACCAGCGTCAAGGTCTCTCAAGTAGCCCGAGGGCCCTAACACTCACCTACCTGCGCCATATGGGCGATATCAGGGGCCAGTGGGCAATTACAGGAGCATTAGGACGACTCACAAACATCTCCTCTGTTACCTCCAGCATGTAGCCATGCTTGCAATGGGAGGTGGGAGGTGTCTATGAGCCCTACCCAAGACTGACTGATATAGCCCAAGGCCTAGCAGGCGCACCCAAATGTGACCTGAAGATGAAAAACAGGCACATTTAAATTGGAGTTTATACACCTCCGTACATATATATATATAAACCATCAAAAAATGTGGTGATAAGAAAGCAGGATGCGCTCATACCCATATGCAGTTGTGCATTTGCAAATGCAGTGCTTTCTAATCACCACATTTTTTGATGGTTTACCCCATATTTAGCCTCTGCGGGGTTTGGAGGGGGGGCATATAAGACTTCATTGTTTACTCCCTGCATTCCCAGAGTCCTCACATCCTTCAGAGGGCCAAGTTTGCCATAGCAACTGAACGGCTCCCTCGATCTTGGAGCAGGGGGCCCATTCAGACCCAGGAGAGATGCGCTCCCAGAGTTTCACTGTTCAGATGCCGTAGTCGCAATTGACCATGGCATCTGAGGGATAAAACATCCATGATCACCCATAAAAGACATTGCCTCCAGCTGACTGCTGTGTTAAAAAAGCTGAGATGGCTCCAAGTTTAAAGACCAGACTTCTACCTTACATACATGGCAGAGGTCTGGAAGGGGTTACGCTTAAAAATCTGGAAGATGAACTTATTCTAATGAAAAGCCAGCAACAGAAAAAGGAACCAAAGATAAAGATAAGATAGAACATGTTTATATCACAAGTTCACAACTAATGCAATCTTAAACTGTGCTTCCGTCAGCTCAACAGCACAAAATGATGCTTAATGAACACACAGGGTGCTGCCACAGGTTCAGGCTTTTTGATGCAGTTTTGAAGCCAAAATCAGATGTGGATCATAAGAGAGAAAGGATTAAGGGTCAAGGGCAAATACAACTTTTCCACTTGCAGGCCCATCTCATTTATCATTTTGTAGGCCTGTTTTAGTTGTAGAAAATGGTCTAAATTTAAGCCAGCAAAGAAGGTGGTGGTGGATGCGCCAAGGTTATGTAGAGGCCAGCCCTCTTCATAACGTCGTCAGATCCACCATCAGTACACGGGGTTATTAAGACCAGCATCTAAAACACCAGTCTTAATAAATGACATAGACAGCACAAGCTACAACAAATTAATTCAGAACAGTCTGCATCTTAATACATTTGGTGCATCTCAATCCATCTGACTTTTTACTTAGACTGTTGTAAGAAATGCCAGTCTTTAGTAAATGTGCCCCAATGGGAGCACTGGACCATGGATATACCAGTATCGCTGCTACAGTATATCAAGCCTAAAAGGAAGTGTAATAGATAACTAAAAGGAAATGAGGATGTTACGTCACATGTATCTCTAAAGTTCAGTTTCACAGAAATGAGACCTTGTAGCTCGCTGGTTTAGGTCGGGTCATAATTAATATTTTTTGGGTGGAGATGGAGCACTGACTTTTACAAATATTTAGAATAGATTGATAAATGATTCAGTAAATGCATTTGTGTTTGCTTTTTTCACATTGCTTATGTAGCATGCTGCAAGGCCGTGTGTGTGGGTGGTCAGATGATAGGGTGATCATATTTAAGTTTTCAATAAGGAGGACACTTGGGGCGGGATGGTGGCATGGGGCAGACAGACACCTACTCTTTTTCGGGGCACACAGACACCTGCACTTTTGCTAGTGCCAGCGCTGTACTACATTCTGCACTATGTGCACTACATCCAGACACTATATGTAGTGAGGACATACAGTTGTGTTCAAAATTATTCAACCCCCACTGAAATTGAGTGTTTTGGCCAGTTTGACATTGATTTTGATCATTTCAGTCATCGTGTTTACAATTAAATCAAAGAGGCACTTGTAAGTCAGACAAATATAACATAACATTTATAATGAAATAACCACAAATGTCTTTTCTGTGCTCACATCATTATCAGTTTTATTCAACCCCCAAGTGACATTCAATCTTAGTACTTAGTACAACATCCTTTTCCAGTTATAACAGCTTTTAAACGTGAAGCATAGCTTGACACAAGTGTCTTGCAGCGATCTACGGGTATCTTCGCCCATTCTTCATGGGCAAAAGCCTCCAGTTCAGTCACATTCTTAGGCTTGCGCGCTGCAACTGCTTTCTTTAAGTCCCACCAGAGGTTCTCAATCGGATTTAAGTCTGGTGACTGCGATGGCCACTTCAAAATGTTCCAGCCTTTAATCTGCAACCATGCTCTAGTGGACTTGGAGGTATGCTTGGGATCATTGTCCTGTTGAAAGGTCCAACGTCTCCCAAGCCTCAGGTTTGTGACGGACTGCATCACATTTTCATCCAATATCTCCTGGTACTGAAGAGAATTCATGGTACCTTGCACATGCTGAAGCTTCCCTGTACCTGTAGAAGCAAAACAGCCCCAAAGCATGATTGACCCCCGCCATGCTTCACAGTAGGCAAGGTGTTCTTTTCTTCATAGGCCTTGTTCTTCCTCCTCCAAACATAGCGTTGATCCATGGGCCCAAACAGTTCTAATTTTTGTTTCATCAGTCCACAGAACACTATCCCAAAACTTTTGTGGTTTGTCCACATGACTTTTGGCATACTGCAGTTGACTCTTCTTATTCTTTGAAGACAGCAAGGGGTGCGCCTGGGAGTTCTGGCATGGAGGCCTTCATTACGCAGTGTGCGCCTTATTGTCTGAGCTGAAACTTCAGTACCCGCATCTGACAAATCTTTTTTCAGTTCCTCAGCAGTCACATGGGGACTTTTCTCCACTTTGCACTTCAGGTAGCGCACAGCAGTCAAAGTCAGCATCTTCTTTCTGCCACGACCAGGTAGCGTTTCAACAGTGCCCTTTGCCTTGAATTTGCGAATGATGCTTCCTATGGTGTCTCTTGGTATGTTTAACATCTTTGCAATCTTCTTATAGCCATGGCCCTTCCTGTGAAGAGAAATCACCTCTTCTCTTGTCTTCCTGGACCATTCTCTTGACTTCACCATGTTTGTAAACACACCAGTAAATGTCTAGAAGGAGCTGAGTATCACAGTCATTTTACATCTGCCTAATTGGGGCTTATTATGCTTGATTGCTGCTCCTTGACATCCACAGGTGTTTTCAATACCTGATCGAAAACACTTGAATGAACCTCTGTTCTTAAGGCCTCTTTCACACGGGTGTCATGTTTGACGCCCGGATAAGAGGCGGGCGCGTTGCGGGAATATGCGCAATTTTTCCGCGCGGGTGCAAACATTTGTAATTCGTTTTGCACGCGCATGAGAAAAATTGCCATGTTTGGTACCCAGACCCGAACCCTGACTTCATCACTGAAGTCCGGTTTCGGGTATTCTGGAGAATTTATTATTTTCCCTTATAACATGGTTATAAGGGGAAATAATAGCATTCTTAATAAAGAATGCATAGTAAAATGAAGAGGAAGGGGTTAAAAATAATAAAAGTTAACTTACCTTAGCTACTTGATCGGGTAGTTGCGATCTGTCCTCTCTTTCCCAGTATCAGCTAAGAACTAAAGGACCTGTGATGACGTCACATCACATGGTCCAATCACATGGTCCATCACCATGGTAAGCAACCATGCGGGAAATCTCACTGCATCCGCACTTGCTTGCAGATGTTTGCGATTTTCCTGCAGCCCCATTCACTTCTATAGGGCCTGTGTTGCGTGAAAAACTCACAATATAGGGCATGCTGCGATTTTCACGCAACGCAGAAGAGATGCGTGAAAATCACCGCTCATGTGCACAGCCCTTTAGAAATGAATGGGTCCGGATTCAGTGCGGGTGCAATGTGTCCTCCTCACGCATTGCACCCGCACGGAAAACTCGCCCATGTGAAAGGGGCCTAAGAGTGGTAGTCTTTAAGGGGTTGATTAATTGTGTCAATGAAGAAATCACAAAAAAAACATTTAATACTGTGTTACAAAAACAATTGATGTCATTTTAGTTGCATTTGGTTCTTTAAAAAGTCCTTGTAAGATTTCATTCTGAACACAATTACAAATGTACACTAAATTCCCTAAAACCCTTTACAGCATTGGGGGTTGAATCATTTTGAACACAACTGTAGGTAGTGCTGGCACCTGAAGAATAGGTCTAGGGAGCTGTAAGTAAAGTGCATATTCACCACTACCAAGGGCCTGACCTCTAAGGCTGTACACATCCTGGAAAAGAGTACGGATGGTAGTAATAGTACTCATGGTTCTGATGTTCCCTGGGCCGTACGGTGATGGGAAGGGTGCATCTTTTACTCTCTTCGGGGCGTTCCCTTGTTTTGAGGCTTTTCTGTCTGATGTAGGCTGAGGTGCCCTAGTTGTTAATGGATTTGAGGTGCCAGGTAGAGTTAACAGGCACAATTGTCTTTCTTAAATCTGTACAATATGTTTCCACAAATGTCCTCTGTGGGATGTTTCAGGTACTGTAAGACTTATTTTCCCATTCCCGTGGCTATGAAGACTCAAAGGTCTTTCTCAACCAGTGTTTCTCCACAGGACTTTCTCCTCACACGATTCCTTCTCCTTCTGGCATGCTCCTAGTATAAAGCTTTGGATCTTTATCCACTTTCCTATCTGTTTTGCTTGTCTCTAGCTGGTATAATTTAGAGCTGGGTTCAGCTAGCTCTGCTATCAGTATCTTCTATACTTAGACTAACTGTTACATTAACATATATAAATATGCAGCAATTCAAATTTTTGGTCCTTTCAGGAGCTTACACGTATAAAGGGACATAAAAACCCATTTGCAGGGGAACTACTGTTCTTGTAGTAGGACATTGCTCTTATTGATTGGATTCAGTTTGTCCATGTACTTCTTAGAATCACAAAAATAAACGTGGCCTAAATGGGTGGGACTGCTCCAAACCCCAAACACTGTGGCGTGTTTCTAACTGGGGGGGCAGTTCCTCCGCATGTGGTTCGCAGCGAACGGCTATCCCCAGCAAAAATTGCATACAATGGAGGATACCGGCGCGAACCACAAGCACCACACAAACATCCTACACAAAATAAAACATGTGCGGATGAAAATATATAAACACATAACTCACAGAAAAAAGATGCACCACATGGATAAGCAACTGACAACACTGGCTAATCCCTCACTCTGGTGTTAAAAGCTGTTCAGACCTTGTTCACACACCATAGGTAGTCTAGTGGTAGGACCCCATGTCATGCTGAGAAACCGTGAAGTGGTGCCTAAAGGGGCTCCGATATGTTCCTGATTGGAAATATTGGCGAATCTCTCAGCTTTTAACACCAGAGTGAGGGATTAGCCAGTGTTGTCAGGTGCTTATCCATGTGGTGCATCTTTTTCTGTGAGTTATGTGTTTATACTATTTCATCGCACATGTTTCATTTGTGTAGGATGTTTGTGTGTGCTTGTGGTTCGTGCCGGTATCCTCCATTGTATGCAATTTTGCTGAGGATACGTTCGCAGCTGACCACATGCGGAAGAACTGCCCCCAGTTAGAAACACTCCACAGTGTTTGGGGTTTGAGCAGTCCCACCCATTTAAGCCACGTTCTTTTGTGATTCTTGTTTTATATGTATTGAATGTGCCATTGCATATGGCTGGTAAACATTCTGTGTGCACCTGGAAGCCGGTGTCACATGGTCTGTTGTAGGTGTAGCTTGCGGCCTCATTTGTTCCCCATTGCATTGTTGGTCCTGCAATGCAGGTGAGTGGGAGGGGGCTGTAGGCTGCTCAATACCTGTTCAGACCTTGTTCACACACCATAGGTAGTCTAGTGGTAGGACCCCATGTCATGCTGAGAAACCGTGAAGTGGTGCCTAAAGGGGCTCCGATATGTTCCTGATTGGAAATATTGGCGAATCTCTCAGCTTTTAACACCAGAGTGAGGGATTAGCCAGTGTTGTCAGTTGCTTATCCATGTGGTGCATGTACTTCTTAGCCAAAAACAAGACTCAATGTAGTTTATGTGAATTTTTTTTATGCAGACTTCGCTGTGTTTCCACACCAAATCGGCACCAAAATCTGCATGCATTACTTACTGATGTTGTTGCAGATTTTGTCATGGATTTTCTCAAGATCTCACTCTTTGAACTGTAAAATCTGCACAAATAATTGAAATGCGGCAAATTTCAAAATCTGCACTACAGGTCAATTTCCCCCCAGAAAATTTCTGCACCGTGGAGAGGAGAGTTTGAAAATCTCATCTTCTCTCCTTAGTACTGGATAAGGCTATGGATTTTATACATGTAAACGCACCTTGTGCATGTAGCCAGAGTGTAGGGAAAATATACATGACAGTACCCTAGATTGATTTCAGATGTAATTCAGCAGTATTTTAATGTATGTGTAATGGCCACAAACCTAAACCACTGGAGGGTTATGTGGTGATCTATGTTGGCTTTAACAGAACTGCATGAGGTTTGAGTTGCAGCCCATATACAGACGATAAAATGCAGCCTCATTAAGGGCATCTAAAACAGACATGAAATACATATTACATATTGAAATATGTTGTGAATGGTTAAATGAAAAAAACTCCCAAGCTTAATTTTTTCAGTTTTTTTTTTCCCTTTTTTTCCATTCTTTGTGTTGCCATTAAATAATCTGTGGATATGACTAATTTTTATCTGTGTATTTCAATTTGGTCTGCTTGTCTAGCTAATCTCAGTATTACAATTTTATTTTTATAGCAATGCCATTTAGCAATGATCAGACTCAGATTGGCCCATGGTTGGGCAGGTGAATCCTTCCGGCGGCCAGCTAGTCCAGCATGCAATGCACAACATACAGATATCATACAGCACTGTACAGCCAGTATCCTCTGTCACCAGGGCCTGCCTTCTTAATCTTGCTGCAGGGGCCCCCATAATCAGTCATCTTACTGCTAAGAATGTGTTCCTGGGTCATATAGCTAAGATGCAGGGGCGTAGCTAATGGCTCATGGGCCCTGGTGCAAGATTTCAGCTTGGGCCCCCCTTCCCTCAGTGCTTTGTGTGTCTTCTTATGCGGCACAAGGGTCTTTGGGCCCCCTCAAGCTCCTGGGCCCGGTAGCGACTGCTACCTCTGCACCCCCTATAGCTACGCCCATGCTAAGATGTCCCTGGTCCAAAGCAAGAGCAAGTCAGCAGAACACTGACATGTTCCAGGACAGAACAGTCTGAGGCAGCAGGCTACTAATGAAAATAAACGTGTTGGCCCAAATATAAGCATTTGCAAAGTGGATCAGGGGATATTTTCATGTAGTTCAGAATTAATCTTACTGGCAATGATGGTCTTTGGCCACAAACAGAAAGGCGGTGTTTAGTTGGTATCCTATGTGCCTTCTCTATACACATTTTCTCCAAGAGCCAATTTTGTAAGTGCGACACAACCAGTGCAGTATACGAGCACAGGAACCAGGCAGGCGGCAGATTGTACACAACTTTACTTCAGTAATGAAATATATAAGTCTGGGTTGTGCAGTGACATAAGATAAGAAATATATAAGTCTGTGTAGATGTCCACAAACCACTGACTCCAGTCTCCCGTCAGTCTCCAGCTGCCCCTTCACAGATAAGAGTCCCAGCCGCTCTCCTGTAGCTGTGTTGTCTTTAACCCTGGCCTCAGCTGTCTCATCTCTCTCCAGATGCCGCTCTCCTTGAAGTCTCTTGTAGCTGGCCAGCTAAGACCTGTCCTAGGTTGCTAATATGGCTTATATGTGTATACAGCTAGACCTGCCAATGACCTTAATACAGTTTATATGTTTATATGTTAAAGACAAAAGCAGAGTTATTTACTGTGACTTCATGTGTTTGGATGTCATGTAACAGTTATATATTGTGTTCACAGAAGCAGAAAAGATAATATGCCTTTAGGATATATTATATGACTGTAAGGTAAGCTCAATGACACAGCATAATTATTATCAGAGAGCATAGAGTTAGGCTGTTGTTATTGAGCCGGAATCTTGGCCAATCACAGCCAGCCTCACACTCAGCCTGCCTGGGAAATTCCCTAGTAGGAGCTGCTAGAATTCATTACACCAGAGGAGAGAAGCTGAACAGACTTTCACTCCAGTCAGAGCTGAGTTTTATGGAGGCAAAGAGGCCAAAATAGGTATTTAGAACAGTTATAAAATGTTCCTATTGTTAGTGCTTAGAGCTGTATACTGAACTAGTTATATGTGTTTATAATGCATAAAAGCATCCAAACTGCTTAAAGCAATTGTATAGACCAAACTGCAAACCAAGTAGAGCAAGTAGAACTATTGGTTAAACCTCAGAAATACCTCTCAGAGAGATCATAAAGTGCTTAAATAACTTAAAGTTAGAGTACAGATACTGAAGAGAGAAATATATCCACCATTTTATGTTAAATGACAAGATTGAACAGTTGAACCACCATTTTGTTATACTTTATCCAACACGTGTTTTGTACATGGACTATCTGCTGCGGAGGTGGCAGTGTTTTATATGAAGAAAAGTTGAAGTTAATCAAGAAGTTATTTCAAGCATTTGGTGTGCTCTTTAAGCCTACTGTTTCCATAGAACGGCGCTAGAAGAATTAAAGCAGAGTAAAAAGTTAGTGATATCAAAATTCTTCTAATGCCACAGCGCAAAAGGCACTTGATAGTGCTGCACCTGCCACAACTCTCCTCTCAGGGGTCTCTCCGGGATTTTTTCAGAGCCTCCTCTCATAAGTCTCCACAACAGTCCCTCACATTCCTTCTCCCTGTCAGCACCTTCTATCTAGCCCTTTCTACAATGTCTGACACAGGCTGTCTGAGCATGCCCAGTACACTCAGTCACATATAGTAATATGTTCATTGTATGTAGATAGACGCATAACTGAAAGCCAACCTCAGTTACATATCAAACATAGTAAACAGGAATACAAGGCATATAAACAATAGGACAGGCTGCAATATATACTAGAGACATGCCTAACCCTCTTACATATTTTACAGTTTACGCCTTTCGGGAAACAATCACCCTCAGGTCTGCCCTGTGATTACAATCTGCCATCTCAGCCATTTTTTATTCTTTTTTTTTTTTTTCATTCTTTAAACTTTTTTTTATGATTTTAAGCTCATCCAAAACTCGAATTAGTACTTTATATCGGTAAACCTTTGTTCTGCCTTGGTGAGGAGTTCAGGCATTTTGTCGAGGTCAGCACTTAAGCCTCATTCACACGTTAGTGTTTTGGTCAGTGATTTCCATCAGTGAATATGAGCCAAAACCAAGACTGGAGCCTCTACAGAGATAAGGTATAAGGGAAAGATCTGCACCTGTTCTGTGTTTAGAGCCGCACCTGGTTTTGGCTCAAAATCACTGATGGAAATCACTGACCGAACACTGACTGTGTGAATGAGGTTAGTAAAAAAATGTCAGTTTTGATCTCTCTATTCCATGATACTATATTTCCCAAAGCTGCTTTACTTTTATTTAAAGCAGCAAGTATCTCCTCTAGGACTACAGTACAGTCGTGGCCAAAAGTTTTGAGAATGACACAAATATTAGTTTTCACAATGTTTGCTGCTAAACTGCTTTTAGATCTTTGTTTCAGTTGTTTCTGTGGTGTAGTAAAATATAATTACATGCACTTCATACATTTCAAAGGCTTTTATCGACAATTACATGATGCATTTATGCAAAGACTCAGTATTTGCAGTGTTGGCCCTTCTTTTTCAGGACCTCTGCAATTCGACTGGGCATGCTCTCAATCAACTTCTGGGCCAATTCCTGACTGATAGCAACCCATTCTTTCATAATCGCTTCTTGGAGTTCGTCAGAATTAGTGGGTTTTTGTTTGTCCACCCGCCTCTTGAAGATTGACCACAAGTTCTCAATGGGATTAAGATCTGGGGAGTTTCCAGGCCATGGACCCAAAATGTCAACGTTTTGGTCCCCGAGCCACTTAGTTATCACTTTTGCCTTATGGCACGGTGCTTCATCGTGCTGGAAAATGCATTGTTCTTCACCAAACTGTTGTTGGATTGTTGGAAGAAGTTGCTGTTGGAGGGTGTTTTGGTACCATTCTTTATTCATGGCTATGTTTTTGGGCAAAATTGTGAGTGAGCCCACTCCCTTGGATGAGAAGCAATCCCACACATGAATGGTCTCAGGATGCTTTACTGTTGGCATGACACAGGACTGATGGTAGCGCTCACCTTTTCTTCTCCAGACAAGCCTTTTTCCAGATGCCCCAAACAATCGGAAAGAGGCTTCATCGGAGAATATGACTTTGCCCCAGTCCTCAGCAGTCCATTCACCATACTTTCTGCAGAAGATCAATCTGTCCCTGATGTTTTTTTTTAAAAGAAGTGGCTTCTTTGGAGCCCTTCTTGACACCAGGCCATCTTCCAAAAGTCTTCGCCTCACTGTGCGTACAGATGCGCTCACACCTGCCTGCTGCCATTCCTGAGCAAGCTCTGCACTGGTGGCACTCCGATCCCGCAGCTTAATCCTCTTTAGGAGACGATCCTGGCGCTTGCTGGACTTTCTTGGACGCCCTGAAGCCTTCTTAACAAGAATTGAACTTCTTTTCTTGAAGTTCTTGATGATCCTATAAATTGTTGATTGAGGTGCAATCTTAGTAGCCACAATATCCTTGCCTGTGAAGTCATTTTTATGCAACACAGTGATGGCTGCACGCGTTTCTTTGCAGGTCACCATGGTTAACAATAGAAGAACAATGATTTCAAGCATCACCCTCCTTTTAACATGTCAAGTCTGCCATTTTAACCCAATCAGCCTGACATAATGATCTCCCGCCTTGTGCTCGTCAACATTCTTACCTGAGTAAACAAGACGATTACTGAAATGATCTCAGCAAGTCCTTTAATGACAGCAATGAAATGCAGTGGAAAGGTTTTTTGGGGATTAAGTTAATTTTCATGGCAAAGAAGGACTATGCAATTCATCTGATCACTCTTCATAACATTCTGGAGTATATGCAAATTGCTATTATAAAAACTTAAGCAGCAACTTTTCCAATTTCCAATATTTATGTAATTCTCAAAACTTTTGGCCACGACTGTACATCATGTCCAGCTGTGTCAGACCCCTCTATCCGTGTATGTCATCCTTTCTTAGTTACGCGGCCTTCTTTGTCAGCACAGCCATTCTATTGTCTGTGGAGGGTGAACTTAAAGGAGTTGTCCACCTTATTACAGGTTTTTTTTTAACCCCATAAGGGGCACACATTGTCTTTTGTTGTCACTGTTTTAGAAGACGCTGAGTGCTTCTGTGAGCACTCCTATGAATTAACTGTAACTAACAGCTCCATTTCTTAGAGCAGCCTTTTGCCTTAGTTACAACCAGGATCGGAGGTAGCTCCAATCCCAACTGTTAACCCTTTAATTGCTACAGTCTTTTGACCACAGCATGATCAAAGAAGATTTCCCCCTCTGATTGGATCCTAGTGATCTGATTGGAGGTTGGGTCAGCCCTGGGGAATGTAAATTCAGTAATTCTGCATTTGGGGATAATGATTTGTCACTAGGGTCTATTTCTTTGATATAAAAAAAATAAATAACGCATTAGACATTATACATAGTAACATAGTAACATAGTATATAAGACCGAAAAAAGACATTTGTCCATCCAGTTCGGCCTGTTTCCTACAAGTTGATCCAGAGGAAGGCAAAAAAACCCCTGTGAGGCAGAAGCCAATTTGCCTCACTTAAGGGGAAAAAAAATTCCTTCCCGACTCCAATCAGGCAATCAGAATAACTCCCTGGATCAACGACCCCTCTCTAGTAGCTATAGCCTGTAATATTATTACACTCCAGAAATAAATCCAGTCCCCTCTTGAATTCCTTTATTGTACTCACCATCACCACCTCCTCAGGCAGAGAGTTCCATAGTCTCACTGCTCTTACAGTGAAGAATCCTTTTCTATGTTTGTGTACAAACCTTCTTTCCTCCAGACGCAGAGGATGTCCCCTTGTCACAGTCACAGTCCTGGGGATAAATAGATGATGGGACAGATCTCTGTACTGACCCCTGATATATTTATACATAGTTATTAGATCTTAGGTCGTCTTTTTTCTAAAGTGAATAACCCTAATTTTGATAATCTTTCAGGGTACTGTAGATCCCTCATTCCAGTCATTACTTTAGTTGCCCTCCTCTGAACCCTCTCTAGCTCTGCTATGTCTGTCTTATTCACAGGAGCCCAGAACTGTACACAGTACTCCATGTGTGGTCTAACCAGTGATTTGTAAAGTGGTAGGACTATGTTCTCATCACGGGCGTCTATGCCCCTTTTGATGCAACCCATTATCTTATTGGCCTTGGCGGCAGCTGCCTGACACTGGTTTTTGCAGCTTAATTTGCTATATATAGACATTATTGATGATATAGAGGTTGGGCCCTGAGAATGATTTCCTCTGATGGGCCCGAGGAACCCCAGCCCGACACTGGAACACAGAGCATTATGTATTAGCATACAGGGGTATGCTAATACATTATAAGTATAAAATAATTTTGTAAGGCAACATGCACACGACCGTATGTGCTTTGCGGTCCGCAAATTGCGGATCCGCAAAAAGAAAAACAGATGATGTCAGTATGGCATCCGTTATTTTTGCGGATCCATTGTAATAATATACAAAACAACTGAAAGGTGGAAGCAAGATGTGCTCAACCCAAGATGCAGTTGTGCATATATGTACAGGGGAGCAGATCCTGCACTTGTGGTCCATTGCTAATGGCGATCTCCAGAAAAAATGCATACGGTGGAGGATGCCCGCAGCGGACCACAAGTACCACAATAGACATCCTACACAAGATGGCAATAGTGTGGATGTGATAAATAATATAACAATATAGCAATAACAAATGACAAGACAGGTGCACTCTGCGGTCTTACTAAGCCCTCAAACTGCCGCCAAGGCCAATAAGATAATAGGTTGCATCAAAAGGAACATAGACGCCCGTGATGAGAACATAGTCCTGCCACTTTACAAATCACTGGTCAGATCACACTTGGAGTACTGTATACAGTTCGGGGCTCCTGTGAACAAGGCAGACATAGCAGAGCTGGAGAGGGTTCAGAGGAGGGCAACCAAAGTAATAACTGTTCCATTGTAATAATGCCTATCCTTGTCCGCAAACTATAAAAAAATAGGACATGCTCTATTTTTTTTTGCGGGGCTACGAAACGGACATACTGATACAGACAGCACATGGTATGCTGTCCGCATTTTTTGCGGACCCATTGAAATGAATGGGTCTGCATCCTATCAGCAAAAAAAAACGGAACGGACAAGGAAACAAAATACGGTCGTGTGCATGAGCCCTAAAACTGTTATTCCTTCATGGGATTATTAAAGAAAATACAATAAAATAAATTTAATAAAATGTTAAATAAAAAAAATCCTGCAAAAAAGAAATTACAGTATTTTTCATAAAATACATTTTAGAATGCATACTTCAGTTGAAAGCAAAAAAAACTACCCTTAGTAGGTATCCAAGAGAATAACCTGAACAACTCTTTTAACAGGTTATTCTGTGAAATATGTAGTGTAAACAATAAAATGAAAAAAAGGCAAAAATAGCTTTTTTGTATTTATATACAGATGATGATCCAGCACTTTGAATGCAATAAAACTTAGTTTTTTAATTAAGTTTAAAAAACAGCAGTCACGCAGTACTTAATGCTGGAAAGACAATAACACACTATTGTACTTTTGTGACACGGAAGGATCAAATCTGGATCCCTGCACTGCCAGAAGGTAAGCGGTTTGACTTCATTTGCTTATTCTATATTTGCACACACACCCAGTGGGACCTGTTTAGAGAAGCATACTTAACAGCTCCCTGATGTTCAGTTCCGGCTTCATGGGTCCACCACTGTTTTCACTGCACTTTGGTCCCCGCGCTCTCTCCCCAAGCAGAGATAGTATCCCACAAATCCCGACCTAGGCCCCTCACCCACTTAAGCCAGTACTTTCTGCACTGATGAGGGGCAATTACCCTGAAACAGCTGTTTGCAGAAGAGGTGCTGACTTATTTAATATCTGAGTCATGCCTATTTAAAGGGTTGAACATTGATTTATAGGATAGCTGTCTTACATCTGGTGGCATCAGAGGCGGAGCTTGCTAAGAGCTAATTTGCATCCTTTTCTTCCCATAATTCCAGAGGAGCATGTATGGCCTATAAGTCTCCTGATGCCGATTAAGGTGCTTTCTTCAATGATAGTACCCCCAAAACTACAGCTAATGACTTGCCACAGTGACCCATTGTTGCAGGCAAACAGCAATCTCACCCAATCTTATCTGATTTCTTATGGGCTCATGGAATTTCTCTTTATTGCTGACTTCAGTGTCTAGCAGTCTACAGGCCACTCAGCAACAATTGTACCCAGCTGCTATCCCACAAATTCACAGCACCGGAGGATGGAAAGCACGGGGAATGGGCGTGCGATCAGAGATAAATGGACAATATGTATGAGATGTATGAGAGCAGTGAGCGGAGGATGGAAGGTATGGAGTGGGGGTGCGATCAGAGATGAATGGACAATATGTATGAGATGTATGTGAGCAGTGAGCGGAGGATGGAAGGTATGGAGTGGGGGTGCGATCAGAGATGAATGGACAATATGTAAGAGATGTATGTGAGCAGCGAGCGGAGGATGGAAGGTACGGAGTGGGGTGCGATCAGAGATGAATGGACAATATGTAAGAGATGTATGAGAGCAGCGAGCGGAGGATGGAAGGTACGGAGTGGGGGTGCGATCAGAGATGAATGGACAATATGTAAGAGATGTATGAGAGCAGCGAGCGGAGGATGGAAGGTACGGAGTGGGGGTGCAATCAGAGATGAATGGACAATATGTAAGAGATGTATGAGAGCAGCGAGCGGAGGATGGAAGGTATGGAGTGGGGGTGCTATCAGAGATGAATGGACAATATGTAAGAGATGTATGAGAGCAGCGAGCGGAGGATGGAAGGCATGGAGGGGGGAAGGGTTCCAATTAGAGATGAATGGGAATAGATAATATGATAGAGATGTATGAGGGGCGGGGCTGTGTTATCTCAGAGAAGGTAGTGTCAGCAGAACTGTGCACATGCAAGTGAAAGCTACAGGAACACCCACAGAGCTGAGAAGACATGACAAACAGTGAGTGAATCTCATAGAAGAGCATTTCTGAGGGCACGTGAAGCAAAGCTGATACCAGTAAACTAACAAGTGCACTTATATTATGTGCTGCATTATGGTAAGATATGGGGTTATTGATTTTTATGGCACAAAGGTGTCCATAGCCTTTAAGGCAGCACCAGTGGCATCAGCATAAGCATCTTGCAGAAGGTGTCATCCTCACACCCCTCAGCCTCTCACACTCTCAATTGGTCAGCATATAGCCGACAACGTCCTCCTGCTTCTCAGCAGCTCCCACTGAGGACCAAACAGGGAGGTCGGTATGCTGGCATCACCATGCTACATGCTCCTTCCAAGATATTTTAGATTCTCCAGTTAGTTTAGTGCATGTAATATTTGGTAATATATCCTATTATTGCTTTTAAAGCTACACAGTTCTAATCCCGAAGTAGCATCTGTCAATTGTAAAGAATGAAGATACCGATCGGAGAGATGTAGGAAACATATACAGCATTTACCACATCTTAGTGGAGAAGAATCTTCTAAAGCCAATACAGTTGTCCCTCAAGATACAACAGCCTCAGGATACAGCATTTTTAACATATGATGGTCTTTCCTGGGCCATCAGAAGTTGAAACCAGACTCAACATTCAATGTTTCAGACTCAGATCAAACAAATCAACATGGCCATTTCTCTAGTAAAATGCCTTCATTGGTGCTGTTACAATATTGCAAAGGCAAAAAACAAAGTTAGTCAGCACATCCACAGGTGTGCGTCGCCATAGCTGAGAACACAATGAAGCAACACTTTGCATACATTAAATATATACAATAATGCTGTACTCACTATGTGAATAAACATGAGGTACTTAACAAATATATTTTGATAAAAATTATTTGTGCCTGTCCGCCACAGCAAGGTGACCTCTTTTGGATGGGAACCTATGCTAAATGCTACCTTTTTTGTGTAAATCAGTCTCCACTGAATTTAGGGAAGGCAGGCTCAACATCAGGGGGGGGCGTGGCCGGATGCCGAGCGAGTGAGTCGCACTGCTGAGGAGCTCCGCTCATCCAGGCTAACAGCGGCTCACAGGACCGACACACAGCGCAGATAACCGGCAATTACCCACCTCGATACTTACCTTACCTCCCGTGGGTCCCTCCGATGATGACCAGGGGCAAGAAAAAAGCCCCAGGCCCGCAGAAAATGACGGCCTTCTTCCCCACTGCTAAAGCTGGCACGCAAGATGGCGCCGACTCCCGCCACAATGCAGAGTCTCCTCACTCCTCTTCTCCAGGCTCAGCCAGGTCCAGTCCTCCTCCTCTTCTGCCGAACACCCAGTCTTCCATTTCACCCCTGCAAGACAAGAATAAAACAAAAAGGGTGAGTGATTCTGTGCAACAATCGCTAGCACTTTCATTACATACAGATCCTACCCTGCAGTCAGAGTCCACCATTACTGTGGCAATTATGCACAACATGCTTACTGAACTTAAACAGTCTATACATTTGGACTTTAAAGAAACCATTACCACGATTCATGCCGAAATTGTGGCCATTGGTGAAAGAACGGCACATTTAGAGGACAAAATGGAGGAGTTTGTTTCTGCCCATAACTCACTTGTAGATGTTCATAACAATATGGAGGATGACATTTCCAGTATAAAAATGAAACTGGCGGATCTGGAAGATCGTTCCAGGAGGAACAACATAAGGTTCAGGAACATTCCAGAGTCCATAACAGATGCGCAACTGTTTGAATATTTGACTGATCTAATGGCGGCCTATCTCCCGGAAGCATCCGCCAGCGACTTAACTATTGATAGAGCGCACCGGGTCCCAAAACCAAAGTCATTACCACCATCTGTTCCTAGAGATGTTCTTGCAAGAATTAATTTTTTCCGCATTAAAGAAGATATAATGAAAGCATCTTCAAAGAGACCTGATTTACCAGAAAGATTTAGAGACATAGCCCTATTTACTGATTTATCTCCTGCGACTCTAGCTAAAAGGCGAGAATTTCAACAATATACCAAACTTCTACGGGACAATAACATTCCCTACAAATGGGGATATCCAGTGAAATTAATAGTAAGATTCCAGAATTCTTCATTCGTGTGGAACTCTCCTCAGGAGGCGGCTTCATACATTTCTAAGTGGAACCTGGATCCTGCAAGACAGAGTCATACATCTCCTGAGAGAACCTCATCAGCGTCTTCGCCTCCTAGGAAGAAGATATCTAACCTCTCTCATGACTGGGCGGTGGTCAAATGAGCGACTTACTAGATTTAGTATTTGCCGTACTTGAACTACTGTCGAAATTCTTTTCTAGCTCATATAGCCAGGTGTGATATGGATGCTCATGAATATATGAAAATATTCAGGGTGCTCAAATCCATACTGACACACACCCCCTAGATTGCTATACCTTACTGCATTACATCTGTTGAGATCGTAAGATCTCCTTTAATGTTATTGTTTTTATATTCATATCTTGTTTTCTGTTTTGTTCTCTATTATTGGTTTAGTAGGTCATGCTTTTCCTCAGAAAATGGACTACCTCCTTGTATGAAAATCACCTATCTCTTACAAAATGTCTGGTACAGTACTGATTTTTCTATTGCACCTATGCACCACAGAAAAATGGGCTCTATGTGTTTACCGATAGGGAGGCCTATACTAAAACCTCCATGTTGGGAAATACCATACAGCATAACCTGTTACACTTCTCATGGATATTAAAATTTTATCACTCAATGCTAAAGGGCTGAATAGTCCATACAAACGTTCCAAACTGTGGTCAGAAATCAAAAAAATGAAAAGTGACATCATTTGTATTCAGGAAACACATTTAAACCCCCAAGACTTGTTCCGTCTCCATCATAAAGACTTCCCGTTCCTATTTTTGGCCCCTGCAGTCCATAAAAAAGGTGGAGTATTGATTGGGATTAAAAATTCAGTCTCTTTTGTATTGCACAAATCTATCATAGATGAAAACGGAAGATATGTCATCATCGTTTGTGACATAAATAATACGCGGTATACCTTATTAAATTTATATGCTCCCAATAAACACCAACTTAGGTTTATTAAGAAAACTATTAATCTGACCCAGGAAAACAAGCAAGGCTCCTTGATAGTTTGCGGAGATTTTAATTTATGTCCAGATCCTTCTCTAGATAGAAATACAGACTCTGCACAAACCCCCACCCATTCCCCTTTTAAAGATTATTTGCACAGCGAAGGATTGTTTGACACTTGGCGTGTATTACACGCAAATGAGAGAGACTACTCATTTTACTCTCACCCCCACAATTCATTTTCTAGAATTGACTTATTCCTCACTGATAAATGGCTGCTTCAAGAAATACTATCCTCTGAAATCCACTCCATTACCTGGTCAGATCATGCCCCTGTCACTTTAGCTATAAAAGATCAATACTCTAACCGTATATACTCACCCTGGAGAATGAATAATTCACTCCTTCAATCCGCGTCAATATTAGATAGTGTCACTCATTCAATTGAGGAATACTTCTCATTAAACGACAATAACTCAGTGTCGGACGTAACACTTTGGTGCGCACATAAAGCTTATATCCGAGGTCAGTTTCTTAAACATGCTTCCCACCAGAAAAAACAGCGTCAGAAAACCTTTGATTCCCTGATATTGTTAATTAAGGACCTGGAAAAAAAACATAAGACCACTCTTGACCCAGGTATTGGCTCTCAATTGAAAAAGGCAAGACATAACCTCTATTTACACTGCCGCAATAAATATGAATTTCACCTCCGCAGACTAAATATGGAACATTATTGGCAGGGAAATAAGGTCTCCAAACTGCTAGCCAACAGAATTAAGAAAAAAGAACTCAAAACCAGAATTCCTTACTTATTTAACTCCTCTGGCGACAAAATACTGAATCCCAAGAAGATAGCTGACGAATTTGCATCATTTCATTCTAACCTATATAACCTTAAAGACTCCCCAGATATTGTCCAACCAAATTTGGCCTCAATATCTTCCTTTCTAGATAACATAAACCTTCCTTCTTTAACACCAGATCAACTAGCGGAACTCAACAGGGAAATTTCTGAACTAGATATACATAAAGCTATTTTAACACTGAAACTAAATAAATCCCCTGGGCCGGATGGACTCTCAAATGAATACTATAAAACCTTCTCCTCAGCTTTATCCCCTTACTTAGCTCGTACATTTAATTGCATAGCCTCTATGGAAACCGCTCCTAAAGATATGTTACATGCCCTTATCATTACGCTTCCTAAACCTGGCAAACCCACTGATTCTCCTGCTAACTTCAGACCCATATCCCTTTTAAACTCTGACATAAAAATTTATGCCAAGATTCTAGCCGATAGGTTAGCGAAAATCCTTCCTGCTTTGATCAATAGTGACCAAATTGGTTTTGTCGCCAATAGACAATCCTCGGATGGCACAAGACGTTTTATAGATTTGCTGGACGTGGCTAATGTATCGAAGATGCCTTCTCTGCTCCTCTCCCTGGACGCAGAGAAGGCATTTGACAGGATTCATTGGACATACGTCAGGGAAACTTTGAAGAAATTTGGTTTTCATGGTTTCTTCTTACATGCAACAATGGCATTATATTCCCAGCCTAGCGCCTCAGTTTACACCTCTAGTTTTTTGTCAGACTCCTTTAATATCACGAATGGTACTAGGCAAGGATGCCCGATGTCCCCATTAATATTTGCCCTATCTATGGAACCGTTCGCAGAACATGTCAGAACTCACCCAAACATAAGAGGAATCACAACTGGAAGTATAGAACATAAAATAGGTCTTTTTGCAGATGACGTACTTATTATCTCATCAAACCCCCTGACATCTCTGCCAGCAATTAATGACATTATCCACAAGTTCGGTGAAGCATCATATTATAAAGTGAATGTGAATAAATCACAGATGCTCAGTCTAGGTTTATCTCAAAGAACTATATCAGAAATTTCTAGGTCTCAGGACTTTGTTTGGGCAACTGAATCTCTCACATATCTGGGTATTCAACTTACTTATCCTTCCAGTAATCTTTTTAAATGTAACTATCTACCTCTTATTGAAAAAATTAAGAAAAGCCTTGATAATCTCCGGCTTCAATCGCTATCCTGGTTGGGCAGGATGGCAGCTATAAAGATGGTAATTCTCCCAAAGATTCTTTATATCTTCAGAAATGTACCGATATGGGTCCCAGATTATTTTTTGAAAAAAATCCAATCCTTGCTTAATTTCTACTCTTGGAACAAGCAAAAATCTAGAGTTAAAGCTACTATTTTATACAAGCCGACTAATCAAGGCGGTCTTAATTTTCCCTCCATATCCCATTACTATAGGGCAACGATTCTGGCCCAGCTGAAATGGCTACTACAAAATGATCTGTCTAAGAAATGGGTTCTATTAGAACAACACATTCTTTCCCCACATGATATATATTCCCATCTTCGGGCGAACAGTATATTCTCCCTCTCTACAAATTTCTCTCTTCTTACTATTCATGCTATTTTTAAAGTCTGGCGTATTATTGCCAATTCTGAAAAGAGAATCTCAATTAATCTAATGGATGCTCCTATATCCATATGTGAGCTAGCTATACCACACATCTCGCTAAATTTATGGATCTCTGCTGGTCTCACAAAAATTTCTCAATTATGGAACCATGGTCTGTTCTCTGATTTTTCATTTCTGAACAAGACTTATAAAATTCCACATACTGAATTTTATAAATTTCTTCAACTTAGACATCTTCTTACTTCTAAACACACTTTTGCATGCTTGCCCGCGGATGGTAGGATCCAAGATTGGATATTTTCTACTAATCCTGTGTTTAGAGGTATTACGCTGGGATACCAATTGTTGAAATCCACTCCTACTGACCCCCTCTCAAAAATTCTAGACTTGTGGCAATCAGACTTGGCAATATCTATTTCATATCCTGAATGGAAGGAAGCTTATACTTCCATTTCTAGATACTCTAGATGTGTAGATCACCTGGAAACAGCCAGGAAAATTCTGTATAGATGGTACAGGACCCCCTTATCAATACATAATGTTTTTCCAGATTTCTCACCAAAATGCTGGAGGTGTCAGAGTGAAACAGGGTCTTATATGCATATGTGGTGGTTTTGCCCTCCTGTATGGAAAATCTGGTCTCAGGTTTTTTCTGACATATCCGCCATTACAGGGATTCAAACAAGCCCATCCCCTATGCTAGCCTTACTTTTACTAGGTATCAGTTGATTTCCTAACATCATGAGAACAGTGGTAACTCATATCATAATTGCTGCCCGTAACAAAATTGCCTATGCATGGAGATCTGATGCCCTTCCAGATATCAGGCGGATTTATAGATCGGTGGATATTAATTGTAGATATGAAAACATTTGGGCTATTACCAAACTTAGGAAACCCCATTTCAGAAATAATTGGGATATTTGGCTATCCAGCCCACTGTGTCAAATTGACCTAAATTCAGAAATCCGTTCCTAGGTATCTATTATTATGCTCTTACTTTCAATTGCAATATAGGAGGAATGATATACTCTAGTATATGAGTATTTTAAATACTAGAATCACCTTCAATGTGGCGATTTGAGGATTATTTCATGGGCTATTATGCTATGACCTACTACTTCCCTATTTCCTTACTACTTATTATTTAGTATACTACTTGTCCTACTATGGATTTCATTCGTAGTTGTACTTGCCTATACTTCCCACTTGTGCTGACAAATTTGTTGGAATGTAATCTTTTAACATGTGTTCCTCTGTGATCATATGGTATTCTTTATATAAGCGTTAAAAGTGGATTGTTACACTTTACACTTTATATGTCTACAACTTTTTCAAATGTCATGTAATTGTACTCCTTTTACGTGAAAAACCTTTAATAAAAATAATGTTCATAAAAAAAAACAAAAAAAAAACATCAGGGCCACTGCAAGGATTTTTGCCGCCCTAGGCAAGATAAAAATTATCGTCTTATAAGGCAAAAAATACAGTAAATAATAAACATATTGCACATTGTCTACTGACTACTTACCACCAGGACAATAAGATGAGCTGGTCTATGGCTGCAGTCTGGCTCTTGGTCTGGCTGTTTTGGTACCATTCTTTATTCATGGCTATGTTTTTGGGCAAAATTGTGAGTGAGCCCACTCCCTTGGATGAGAAGCAATCCCACACATGAATGGTCTCAGGATGCTTTACTGTTGGCATGACACAGGACTGATGGTAGCGCTCACCTTTTCTTCTCCGGACAAGCCTTTTTCCAGATGCCCCAAACAATCGGAAAGAGGCTTCATCGGAGAATATGACTTTGCCCCAGTCCTCAGCAGTCCATTCACCATACTTTCTGCAGAAGATCAATCTGTCCCTGATGTTTTTTTGGAGAGAAGTGGCTTCTTTGCAGCCCTTCTTGACACCAGGCCATCTTCCAAAAGTCTTCGCCTCACTGTGCGTACAGATGCGCTCACACCTGCCTGCTGCCATTCCTGAGCAAGCTCTGCACTGGTGGCACTCCGATCCCGCAGCTTAATCCTCTTTAGGAGACGATCCTGGCGCTTGCTGGACTTTCTTGGACGCCCTGAAGCCTTCTTAACAAGAATTGAACTTCTTTTCTTGAAGTTCTTGATGATCCTATGTTGATTGAGGTGCAATGTCCTATTGATTGAGGTGCAATCTTAGTAGCCACAATATCCTTGCCTGTGAAGCCATTTTTATGCAACACAGTGATGGCTGCACGCGTTTCTTTGCAGGTCACCATGGTTAACAATAGATGAACAATGATTTCAAGCATCACCCTCCTTTTAACATGTCAAGTCTGCCATTTTAACCCAATCAGCCTGACATACTGATCTCCAGCCTTGTGCTCGTCAACATTCTTACCTGAGTAAACAAGACGATTACTGAAATGATCTCAGCAAGTCCTTTAATGACAGCAATGAAATGCAGTGGAAAGGTTTTTTGGGGATTAAGTTAATTTTCATGGCAAAGAAGGACTATGCAATTCATCTGATCACTCTTCATAACATTCTGGAGTATATGCAAATTGCTATTATAAAAACTTAAGCAGCAACTTTTCCAATTTCCAATATTTATGTAATTCTCAAAACTTTTGGCCACGACTGTACATCATGTCCAGCTGTGTTAGACCCCTCTATCCGTGTATGTCATCTTTTCTTAGTTACGCGGCCTTCTTTGTCAGCACAGCCATTCTATTGTCTGTGGAGGGTGAACTTAAAGGAGTTGTCCACCTTATTACAGTTTTTTTTTAACCCCATAAGGGGCACACATTGTCTTTTGTTGTCACTGTTTTAGAAGACGCTGAGTGCTTCTGTGAGCACTCCTATGAATGAACTGTAACTAACAGCTCCATTTCTTAGAGCAGCCTTTTGCCTTAGTTACAACCAGGATGGGAGGTAGCTCCAATCCCAACTGTTAACCCTTTAATTGCTACAGTCTTTTGACCACAGCATGATCAAAGAAGATTTCCCCCTCTGATTGGATCCTAGTGATCTGATTGGAGGTTGGGTCAGCCCTGGGGAATGTAAATTCAGTAATTCTGCATTTGGGGATAATGATTTGTCACTAGGGTCTATTTCTTTGATATAAAAAAATAAAAACGCATTAGACATTATAGACATTATTGATGATATAGAGGTTGGGCCCTGAGAATGATTTCCTCTGATGGGCCCGAGGAACCCCAGCCCGACACTGGAACACAGAGCATTATGTATTAGCATACAGGGGTATGCTAATACATTATAAGTATAAAATAATTTTGTAAGGCAACATGCACACGACCGTATGTGCTTTGCGGTCCGCAAATTGCGGATCCGCAAAAAGAAAAACAGATGACGTCAGTATGGCATCCGTTATTTTTGCGGATCCATTGTAATAATATACAAAACAACTGAAAGGTGGTATGAAGCAGGATGTGCTCAACCCACGATGCAGTTGTGCATATATGTACAGGGGAGTAGATCCTGCACTTGTGGTCCATTGCTAATGGCGATCCCCAGAAAAAATGCATACGGTGGAGGATGCCCGCAGCGGACCACAAGTACCACAATAGACATCCTACACAAGATGGCAATAGTGTGGATGTGATAAATAATATAACAATATAGCAATAACAAATGACAAGACAGGTGCACTCTGCGGTCTTACTAAGCCCTCAAACTGCTGCCAAGACCAATAAGATAATAGGTTGCATCAAAAGGAACATAGATGCCCGTGATGAGAACATAGTCCTGCCACTTTACAAATCACTGGTCAGATCACACATGGAGTACTGTATACAGTTCGGGGCTCCTGTGAACAAGGCAGACATAGCAGAGCTGGAGAGGGTTCAGAGTAGAGCAACTAAAGTAATAACTGTTCCATTGTAATAATGCCTATCCTTGTCTGCAAACTATAAAAAAATAGGACATGCTCTATTTTTTTTGCGGGGCTACGGAACGGACATACTGATACAGACAGCACATGGTATGCTGTCCGCATTTTTTGCGGACCCATTGAAATGAATGGGTCCGCATCCTATCAGCAAAAAAAAACGGAACGGACAAGGAAACAAAATACGGTCGTGTGCATGAGCCCTAAAACTGTTATTCCTTCATGGGATTATTAAAGAAAATACAATAAAATAAATTTAATAAAATGTTAAATAAAAAAAATCCTGCAAAAAAGAAATTACTGTATTTTTCATAAAATACATTTTAGAATGCATACTTCAGTTGAAAGCAAAAAAAACTACCCTTAGTAGGTATCCAAGAGAATAACCTGAACAACTCTTTTAACAGGTTATTCTGTGAAATATGTTGTGTAAACAATAAAATGAAAAAAAGGCAAAAATAGCTTTTTTGTATTTATATACAGATGATGATCCAGCACTTTGAATGCAATAAAACTTAGTTTTTTAATTAAGTTTAAAAAACAGCAGTCACGCAGTACTTAATGCTGGAAAGACAATAACACACTATTGTACTTTTGTGACACGGAAGGATCAAATCTGGATCCCTGCACTGCCAGAAGGTAAGCGGTTTGACTTCATTTGCTTATTCTATATTTGCACACACACCCAGTGGGACCTGTTTAGAGAAGCATACTTAACAGCTCCCTGATGTTCAGTTCCAGCTTCATGGGTCCACCACTGTTTTCACTGCACTTTGGTCCCCGCGCTCTCTCCCCAAGCAGAGATAGTATCCCACAAATCCCGACCTAGGCCCCTCACCCACTTAAGCCAGTACTTTCTGCACTGATGAGGGGCAATTACCCTGAAACAGCTGTTTGCAGAAGAGGTGCTGACTTATTTAATATCATGCCTGTTTAAAGGGTTGAACATTGATTTATAGGATAGCTGTCTTACATCTGGTGGCATCAGAGGCGGAGCTTGCTAAGAGCTAATTTGCATCCTTTTCTTCCCATAATTCCAGAGGAGCATGTATGGCCTATAAGTCTCCTGATGCCGATTAAGGTGCTTTCTTCAATGATAGTACCCCCAAAACTACAGCTAATGACTTGCCACAGTGACCCATTGTTGCAGGCAAACAGCAATCTCACCCAATCTTATCTGATTTCTTATGGGCTCATGGAATTTCTCTTTATTGCTGACTTCAGTGTCTAGCAGTCTACAGGCCACTCAGCAACAATTGTACCCAGCTGCTATCCCACAAATTCACAGCACCGGAGGATGGAAAGCACGGGGAAGGGGCGTGCGATCAGAGATGAATGGACAATATGTATGAGATGTATGAGAGCAGTGAGCGGAGGATGGAAGGTATGGAGTGGGGGTGCGATCAGAGATGAATGGACAATATGTAAGAGATGTATGAGAGCAGCGAGCGGAGGATGGAAGGTACGGAGTGGGGGTGCGATCAGAGATGAATGGACAATATGTAAGAGATGTATGAGAGCAGCGAGCGGAGGATGGAAGGTACGGAGTGGGGGTGCAATCAGAGATGAATGGACAATATGTAAGAGATGTATGAGAGCAGCGAGCGGAGGATGGAAGGTACGGAGTGGGGTGCAATCAGAGATGAATGGACAATATGTAAGAGATGTATGAGAGCAGCGAGCGGAGGATGGAAGGTACGGAGTGGGGGTGCAATCAGAGATGAATGGACAATATGTAAGAGATGTATGAGAGCAGCGAGCGGAGGATGGAAGGTATGGAGTGGGGGTGCTATCAGAGATGAATGGACAATATGTAAGAGATGTATGAGAGCAGCGAGCGGAGGATGGAAGGTACGGAGTGGGGGTGCAATCAGAGATGAATGGACAATATGTAAGAGATGTATGAGAGCAGCGAGCGGAGGATGGAAGGTACGGAGTGGGGGTGCAATCAGAGATGAATGGACAATATGTAAGAGATGTATGAGAGCAGCGAGCGGAGGATGGAAGGCATGGAGGGGGGAAGGGTTCCAATTAGAGATGAATGGGAATAGATAATATGATAGAGATGTATGAGGGGCGGGGCTGTGTTATCTCAGAGAAGGTAGTGTCAGCAGAGCTGTGCACATGCAAGTGAAAGCTACAGGAACACCCACAGAGCTGAGAAGACATGACAAACAGTGAGTGAATCTCATAGAAGAGCATTTCTGAGGGCACGTGAAGCAAAGCTGATACCAGTAAACTAACAAGTGCACTTATATTATGTGCTGCATTATGGTAAGATATGGGGTTATTGATTTTTATGGCACAAAGGTGTCCATAGCCTTTAAGGCAGCACCAGTGGCATCAGCATAAGCATCTTGCAGAAGGTGTCATCCTCACACCCCTCAGCCTCTCACACTCTCAATTGGTCAGCATATAGCCGACAACGTCCTCCTGCATCTCAGCAGCTCCCACTGAGGACCAAACAGGGAGGTCGGTATGCTGGCATCACCATGCTACATGCTCCTTCCAAGATATTTTAGATTCTCCAGATAGTTTAGTGCATGTAATATTTGGTAATATATCCTATTATCGCTTTTAAAGCTACACAGTTCTAATCCCGAAGTAGCATCTGTCAATTGTAAAGAATGAAGATACCGATCGGAGAGATGTAGGAAACATATACAGCATTTACCACATCTTAGTGGAGAAGAATCTTCTAAAGCCAATACAGTTGTCCCTCAAGATACAACAGCCTCAGGATACAGCATTTTTAACATATGATGGTCTTTCCTGGGCCATCAGAAGTTGAAACCAGACTCAACATTCAATGTTTCAGACTCAGATCAAACAAATCAACATGGCCATTTCTCTAGTAAAATGCCTTCATTGGTGCTGTTACAATATTGCAAAGGCAAAAAACAAAGTTAGTCAGCACATCCTAATCCACAGGTGTGCGTCGCCATAGCTGAGAACACAATGAAGCAACACTTTGCATACATTAAATATATACAATAATGCTGTACTCACTATGTGAATAAACATGAGGTACTTAACAAATATATTTTGATAAAAATTATTTGTGCCTGTCCGCCACAGCAAGGTGACCTCTTTTGGATGGGAACCTATGCTAAATGCTACCTTTTTTGTGTAAATCAGTCTCCACTGAATTTAGGGAAGGCAGGCTCAACATCAGGGCCGCTGCAAGGATTTTTGCCGCCCTAGGCAAGATAAAAATTATCGTCTTATAAGGCAAAAAATACAGTAAATAATAAACATATTGCACATTGTCTACTGACTACTTACCACCAGGACAATAAGATGAGCTGGTCTATGGCTGCAGTCTGGCTCTTGGTCTGGCTCTGGGGACTGGAGACAAACACGGTACTTACACCATTCACCAATGTCGCCCTGGGGTCATGGGGAAGAAGAAAGCAGCTGCACCTGCAGGCTGCACTCCAATCCAGGTAGGAGCCCACTTCTGTTCTGTCCCAGAAGGAGAAGGCACTGCTACTGCTGCCTCACTGGGGGTCGGGAGAGGCAAATTGGTGGACCATAGACCGTGGTGGCCGTGGCTGGCTGCTCGGCTGCTTGCTGGTCAGTGTGCGGCCTTCTCTTCCTCTTTCGCTCCACCCCTCTCTCTGCGTCACGTGCTCAAGGGTGGGAGGGGTCAGGGGCTTCAGATCAAGATCATTCAGGCCAGGGCGGCAGAGCTCCGCCTCCGCTCCCCACCCTCAGCAGCCTGAAGCCAGCAGCCAAGTAAGCTAGCAGCAGTTATAGTCACTCAGACCACCAGAGAGACAGACAGAAAAGCGGTGTCAGACTGTCATTGTCACTGTCAGTGCCAGTCTGACAGACTGTCTCTCTGGTCCGCCTGCTGCGCCAGTGCGCCCCCGCCCCACCCCCATGGCTTCACTGAGGCAGGCGGCAGCGGCTCAGCTCCCCCCCCCCCGATTCTCCTCCGACATGTCAGACAGCACAGAGCAGACACAGACAGCAGGCGCAGGTAGGCTGTGCAGCACTGAGCTGGCGGCCAGAGATTCTTTAGAGCGCTCTGCCTCAGCTGCTCAGGCATGAGGGTTGCCGCCGGCTGGCCGCCACTTAAGTTAACTTATATAACCAATGTTTTTATTTATTTTTTTAAACCGCAACGGGCGCCCCCTGCTAAATGGCACCCTAGGCGACTGCCTAGGTCGCCTTACTGGTGGCGCCGGCCCTGCTCAACATATATACTGACCCATTGTGTATGCTACATCTCCTGGTGCCAGAAGACCTTCAATAAATGCAGGGAGAGCAGGCTTCACTTTTAGACCAGTTTCACACCTCCAATGTGAATTCTGTCAGGTTGTTCCGGCTGACAATGCCGGTAATAGTCCAGACACAAACCGCAGCATGTTCCCCGCCCAACCCCATTATACTTAATGGGGCCAGCAGGCATTCCGTAGGCATCCGGCAGTGCCAGATCCAGTGAATTCCAGCAGGGTGTTCTCTGCTGGAATAGCCTGATGGAATTCACACTGCAGGTGTGAAACTAGCCTTAGTTTGGAGTGCAGTGCTTGGTTAGTCAGGAGTGCATGACCAAAATGGAGACAGCCACCCAAATGCACACTGCAAAGACAAATACAAAATAACGCTCGTTCATGCAAGATACTTTTTGGTCCGGATGTAATGCGTGTTTTCAAACGGATAGTTAGTGGCCTGAATTCATACCCATTCATTTTAATGAAAAACCGAAGGCATCAAAGTGCAATCAATTTTTTACTGATGGTTGCTAGGAGATGTTGAGTGTTATTCTTCACAAGTGTAAAAACGCATCAAAAACGTATTGCATCTGTGTGGAAAAAACTGAAACACTGAACGCAATCACAGACAAAGGGCTTATGCACACGACCGTATGTATTTTGCGGTCCGCAAAACACGGATCTGCAAAAATGACATACTTTATGGAACAGAACAGCTGGCCCCTAATAGAATAGTCCTTTCCTTGTCCGTAATGTGGAATGGACTGGAAAGGAAACGGAATGCACACAGAGTAACTTCAGTTTTTTTTGCAGACCTATTGAAATGAATGGTTCCGCATACGGTCCACAAAAATAAATAAATAAATAGAACGGACACCAAAAGAAAATAGGTTTATGAGCATGAGCCCAAAACCGTAAGTTTTACCCTGGGCAGACCCTGACTCATTCTGTCAGGTCTTAAAAATATCCAAGTGACTAATATTTCCAGAACTCCCTTATAGGTGAATGGTGAACATGCTGCTCATACATGGCCACCTATCCATCACCTCTATGGGAGTTCCGGATATCGTGAACCAGAGCTTGTTTCAAATGTGACCACAGCATCTGGGCGCTCCCGGTTCCGCCCGGCGAGGATCTAGGGAGCCGAATGCAGTGTGCTTCAGCCTCTGTACTCAGGAGGGGTACAGGGCTGCCGTACATTCGTTTTTATGGAGCCCGTGCTTGTGGCAGGGTGCAGTAGGAACACAGTATAATTCTCATAAACTCCAATGCTAATGAATTGGAGACTATGAGAAAAGCAATCTAATGATTGCTTGTTATAGTTCCCTAAGGGAACTATTAAAAAGTGTTAAAAAAAAAAAGGAAAAAAGTTTTTAAAAATAAAAAAATATATAAAAATTCAAATCCCCTCCCTTTCACCAAAATTAACATAAAAATACATAAATAATAAAAAAAAATAAACATGGGTATCTCTGTGTGCAAAAAAATATAAAAATACTTATCTCGTACGGCAAATGGTGAAACAGAAAAAAAAAGTCAAATGGCCAATTCGTCATTTTTGGGTTACTTCACCTCTCACTAAATATAGAATAAAAAGTGATCAAAAAGTCACACGCACCCCACAATGGTATCAATAAAAAGTACAGATCGCTCTGCAAAAAATGAGCCCCCACACTGCTCCATACATATAAAAAAAAAAAAATGGGAGTTAGAATATGGCAATGCAAAGAAAAAATCCATTTTTTCCAAAGTTTTTAATTTTTTTCAGTATTAAAATGGAAGAAAAACTATATATGTGTGGTACTGTTGTAATCATACTGACCCATAGAATAAAAGTAACAGGTCAGTTTTACCGCAAAAGCCATAAAACAGTGGCAGATGATTTTTTTTTTTTATATAATTCCACCCAATTTGGATTTTTTTCTGTTTCCCAACACATTGTATGCAATCGTAAATGGTGCTATTAGAAAGTACATCTTGCCCTGCAAAAAACAAGCTCTCATATGGCTATGTGAATGAAAAAATAAAAAAGTTATGGCTTTGGGAGGGCTGGGAGTAAAAAATAAAAAATAAAAAAACGGAAAATCGCCCATTTATTTAATTAACCTGACAAGACAGGCAAACCTGTTTCAGTGGAATGAAAAAATATCTATTGTTTAAATTTTTTTTTTATAAAAGGGCATATATAATCCCCCCCCCCCCCCATGAAACCCCTAAATAACGACTGGTCGTAAGTAGAGATGAGCGAACATTAAAAAAAAGTCCGTTGTTCGGCGTTCGGGTGGTGGTAAGTCGCGATTTGATCCCGTGCTGAGCCACGCCCCCTGCACTGATCACATGACAGTGACGTCACCCCAGGTCCTTCGGCCGTTCTTTAGTTCGGGTTGGTGGCAGCCGCCCCTTATGGATTCCATATGCCGCTATAGTGGAATCCATAACGGGATGCGCGACTTACCACAACCCGAACGCTGAACAACGGACTTTTTTTTAATGTTCGCTCATCTCTAGTCGTAAGTCACATAATAAGTTGAATAAGGTCCCTCTGTGTGGAATCACATGACCGGTCACATGATGTGAGTATAATACACCTGTTCTGAAAGGACCCCCCCCTCCCCCCCCGAGCCACTACTAAGCAACTTGAAGACCAAGATGCCTCCAGACAGGTCAGAGACAAAGATGTGGAGAAGTATAGAACGGGGTTGAGCTATAAAAAAAATTCCAAACTGTGAACATCACACGGAGCACAATTAAAACCCGTATAACATAATGGAAAGACCATGGCTGGGCTACAATCCTGACAAGTGAAGACCACCCACCAAAACTCACAGACTGGGAAAGGAGGGAATTAAGACATCAATGATAACACTGAAGGAGCTCCTGAGATCTACAGCAGAGATGGGAATATCTGTCCATAGGATCACTATAAGCCATACACTCCTAAAAGTGGGGCTTTATGAAAAAACGACCAGAAAAAACAATTGCAAAAAAAAATCTGAATGTTAAGAAAAAAGTATTATAACTTGGGAACAAAGCCTCGGATCAGCAAAAAAAACATTTTATCAGGTGACCCACTTGTATCCATGCAGTTGGATATGGAGGTCACTGGTGACAGATTTCTTTTAAAACCTCCGGTCAATGTCAAGGCGTTATTTGGTTCCACACAGGATTATAGCTGAGCCATATAATATCATTTTCCTTCTGATATGAGTCATTTCCATAACCTTGATCTTTAAATGTCACACATCCGAGCAGTAATCACCTTTACGGACATACCTGATATGCGAAGTTTGCTATACGTGAAATTTTATTATACTGAACAAAGCCTAAATGAGAATTCTGCGTTTTGATTCAAGTATCCTTACTGCATTTGGACGTATGGTCACGACCAATCTGCTTACCGGGTCTGTGACACTATAAAGTGTCACAGCCCCGGAGTCTCCGCTCTTCTCTTGCCGGCAGACTAACCAATCGGAGCGCTTTAGTGTTAAAATGCCAGTTTCAGGCTGTGATCTCCACTCTGGAGATCACAGCCTGAAATCAGGCAAGACCTACTGTGTGCCGGGGGGCCCCTCATTCATGTGCTGCCCCCCATATGCCCCCAGATTGTGCCATTGCCCCCCCATATGCCCCCAGATTGAGCCATTGGCCCCCATGATGCCCCCTGCAGCGAGTCTTGGCGTGATGGCAGTGGCTCAGGAACGGAGCCCATGCTATCATCAGAGTGTCAGCTGTAACGAGCGAAATCAGTGCTGGCACCGATCTCTGCCGTTTAACTCCATAGATGCCGCGGTCAATAGCCGCCTGCGGCATCCATGGGGCTGGTCGGGCCGCCGCTGCTCTGATGGCAGCGGCCCAATGGTTGCCATGGCAACCGGACGCCTTACAAAGGCGTCCGGACTGCCATGTACCTAAGGCTGATCATACCCTAAGGGTCTGATCAGCCTTAGTGTAAGTGTAGCACTGACTATACAGTGCATTGCAATAGATGACTATTGCAATGCACTGTATAGTGATACCTTCAAGATCCAAATGGATCATAATTTAAAAAAAAAGTGTAAAAAAAAATATCAATAAAAATATTAATAAAAATGTAAATAAAAATAAAAAAAATTGTCTTTTCTCATATCCGTTCATTTATAAGTCACTAAAAAATGTAAAAATAAAAAACTACACATAATTTGTATTGCCGCGTCCATAACGACCTGATCTATAACAGTATAATGTTACTAATCCCACGCGGTGAACGCCGTAAAAAATTTATGTAAAAAACAATGACGGAATTGCTGTTTTTGTCACCTCATCGCCAGAAGAAAAAAAAAATCAAAAAGACATATCTACCGAAAAATGATACCAATAAAAACTATAGCCCGTCCTGCAAAAAACAAGCCCCCACACATCTACATTGGTGAAAAAATAAAAATGTTATGGATTTTACTATATGGTGGTGCAAAATATTATTTATTTTTAACACAAAAGGGATTTTATGCTAAAAAAGTAGCAAACCATAAAAAAACTATATAAATTTGATATCGCCATAACCATATCAACCCTTCTCCTCCACAAAAAATGGTATAAAAGGTTACCAAAAAGACATATGTACCCAAAAATGATACAAATAGAAACTACAGCTCTTCTCGCAAAAAAAGTCCCCATACAGCTACATTGGTGAAAAAATAAAAATGTTTTGGACTTTAGTATATGGCGATGCAAAATATAATTTATTTTTAACACAGAGAAAAAGATTTTATGCTGAAAAAGTAGTAAAACATAAAAAACTATATAAATTTGGTATCGACATAACCGTATCAACCTACAGAATAAAATAATTATACAATATTTATCGCAAGAGGAACCCCATTAAAAAAAATGAAAAACAATGACAGAATTGCCATATTTGGCCACTTCACCTCCACAAAAAATGATATAAAAAGTGATCAAAAAGACATATGTAAAAAAAAAAGGATACCAATAAAAACTACAGCCTTTTCCGCAAAAAAATAAGCCTTCACACAGCTACATTGGTGGAAAAATGAAAATGTTATGGCCCTAAACTAATTTCAGCAAATTGCATGTTAGAAAATCCAGATGCCGCTCCTTCCCTTCTGAATGCTGCTGTGACTCCAAACAACAGTTTATGACCACATATAGGGTGTTCCCGTATTCTGGAAAAAATGCATAACAAATGGGGTGCATTTTCTCCTGTTACCCCTTGTGAAAATGAAAAATCTGGGGCTAAAGCAACTTTATATTGGAAATAAAAGTTAATTTTTCATTTTTACAGCCATGTGTTTTTAAATTTTATGAAACGCTTGTTGGGTCAAAGCATTCACTTCACCCCTAGATTTATTCCTTGAGGAGTGTAGTTTCCAAAATGGGGTAACTTTTTGGGGGTTTTCTTTCTATGGGTACATCAGGGTCTCTTCAAATGTGACATGGCACCTGAAAACCACTCCAGCAAAATCTGCCCTCCGTTAACAATATGGCGCTCCTTTCCCTGCCATGCGCCCATACTGCAGGTTACGAACACATATGGGGTGTTTTTGTAAACTGCAGAGTCAGGGTAATAAATATTGAGGTTTCTTTAACTGTTAACCCTTGCTGTGTCACAGGAAAGTTGGATTTAAATGGAAAATCTAAACAAAAACATGACATTTTAAAATTTCCCCTCCAATTTGCTTTAATTCTTGTGGAACACCTAAAGGGTTAATAAAGTTTGTAAAATCCGTTTTGAATAACTTGAGGGGTGTAGTTTCTAAAATTGGGCCATTTATGGGTGGTTTCTACTATTTAAGTCCCACAAAGTGACTCCATAACTGGTCCTTAAAAAAGTGGGTTTTGGAAATGTTCTTAACATTTTAAAAATTTGCTTCTAAATTTCTAAGCCTTCTAACGTCCTGAAAAAATAAAATAACATTTACAAAATTATGCCAACATAAAGTAGACATATGGAAAATGTAAAGTAATACGGTAACTATTTTATGAAGTATCAATATCCGTATTAACCTCTTATGGACACAGGGCGTACAGGTAAGCCCCAATGTCCAAGTCCTTAAGGCCACAGTACATGTACACCCTGTGTACTTCTGATCACTGCCACGCGGCGGGTGGTGATCGGAACAGAGTGCCTGCTGAAATCATTCAGCAGGCACTCTGTGACAATGCCGAGGGGGGTCCTGTGACCCCACCGTATTGACGATCGCTGCAAACTGCAGGTCAATTCAGACCTGAAACTTAAAAATGGAATTTTTTTTATTTGTAACCCCCTCCCCCCTTGTGATGCGATCCCCCGCCCGCCTTCCCTCTCTAAGGCCCCATTCACACGTCCGCAATTTTGTCCGCATACATTCCGCAATTCTGCGGAATAGAAGCGAACCCATTCATTGTGAATGGGGCCGGACGTGATGCGGAGAGCACACTATGTGCTCTCCGCTTCCGCATTTGCGGAGCCGCAGCCCCGAACTTCCCAGAACTGCTGCGGCTCCGCAAAAGATAGAGCATGTCCTATTCTTGTCTGCAGCCTGCGGACAAGAATAGGCATCTCTATGGGATGTTTAACCCCTTCCAAGCCAATTGAAGGGGTTAACAGGGAGGGAACTCCCTCTCCCATCGGGGGCTGCTGTGCCATTGCAGCCCCCAATTCTTGACGGGAACAGACCATCACCCGCTGCTCTGTTGTGGCAGCGGGTGATGGTTACCATCGCAACTGGACTCCTTCACAGGCGTCCTGCTTGCCATGGTAATGGTAAGCCTGATCAGACTTCTGCTAAAGGCAGAAGTCTGATCAGACTGTGTAAAAGTGAAAATACAGTACAGTACACTATATAGCGTACTGTATTGTATTATATAGGCATCAGACCCACTGGATCTTCAAGAACCAAGTGGGTCTGGGTCAAAAAAGTAAAAAAAAAAAAAAGTAAAAAAAAACATTTATCACTGATTAAAAATTACAAAAATAAAATACACTACACATATTTGATATCACCACGTCCGTAACGATCTGATCTATGAAACGGTCATGTAAATTTCCCCGCACGGTGAACGCCATAAGAAAATTAAATAAAAACTATGATGAAATTAAAATTTTGCCCACCTTACTTCCCAAAAAAGATAACAAAAGTGCTAAAAAAAAGTCGTATGTATGCCAAAATGGTACCAATCAAACTGCTATCTCATCCCGCAAAAAATGAGCCCCTACATGAGACAATCGCCCAAAAAGTTAAAAAAAATATGGCTCTCAGACTATGGAGACAATAAAACATATTTTTGGAGTTTGAACTGTAGGGGTGCATCAGGGGGGCTACAAATGGGACATGGTGTCAAAAACCAGTCCAGCAAAATCTGCCTTCCAAAACCCATATGGCGTTCCCTTCCTTCTGTGCCCTACCGTTTGGCCATACAGCAGTTTACGACCAGGGCAATGAATATTGAGTTTTGTTTGGCTGTTAACCTTGCTTTGTTACTGGAAAAAATGGATTACAATGGAAAATTTGCCAAAAAAAAAAAATCGAAATTCTCTAATTTTATCTCCATTTGCCATTAACTCTTGTGGAACATCTAAAGGGTAACAAAGTTTGTAAAATCAGTTTTGAATACCTTGAGGGGTGTAGTTTCTAGAATGGGATAATTTTTGGGTGTTTTTTTATTATGTAAGCCTCACAAAGTGACTTCAGACCTGAACTGGTCCTTAAAAAGTGGGTTTTGGAAAATTTCTGAAAAATTTCAAGATTTGCTTTTTAACTTCTAAGCCTTGTAACGTCCCCAAAAAATAAAGTGGCATTCCCAAAATGATCAATACATGAAGTAGACATATGGGGAATGTAAATTAATAACTATTATTGGAGGTATTACTATGTATTATAGAAGTAGAGAAATTGAAACTTTGAAATTTGCTAATTTTTCAAAATTTTGGGTAAATTTGGTATTTTTTTATAAATAAAAATGAATTTTTTTGACGCAATTTTACCACTGTCATGAAATACAATGTGACGAAAAAACAATCTCAGAATGGCCTGGATAAGTAAAAGCGTTTTAAATTTATCCCCACATAAAGTGACACTGGTCAGATTTGCAAAAAATGGCCAGGTCCTTAAGGTGAAATATGGCTGTGTCCTTAAGGGGTTAAAAGCAGAGAAATTCTAATTTTGAAAATAGCTAATTTTTCAAAATTTTGGATTTTTTTTATGCATAAAGGTAAAACGTATCAACTCCAATTCACCACTAACATGACGTAGAATGTATCACGAGAAAACAATCTTAGAATGGCTTGGATAAGTAAAAGTGTTCCAAAGTTATTACCAGATAAACTGACACGTCAGATTAAAAAATGGGGCTCCGACATTTGGTCCAAACTGCCGTGGCTTGAAGGGGTTAATGGTGACAAGTGGGAGCACCAATATAAATTCTACAACTTCTGCTGGATATCAATCCTAACTTTTGAACACCTGATGGTGGACCTGCATCCTGATCTCACCAACCAGAACACCAACTTGCAATTCTGCATATCTCCTGAGGAACAGCTCATCGTCAACCCTGAAGTAAGGATCCTTACTGGCCCTTTTGTCCAATGCTACCATGTCACGCTGGCACAATTCTAAATGGCCTCTTTTTACCTTTTCTGCAATGTCGCCTATAGAAATGTAAATGGACCTATTAAACTTTGCCCCCATTGCCCTTATCGGTTTTCCATAACCTACAGCACAAGTGTCCATTATCACAACTCTTTTGCTTCCTTTTCTCCTCGCCTCCAAAACTGAAAATAGCCACTTTGCCCACTCACCCAGAGAACCTTGTAATATTCACATTTTTTTTTCTTCAGATCCCCTGCAAGTGGGAACTTGTTTGTGATGCTGCATTTAAGGTTTGGGTTTGCTAAGGACCTCCACCATTTTGCAGATCATCCTAATGACCTGTGAAGTGATCTGGGAATGACTCAGAAAGGCAGTGATGTCACAGCCCAAAGCCCCAGTCCATACTGCTGAGAACTTCAATACAGCAATGTTTCTTAGTGGCAAACACTTTTTGTTAAGATTCTACTGGCACATAATAAGGTGGGGGGGGGGGGGATTCTACTGGCACATGATAAACTGAGGGGGGGTCTACTGTCACATGATAAGGTGAGGGGGGTTCTACTGGCACATGATAAAGTGAGGGGGGATTCTACTGGCACATGATAAGGTGAGGGGGATTCTACTGGCACATGATAAGGTGGGGAGGGAGACTACTGGCACATAAGGAGGGCTACTGGCACATAAGGGGGGGTCTACTGGCACATAAGGGGTCTACTGGCACATAAGGAGGGCTACTGGCACATAAGGGGTGGGGTCTACTGGCACATAAGGGGGGACTACTGGCACATAGGGGGGTCTACTGGCCCATAGGGGGGTCTACTGGCACATAAGGGGGACTACTGGCACATAAGGGGGGGGGTCTACTGGCACATAAGGGGGGGCTACTGGCACATAAGGGGGGGGCTACTGGCACATAAGGGGGGACTACTGGCACATAAGGGGGGACTACTGGCACATAAAGAGGGCTTCCAGTGTCGGACTGGGGTGCCAAGGGCCCACCAGTAGAAGTGATTCTAGGGGCCCACGCTATAATTTCATGCAAATATTGACACTTAAGGGGGTTTTCCGATTTGCATCAACATCCTTTTGCATCAACATCCTTTCAAATAATCCTTTATATAGGAAGCTGTAGTGTAATAGCGCACATGACCTCTGCAGATGATCAAGGGCCTTGGTGCTGTACACCACTGAGATCACTAATTAGTTAGAGCAGTCAGGTGCGGTACGCAGGTACTTTACCGCGGCAGCCAAAATATAATGTCCCAGCTGCAGCCTGGCGGAGAGAACAGAGTATTGGTGCTGGATCAAATAGTGATCAGAATGGTGTGATTAAAGGGGTTCTGCACTTTGTTTAAACTGATGATCTATCCTCTGGATAGATCATCAGCATCTGATCGGCAGGGGTCCGACACCCGGGACCCCCGCCGATCAGCTGTTTGAGAAGGCAGCGGCGCTCCTGGAGCGCCCTGGCCTTCTCACTGTTTACCGCAGGCCCAGTGATGTCACGACTTGTATCAACTGGCCTGGGAGCGGCTAAGCTCTGTTCACTTCAATGGAGCTTAGCCCCGCCCAGGCCAGTTGATACTAGTCGCGACGTCACTGGGCCAGCGGTAAACAGTGACAAGGCCGCTGCGCTCCTGGAGCGCCTCTATCTTCTCAAACAGCTAATCGGTGGGGGTCCCGGGTGTCGGACCCCTGCCTATCAGATGCTGATGATCTATCCAGAGGATAGATTATCAGTTTAAACAAAGTGCTGAACCCCTTTAAGTGTTTTTTTTTCTTTTGTCATTTTTATTTTAACAGCATCCCTGTTGTTTGGCCTCAAAAATTTTAATTTAGGCATTCCCTTCAAGCTCAGTACTTAGATACCATAACAGAACCAAGCTCTATGCATAGATACAGCAACAGGACTGTTACACGCACACTTCTACACATGCCATCACTCTTTACACGCACACTTCTACACATGCCATCACTCTTTACACGCACACTTCTATACATGCCAGCACTCTTTACACGCACACTTTTACACATGCCAGCACTCTTTACACGCATACTTCTACACATGCTAGCACTCTTTACACGCACACTTCTACACATGCTAGCACTCTTTACACACACACTTCTACACATGCCGGCACTCTTTGCACGCACACTTCTACACATGCCAGCACTCTATACACGCACACTTCTACACATGCCAGCACTCTATACACGCACACTTCTACACATGCCAGCACTCTTTACACGCACACTTCTACACATGCCATTACTCTTTACACGCACACTTCTACACATGCCAGCACTCTTTACACGCATACTTCTACACATGCCAGCACTCTTTACACGCACACTTCTACACATGCCAGCACTCTTTACACGCACACTTCTACACATGCTAGCACTCTTTACATGCACACTTCTACACATGCCAGCACTCTTTTACATGCACACTTCTACACATGCCAGCACTCTTTTACATGCACACTTCTACACATGCCAGCACTCTTTTACATGCACACTTCTACACATGCCAGCACTGTAATACTTGCATGCACTCTCTCATACACACACTGTCATACATACATGTACTCTTACATACACACACTGTCATACATGCACTCTTACATACACTGTCATAAATGCAGGATCTATTTTAATCCAATTACAATACTTGTAGATTCCCTCCTCACCTCATGGTCCTCTATGTTGATAGTTGTGTCCCCAGGTTCTGAGCCAGACTTCTCCCCCAGGGCAGGGCTCCAGACTGATCACACAGGCAGCAGTCCTTCTAGCTGCCTCATTGGAGGAGATCCTGTCAGTGCTATTGACTGACAGGTTTTAGACCAATCAGCGCTCCTGGTCACAGTAAGGCTATTTCCACATTATCTAATTTACATAAAAACGCGGCAAAATGCCGTGTTTTTTTGCCGCGATTTTATGAAAGTCAGATCATGTGGAAACAGCCTTACTGCCCAGGAGTGCTGATTACACAAAACGTGTCTGTTCCTATGAATCAGCGCTGGTGTGGAGCCCTCCACAGGCAGCATGCATCCGACTGTGTACAGGGGGCGGAGCTTATTGTAGACAGCTTCTAAGCAAGGAAGCTCACTTGCTGGTTCGGGGGCCCACCGAGGATTTCCCCGGTTCCCCGGTAGGCCAGTCCCAGCCTGAGGGATACTGGCACATAAGGGGGGGTCTACTGGCACATAAGGGGGACGGCTACTGGAACATAAGGGGGACGGCTACTGGAACATAAGGGGGATGGCTACTGGCACATAAGGGGGGGACTACTAGCACATAAGGGGGGCTACTGGCACATAAGTAGGGCTACTGGCACATAAGGGGGGCTACTGGCACATAAGGGGGACTACTGGCACATAAGGGGTGCTACTGGCACATAAGAGGGGCTACTGGCACATAAGGAGGGCTACTGGCACATGGGGGGGCTACTGGCACATAAGGTGGGGGCTACTGGCACATAAGGGGGGGGGGGCTATGAGCGCTGTGAGTGGCCAACATCTATCCTCTCTGCAATGCTCAGCCTCCTGTGACAGATCAGGAGAGCGGAGGTGTGGGGGCGGAGATAGCTGTCAATGCTGTCAAAGGAGGCTGTGCTCTCCTCCCACTGCTCCCCGCCCAGCCTCCTGTGACAGCGAATCAGGAAGTAGAGGGGGGCTCAGTGGGCCTCTGGGTGTTACTTGCCCCCTGGGCCAAAAGTTGCCAGTCAGCCCCTGATTGTGGCTGGTCCTGCAGCCGACCCCTGTGGTCTGTACTCTCTCTCCCTGTGTATTTTTTACCTGCTGCTTTGTACATTGTATATTTTTACCAATCTTGTTAGCATTTTGTGCATGTCAATAAAGGTATTTATGTAATTTACTATGGATTTGTTCAAGTGTTTTGTTGTTATTCCCATGTATATATAGCCTCATTCTTTGTGCCCCCTGTATGTAGTGCCACATGTGTTGTACCCACTGTATATAGTGACCCTGTGTTTAGTGCCAGGATCTGTGGACCCTTTAAATAGTTCCTATTACTCTGAGCCCATTTAGTGCTTCATGCTCTGTGTCCCCTATAGTGTGCCTCTTCTGCACAGGCCTGCATCTGTGAAACGTTGCAACACCACCTGCATCGGGGGAAAAAGCTCCAAATAGTGGGGCAGGAACTACTGGTTATCTGCCTTGCCATTTGGCACTTTTTTAATGTAAGTGTTGCAAAAACATTATTGCGCCACCTTCGATGTTCTGTAGATTCAAGCCCGTCTAGAAAAGGCCAGACATCTACAGAATATTGCAGCAGCGGCATGCACCTCCATTTCACAGTAGTTATGCACCCTTAGTTACCCCTCACAGTAAGAATGCAGTGTTAGTGCCCTTACACAGTAGAATGCCCCTTTAGTGACCCCTCAGAGAAGAATGTGCCCTTTGTGTCCCTGAACAGTAGTTATTCCCCCATATTGCCCCATGTACTAGTTATTCTCCCATAGTGCCGGTGCCCACATACAGGTATGTTATGCCCCCACACAGTAATTATGCGTCCATAGTCCCCCCATGTACTAGTTATTCCCCCATAGTGCCCCCACAAAGTATTTATGCCCCCTTTGTGCCCACACACAGTAGTTATGCCCCCACACAGTAGTTATGAAAGATGCTGAACTTGGGATGGAAAACTCTCATTGACCCTGATTTACTAATGTGTCTTCAGGCGGGTCTTACTTAAAAGGGGGTGGCATGTAAGATGCAATGTATTTCTCCAAACATGCGCCACGATTTTGGCGTAAACGTCTGTCTTAAAGTAAGCCAACTAATAGGTGAGATATAGGTAGAAAAACGTGTCTATCCCTGCACCAGATTAATCATCCAGCCTGAGCCCCTGTGATACACCTGGTGCAGGTCTAGACAGCCGGTCTAAGCTGGCATCATCTATAGGATGAGTAAATCTGCCCCGGTGCTAAGTCCTAGAACAATTATGTTCAGTCTAGTTAATTTCTAATTTATTTACTCATGGTTATGTGTTTTCCCATTTACTTCTGGCACATTTTCTAGCTAAGCTTGTCTGTCTAGTCTACTGTTAATCTTTTTCTAAAGGGTTTTAATAAGCAATTATGCTCGTCTTATGCGGTTTCTTTCTTCGTACATTACAAGGAGTGTTTTGCACACAATGCTGTTTTTTTGGTGGCATTTGTAACAGCGTTTTCCATTACGTGTTTTTGTGGCCAGATGAAATATGAACTACAGTACACTACATACTAAACACTTTTCGCCTTTTTGTGGCAATTTAGATGTATTTATTTTGTGTTCTTCCTATAGGCTTCTCTATAGGACTTTTTAGGACTGATTGGCTGCAGCTGTCGTGTGGTGACGATATAGCGTCATCATTGCAGCTTAATAAACAATGCAACAGCAATGGTGCTGGAATAGCAAGGGGGTTTAGTAGGTGAGTACTGCGTCTTTTATTATGCACCTACTTGCCTGAGGACGGAGTCTTCTATGTAATGGTGGTGGTGGTGGCCCAGGGTTGGATTGGGTCTGGATTTTTTATTATCTTAACCCCTTCCCTGACATTAAAGGGGTTCTCCATAATTTATTACAAGAATAAAAAAAGCTACTCACCATTAAAATGTCCTGCCTCTCCAGTTCTAATGGTCCGGTCCCTGCCGCTTCAATTTCTGCTGAGCCTGCAGTGATCACCTGAACATGATATCAGCACTACAGGCTCATCAGGAATTAAAGCAGAGGGACATTTTTAAATTGAGTACATTTTTATTTTACATAGGCGCCTGCCACCTGTCAAATTTGAATTAATCATGGAGAACCTCTTTAAACAAAACTCCTTTGAAAGGTGTATTTTGGTCTTCCCACAGGCTGCATATGTTTTTAAAAAAGTAGCAGAATTTATACTCAACTCGATGGTGCCAGGGTCCTCGCTGTGCTCCACTTCCCACTCATCTCGATATGGCAGTGACGGCCACTCAGTCAGTCACTCTCTGCAGCAATGACCCACCTAAGGGTACTTTCACACTAGCGGCATAGCTATCCAGCAGGCTGTTCGGCAGGTGAACAGCCTGCCGGATACGCCATGCCGCAAGTACCCATGCACTGCCGTGCTGCCACTCTGTCCCCATTGACTATAATGGGGTGGGGGCGGAGTGGCAGCACACGGGTACTTGCGGCATGGCGGATCCGGCAGGCTGTTCACCCGCCAGAACAGCCTGCCGGATAGCTATGCCGCTAGTGTAAAAGTACCCTAAGCCCATGAACAGCTGAGCAGCAATCCCAGCTCTAGTTTTTTACAGCCTGTGGGAACACGCTGGAATACCCTTTTAAGGTAAGTTTCCTCTCCTTCACCTCACAACTTATCTATACAGGTGCATCTCAGTAAATTAGAATGTCACCCAAACAGTAATTCAATCAAAAAAGTGAAACGTATATATTCTATAGATTCATTACACACAGAGTTATTTATTTCAAGCATTTATTTCTTTTTATATTGATGATTATGGCTTACAGCTACTGAAAACCCAAAAGTCAGTATCTCAGAAAATTTGAATATTATATAAGACCAATTTAAAAAAATGATTTATAATACAGAAATGTTGGCCTACTGAAAGGTATGTATAGTATATGCACTCAATACTTGGTCGTGGCTCCTTTTGCATTAATCACTGCATTAAAAGGGTTTTCCAAGATTTTTTACTGATGATCTATCCTCAGGATAGATCATCGGTATCTGATTGGTGTGGGTATGACACCCGGGAACCCTGCCGATCAGTGGTTTAGAGAAGGCAAGGGCACTCCTGTGAGCGATGTGGCCTTCTCTCTGCTTTTCCTAGGCTGAGTGACGACAAATTCATCAGTCACGTGGCCTAGGAGCAGATCAGCCCCATTCAAGTGGGTCGGCAACAGAGAGGTAGACAGAGAGGTAGACGGTAGTAGAGGATCAAGCAAGAGAGTAGTCGGGGACAATTCCGAGGTTGGCAGCAGTCGAGTTGGTTAGTAGTAGCAACAGAGGAACAGTGGTAGATACAGCAGGATCAAGTTCAGAAGAACAATAACCAGCGGCGGTCAGGTGCAAGAGGCTGGGCTTATAAAGAGGAAGTAGCAGGTGCATGGAATCACAGAGATTATAAGGCAAGGCTGGAACAAGGTAGATCAAAGAGTTCAGTAGAAGGAAAAGTCCAGAAGGGCTAGTAGTCTAGTGGCTAGAGCTACCTCCTGGGACATGGTCGGTCACGGGTTCGCATCCCGACACCACTTCTCTCCAAAAAAAACATCAGGGACAGATTGATCTTCTGCAGAAAGTATGGTGAATGGACTGCTGAGGACTGGGGCAAAGTCATATTCTCCGATAAAGCCTCTTTCCGATTGTTTGGGGCATCTGGAAAAAGGCTTGTCCGGAGAAGAAAAGGTGAGCGCTACCATCAGTCCTGTGTCATGCCAACAGTAAAGCATCCTGAGACCATTCATGTGTAGGGTTGCTTCTCATCCAAGGGAGTGGGCTCATTCACAATTTTGCCCAAAAACACAGCCATGAATGAAGAATGGTACCAAAACACCCTCCAACAGCAACTTCTTCCAACAATCCAACAACAGTTTGGTGAAGAACAATGCATTTTCCAGCACGATGGAGCACCGTGCTGTGGTGAAACCAACCTGGACACTGGGTGCTGGAGAAGTCTTGTTGCCGGCCTGCTGCCCCAGGATTATGGGCCCTCTCATCAGCCCATGCTAAGCTGAAACCCCATGGCGATGTGACTGTGTTTGTGGCATCTGAGCGCTGTTCGGATATATTGAGCGCTCGGATCCAAGCCATCTGGGGATAGGCTGAATGTGGGGGTCCTGTTCAGCATAATAGGAGTTATGTATATTTGTGTATTTTTGTGTCTTTTCACTAACATGCGCACAATGGAGTGGACTCTGTGACCTACTGCCAGCATGGCTTTCCGGCCCAAACCAGTTCCACAAAGACACTTTTTACTCATTTCTGAACCCCTGGTCTAACTCGTACCATTTTTGGATATGTTGTTCCCCTGAATGGATTGAGGATGAATATGTCATTTGTATTGAAATCCCATGCATAGCTTTGAAGTTATGAACGTTGTATAAAACTGTATATTTTCCTGCCAGTGATAATAAGTTCGTCCATTGTGTTTAGTAATTATATCACTGGCAGAGGGGAGGGAATGTGTACTCTGTGCGGGAGGGTCATTCCTTTGTTATTTTATGATTGGTTAATGTAGAAGTCCAGGGGGTATTCCTCTGGACTGAACATGTGAATAAAAAGAGGCTGTATGGGCCAGTACATGTGTTCTGCTTAACCCTCAAGCGAAGTGTCGTCTCGTTCTTGGGGGGAATTGGAGTGTATGCTGTTACAGTGCGACTGCCAGGAGTGTAAACCGTTCCTAGGGTTTTTCCTGTTCGGCTGTATACTGTTTCCGGTTCGGGAGTCTGGAGCATTCATGTGCTTGCAGTTCGGGAAATTGGTGCTTGCAGTAACTGCCGGTGTGTCAGAAAAGGAAATATCGCCTAAACAGAGTTGTGTGCGTAACGGTCCGTTACAATTGGTGGCAAGCGACAGGATCATTCCTACGGCCCAGAAGGACAGCTACAAGGCTACACCAGTTCCTGGATTACAACTTGAGGGCAGCGCTAGTACACGTACAGCGCCCCTATCAAAAAAAAAGGACTAAATTCAGCAGGGCAAGCATGGCGTCCAGCTACACTCAGGAGCAGTTGGACAGAGAGGTTAATGTGGTGCTGGCTGTATTTGGACCCAACCCCTCAGAGAGAGTCGTGCAGCTCGTGAAGAGGAAAATGGGAGAGTACCTGCAGTTTAAAGCAGGGTGGGCCAGGGGGGAGAGACCCCAGTGGCCGAGCGAGTCCCAGGGAGCTGAAGTTGCCGTCCTTCCTCCCCAGCAGCAGAGTGTGCCCTTAGGAGAGGAGACAGTCGGTCCCTCTTCCCAGCAGCCAAGTGGGGTACAGGGAGCTGAAGGTGCCGTCCTTCCTCCCCAGCGGCAGTGTGTGCCCTTAGGAGAGGAGACAGTCGGTCCCTCTTCCCAGCAGCCAAGTGGGGTACAGGGAGCTGAAGGTGCCGTCCTTCCTCCCCAGCGGCAGTGGGTACCCTTAGGAGAGGAGACAGTCGGTCCCTCTTCCCAGGAGCCAAGTGGGGTACAGGGAGCTGAAGGTGCCGTCCTTCCTCCCCAGCGGCAGTGTGTGCCCTTAGGAGAGGAGACAGTCGGTCCCTCTTCCCAGGAGCCAAGTGGGGTACAGGGAGCTGAAGGTGCCGTCCTTCCTCCCCAGCGGCAGTGCGTCCTGCAGGGAGCAGAGACAGTTGGTCTCACTCCCCAACAGCGGGACAATGTATCGAAAGGGGAGACAGTCGGTCCCCTTTCCAACAGCAGAGAGTATGTCAGGGAGAGGCACTTCTTACCACCTCTCCCCAGCAGCAGCTTATTTACCAAAGAGGAGACCTTATTCTCCTAGATGGGGCAGAGGGGACTGCGGTCTCTGCACCTGGGCTACAGGGGGTAGGGACAGTCGGTCCTGTCCCCCAGCAGCACGGAGGTTTGTCCAAAGGGGAGACAGTCGGTCTCCCCCTCCAGCAGCAGGACCAAGTCCAGGGGGAGGAGTCTACTATCCCCTCTTCCCAGCTAGGCTCCAACCAGGCTACTCCAGCTGAAGCGCGGGCACCAGGGCAGAGTACCACTGGCCTCTGCCCACTCAGCAACCCACAGATCCAGGAGACCAGTACCCAACACAGCCATGGTGGAGCCATTGGACAGAAACAGGCGACAAAGTTTCCCAGGTTCAGTAACCAAGTGTTGTGGGGGGGGGCTGCACTGCTGATTGTGTTTTGTGGGTGGGTTGCTGGACTAACCAAGGCACTAACCGACAGAAGATTAGGTACCTTGTTAGTCCTTTTGGAAAAGGGGAGAAATGTGGCGAAACCAACCTGGACACTGGGTGCTGGAGAAGTCTTGTTGCCGGCCTGCTGCCCCAGGATTATGGGCCCTCTCATCAGCCCATGCTAAGCTGAAACCCCATGGCGATGTGACTGTGTTTGTGGCATCTGAGCGCTGTTCGGATATATTGAGCGCTCGGATCCAAGCCATCTGGGGATAGGCTGAATGTGGGGGTCCTGTTCAGCATAATAGGAGTTATGTATATTTGTGTATTTTTGTGTCTTTTCACTAACATGCGCACAATGGAGTGGACTCTGTGACCTACTGCCAGCATGGCTTTCCGGCCCAAACCAGTTCCACAAAGACACTTTTTACTCATTTCTGAACCCCTGGTCTAACTCGTACCATTTTTGGATATGTTGTTCCCTGAATGGATTGATGATTAATATGTCATTTTTATTGAAATCCCATGCATAGTTTTGAAGTTAGGAACGTTGTATAAAACTGTATATTTTCCTGCCAGTGATAATAAGTTCGTCCATTGTGTTTAGTAATTATATCACTGGCAGAGGGGAGGAATGTGTACTCTGTGCGGGAGGGTCATTCCTTTGTTATTTTATGATTGGTTAATGTAGAAGTCCAGGGGTATTCCTCTGGACTGAACATGTGAATAAAAAGAGGCTGTATGGGCCAGTACATGTGTTCTGCTTAACCCTCAAGCGAAGTGTCGTCTCGTTCTTGGGGGGAATTGGAGTGTATGCGGTTACAGTGCGACTGCCAGGAGTGTAAACCGTTCCTAGGGTTTTTCCTGTTCGGCTGTATACTGTTTCCGGTTCGGGAGTCTGGAGCATTCATGTGCTTGCAGTTCGGGAAATTGGTGCTTGCAGTAACTGCCGGTGTGTCAGAAAAGGGAATATCGCCTAAACAGAGTTGTGTGCGTAACGGTCCGTTACAATTGGTGGCAAGCGACAGGATCATTCCTACGGCCCAGAAGGACAGCTACAAGGCTACACCAGTTCCTGGATTACAACTTGAGGGCAGCGCTAGTACACGTACAGCGCCCCTATCAAAAAAAAGGACTAAATTCAGCAGGGCAAGCATGGCGTCCAGCTACACTCAGGAGCAGTTGGACAGAGAGGTTAATGCGGTGCTGGCTGTATTTGGACCCAACCCCTCAGAGAGAGTCGTGCAGCTCGTGAAGAGGAAAATGGGAGAGTACCTGCAGTTTAAAGCAGGGTGGGCCAGGGGGGAGAGACCCCAGTGGCTGAGCGAGTCCCAGGGAGCTGAAGTTGCCATCCTTCCTCCCCAGCAGCAGAGTGTGCCCTTAGGAGAGGAGACAGTCGGTCCCTCTTCCCAGCAGCCAAGTGGGGTACAGGGAGCTGAAGGTGCCGTCCTTCCTCCCCAGCGGCAGTGTGTGCCCTTAGGAGAGGAGACAGTCGGTCCCTCTTCCCAGCAGCCAAGTGGGGTACAGGGAGCTGAAGGTGCCGTCCTTCCTCCCCAGCGGCAGTGGGTACCCTTAGGAGAGGAGACAGTCGGTCCCTCTTCCCAGGAGCCAAGTGGGGTACAGGGAGCTGAAGGTGCCGTCCTTCCTCCCCAGCGGCAGTGTGTGCCCTTAGGAGAGGAGACAGTCGGTCCCTCTTCCCAGGAGCCAAGTGGGGTACAGGGAGCTGAAGGTGCCGTCCTTCCTCCCCAGCGGCAGTGCGTCCTGCAGGGAGCAGAGACAGTTGGTCTCACTCCCCAACAGCGGGACAATGTATCGAAAGGGGAGACAGTCGGTCCCCCTTTCCAACAGCAGAGAGTATGTCAGGGAGAGGCACTTCTTACCACCTCTCCCCAGCAGCAGCTTATTTACCAAAGGGGAGACCTTATTCTCCTAGATGGGGCAGAGGGGACTGCGGTCTCTGCACCTGGGCTACAGGGGGTAGGGACAGTCGGTCCTGTCCCCCAGCAGCACGGAGGTTTGTCCAAAGGGGAGACAGTCGGTCTCCCCCTCCAGCAGCAGGACCAAGTCCAGGGGGAGGAGTCTACTATCCCCTCTTCCCAGCTAGGCTCCAACCAGGCTACTCCAGCTGAAGGCTGTATACTGTTTCCGGTTCGGGAGTCTGGAGCATTCATGTGCTTGCAGTTCGGGAAATTGGTGCTTGCAGTAACTGCCGGTGTGTCAGAAAAGGGAATATCGCCTAAACAGAGTTGTGTGCTTAACGGTCCGTTACACGTGCCATAAGGCAAAAGTGATAGCTAAATGGCTCGGGGACTAAAACGTTGACATTTTAGGTCCATGGCCTGGAAACTTCCCAGATCTTAATCCCATTGAGAACTTGTGGTCAATCCTCAAGACGCGGGTGGACAAACAAAAACCCACTAATTCTGACAAACTCCAAGAAGTGATTATGAAAGAATGGGTTGCTATCAGTCAGGAATTGGCCCAGAAGTTGATTGAGAGCATGCCCAGTCAAATTGCAGAAGTCCTGAAAAAGAAGGGCCAATACTGCAAATACTGACTCTTTGCATAAATGTCATGTAATTGTCGATAAAAGCCTTTGAAACGTATGAGGTGCATGTAATTCTATTTTACTACATCACAGAAACAACTGAAACAAAGATCTAAAAGCAGTTTAGCAGCAAACTTTGCGAAAACTAATATTTGCGTCATTCTCAAAACTTTTGGCCACGACTGTAGATATGGATTCAAGGTTTGTAAATTCAATTTACATTTGAACTAAATCTGTGTCAGCCACAGAGTGAATATTGATTCAAATAGAGATTATATTTGTTCTCAGAGTGTGAATCCACAAATATTAAAGTATCAAATATTTGGACTTTGAATGTTGACTAATGAGAATCCCTGAATGTAAAGGTGAAAGAGTGTGAATGATCTGTGAGGGACAAATGAATAAGTCCCTGATAAGGGATTCCAGTAGGTGTGACATCTTGTACATGGCGAGAAGAGCCTGCCTCCCTTAAGGAGACAGAAGATGGGAAAAAGTGTGTTTGAAAATCACAACCAACAGAAAATTTCCACGGTGAAAAAGTACTTTGAGGACGTGGTGGTCTTTGGAAATTAATAAGGAATGTAAAGGGAACCTTGCACGAAGAAGGGTGCTGAAAGGTGCTTTATCCTGGACATACCATTGACTCATCATGTGGTGCATTTGTGAATGAAACCAGGGGATCCCGTCATAGTGGTCACTTTTAGGGTGCTTTCACACTTGCATTTTTACTTTCCGGCGTAGAGATCCGTCGTCAGGTCTCTACGCCGGAAAGAAACTGATCAGGATTATCCCCATTCATTGTGAATGGAAAGAAATCCGTTCAGGATGCATCAGGATGTCTTTCGTTCAGTATGTGAACTTTTCTTTTTGGGACGTTGACAAAACCGCAGCATGCAGCGGATTTGTCTCCATTCAAAAATCCGGAAGACTTGCCGTAACGCCGGATCCATTACGCAGCAGTTCCGATCGGGGCCCTAGTGTAAGCTGGGGATCCGATCGGTTACCATGGCAGCCAGGGCGCTACTGAAGTCCTGGCTGCCATGGTAGGTACTCTGCAGCAGTGTACTTACCTGCACTGCGGCCCCGGGGCGCTCCTTCTTGACGTGACAGGTCCGGGCGGCGCATTGATATATGCGCTGCGGGGACCTGTGACATCATGAAGGAGAGCCCGGCGGCCGCAGCGCAGGTAAGTCCACTGCTGCGGAGTACCATGGCAGCCAGGACTTCAGAAGCGTCCTGGCTGCCATGGTAACCTGAAAGCATTTCAAAGACTGATCAGGATCCTTATCAGTCTTCAAATGCTTTCAGGCCACTTGCGTTCTGACGGATCCGGTGGGACGGAAATGCCTGCCGGATCCTCAGAACGCAAGTGTGAAAGCACCCTAAGAAAACAAAGTCAGGGACGACCAGAGGTACTTGGAGTAAAAGTGTGGCCTGAGTGTCTGTTGTGGAGAGAGAGGGATTACAGATTCAGAGGACAAAACTATAAAACTCGACTCTGTAGACTGAAAAGCATCCCCAAGAAAGTGGTAAAAAGATCTAGAGAAGGATAAAAGTAAGTTTAAGATGGTGTCACTATAGTACTGTGCGCAGTAATAGTTGTGATTCTTTTTGGCTGTGTTTTTTAAAATCTGGAAAGAGCAATTAAAGGGGCACCCAGTGCTGAGGTCTGCGTGTGGTCAGGGTGGTCTGCAGAGAAGTCCTGACAAAGTGTACCATAAGGACCATTGTATGAGGTAGGCGGACCTAGAGAAAGCCCGGCCGACAAGTTGTGTACATACTTAGGGCTTGGGGTGTAAAGTGCCTTGTAAGCCAGACCCAAGTCCTGTGATTGGACTGAGGTGGACCATGGGGACCTCACAGAATAATGCCTCATTCACACAGTCAGTGTTCGGTCAGTGATATCCATCAGTGATTTTGAGACAAAATGCGGTGTGGCTCTAAACACAGAACAGGTGCAAATCTTTCCTTTATACTTTGTGTCTGTGTAGCCTATACACCTGGTTTTGGCTCACAATCACTGATGGAAATACCGTAACAACTGGTGGCAAGCAGCGGGATCGTTCCTACAGCCAGAAGGACAGCAACAGAAGGCACCGTGGATTTTACAATTTGAGGGCAAAGCGTGTCCCAGTACAGCACCGGTATGGAACCACTAGTGGAGTATGATGAGGGTGTCATGGATGACCGAGATGCAGTCCGCAAAGGCATCTGGTACCAGGCACTGGGTATTGTGGAGTATCTGCGGGACGAGAGGCTCCCCAAGGACGAGCAGCGACAGCAGAAGCGAGTAGCCCTGCGGATGCCCTTCCTAGGAGAGCAGCCCCTGGAAGAGTGGGTAGACCTGAAGCACCTGGTAAGGCGGGAGATGTGGCTGGAAGATGCCTACCAGGCACTCTGGTGGTGTGAAGCTCGGTACCTACCCCGGACAGCCGAGCATGACATGCCAGAGGGAGAGGAGTTTGGGAGCCCTACACAAGCCCGGTTCAGGGACCTCTTTGAGTGGCGGGAGAGCAGGTATGACTAGGACGACACTCACAAAATTGAGCAAGACCTGGTCCACCTGGTGACCCGGGAGATGGAGCTGGAACAGGACTACCAGCAGCTGTTCCACTCCAGTGAGAGGGCTCAGCGAGAGAGCAGAGTGTCAGACCCAGGTCCAGAGCCCTTCAGCTGGGAGGATATTGTGGAGGTCTACTGGGAAGAACCCCAGGTGGCCGGTGGAGATGGGACCGAGGTCTCTCCACCGGTCCTGCAGGGAATTGGGAGCCCAGTCTCCATTCCCCAGCGGCAGGCTGAGTTACAGGGGGCAGAGACAGTCGGTCCTGTCTCCCAGCGGCAGAGTCAAGTGCAGGGAATTGGGAGCCCAGGCTCCATTTCCCATCGGCAGAGTGTCCAGCAGGGAATAGAGAGCCCAGTCTCCTTTCCCCAGCAGCAGGACACTATATTGGGAGCGGAGACAGACGGTCTCCCTCCCCAGAGGCTGGAAGTATGTATGGGAGAGGAGCTTGTTACCCCTCTCCCCAGCGGCAGGCTAAGTTACAGGGGCAGAGACAGTCGGTCCTGGCCCCCAGCAGCAGAGTGACTTACTGGGAGAGGAGAGCCTTGTCCTCCCTCCCCATCGGCAGAGAGTCCGGCAGGGAATAGAGAGCCCAGTCTCCTTTCCCCAGCAGCAGGACACTGTGTTGGGAGCGGAGACAGTCGGTCTCCCTCCCCAGCGACTGGAAGTATGTCTGGGAGAGAAGCTTGTTACCTGCTCTCCCCAGCGGCAGCCGGATTTTAAGGGAGTAGGGACAGTCGGTCCTGCTCCCCAGCGGCAGTATGTTTTGCAGGAGAGAAGAGCATCGTCTCCATTCCCCATCGGCCGTGTGATTTACAGGGAATTGGGAGCCCAGTCTCCATCCCCAGCGGCAGTTTAACGCACCAGGGGAGACAGTAAGCCCCACAACAGTGCAGATGGGACCGTGGTCTCTGCACTCACAGCACAGGGGGTAGGGACAGTCGGTCCTGTCCCCCAGCAACAGGGCCATTTAGCCAAAGGGGAGACAGTCGGTCTCCCCACAGCAGCATGGTGGTCTATCTAAAGGGGAGACAGTCAGTCTCTCCCTACAACAGCAGAGCTGTGTATCTAAAGGGGAGACAGTCGGTCTCCCCTACAACAACCAGGCTCCAACCAGGCTACTTCCGTGGTAGCGCTGGCACCAGGGCAGAGTACCGCTGGTCTCTGCCCACTCAGCAACCCACTCAGGCAGTCTACCAGTCCCCCACACAGCCGTAGTGAGGCACATGGACATGGACAGGTTTATCCCTTGCTCAGGTGTAGTAACGATTTATTGTGGGTGGGCTGTACTGCTGTTTCTGTTTTGTGGGTGGGCTGCTGGACTAACAAGGGCACTGACCGGCAGAAGGTCAGATACCCTGTTAGTCTGTTTGGAAAAGGGGAGATGTGTGGCGAAACCAAACTCGCCACTGAGTTTTGGAGGGGACAGATTGCCAGCCTCTTGCCCCAGGATTATGGGCCCTCTCATCAGCCCACGCTAAACTTAAACCCCATGGCGATTTGACTGTGTTTGTGGCATCTGAGCGCTGTTTGGATATATTGAGCGCTCAGATCCAAGCCATCTGGGGATATGCCAAGCCACCTGGCAACCCTAAGGAGAGCCCGGTTTGTCACCAGAACTCCAGAAAATGCCTTTGCACGCGCGATTTAGCGCAGGGCAAAGGAGAGCATGAACTGCTCCGATGCTCTTATCAGGGGGGCTGCCTGGGTGAAAATGGGGAAATGTCCGAGTTCAGCTTTGAACCCGGAAAACCCCTTTACAGTGCCATGTATACCACACGTATTTGAGGCAGGAAGAGCTCAAAAAGTGCTTGCCAGCAAGCAGACTTTTGTTTGAATTCTTAGGGTGTTGAAGTGCCCGAGAGCCAGACCTAAGGACTGTGGGATCACATGGGGCAGATTATGGGGAATCTGCTGGGTGGACTGTACAGGAACCTGAAAGATAAACCTGCCAGAGGGATTGTGACGGAAAAGAGAGATGCAGTGAAAGGGTGTGGCAAAAGGCTGGAATGCCGAAAGATGGAAGTTTGGACGTTGAAGAAAATGGATGACACAAGTTAAAGGGATACCCGAGGACGGCGATACAGATGAATATAGAGATAAACGCTTACACAACGGAAGCCCTCATCTCTTCCTGCCCTGCTGCGTAACCTCTCACGTCACGGGCCCCCTCCCGCACTGGGCCCCTGTGCAGCCGAAACGGCTGCGCAAGCGGTATGCCCGCCCCTGGTATGCCTGCTGAGAAGGCCATGCTGCCACCATGGACTCTACATAATGACTGTGACAATAAGTTTGTCAACCATCATCCAGACCTAGTAAATGTAGAAACTTTAGCTGGATTTCGGGAATACTGTAGGTTGTATTTCAGGTCTTATTCTATAGTTTATATATAATTAATGTAGAATTATTGTTTTGGCTTATTCCCAAACTATGCAAAAAGGCTAAGCATGTAGTACAATATCATCTAGGTGCAGAATGCAGGGTGAGAAGCTGATGACTGGTACTGCTACTCCTCCCAGGTATAATACTCTTTACATACAGGATACAGTTTGATGAATGGGTGAAGATTGGGCCAAGTTCCTCTATTGCCTTTAAAGTGGTAGTCTCCCTTCAGTAAGTGGCATTCATCATGTAGAGAAGGTTAATACACGCCACTTACTAATATACTGTTATTATCCATATTGCCTCCTTTGCTGGCTGGATTCATTTTTCCAGCACATTATACACTGCTCGTTTCCGTGGTTATGACCATCCTGCAATCCATCAGCGGTGGTCGTGCTTGCACACTATAGGTAAAAGCACTAGCCTATTTGAGCTCCCATGGTCGAGGCCACCAGAGAGGCTGGTGCTTTGTCCTTTACTGTGCAAGCACGACCACCACTGATGGTTTGCAGGATGGTCGTAACCCCGGAAACAAGCAGTGTATAATGTGATGGAAAAATGAATCCAGCCAGCAAAGGAGGCAGTATGGACAATAACAATACATTAGTAACTGGCTTGTAGTACCTTTCTCTACATAATAAATGCCACGTACTGAAGTGAGACAACCCCTTTAAGCGTACTGGAAAGTAGTTGACTGCAGATATTAATGGTGTCTCTATAATAGTTTTGGTTGCATGGGAACAATACACTAATAGACTGCATGTGTCATGTTTGCCACCAGATGTGGGATAGGCGGTTGAAAGAGCATAGGGAAATGAAGACTCATGGTAGAGAGGCACCTTGTCATTCTTGAATCCAGTAAACTGGTTTCGAGGTTTTTAGCGTATGGTTTATGGGAACTTTACAAAGTCTAGTACAAGTAGTAATGATCGGATCGATCATATATACCGTAGCAGAAGTAGGTTTTGGGGCATGAGAAAACTGTGCAAGAGGAGAAGGAAAGATGTTACAATCAGATATTTCTTACCAAAAGGCTTTGGTTCACATGGAGTTCTCTAAATTGTGGAAATGGTTGTTGGCCCCGTCTGGGGAAACAGGTGAAATCGGTAGTTCAGTCCTGACCTGGTGGCTAGCGCCAGGTAACAGAACCATCCACGATAGGGGGGATTTGTGAAGGAAACCATCCCTACTCCTCACGGTGGGCTCGCCTTCTTTCTCATACTCAGTTATTCTCCTGCTGAAGTTTGCATTGTGACATTATCGTTAGATGAGAATGGTCTGAACTCTAGGCTGAGAATTTTGTCTTTTCTTCTGTGAGAAACGTTGTAATAATTTCACTATTTTTTAGCCTAAAGCCACTATGATGTGCTGTTGGTATATAGGCTGAAATTAAACTGACGGTCATTTTATGGAGCACACCCCTCCCTGTGTCTCCGCGATGATTCCTTTTCCGAGCCGTTCGACTTAACCCTACATTTGGCCCCATCATTACATCAGTAGAGCTGATTATGCTTACACAGTTAACCCTTTGTGACAGAACCGCTCAATATTTTTAATACAGGCCAATTGAAAAAATTATTTTTAGCCAACAATGAGTAACATGCAACCATTAAAAAAAATTAATTCCCTCCGAAGGTGTACATAGCCTTTAAGAGCCCTCCAGCGACTATTCAGTAGAAAGCAACTGCCGAGGACGGGACAGGGGTAAGTACAGAGCAGTACACGGGACAGAGATCAGTACAGGGGACAGGGGTCAGTACAGGGCAGTGCACAGGACAGGAGTCAGTACAGGGCAGTACACGGGACAGGGGTCAGTACAGGGGTCAGTACAGGGCAGTACACAGGACAGGGGTAAGTACAGGGGACAGGGGGTAGTACAGGTCAGTACACGGGACAGGGGTCAGTACAGGGGACAGGTGTAAGTACAGGGGAGTACACAGGACAGGGGTCAGTACAGGGCAGTACACGGGACAGGGGTCAGTACAGGGCAGTACACGGGACAGGGGTCAGTACAGGGCAGTACACGGGACAGGGGTCAGTACAGGGCAGTACACGGGACAGGGGTAAGTACAGGACAGTACACGGGACAGGGGTAAGTACAGGGCAGTACACGGGACAGGGGTAAGTACAGGGGACAGGGGGTAGTACAGGGCAGTACACGGGACAGGGGTAAGTACAGGGGACAGGGGGTAAGTACAGGACAGTACAGGGGACAGGGGTAAGTACAGGGCAGTACACGGGACAGGGGTCAGTACAGGGGACAGGGGTCAGTACACGGGACAGGGGTCAGTACAGGGGACAGGGGTAAGTACAGGGGACAGGGGGTAGTACAGGGCAGTACACGGGACAGGGGTAAGTACAGGGGACAGGGGGTAGTACAGGGCAGTACACGGGACAGGGGTCAGTACAGGGCAGTACACAGGACAGGGGTCAGTACAGGGGACGGGGTAGTACAGGGCAGTACTCAGGACAGGGGTAAGTACAGGGCAGTACACGGGACAGGGGTCAGTACAGGGCAGTACACGGGACAGGGGTAAGTACAGGACAGTACAGGGGACAGGGGTCAGTACAGGGCAGTACACGGGACAGGGGTAAGTACAGGGCAGTACAGGGGACAGGGGTCAGTACAGGGCAGTACACGGGACAGGGGTCAGTACAGGGGACAGGGGTCAGTACAGGGCAGTACACGGGACAGGGGTAAGTACAGGGCAGTACAGGGGACAGGGGTCAGTACAGGGCAGTACACGGGACAGGGGTCAGTACAGGGGACAGGGGTCAGTACAGGGCAGTACACAGGACAGGGGTCAGTACAGGGCAGTACACGAGACAGGGGTCAGTACAGGGCAGTACAGGGGACAGGGGTCAGTACAGGTGACAGGGGGTAGTACAGGGCAGTACACAGGACAGGGGTAAGTACAGGACAGTACAGGGGACAGGGGTCAGTACAGGGCAGTACACGGGACAGGGGTAAGTACAGGGCAGTACACAGGACAGGGGTCAGTACAGGGGACGGGGTAGTACAGGGCAGTACTCAGGACAGGGGGCAGTACAGGGGACAGGGGTAAGTACAGGGCAGTACACGGGACAGGGGTCAGTACAGGGCAGTACACGGGACAGGGGTAAGTACAGGACAGTACAGGGGACAGGGGTCAGTACAGGGCAGTACACGGGACAGGGGTAAGTACAGGGCAGTACAGGTGACAGGGGTCAGTACAGGGCAGTACACGGGACAGGGGTCAGTACAGGGGACAGGGGTCAGTACAGGGCAGTACACAGGACAGGGGTAAGTACAGGACAGTACAGGGGACAGGGGTCAGTACAGGGCAGTACACGGGACAGGGGTCAGTACAGGGGACAGGGGTCAGTACAGGGCAGTACACAGGACAGGGGTCAGTACAGGGCAGTACACGAGACAGGGGTCAGTACAGGGCAGTACAGGGGACAGGGGTCAGTACAGGTGACAGGGGGTAGTACAGGGCAGTACACAGGACAGGGGGCAGTACACAGGACAGGGGTAAGTACAGGACAGTACAGGACAGGGGTCAGTACAGGGCAGTACAGGGACAGGGGTAAGTACAGGGCAGTACAAGGACAGGGGTCAGTACAGGGGACGGGGTAGTACAGGGCAGTACTCAGGAGCAGTGGGGCAGTAAGTACAGGGACAGGTACAGTACAGGACAGGGGTCAGTACAGGCAGCAGTACACGGGACAGGGGTACAGGGCAGTACAGGGACAGGGGTCAGTACAGGGCAGTACACAGGACAGGGGTCAGTACAGGGGACAGGGTCAGTACAGGGCAGTACCAGGACAGGGTCAGTACAGCAGGGACAGGGTCAGTACAGGGCAGTACAGGGGACAGGGTCAGTACAGGTGACAGGGGGTAGTACAGGGCAGTACACAGGACAGGGGTAAGTACAGGACAGTACAGGGGACAGGGGTCAGTACAGGGCAGTACACGGGACAGGGGTAAGTACAGGGCAGTACACAGGACAGGGGTCAGTACAGGGGATGGGGTAGTACAGGGCAGTACTCAGGACAGGGGGCAGTACAGGGGACAGGGGTAAGTACAGGGCAGTACACGGGACAGGGGTCAGTACAGGGCAGTACACGGGACAGGGGTAAGTACAGGACAGTACAGGGGACAGGGGTCAGTACAGGGCAGTACACGGGACAGGGGTAAGTACAGGGCAGTACAGGTGACAGGGGTCAGTACAGGGCAGTACATGTGACACGGGTCAGTACAGGGGACAGGGGGTAGTACAGGGCAGTACACAGGACAGGGGGCAGTACAGGGGACAGGGGTAAGTACAGGGCAGTACACAGGACAGGGGTAAGTACAGGACAGTACAGGGGACAGGGGTCAGTACAGGGCAGTACACGGGACAGGGGTCAGTACAGGGGACAGGGGTCAGTACAGGGCAGTACACAGGACAGGGGTAAGTACAGGACAGTACAGGGGACAGGGGTCAGTACAGGGCAGTACACGGGACAGGGGTCAGTACAGGGGACAGGGGTCAGTACAGGGCAGTACACAGGACAGGGTAAGTACAGGACAGTACAGGGGACAGGGGTCAGTACAGGGCAGTACACGGGACAGGGGTCAGTACAGGGGACAGGGGTCAGTACAGGGCAGTACACAGGACAGGGGTCAGTACAGGGCAGTACACGAGACAGGGGTCAGTACAGGGCAGTACAGGGGACAGGGGTCAGTACACGGGACAGGGGTCAGTACAGGTGACAGGGGGTAGTACAGGGCAGTACACAGGACAGGGGGCAGTACACAGGACAGGGGTAAGTACAGGACAGTACAGGGGACAGGGGTCAGTACAGGGCAGTACACGGGACAGGGGTAAGTACAGGACAGTACACGGGACAGGGGACAGGGGTCAGTACAGGGCAGTACACAGGACAGGGGTAAGTACAGGACAGTACAGGGGACAGGGGTCAGTACAGGGCAGTACACGGGACAGGGGTCAGTACAGGGGACAGGGGTCAGTACAGGGCAGTACACAGGACAGGGGTAAGTACAGGACAGTACAGGGGACAGGGGTCAGTACAGGGCAGTACACGGGACAGGGGTCAGTACAGGGCAGTACACGGGACAGGGGTCAGTACAGGTGACAGGGGGTAGTACAGGGCAGTACACAGGACAGGGGGCAGTACACAGGACAGGGGTACGTACAGGACAGTACAGGGGACAGGGGTCAGTACAGGGCAGTACACGGGACAGGGGGCAGTACAGGACAGTACAGGGGACAGGGTTCTGGCAGGTACAGTCCAGTTCTTCATTTCATGAGGCATCTGGTGACCACCTCTCTTCCTGGAGGCGGGGAGAGAATTAACCCCGCCCGCATTCAGCAGCCGCCCTTTCTCGGCAGCCCAGCCATTCAGGAAGAGAAGGCGTGGCCTTCCGGGTGTCATGTGACCGCGCTGTCTTGTGATCTGGTAGATGCAGGTGACCTGCGGGGCAGTGTGCTGGGTACCGCGACAGTGATGGCTCTGCGACTTCTTCCCGTCTTCTGCCTCGTCCTCCTCTCCCGGGGCGGCTGCGGTTACCCGCGCTTGCAGTTGCCGGAAGAGGGAGATGTGCTGGACACCGGCGCTCTGTTACTGGCGGCACAGGAGGAGTCCCCGTACGGCTCGCTGTGGCCGTTACCGCAGACTGTGGAGCTGTCCCCCGTTGTCTCCTACCTCCCCCCGGCTGAGTTTGAGATTGTGCACGGTGCAGGCTCCACCGCGGGGCCGGCGTGTTTGGTGCTGCAGGACGCCTTCCGGAGGTGAGTGCCCGGTGCTAGTGGTGACTGCAGCCTGCCGGACTACTACTCCCAGCATGCTTCTCCTGCTTCCTGTGGCTCTCTGGCAGTTGGTGGACTACAAATCCCAGCACGTTCTCACAACTGCAGGATTTCAGGGCATGCTCGGAGTTGTAGTCTTCCAGGAGCCGTGTATACACAGCAGATCACTTCCTGGACCATCCCTTTTTCTCTGCCCTGGCAGAAAAGACTTATAATATGCCATCATAATGGTGGCATCATGTGACCTGACAGCCACCCACTGGGGCATGTGAGGTAGGTACTGTATATGGACCATGTTCCCACAGGACTTGAATATGCATTGCGGTACAGTTGCAGCACTGCCCAACTTTAAAGGGGTTCTCCAGCTTTGGAACAATTATGCGGCATAGACCCCAAACCCCCCCCCTTTTTTTTTGCCACTTTGGGGATATGTTGCTGCTGCGGTGGCACGGATTGCCCCTCTCTTCTCTGCAAGTTGGCAAGCAGGGAGAGGGGTTGCCACAAAAGCGCAGGGAGCGGGTAAGTATTCTTCCATAAGTCTGGGAGGGGGCTGCAGAAAATTGTCTTAAAGCTGGAGAACCCCTTTAAGGCAGGGACGCTACAGGGATGTGGACCCGCTGTCTATCTCATTCTCACTTTGACAAGTGGAGATCAAATGTCTGTGTGCCCTTGCCAGGGACCGACTGGGAACTTAGGGGCCCCTAAAAGCAGGCAGGTCCAAATTAACAAAAGGTGGGGCAACACAAGTAGGCGGAGTCAACAATACAATGGTGCAAAATACTGTCCCAGCAGAACCAAATAACACAATCTACTTCCCCAAAAGCTGGCCACCTCCTGTCCTCCTCCGCCAGTTGTCTATGGAGCAGGGGGCATAGGAGGTGAGGTGCGGGCCACAGCAGTTACATTAAGGAGGGCATGTGCAGTAGCTGCCCGGGTACCTGAGTACCTGATTCTCGCAGCGTTAATTACTGTTGAGCGATCATTATGTAGCTGATCATCAGCAAAGAGGACGACTTGGGTGGCCCCCTGGGGCATCGGCTTATGGGGAAATTTCCCTGTAAGGTCTCTGGCCAGTCCGCCCCTGGCGCCTACATCTGCCCAGGTTACATGGAGCTGGTATCAGGGGAAGTCCTGACCCTAAATGTAGCCATGAGAGATGGTGGTATCTGCCGGTAGGGTGTGTCCTCTGCTGCTGGGCCTGTCAGGAGGTTTAGCCGGGCGCCCCCTCTGCCCGCCTCCCTTTCCCTGCACATGGCTCCTGGACAGGGTGACTGCTCTGTCTTTGTATGTTCATGGGCTTAGTATGTGGAAGTTTTGAGGAAGTCGCCAAGTGTACGTGGAAGCTGTTGTTTAGCTTGTGCTTTTTTTTTTTTTTTTCTGGTTAGGCCAGTTCCCCAAGCCTGTACACTTGGAAGGCGCTGGTGTACACCATTGTGTAGGGATCTGTCACCCACAGGGTCACATTGCAGAATATAAGGGCTGAGATGACCATAGGGTGTATTATGGCGCGGAAAAAATGAGTAGTTCCGCGCAGTCTCTACTTATGGTTAGTCAGTCATTGCATGTGATGTGCAATCTTACAGAAATCCTTCCTCATATATAGCAGCCAACCAATAATCTATAGAGGGGCACTCAGTATATCGTGACCACAGACCGGAATCGTATAAAAATCTTTATTCTCTAATGAAATGGCACATAAATCTCCTATAGTCAATGATACCTTTTACCACATTAAAATGCCAAAATTCATATTAATACATGCATCAGGATCAATTAATCGACGCCAATGAACATTAATATAAAACATCCAAACCCATCCATAAGAAAATTTCACGAGAAACGATATAAAATTGCAATATAGTTGCCACTTAATAAGGTTATAGTCCAGACCTTTCAAGAGAGTATAAATGCCCAATGCAAATTGGATACACTTCGCTTTCAATGTATAGTTGTAGTTCAAATACTTTGTCCAGCCCGCATATCTAGTTCATCACTTCCATGTGCAATCATCGTGGTAACAACTCAAAAAGCTGGACTTGATCATATATCAATACAAATCGCACTCACTCTGTATCATTCTGATAGTTCCCTTTACATATATTCAGAAGTATCGGTACTTTACCACTCCTTGGAAAGCCTTCGGCCGTCTGTGTATCTTCTCTCGCCCCCTTCTAGGACCTGCCGCGGCGTCCCACGTGGTCCTTTACGTCATCTGCCGTGGCGTCCCATGTGACGCGGGCTGTAGCTGATAGTTGCTCCGGCCGTCTCAAGGGATATCTGGATGATGCCAACTTTAGGTATCCACAATGGAGTTTTTATTATCCTTAGAGTGTGACTTGTTCTTTAAACAGTCTGTCTTTAAACCAGGGCTGTGGAGTCGGAGTCGAGGAGTCGGAGTCGGAGGCAATTTTGGGTACCTGGAGTCGGAGTCGGCAAAAAATGGACTGACTCCGACTCCTACTAGATTTAAATTGGAATAAAAAAAAAAGCAAGTTTAAATGTCCCAATTCAGATAAAGTTATAATTAATTACTTCTCTACTGTAAGAATAAAGGCCAATGCATGCAGTGCGTCACGTTACCGCTAAACAAAGACGTTAAGTGACCGTGAAGAAGCATGCTTTTCATATGCTTTACTATGCAGTTAAAGGGACACTGACAGGCTGATTTACCGGCTAAAGATATATCTGCTGGTATTCATCAGAGGATTAGGAATACAACTAGACGACTGTTACCCCCAGTTGAGGTTTACTTGTGTTTTAAAAACGTTTTAATCAATATGCAAATTCTCTACCTTTGTGCCCAAGGGGGCAGGCGCACATGTAGAGTACTGGCAGCACTAGACAGGACTAGGTAGCGAGGAGGAAGAGAGAAAGCTGGCACAGCCTCAGCATAGCCAGACGAGGCTGCTGCCAGCACTCTACACCTGCGCCTGCGCAGGAATTCAGCGTTCGGCTAGCCTGAAAAAAAAGGCCAGTGCAGTGAATAATAACGAGGGGAACGGCGCTAGGAAGCTGTACTTCGGGCGCGGCTGGGCACAAAGCCGCAGGAGACACTGCCCCATTGGGCACAAAGATAGTGAATTTGCATACAGATTAAAATGTTTTTTAAACACAAGTACAGTTTAACTGGGGGTAACATTAGTGTAGTTTTATTCCTAATTCTCTGATGAATACCAGTATATATATATATATCTTTAGCTGGAAAATCAGCCTGTCAGTGTCCCTTTAAGGAGCGGCAATACTTACACTTTCCATTGTCTTGTGGTCTGCTGTTACAGGGAACCCATGGTTATCCTAGCCTCTCACTGATAACTGATTAAGGACTGGAGTCACTTGTATAAGTGTAGGGAATGGATAGTCAATAGTTCAAGACTGAAGCTGTAAACCATTTGAAAAACTGCTATCATTCAGCTAAGGCTATAAAACATGTAAACTCAGATTGTTAGCTTAAATTTTAAACATGACTATGGGATTCTACTAGGAAAATCATGTTTTAAAATAAATGCCCCTTCCCCTGCCCCTTCCTGGATCCTCCCACTGCTCTATCTTCAGCAGAAGATCAGCACACAAAGGAGAAGGCAGCAGCTTCTGCTCAACTACCTCTCTGTGCTAGAGAAGATTAGAAGAACTTGGTGGAACAGCTTCGTATTTGCATATTAAATACAGAGGAGTCGAGGAGTCGGAGTCGGAAGTTTCAAAATCTGAGGAGTCGGAGTCGGACAATTTATCTACCGACTCCACAGCCCTGCTTTAAACTCTCACTACTGTTATGGCCCAGACGTGTTTCGGGTCGTACACATTCCCTTCCTCAGTGATAACAGCAGTGAGAGTTTGCATATATAGGTACCTTTAATTGATGAGACCATCATTTTGGCAAGTAGGAACTTTTTTTTTTTTTTTTTTATTCAGCCCTTGGGGAAATGTTACAGCCTTTCCTCAATGCCGAGTGATCCTCTAGGTGTCCAATACCTTTCTTCACTTTAGCAAGAGGTCCTATAAAAGGATATACGCATAGTGCTCACCGTGTTTATGGTATTAAAACAGGTTTTTATTGTACTTACAAGATTTAAGACTTCTTTCACATAAAATTTCATAAAACCTAATTTCCGCTGCAATTCACATATTGGATTGGATATCAGACTTCTTTATTTGTATTATGGCGGCATCAAAGCTGCCATATGTCAGAGCCATAAAGACCGCACTGCAGTGCTTCATTTCACTGTATGCAGGATTCACATGAGCACAATATGGACGTATATTACCTCTATATTCTGATCTGACACTTACTCTCAGCATTGTAGATCCCTGTGATGCTGAGAGTTCAGGTCCATTATAAACCCATGGAGTAATACTGACGGAATCTACACCCGCGTTATTCTCGTATGAACCTCATGTACTGCATGTCTGTTGGCGTCCACCCAGATCTGCCGCTCCCTATCACAAAGTTCAGATGTTATGTGATGATTCCCGTCTTGTATTAAGTCAAGGGACAGGGAATCGTCCACTGCTCTTTATGATGTTTTTATATCGTATTAAAGCTTAAAGGGCGTCTGTCAGCAGTCTGGTACCTATGAAACTGGCTGACCTGTTACGTGTGCGCTTGGTAGGGTTCTCACGATAACATTTTTATTCGATTTTGATACCATAAAAAAGTATTGTGATACTCTATCATTCAATATCGCGCCAAAAAAGCCGCGCGCATTCCACATTTTATGGAACGTCCGGCCTATAACAGAACAGTCCTATACTATTTATTTTTTTTTTTATTATTATTTTTTTATTTATTTTGCTTTCTATTTAATAACTATTAACTAGAGATGAGCGAACTTTAAAAAAAAGTTCGGCGTTCGGGTTGTGGTAACTCGTGCATCCCGTTATGGATTCCACTACACTATCGCGGCATATGGAATCCATAAGGGGTGGCTTCCACCAACCCGAACTGTTGAACAAATCGAGTGCTGAGCCACGCCCCCTGCACTGATCACATGACGGTGACGTCACCCCAGGTCCTTCGGCTGTTCAACAGTTTGGGTTGGTGGAAGCCGCCCCTTATGGATTCCATATGCCGCGATAGTCCGCGGTAGTGGAATCCATAACGGGATGCGCGAGTTACCACAACCTGAACGCCGAACTTTTTTTTTAAAGTTCGCTCATCTCTACTATTAACCCCTTAGCGGCTAGAACCTGGGATCTTTTAATCCTTTGTCCTGTTCACCCTAATAGAGCTCTATTAGGGTCCATTCACACGTCCGTGTGTGTTTTGCGGATCCGCAAAACACGGACATCGGCGATGTGCGTTCCGCAATTTGCGGACCGCACATCGCCGGCACTCTCATAGAAAATGCCTTTTTTTGTCCGCAATTGCGGACAAGAATAAGACATGTTCTATTTTTTTCGGGAACGCGATTTTCGGGAACGAAATTAATGGGTCCGCAATTCCGTTCCGCAAATGCGGAACAGAATTGCGGACGTGTGAATGGACCCTTAGGGTGAATAGGAGTTTACACTCTCCCTGCTGCCCTCTGCTTTGTGCCTCAGTAGCGTGCTGGCTGCCGTGGTAACCGATCGGGGGGGGGGGGCACACCAATGACTTTGATACTGGGGGGGTAACTAAACCATTAATACAAGTACAGGAGGCGGGTGTTGGCTGCAGAATCCCATAGCTGGCACCCGGCCTCTATGACAGGGAGCAGCGATCAGCGGCAGTTAACCCCTCAGGCGCTGCTTTTTAGTCAGTGTTCGCCAGTATTTTACATCAGTATTTGGAAGCCAAAACCAGGAATGGAACCTACATAAAGCCTCATTCACACGTCGGTGATTTACATCAGTAACTGTGAGCCAAAACCAGGATTGGAGGCTCCACAGAGATAAGGTATAACGGGAAGATCTGCTCCTGTTCCGTGTTCATAGCCGCACCTGGTTTTGGCTCGAAATCACTGATGGAAAACGCTGACCGAACACTGATGTGTGAATGAGGCAAAAGGCTGGTTTCACTGCATTGAACTGGCTGCGTGTGTCTGCTATCCTGACCTACGTAGCACTGACGGGTCGCATTGCATTATATTGATTTATGATGCTAGGTAACCCTTACAGTTCTGGAATGTATTGTATAACACTAAAGCCTCATTCACACGTCCGTGCTCAAATCCTTGAGCAGGTGGTCAGTAAAGCATCCATGAAGCTGTCCGTGTTGGGTCCGTGTGTCCGTTTTTTGCTGTCCATGTTACATCCATGTTTCACTGACACTGAACAGCTGAAAAATAATTTTTCTCTTAAAGATCCTTGAAACGCGGATGCAACACGGATTGCATCCGGGGTTTTCACGGATCCATAGAATATAATGGACATGATGGATCTGTGAACTCGGAACAAAATCGAGCATGCATCCGTGCTAAAAACACGAACTCACGGACCGTGCTAAAACACTGATGAATACACACATTAAGGCCTCGTGCACACAACCGTTGTTTTGATCTCTTCAATGGGGCTGCAAAAGATGCGGACAGCACACGGAGTTCATTCCGTGGCCGCGCAAAAAAAAATAGAGCATGTCCTATTCTTGTCTGTTTTGCGGACAAGAATAGGCATTTCTACAATGGGCCGCGTTTCGTTCCGCAGCTTCCGTGTTTCTCGGATTCGCAGTTTGCGGACCGCAAAACTCATACGGTCGTGTGCATGAGGCCTAAAATGAGTGGGGACGTGTGCTGTCCATGGACAACACATATAGCACACGTCCGTGAAACACTGCCGTGTGAATGAGGCGTAAGGGTTACATGCACACGACAGTATTTTTTTGCGGTCCGCAAAACGGGGTTCCGTTGTTTTGTGATCCGTGTCCGTTTTTGCTTCCGTTGTTTCCGTGTGTCTTCCGTGGTGTTTTTTTTTTTTTTTTTTTTTTTAGCGGACATGACCCAAAAGATATTACCAAAAGACAGGCTGACAAGTTGCCAAATGCCTGCCAAGGGATCCGCAAAAAAATGCGGACGCGGATGACACACGGATGGCCACCCTCATATTTTCACGGTCCTATTGACTTGAATGGGTCCTCGAACAGTTTTTCGCGGACAAGAGTAGGACAGGTTATATTTTTTTGATGGACTGGTATCACGGATGCGGAGGACAAACGGTGCATTTGCCGAGTTTTCCATAGACCCATTGAAAACCAATAGGTCCGCAGAAAATCACGAAAAACCGGCGCAATGGACATGGAATCAAACAACGGTCGTGTGCATGAGGCCTAAGGCTATGCAATCCCGTCAGTGCTGTCTGTGTAGGTCAGGACGGGAGCTCTCTCGTGTGAAACCAGTCTAAAAGTATAATGGAAAGATGTGCGCCTCTTCTGTGCTTCAGACCCTCTCCTGGTTTTGGCTTATCATTACTAATGAACAATACAGACCCTGCAGAGTGCAGGCTACTTTCATGGCTGCCTGGATTCTGCTGGATTTGCAGGTCAGTGGAGGTGAGTTCCCTCCTGCCTCAGGCCTGCAAGCTTATTATCCATTCAATCTTTCTTGCCAAGGGAGGTGTTCAGATAAATTATATGTTTGGTAATTGCTATTTACGCAGTTCTGTAAAATAATGGCGTCTGTTTATGAATAGCTGAGCTTATCATAAAGACATGCCAACATAGTTGATGACTTCTCATTATTCTCAGAGAAAGTATTACTGTGCACAGTGTGCAGTGAATAGGATAGCTCAGATGGCGGATTTTAATATACGGTACATGCCATAAAAATATTCTGTTTTTTTTTTTATGCACATTACTAGTGTTGAGTGAACTTGTTTTTTAAGTTCTGCGTCCAAAGTTCAGGTTATCAAAGAATCCCGTTATGGATTCCAAATTCCGTTATGGTCAGTGGTAGCGGAATCCATAATGGGATTCTTCGATAACCCGAACTTTGGACGCAGAACTTAAAACACAAGTTCGCCAAAAAAACACATTACGTTTTTGCCTCTCTGGCAGCGCCCCCTGCTGTCTACCCTCTTGGTCCACCTTCTCCTGCATTCCGATGTGGACTGACATGCTCAGTAACTTCCCTCCTCCCCTGCAGTACCCAGTAGCCAATGAGGTTTATCCGAGGCGCGATTATTGCTAATTGGAAATGTTTCTCATAGAGAAGCGGGTGAAGAAGCATCCATCCCCACTTCTAAATTCCAATACATATACCGTATAGCTATATCTTTCTAGACATTGGAGAATGGGGCGTTCATACAGTAGGCATTCCTGGACTTATGTCGGGGACTGTTTTCTAAGCAGGAGATGAAGGGGTTAATAAGCTGATTGCAATGCTTCCTGGGAGATGCAAGTGCTTGACTGTCCCATGTGACAAGCTGCTGGCAACCTACGAAAAGAGAAGAGTCCTCCAGGTAAGGGCTTATGCACGCGAATGTGCCAGCTGTGCCCGTATCGTAGCCGGCGGGTCCACAATATATGAGCATCAGCCGTGTGCGCACCGTATCACGGAAGCGGACCCGTTCACTTGAATGGGTCTGCAATCTGGAAGATATGCAGTGGAAGGCCACTGAAGCACTACTGTGGCATTTCATTCCATGCCTCCACACCAGGAAAAAAAAAATGCTGTATTTTTTGCAGTGCGGACAGATAGTGGAGCAGAGCCCTTGCAGTGGGGACCGCGATTTGCGTCCTAAGTGAGGGGGGCAAAAAAAATTACATTTGTGGAATAAGCCGTTTAAGGCAGGGCTGGCCAACCTGCGGCTCTCCAGCTGTTGTAAAACTACAACTCCCATCATGCCCTGCTGTAGGCTGATGGCTGTAGGCAGACTGGGCATGCTGGGAGATGTAGTTTTGCAACACCTGGAGAGCCGCAGGTTGGCCAGCCCTGGTTTAAGGGGTCTGATGGTGCAGATCTGAAAAATAATTAAAAAAAAAATCCCTAAAAAGCTATTTGTACTAACAAATTTCAAGGCCAAAACCCTTATTTACGGGTTAATTACAGAATTCAGATGTTGCAGCATACAAAATCTTCTACCTGAGGCAGCACTGTCTTGTTTAGGGCCTGTGGAAAAACTAGACATTCCAGCTTTTGGTTTTCTCTTCTGCACCCAATACCTCGCCCAAACCTTGCTTCTGTAAGGGCTCATGCAAACACACACACTTTTTTTTTTTCCGTGTCTAAACTTTTTTTTTTTTTTTTTTTGGGGCAGCCCGTATGTTGAACAATTCACTTCATTGGGGGCGCAAAAAATAGAAATGACTGTGTGTGCATTCCATGTCCGTTTGTCCGCATGGCCATTCTGCAAAAAAGTAGAACATGTCCTTTTAACAAATTGCGGTCCGCAGTGGACGGTCACCCACCATAGAACTGCCGTATCTGGATGCAGGACCCATTCACTTGAATGGGGTCCACGGTCCGCACAGCAAAAAAAAAGTAGTGCATGCACTACTTTTTTACGGTGGAGAGGCACAGACAGAAAACCCACAGAAAAACTATGTAGTGGTTCCGCACCTTCTAGATTGCAGACCCATTGGAACTGCCTTAGGGAATGGAGTACTTCCTTCATGATGTGCTAATAGAAGGGGGAATAAGGTTTTTTAGTTTGGGGGGGGGGGGGTCTTTATTGTGACTCAGTTGTGGTTCAGAACATTGCAAGTGGGGGCCCCGTCCATCTATTACAGTCCTATAACAGATCAGGGCACATGAACAGGTGTTGTCGAAGTCCTCTTTTAACCACTTGCCGCCACGCTAACGCCGATGGGCGTCAGCGCGCGGCTCTCTCAGGTCTCACTGCCGCCTATCGGCGTCATCTCGTGAGACCCGAGATTTCACATGAGCGCGCGCGTCGTGCGTGCGCGTTCATGTGATCGGGCCGGGACAACTGAAACTACAGCCTGCCAGCGCTGATCATGCGCTGGCAGGCTGTAGATGCTTGAAAAAACGCATTTAAATCGCATATCAGGCGCTGTTTTTAAACAGCGTCTGATATGCCTGCTATCTGCTCGTCTGGTGGTCCCTTTGTTTGGGACCACCAGAGAAGCTATAGGAAAAGTGCACCAATCACTACACACACACCCCCTCCACCCCCATCACTGATTAACCCCTGATCACCCATGTCACCCCCTGATCACCCCTGTCACCCCCTGTCACTAATCACCCCCTACAGGCTCATTCAGGCGTCCGTATGTGTTTAGCGGATCCATGGATCTGCGGATCCATGGATCTGCGGATCCGAAAATACGGACACCGGCAATGCGCTTTCCGCATTTTGCAGATCCGCACAGAACTATATAGAAAATGCTTTTTCTTGTCCGCAGTGCGGACAAGAATAGGACATGTTCTATATTTTTGCGGAGCGGAAGTGCAGACCCGGAGCGCGGATCCGTAATTCCGGATCCGAGCGGGACAAAGTCTGTCCCCATAGAAATGAATAGGTCCGCAATTCCGTTCCGCAAACAGAATTTCGGATGTGTGAATGGGGCATAAGGGTCCCGTTATCACCGCCAGTTAGTTAGCTACTTGTTAGTTAGCTAGCGCCCACCGCACACGCAGTCACTGATTTTGGCAGAGATTTTTTCATCCACATTGACCGATCGCGAATGAAAAAATCTGTGCCGTTCATTATTTTTTTTTTTCAGCGCAGCGGCTGAACGGAAAAAAATCTCATTACCCGTATGCTCAATATAAGGAGAATCGCAGAAACTCCTAATGCTGGCCATACGTGTAATGATTGCGGAGACCCTCAAATGCCAGGACAGTATAAATACCCCACATGTGACCCCATTTTAGAAAGAAGACACCCCAAGGTATTCCGTGAGGGGTATGGTGAGTTCATGTAAAATTTTATTTTTGTCACAAGTTAGTGGAATATGAGACTTTGTAAAAAAAAAATATATATATATATATATATATATATCAATTTCCGCTAACTTGTGTCAAAAATTTTTTTCTCGTGAACTCGCCATACCCCTCACAGAATACCTTGGGGTGTCTTCTTTCCACAATGAGGTCACATGTGAGGTATTACTGCCCTGGCATTTTAGGAGTGCTAAAGTGTGAGAATCCAAATGCGTAAAAATGGCCTGTGAAATCCTAAAGGTACTCATGGGAATTTGGGCCCTTTGCGCATCTTGGCTGCAAAAAGTGTCACTCATGTGGTATCGCCGTACTCAGGAGAAGTAGGGCAATGTGCTTTGGGGTGTATTTTTACATATACCCATACTGGGTGTGAAACATCTCTGTAAATGACAACTTTTTAAAAAATTTTATTCAAAGTTGGCAATTTACAGAGATATTTCTCTCACCCAGCATGGGTATATGTAAAAATACACCCAAACACATGCCCTACCTCTCCTGAGTACGGCATACCCATGATGACACTTTGCAGCCAAGATGCGAAAGGCCAAATTCAATGAGTACCTTTTAGGAGGGCATTTTTACGCATTTTTCTTCTCACGCTTTAGGGCCCCTAAAATGCCAGGGCAGTATAAATACCCCACATGTGACCCCATTTTGGAAAGAAGACACCCCAAGGTATTCGCTGAGGGGCATAATGAGTCCATGAAAAATTAAACTTTTTGTCAAAAGTTAGCGGAAAGGGAGACTTTGTGAGAAAAACAATAAAAAATCAATTTCCACTAACTTGTGCCAAAAATTTTTTTCTATGAACTCGCCATGCCCCTCATGGAATACCTTGGGGTGTCTTCTTTCAAAATGAGGTCACATGTGGTGTTATCTGCCCTGGCATTTAGAGGCCCTAAAGCATGAGAAGAAAATGCGTAAAAATGCCCTCCTAAAAGGTACTCATTGGAATTTGGGCCCCTTTGCGCATCTTGGCTGCAAAAAGTGTCACTCATGTGGTATCGCCGTACTCAGGAGAAGTAGGGCAATGTGTTTTGGGGTGTATTTTTACATATACCCATGCTGGGTGAGAGAAATATCTCTGTAAACTGACAACTTTGTATAAAAAAATTTAAAAAGTTGTCGTTTACAGCGATATTTCTCACACACAGTATGGGTATATGTAAAATACACCCCAAACCATTGCCTACTTCTCCTGAGTGCTGGCATACCATGAGTGACACTTTGCAGCCAGATGCGCAAAGGCCTAAACTAATGAGTACCTTTAGGATTTCACAGGGCATTTTCGCATTTGAATTCTCACGCTTTAGGATTCCCTAAAATGCCAGGGCAGTATAAATACCCCACATGTGACCCCATTTTGGAAAGAAGACACCCCAAGGTATTCCGTGAGGGGCATGGCGAGTTCACAGAATTTTTTTTTGGCACAAGTTAGCGGAAATTGATATATTTTTATTTTTTTATTTTGTTTTTACAAAGTCTCATATTCCACTAACTTGTGACAAAAAATAAAATTTTACATGAACTCACCATACCCCTCACGGAATACCTTGGGGTGTCTTCGTTCTAAAATGGGGTCACATGTGGGGTATTTATACTGTCCTGGCATTTTAGGGGCCCCTAAAGGGTGAGAAGAAGTCTGGAATCCAAATGCGTAAAAATGCCCTGTGAAATCCTAAAGGTACTCATTGGAATTAGGGCCCCTTTGCGCACCCAGGCTGCAAAAAAGTGTCACACATGTGGTATCGCCGTACTCAGGAGAAGTGGGGCAATGTGTTTTGGGGTGTATTTTTATATATACCCCTGCTGGGTGTGAGAAATATCTCTGTAAACAACAATTTTTAAATTTTTTTATACAAAGTTGTCAGTTTACAGAGATATTTCTCTCACCCAACATAGGTATATGTAAAATACACCCCAAACTGCCTACTTCTCCTGATGCAGCGATACCACATGGTGACACTTTTGCAGCCTGAGTGCACAAGGGGCCCTAAAACCAATGAGTACCTTTAGCTTTACATGGCGGCTCACAATTTAGCCCCGCCCAAAATGCCAGAACAGTACAAACACCCCACAAATGACCCCATTTCGGAAAGTAGACACCCCAAGGTATTCACTGAGGGGCATAATGAGCCCGTATGAGATTTTTTTTTTTGCCAGAAGTTAGCAGAAATGGAAACTTTATTATTATTTTTTTCCTCAGAAAGTGTCATTTTCCGCTAACTTGTGAAAAAAATGAAATGATACATGAACTCACCAAGCCCCTCCGCGAATACTTTGGGGTGTCTTCTTTCTAAAATGGTGTCATTTGGGGGTATTTATACTATCCTGGCATTCTAGCACCTGAAGAAACATGACAGGCGCTCAGAAAGTCAGAGCTGCTTCAAAATGCCGAAATTCACTTTTTGCACCATAGTTTGTAAACGCTATAACTTTTACCCAAACCAATAAATATACACTTATTGGACTTTTTTTTATCAAAGACATGTAGAACAATACATTTAGAGAAAATTTATATAGAAATGTAGTTTTTAAAAAAATTTTACAACAGAAAGTGAAAAATGTCATTTTTTTGCAAAAATGTCGTTAAATTTTTATTAATAGCAAAAAAAGTAAAAATGTCAGCAACAATGAAATACCACCAAATGAAAGCTCTATTAGTGAGAAGAAAAGGAGGTAAAATTCATTTGGGTGGTAAGTTGCATGACGGAGCAATAAACGGTGAAAGTAGTGTAGTGCGGATTTGTAAAAAAGGGCCTGGTCACTAGGGGGGTATAAACCTGTGGTCTTCAAGTGGTTAAGCTGTCTGCCTCTCCAGGATGTTGTTTGCTTGTGTTACTGTGTGACAGATTTCAGTCTACAGTTTATTTTTCTTGGCTTACTGCTGTGTTGGTCCTTTGGTTTGGTCGGTATGTTTACGGTTTTCATTCCTGTATATACATAGGAAGACTCATAGTTGGGAAACCGTTCAGCTCAGGGCAGAGGCTTGCATCACATGTGACAGGAACAGAACCTGAAAAACAGCTTTACCTTTAGAAAACACTACTAGAAATGATGCAAGTATTTTTCAGTATTGCTTTATTACAGATAAGATCGTCTATTCTTAGTTATTTACCACATTTTATGATTATTTTTTTAATTTACATGGCACTAACATGCTGCGCTGTACAGAGACTGTCCTGATTGGGGCTCACAATCTAAATTCCATATGAGCCTGTCCATATGCTGCCCTCAGTCGGGTTTAAACCCAGAGCCCAAGCGCTACAGGCAACCCTGCTAACCAATCATCACTACATTGCCCAATAGCCATTTCTCACCAATCTGAATAGGTGTCTTTGCTGGGGTCTCCTCTGCTGGGACCCCTGTGCTCACTACATGACCGTCAGGAGGAGGAGTTTAAATGGAGCCATCCAGCATCTTCGCGACTACTTAATTTGTCTATGTGACTCTCCAAAAAGGGTAAGTACTGATCTTGACTGTATCCGGCAGTCCATCCTCCCGATGCTCCATTTAACTTTTCATTTTAGAGGAGGAACGGGAACTTGGAACCCCCATTTCTGGTGATCATGGGTGTCCCACCAATCAGACATTTATAGCCTATCCTGTGTGGGTAGAACATGTTCTATTTTTTATTTTATTTTTTCTCCCTAGTGCTTCCGTGGGGCTCCGTGTCTCCTTTCCGCACCGCACCTTCCAGATTCCGGACCCATTCAAGTAAATGGATGGGTCTGCATCCATGATGTGGTGCACAAATGACCGGTGCCCGTATCCTGAAGACCTGCTGTTTGTGGCCTGCAATACGGGTACCGGGCAACAATGCTCGTTTGCATGGGCCCATACACGGTGGTTTTTCAGCGTGAAAATCCACATGGAAAAAACACACACAATCCGCACTGTGTGCAGCCACCCTAACGATTTATCTGGGACTACAAAATTGCTGACCTGTTCTAAGGATACCTACCTTTTGATAGAGGCTGTGCCTGATACTGCACCTCAGTGTCATTCACTTGACTGGGATTGAGCGGGCAGTGGACAGCAATATCGGGTACAGTCTCTACCTAAAAGTAAGTATCCTTGAGCTAAAATTGGTATTCTCCGGACATTGGTACACCAAAATGCGTGCCTGGGTGGTGCCATCTCTGGTGACACATACCAATGGGTAAGTCGGTGTTGCATTTTCATATTTGATAAGTACTGAGCGGTTCATTTAATGTCTCTTACTTACTGACCAACAATATATGCACCTTGCCCGTGCAATATTTTTGACTAAGTTACTATTTATCTTTTTGACTTTTTTTCCATATGGTATTGTGCCAGCGATCACACTTTTTCTGCTACTTCTCCTTGTATCATTTACATAATAAATAATGAAGACCGAATTATATTATGCTATGGGTATATGATGGCTCATTTTTCTATGTAGGTGTAATATTCCCAGATAACTCCTCTAATTCTCATTTAAAAGGGTTTTCTAAAATTGCGTAGGTCATCAGTATCCGATCCGTGGGAGTCCGACACCCGTCACCCCCGCCGATCAGCAGCTTGAGAAGGCACCGGCACTCCTGTGAGTACCGCTGCCTCCTTCGCGCTCATGAAGCACAGCCCTGTACATTGTATAGTGCCGGCACTTGGTATCGTGCTTAGCCCCATTCACTTTTATGGGCCTGAGCTTCTCCTAGGCCACGTTACCGATGAATGCTTCCTCGTTGGGCCTAGGAAAAGCTATGAGAAGGCTGTGGTGCACACAGGAGCATCGGTGCCTTCTCGTCCCAGTATCGGACCCCCACCAATCAGATACTGATGACCTGGAGAAACGGGAGGTTATCAAACTGGTTTAAAGTAGAACGGGCTTAGTTGCCAATCAGATTACACCTTTCATTTTATGACGGCTCCTTTGAACGGAGGAATCTGATTGGTTGCTATGGGCAACTAAACCAGTTCTACTTTACACCAGTTTGATAAATGATCCCCCAGATGTTTACAGCTTCCACTGGGCTTGTTTTCATCTACCTCTTCCTTGATATTTAGCAATAAGTGGGTTGGAGGGGCCGGGGAAAGCAGAATGAGGACTCCTTATTGCTGTTGTGTAGGTCTTTAGTGTAACAGTATTTTCTTTTTATAGATATTATGAATATATTTTTGGATACTCTCCATGGAAGAACAGTGCTGTAAAGGATGTAGGTCCATCATCTGGGAGGTTGGTCCAGCTTCAGGTTATTCTTACTTCTGAAGATAACGAATGTTCTATGCATCCCCACGTCAAATCAGACGAGTCTTGTAAGTAATGTATGTCTACCACTAACTTGAATCCACTTGGTGGGATGCTGTATAAAACACAGTCGCTTGTAATGGGGAAAGTTTGAACTTTGTAATTTTTTTTAAATTACGCTTTGTACATAGTACAACTCCTATGCAGAGCTATGTGTCTCCATGGTTACAGACTACAAACAAGCCCTATTTGTAGTCAGTGGTTCCTTCTCACTGGCCCTTCATAAGTGGGCGTGGTGTGAGCAGGGAAGGGAACGGTCTGGCAGGCCTGTCTCATTTAGCATTTTCTACGCCTGTTTCAGGCATAGAAGAAGGTCTAAATGTAAGACGGCTAGGAAACTGTCTTACATTTAGAGGCGGTGCTGGATACGCCGAAAGTTATGAGGCCGGAGCCTCTTCATAACTCCAGCGGATCCACCTCCTTCAGTGGAATTGGGCTGATCTGTAATGATGGACACAGCCCATGGACAGGAGTGATGGTGTTCCTGCTGCTATGTTTTAATTTTCTTATGCAACATTGTTTTCTAACTCACTTCAGACTGACGGCAGTCCAAGAAGCTAACATCTGGGGACTTCCTTGCAGGGTCCTCACTTGTAAGGCCTCATGCACACGACAGTATTTTTTAGCGGTCCGCAAAACGGGGTTCCGTTGTTCCGTGATCCATGTCAGTTTTTGCTTCCGTTGTGTTTCCGTGTGTCTTCCGTTTTTTTTTTTTTAGCGGACATGACCCAAAAGATTTTACCAAAAGACAGGCTGATCATTTTTGCCAAGTGCCTGCCAAGGGATCCGCAAAAAAACGGACGCGGAACGCGGATGGCCAGCCGCATTTTTTCACGGTCCCATTGACTTGAATGGGTCCGTGAACCGTTTTTCACGGACAAGAATAGGACAGGTTATATTTTTTTGACGGACTGGGACCACGGACGCGGAGGACAAACGGTGCATTTGCCGAGTTTTCCACGGACCCATTGAAAACCAATGGGTCCGCAAAAAATCACGAAAAACGGCACAACGGACACGGAATCAAACAACGGTCGTGTGCATGGGGCCTAAAGCTGATTCAGACTAGGTTCACTCTGCAGACTAGCACTAGTATGCCTGTCAATGCTGTGGAACCCAACTGGCCCCGGTATAAGTAAGAGGGGCTGTTGGGTATGGACTATTTTAGCTGCCCACTTTCTACCTGTAAAATGGAGGGTGTCTAAATGACAAATGTGTTCCTTTCATGCAGTCCAAGGAGGTAAATCCTGCCTCCTAGACCTTCTGAGACTGGGGTGGTGGGAGTGAAATGTGAGTGCAGTTAAATGTAGCGGAGCAGTACTCTTTATTTCTGTTTCCTTATGGGCTTCCCATCTTCTTTGTAGACAAACTCGTAATTGATGAGGATGGAGCTGTGTTACAGGCCAGTCAGGTCTGGGGTGCCCTACGAGGTAAGTCTTTTAAGTAGGTCCATTGTTAATTGCTCTGATGACCTTTTTATGGTCCTGACAAATATACATAAATTTATTTTTGAAAAGTGTTCTTCCAGGGATAGTCTGCCACTTTATCTAACATCTGACCATCTGATTGGTCATGCAGGGTGGAACGGTTGCCAAAGTTTGGTGCACTGGTCCCAATCTGATTAATATTATACTCTCCAAGGAACGTATGGTTATCTTGGCAACTGTATCGCCCAGCATGCAGTTGCATCTCTCCACTCCCGATGTTGGATTGAGTGAAAACTGCGCTACCCCTGTCCATATCTCAGTCCACTTGACTTTTTTTCTTTCTTTCTTTAAAGGTCTGGAGACCTTCAGCCAACTAGTCTATGAGGATGCTGCTGGTCTGGTAAGTCAATGAGTTCAATATTGTGTTCTGGATATATCGATTGACTTGGATAAATATCTTGAATGCTATTAAAAGAGGTTTCACCCCCCGAGGAAAAGTCTTTCATTGTGATGACAATAGCAAAATGTTTTAGGCAGGTATGGAAAAATGATCCAGAGTAAGAATGCTTTCAAATATGGAAACGTTAATGGTTTATTTTTATCAGTTAACAAAATGCAAAGTGAATAAACAAAAGAGAAACCTAAATCCAGTCAATAAGTGGTATGACCACTTTTTGCCTTCAGAACGCCATCAAGTCTTCTAGGTACACATTCACTAAGTTTTTGAAGAAATTCAGCAGTGAGCTTGTTCCCAACATCTTGGAGGCTAACCACAGATCTTCTGTGGATGCAGGCTTGCCCAGATCCTTCTGTCTCTTTGGCTTTCGGTTTGGCCTCGTGCAGATGACAGCATTTTTGTTTCACATCCGATCCGCTTTATAATTGGGCCACACTAGATGAGGACAGCACACCGTCTGCTGTCCATATCCGTATGTCTGTTCCATGACCCCCACAAACATAGACCGTGTCGTATTCTTGTTAGTTTTGCAGACAAGAATAGTACATTTCTACAGGGCTTTGAAAGAAAAACAGCAGCATGTACACAGCCAGTATCAGTGTCTTGCGCATGGGCGTAGCTATAGGGGGTGCAGAGGTAGCAGTTGCTACCGGGCCCAGGAGCCTGAGGGGGCCCGAAGACCCTTGTGGTGCATAAGAAGACACACAAAGCACTGAGGGAAGGGGGCCCCAAGCTGAGCTCTTGCACCAGGGCCCATGAGCCGTTAGCTACGCTCCTGGGACTCTTGCGTATGTGCAATTTGTGGAGAGCAGAACGGGTACAGTCATGTGCATGAGGCCTTAATCGCACACCTAACTATTAGGGATGTCCCGATACCATTTTTTTAAGACAGAGTACGAGTACCGATACTTTTATTTAAGTACTCGCCGATACCAATTACCAATACAAATTTTAACAATAAAGCCTCTCAGCTCCAGCCTCTCCCTCTCATCAGCCCCTCAGCCTCTTCCTCTCATTAGCCCCCCCACAGTATTAAAATCATTGGCGGCAGCGTGCCCTCCTCGTCATTGGTGGCAGTGCAGGGGAGGGGGGGGGTTGAGAGCGCACTGCGCCACCAATGCAAATTGAAACATACCCGGCCTCTGAAAGGGCTGCGATCGGCGCAATTAATCCCTCAACCTCAGGGGTTAGTTGTGCGGATCGCAGCCCTTTCAGAGGTCGGGTGTCAGGAATGTGAATCACAGGGAACAGAATGGAGCCGCCTGCCACACAGAGGACCCGCCGACATGCAGCATTCCCAGAGCGCCGCTGCACTGCCTTCCGGTATCGGGGGACATTTGCACGAGTACAAGTACTCGGCAAATGTCCAGTATCGGTACCGAAACCAATACTGGTATCTGTATTGGGACATCCCTACTAACTATGATCTTACACTTTCACACAGTATGGGATTTTGTATCTGGAAGAATTGATGCTGTTCTGAAGTTTAAAGGATGATCACACCAAATAATCATTGGATTTAGATTTCTCTTTATTCACTTAGCATTTTATAATTGATAAAAATAAACTACTTAACACTTAACCTAGTAACATAGTTTATAAGGCTGAAAAAATGCATCCATTCAGTTCAGCCTGTTATCCTGCAAGTTGATCCAGAGGAAGTCAAAAAGCCCCATGGGGTGGAAGACAATTTTTCTCATTGGAGTCGGGAAGGGATTTTTCCCCCTAAAATCAGGCAATCGGAATAACTCCCTGGATCAACGACCCCTCCAGAATTCTAATAACTATAATCTGTAATATTATTACACTCCAGAAATGCATCCAGGCCCCTCTTGAACTTTTCTTTTTTTTTTCCTATTCTTACTTTGCAGCATTTTTTCACACCTGCCTAAAACTTAGGGTACTGTCACACTAGCGTCAAAGTTTTCCGTCATTGAGTTCCGTCCCCGGGGCTCAATAACGGGGAAAAAACTGATCAGTTTTATCCTAATGCATTCTGAATGGAAAGCAATCCTTTCAGTTTGCATTAAACTGGCATCAGTTCAATCCATTCACGTTTTTTGGATGCAGATAAAGGCGCAGCATGTTGTATTTTTAGCTCCGTCCAAAAATGCCGAAACACTTGACGGAATGATTAATCTGCCATTAATTTCCATTGAAATGTATTAAGGGCGGATCCGACATTGAAAATTGACGCACTAATGGATCCATTCTTCCACTCTGCGCATGCGCAGACCTTTAAAAATGGTAAAATGATAAATAACGGATCCGTTTTTACAGATGACAACGGAAAGACGGATCAGTTATTTCAAAACAATTGTCAAACAGATCTGTTTGCAAATGAAATCTGTTGAAAGTACCCTTATACAGTGCTTTGTGTGTGTATAAAATATAAAATAATGTGTGTATGTATGTGTGTGTGTATATGTGTGTGTGTGTATATATATATATATATATATATATATATATATATATATTTATTATAAAATTAGGGCTGCAGCTAAAAATTATTTGAATAATCGATTAGTTGTCGATTTAATTCATCGATTTTAATCGGGAAAAATGACAAAGGGGTTTATATGATTTTACTTGAAAAATTATGTACAAAGGCCTTATTTAAAACAATTTTAGGAGTTATATAATTATAAAAATTTTGCATTAGAATGTAAAAAAGACATGTCCACATGGTCAGGGCTGACCACTGCACCGCACCACTGGACTCTGGTCTGGAGGTACCACGCAAAAACAGGCAGAGGCGGCCGGACACAAACTGTAGCGTGCTGTAATTTTTGTCCGGCCGCATCTCGAGCTGTTTGCCGCACTGCGGCCGGACCTTCAGCCCGCCCCAATTTTAGTAAATGGGTCTAGAGCAGACTTCCAGCAGCACAGTGGGCTAGCGTTAGCACTGATCCGGCAGGCTGTTCCCCGCCGGAAAAGGCTACCGCAAGTGTGAAAATAGCCTAAGTGGCCTGTATTCTGTAACTCAGTCACATTAACGCCATGTTGTCCATTATGTGAGATGGTACACTACTTAGTGGGTCACTTACTATTGGGGTCTTGCGGACAAGAATAGGACATGTTCTATTTTTTCCAGGAAAGGAATTGCGCATCCTGAAAAAACGGATCCCGAAAAAACAGATGCGGATCCCGGAAAAACGGATGCGGATCCCAAAAATGCGTATCTGCATCCGTTTCAGCCCCATTGAAAGTGAATGGTTCCTGAAATTGCGGAACGGATGCGGACCTAAATTACGGACGTGTGAATGGACCCTTAATGTGAGGGACATGGGGTCCAGTCCAAAAGCATGTGCCCAGCCTGACATTAAAAATAAGTTTAAAACATGGCAGTGGCAAGATTGGGGTTAACGTGACTCATTAACCCCAATCTTGCTGGCTGCCTGATACAAATGTTTTTTGCCTGCCTTTATTTTGAGGCAGGATAATCGCCCTAGGTGTGGGGTACCTTCTATGCTGACTGTTCAGGGCACTGACTCTGGGGCTGGTGCTCGGGCTGACACTGAGCTGTGCACTCAGGAGGAGGAGGATTCTGCTGCTGTTAGCTGAGCTCACTAACTCAGCCAGTGCCGCAGTATCTTTATTACCTCCCCCGTCCCCCCTCCTGCTTTAATAGCCACACATTCATTGGCGCACCGTGTAAGTGGTGAGGGCAGCTTCAGAGCCCACTCACTTCATTGGTCTCTGCGCAGCTGCGTCATAGAAGGGAGGGGTTCCCTCCCTCCATCCCTCCTTCTCCACTGTCTGACGAGCGCAGCACACGCCATATTCTCAGCGTGCCAGATTTACGGGACCTGCAGGCAATAGCGCCTGACCGCCCGCATAGCAACGATTTGGCCGATTATTCGCTAACTGGATTCGTTGACAAAGAATCCCGTTATCGAATATTATCGACATATGATCAACTTCCAATGTGTACAAGTATTCAATCCGTTCCAACAACTCCCTCTTGATGATTTTATTTTTTTTTTACATTTTTATTTTTTTTATTTTTTGTCAAGGAGTATATATGATGTGTTTGTGTCGAGAGTTGATTCTAACATTATAGTATAATTTTACCATTGCCCTGTTTTTCTCCTTTTTAACTAGTTCCTTGTAAACCATAGCCGAATTGATGATGCTCCGAGATTTGCACACAGAGGAGTCTTGCTGGATTCATCCAGGCATTACCTGCCATTAAAAACTATTTTGCTGAACTTGGTGAGTTTTCTTTTTTCCACTCTCTTCTGCTTGGAGGTTTTCCTAGACTTTTGTACTGATGACTTATCCTTTGGATAGATCATCTGTATCTGATGAGAGTCCAGCACCTGGGACCCCATCTGTTTGAGAAGGCAGCGGCAATCAAAGTAGCTCCGTGGCCTGCTCTCAGCTTTTCCTAGGTCAGTGACTGCACATTTATCAGTCATATGGCCTAGGCACAGCTCAGCCCCATAGAAGTGAATGGTCTGAGCCGCAATACCAAGCACAGCCTCTATATAATGTGTGGTGCTGTGCTTGGTGAGCTGTGAGAAGGCCATGATGCTCACAGGAGCGCCACTGTCTTCTGAAACAGCTGATTGGCGGGGGGTCCCAGGTGTTGGACCCCCACCGATTAGATACTGATGATCTATTCAGAGAATAGTTCATCATCTGTTGTAAAGACTTGGAAAACCCTTTTAAATACACTGTCACACATTTTTTGAGGCTTATAACTTACCAGTTGCATTGACTTCCATTGGCTTGTATCTCTCAACTTTTCCTGAAGGCAGATGTAGGGGGGGGGGATTTGGCATGTTGGGTTCAGGATACCCTACTGTTACTGAGGAAGATAACCTAAGGAGTGTGACGGTATCTTGGTCCCCTCAGCATACAGGTGGTTAGGTTCCCTTTAAAGGGTCTTTACCCTCTGCGACATTTATGGCATAGCAGCAGGATATTATAAGACAGAGTTCTGACTGAGCAGATATGCATCTACACTCACAAGTGCATAGCCATAAGGCAAACAAGGTTGGTTAAAAGATGGCTGCACAATACATCATAAACTGATAGAAAAAGGGGCTCATTCCAAAAAAAATGGAATGAAGGAAGCTCTTAGCGCACATTTTTGATCAAAAGTATGTCGGGCCCAAGTACCACGTCACGGCAGCTTCCGCACAAGGGTCCCTAACATTACAGATACTGCCTCTCATGGACTTACCAGTCTCCTTTCATTCAGGGCACTGCAGGAAACGGCTAAATAGCTTTTGTGCTGAGAAGTCTTATAGTATATATTGAGGGTGGCGCCTCTTTTGGACTGAGCAACTCCCAAGTACCTGGGACTTCTCAGCACAAAAGCAATTTAGCTGGTTCCTGCAGTGCCCTGAATGAAAGGAGACTGGTAAGTCCATGAAAGGCAGTATCTGTAATGTTAGGGACCCTTGTGCGGAAGCCACCGTGACATGGTACTTGGGCCCGACATACCTTTTGATCAAAAATGTGCGCTAAGTGCTTCCTTCATTCATTCCATTTTTTTTTTTTTTTTTTGGGAATGAGCCACTTTTCCTATTTTTTGCTGTCAGTTTATGATGTGTTGTGCAGCCATCTTTTAACCAACCATAGCAGCAGGATATGTCATAAATGTCTGGTAGGTGGGGGTCACACGTCTGAGGTGTGCTCCTATCATGAGAAGGGGTTCCCAGCTTGTGGCAGCCAGGAATAAAGGGGTGGCTGCACATGCGCAGTCTCTCTTCATTCACATATATCTGAGTTCTGGAAATGGCAGAGCATGCTCGCTTACGTATGATCAGAAGTCACATAAAAGTGAATGGATAGAGCTGCATGTCTCAGATGGGAATGTTACGCCAAGGATTTCAATACATGGTTTAGTTTTACAGCCTTGGAATAAACCTTTTATCTTTTTAATATATATATTTTTTTTTATATCAATCAGTGGGCAGATAATAAGTCTCTCTTCTGTTCCAGGATGCCATGGCCTTTAACAAGATGAATGTGTTTCATTGGCATATAGTAGATGACCAGTCCTTTCCCTACCAGAGCATAGCTTTTCCAGAACTAAGTAACAAGGTGAGTGTCCTTCAGATTCTAATGGCAAGAATTACCTGTGTGTACAATCCAGCATTTATAAAATCCAGTATTATAATATGGTGTAATCTGGACGCTGTCTGACTGTGGGGTGTTGAAAAGTCACCATTTAAAATGCACCAAGTATCCAGAAGGATATTGACTACAGATCCAGAAACCCAGAATCGCATAACAAAACCATGCATTTATGAAATCATTAATGGAAACCGGTCACATTGAACATTCTGGGCTTTGACGTCAAGGAGGCGGAAATATCCGTGATTGACAGCTATCTCTGTATGACAGCCTTCCCTCTATAACTGTGTAATCACTGATGGCACCGCCTCCTGGCCTACAAAGCCCAGAATGAGCAGGAATTTACATGAGTGAAATACAAGTTTTTCAGAATCTTTTCTCATTAAAATGACATATCAATCTGCTCAGCTCCTCCTACAGGCAGCAGGTTATTTCGTGTTTTCCTGGTGACAGGTTCCCTAAAAACCTATAATACTGTGCAAAGTGGCATTTCCCAATTAAGAGAAACATCTCTCTATCGCCATCTTGTGAAAGTGGCTCTCTATTCTTTTTTTATTTATTTATTTTTTGCCTCGCCTCCCAAAATATTTAATAAAAAATGATCAAAAAATCTCTTCTGTTCTTTGGGGGACACAGGCTTGACCTTGAGTATAGCTGCTGCCACTAGGAGGCAACACTAAGCACAAGTGTGAGCTCTTCCCTCCAGCTATACCCTTCCTACAGGGACTAAGCTAAAACAGTTTGTACAAAAGCAGTAGGAGAAGCAAAAGGAAAAAACAGGACAACCAAACCATGTACAAACCCAGAATCACGCAGGCCACAACGAGACCCGTAACCAGAGAGAATGGGTAGGAGCTGTTTCCCCCAATGAACGGAAGAGAGAGATTTTACTGTAAGTACAATAATCTAGTTTTCTCATCCCTATCATTGGGGACACGGGCTTGACCTTGGGACGTTACAGAGCAGAGGCCCACACTGCCCGAGCAGAATGAGCAGTAACCCGGAAGGGTGGAGCCCGGTACTCTGTCCCTCTGGAATGACTAATAATGAATCCATCCGTCGGAAAGAGGATGTCTGAGACAGATGCGAATGGCCCGAAATAAATCCAGAGTGTGGAGTGACCTTCGGAAGGCCTGGACCGGGCAAAGAACTACCTTGTCCTGATGGAGGATAAGGAAGGGTGACTGACAGGAAAGAGCCGCTAGTTCTGACACCCTATGGATGGAAGTGACTGCCACCAAAAAGGCCACCTTGTAGGACAGGAAGTGAAGGGACACCTGCTCAAAAGGAGAGGACTGGAGAGTGCTGAGCACCAGATTAAGGTCTCAAGGATTCAATGGAGGCCGGTAAGGGGGCGCAGCGTGCGCCACCCCCTGCAGAAGGGTCTGAACCACAGAAAGTGAAGCCAGATTCCGCTAAAAAAGAATTGAAAGGGCCGAAATTTGCCATTTGAGGGAACTGAGAGCGAGCCCAAAGTCCATGCCCGACTGCAGGAAAGACTAGTTGCGGCAATGAGAACCGAATGGGAGACAAATGGTGGCGTACACACCAACTAAAGTTGGACTTTTCAGGTCCGGTGATAGATCCGGGAGGACGATGGCTTTCTAGCCCGAATCATGGTCTAGACCAGGCATGCTCAACCTGCGGCCCTCCAGCTGTTGCAAAACTACAACTCCCAGCATGCCTGAACAGCCTACAGCTATTAGCCTACAGCAGGGCATTGTGGGAGTTGTAGTTTTATAACAGCTGGAGGGCCGCAGGTTGAGCATGCCTGGTCTAGACAACAGCATCCGAGAAACCCTAAGCCCTTAGTACGGCGGCTTCAACAGCCATGCCGTTAAATGTTGCGACCCCCAAATTCGGGTGGAAGATCGATCCCTGCGACGAGGTCCTCCCAAAGATGAAGACGCCAGGGTTCATTGGCGAGGAGGGAGACTAGGGATGCGTGACATACTCTGCATGGCCAGTCCGGGGCCACAAGAATGACGGACAGACCTTCGGACCTAATTTTCCGGAGAAGATGCGGAATGAGCGGAAGAGGAGGGAACACGTAAGGAAACGTAAACTGCGTCCATGGGATCACAAGGGCGTCGGACGCTCGATCCAGAGGATCCTTGGACCTCTCAACGAAGTTATCTACCTTGCGGTCGAAGCAAGAGGCCATGAGAGCCACATCGGGCCAACCCCATTGCTCACAGATCGCGAGAGACCTGTGGATGTAGAGCCCATTCACCAGGATCAAGTCTCACTTTGCTGAGAAAGTCGGCGATCCAGTTGTCGACTGCAGGGATATGAACTGCCGACAGAGCTGGAACATGGCTCTCTGCCCAGGAGAGAATTAACGCTGCTTCCGACATGGCTGCGGGGCTCTAGGTGCCGCCATGGTTATTTAGATATGCGACTGCCGTGGAGTTGTCGGATTGAACCTGAACTGGACACCCCTGGAGACGGTCCGTCCAATGAACTAGAACTCGGCAACCCCCCCCCCCCCCAACCACGGAGAATGGCGTCCGTCATCCACACTATCCAGCAGAGGGGAAGGAAGGAGCGGGGCAGGGAGACGGATGAGTCGATCCAGGGAAGCCGGGGAATGGTCCCAAATGGTCAGAATGTGCCGCTGAAGATCCCTGGTTTGGAACTGTGTGTAGGGCACTGCTTCGAAGAAGGAGACCATGTAGCCCAAATCCCTCATGCACTGGCGAATGTGAAGAGGCTGAGGCCGCAACAAGGAGAGGATCTGACGACTGAGAGTGGAGTGTTTGTCCAGGGGCAAGAATATCTTGGCCCAATCGGTGTCAAACAGCATGACTAGAAACATCAGCTGTAGAGATGGGTGAAGACATGACTTTGATAGGTTCAGAACCTACCCGACGCGTTCCAGGGTGTCCTGGACGATGCGTAGGCTGTCTGCTGTTGTCCGGAATGACAGACCCTTGATCAGGATATCGTCCAAGTACGGAATCTCCACTATCCCCCTGGCATGAAGCAGAGCCATGACTGAGGTCAGATGCTTGGTAAAGACCCTGGGAGCTGTGGCAAGACCGAACGGGGGGGCCACAAACTGGTAATGAAAAGGTCCCACTGCAAGCTGAAGACATTTCTTGTGAATGATGCAGATGGGAACATGGAGGTAGGCGTCCTTGATGTCTATTGAGGATGGGTACTCCCCCGGGTCCATGGATGCAATAACCGATCGCAGGGACCCAAAGCCTCTTACCTGCAAAGAGGAGGGACGTCAAGGCCCATTTAGAAGCATTATCCGCCGCCCAGCAAGATGGCCACAGGCTATGGCGAATAGCCACCAAAAGGGCTGAAGAGCAGGCCAAAAGCCTGTCCGCGTCCAGAGAGGCCTTATAAATGTAAGAGCTGGCGTGGGAAAGTTGCACTGCAATATCTGAAAGTTCCTCCGAGGAGTTCCCCCGAGGCGAGGCTCTGACGTAGCTTGTTTGCCCACTCGGTCATAGCCTTGCTGACCCATGTAGAGGCAAAAACCGGGAGTAGGGCAGTGCCAGCTGCTGCAAAGGAAGACTTTGCAAAAGATACCAATTTCTTATGCCTGGGGTCCGAGAAGGAAGCCCCATTCGCCATAGGCAAGGTGGTATTCTACACAGGTGGGATACCGGAGGGTCAGCAACAGGAGAGGAGGACCACTTCTTTGTCCAATCCTCTGAAAAAGGATATAAGACATCCTAAGCGTTTTGGCAAAGCAAAACACCTGTCAGGGAAGTTCCATTCCTTGGAAAGGGAGGAATCAAACTCTGGGTGGTTGAAGACTTGGCGGTGGAGCAGAGCAAGAGTAGCAAAGGGGATCCAACTGACCGGATGGGAATTTTGAGCAACATGAAGCACATGCAAAATGTCGCACGGAAGTGACCACCGGCTTTGGGCCTGGGATCTGGGTTCGGACATAGTGAGTAACTGTAGTGAAAGGTAGGACGGCTAAAGTTGGACCCTGTAGGAAGGGGGAAAAGAGCCTGTGTCCCTTACTGCAGCCTGTCTGGTAAAAACCTGGTTCCAGAGTCTGCAGAGGTGCTCCTGAGCAGGAGATGGGCGGAGTTAGAACAAGCATGAAGAATATTGCGCTAGGAAGCTAGATGAAGGAGGGGGGAAGCGGGGAGAACTTGTGCTCCGCCCCCCAATGGAGTCAGCCGCCCGCGAAAAATAAAAAGCGCTGGCGCACCAAATGGAGGCCTCTCCTCCCGACCGCCCGTATAGCGATGCTGCCGCAAGTAGCCCCGGCCAAGTGGAGGTGTCGACCGGACAAATTTGTTGTCGCCATAACAGTATCAACCCACAGAATAAGATTATCATATCAAATATACCACGTAGAGAACCCCATAAAAAAATAGACAAATGCAAGTCATATGTACCCAAAAATTGTACCATTAAAAACTGGCCCATCAAAAAAATTTGCCCCCACACGGCTCGGTCAACAAAAATTTTAAAAAAAGTTATGGCCCTTAAAATCTATTTCAGCAAATTCCATGTTAGAAAATGCAGATGCCGCTCCTTTCCTTTTGAATTCTGCCATCTGCTCATACAGCAGTTTAGGGCCACATAATTATTCAGGAGAGTATGGGTAACAAATTATGGGGTGCATTTTCTCCTGTTATCCCTTGTTAAAGTGAAACATTTTGGCCTTTTTGGTGACTTTCTTGTATAAAAACATACAGCAGTTTACAAACATAAATGGGGTGTTTCTGTAAAGTGCAGAATCGGGGTAATAAATATTGACGTTCGTTTTCCTGTTAACCCTTGCTGTGTTATAGGAAAAATTGGATTGAAATTAAAAATCCGCACAAAAACTCCATTTTGTTTTAATTCTTGGGGAACACCTAAAGGGTTAACAGTTTGTTAACCAGTTTTGAGTAATTTGAGGGGTGTAGTTTCTAAAATGGGGTAATTTATGGGTGAATTCTATTATGTAAGGACCTCAGTGACTTCCGAACTGAACTGGTCCTTGAAAAAGTCGGTTTTGAAAATTTTAAAAACTGCTTCTCAAATTCTAAGCCTAAAACAATAAAATGTAACTTTCTTAATTGATGCTAACCCAAAGTAGACATAAAGGGAATCTTAAGTAAACACTATCTGAGGTATCATTATCTGCCTTTTTAATGAATAGAAATTCAAATTTAGAAAATTAAATTATTTTTATTTATTTTTTCCTTCAAATTTTCTGTAAAGGTTAGCAACCCAAATTTACCCCTAACATCAAGTACGAGATGTCACGAGAAAACGGTCTCAGAATCGATTGGATAAATAAAAGCATTTCAAAGTTATCACCACATAAAGTGACACGTGTCAGATTTGCAAAATTGGGCCTGGTCACGAAGGTGACAAATAGCTTGGTCTTGAAAGGGTTAAAAGTTGAATTTTGACTCCTAAGGAGCCACTTCCAGAAAATAGCGCCAGCAAAAGGGTTCTCTTCCCTTTCCATTCCTATAGAGCATTGCCAAGAAGTCTCCGCGTAGGAGTGGTCTCTTTAAGGACATCCAGCGCTTTGCCTAAGGCCTCATGAACGTGTGTCGTTTGGGGCCCGCATGTGGACGCGGACCCTTTCACTTGAATAGGGTCTGCAATCCGCATCCGACGGTCCACACCGCAAAAAAGTAGTGCAAGCACAGTTGTTGTTTTTTTTTCTGTTTTTGCAGTGCGGAAGCACGGACAGAAACCCCACAGAAGCACTCCGTGGGGTTCCATGCCTCCGTTCCGGGCGGCAATAAGGCAACGGCCGTGTGCATAAGGCCTAAACCTGTAATACTGAAACTGCCAGCTCTTCAATGTATATGGTATAGATTTAATTCCATTTTTTTTTCAGGCCACAATGTGAGTAAGCCCTAAAATCACGTGTAGTGTTGAGTTCTTTATTTTTGCTGCTTTTCAGGGAGCTTACCATCCTTTCACACATATTTACACTCCCACCGATGTTAACCTAGTGATTGAATATGCCCGCTTCAGAGGCATTAGAGTCGTACCAGAGTTTGACACTCCAGGACATACGATTTCATGGGGTAAAGGTAAGTGTTTTTGGTGGTACTTCAGCATGCACTCCACTGGCTCTGTATACTTTACACAATAAACTTTAGTGTACGTTTCTGAAACTTGCGAAAAGGGAGATGCAGGTTGTTACTCACTTTTTTTTTTTTTTTTTTTTATGGATGAACCATCACGCATTGTCCTTTGAAATCTATTGGCCATCGTTGTACTGCGTGAAGACCCTTGCGCTGCAAGCAACCCCTTCTCTTCCATTCATTTTCCTTAACATTTTATTTATTACACTTATGGCACTACTATATTCCGCAGCGCTTTACAGACATTAGCATCAGGCTGTCCCCAGTGGGGGCTCACAATCTAAGTTCCCTATCAGTATGTCTGGTGTGGGAGGAAACCCGAGGAAACCCACACAAACAAGGGGAGAACATACAAACTCCATGCAGGTGGATTCGAACCTAGGACCCCTGCGCTGCAAGGCACCAGTGCTAGGACATATTCAAATATTTAAAACAATTGGTGGCAATTTGACATCTGAGAGTTTTGATCATTTCCTGGACCGTCTTCCATTAGCTTTTAGCTCACGATACATTGATATGTATCTATTTCTCTAGTTATTCCTATGGAATAGTCCTCTTCAGTCACTCGGCACACTTCTAAATGCATCCTCTATAGATGAACTGGTGATTGAGAAGATTTAGAGTTGTATTCTTGCTTTATAGGACAGAAAGATCTTTTGACACCATGCTATCAGGATGGGCAACCCAGTGGAACATTTGGGCCTGTAAATCCCATTATAAATGAGACCTACAAATTTATACACGATTTGTTTAATGAGCTCAATTTGGTATTTCCTGATAAGTATATCCATCTAGGAGGGGATGAAGTAGATTTCTCTTGTTGGTAAGTTTGTGTAAATATATATTCATTTTGTATATGACTTGCATCCTTGTTTTTGTGCTTTTCATGACCTACATTTACAGTATCGCAAAACAATTCCAATGTAAACAACATATTATCCTGCCAAAAAAGGCTAAATTGTGTATGTGTGTGTGTGTGTGTGTATATATGTATGTATGTATTGGCTCCCAAAAAGTAATCATGTTCACATAAAAAAAACAAATATAATATAATTGTACTGACCCATGGAATGAAAGTAATGTTAGTTACACTGCATGTTTTTTTTTTTTTTTTCCCATTCCTGCCTCCCACTCCCCAGAAAAGATTAGTAAAATTATATGTACTTCAAAATGACAGCTCATCCTGTGAAAAAACAAACAATCAAGCCCGACACAGCTACATCTATAGAAAAATTAGAAAAGTTTAGGCTCTCAGAAGGTAAAACAATTTTTAAAGGGTTTGTCCCATCTCTCTCTGGGACTTGCAGCTATCTCTAGAACAGAATGGAGAGTTGGCCGTGCTCGCACTCTCTATCTCTATGGAAGTTCTGGGAATAGCTGTGCACTCTGGCTCTGCTCTTTTTTGGAACTCTTTTAGAAGTGCCCTTCATTTTGTAGGCCCCATTCCTGAAATAAGGTGCGGGTCCCATATCTATCTGACATTGATAGTATTTCCTAATGATTGGCCAACCGCTTTAAAGATGTTTCCATTATAGAACCTCTTATGAAGTTTTGATGGAGGGTGGTGCCTTGTACCCAGCTATATAGCCACGTAGTGCCAGACCATCTCCTACCTGTTTTGGGGTTTTTACAACCATTAGAGGTATGGTGTATATCTGGTGGTCCTAAAGTGGTTCATTTTTGGTACAAATTATACCTGCTTTGTTACAGACTATAATCTGTCTAACTATTCCTGGCAAGCCCTGCTTAACAAAGATATCGAAGGGATCCCCTGTGCTAAGCAGAGGCAGTCCACCTTACACAGGGGTGGAGTGGGAACTTAAAGTGGCCCTAGAAAAAAACTATAAATAGCCCCATGAGGTAGGCGGATCCAAATTGACAGAAAGCAGGGCCAACAGAAGTAGACGGGCTAGCAATTCCATATTGCGGCACAAAATACCACCCCAGCAGAACCAAAGACTGCAGCCCAAAATACCTCCTCAGAAGCTGCCCCTCTGTGTTGACCAGCACCTGCTGTCGCATTCATCTCCTCAGGATGGCAATAGTTGAATTCAGGAATGTGAGCACCTGTGGTCGCCAGCCCCGTACATAACACTTGACGCCCCCAGCGTTACTGGGAGCAACAGATAATTGCTTATCTGGCTGGTGCCCATGAGGAGGGCTCAGGGGGCCCCATGGGCATCGGCCCACTAGGAAATTTCCCTGTAGAGTCTATGGCCAGTCTGCCCCTGACCTTTCACTTCTCAGAGGTAAGGTGTAAATGCTATAATAAATGTTTAATGAAAAACACACTGCAGTCCCATGGGGCAACTTATAGTCCTTCAAAATTTGGAGACTATGCATGTCACTTTTGAGTTGAGGAGTCCTCATCCGCCTCCTAGGGGGACCGGTGATGTACCGGGCTTTGCATCACTAGGCTAGTGAGCCTGGTGATGTCACCAACACAGATGGGTGGTTTACAGCGTTCCTGGAGGATGTTTTGGAGGCAGGTACTATGCTACTACACTAAACCACCCTTCTGTGCCGGTGACGTCACCGGGCTCACTGCTAGGCTGAAGTCTGCGGCATGCAACAAACAGAGCCTTGTGATGCATCGTGGCAAGGGGGAGCATCAGAGCAAGGAAATGTAGTCGGGGAATAAAAAGCAGCTTATATCCAGGTTCAGCTCTGAACCCTAAAAACCCCTTTAACGCTTGAGTTCTAACCACCAGTTGCAGCTCTTTGTATAAAATTACGTCCCAGTACAGGCAGTCCGGTTGATGGTAATAAAATACAATTTTACTTTATGCCTTTTACTCTCTGCAGGAAATCCAATCCTGATATCACAAAGTTCATGAATAAGCACGGCTTTGGCACAGATTACCGTAAACTAGAATCTTACTATGTTCAAAAGTAAGTCATTTGCTGTCTCTTTTTATTTTTTTATTTTGTGCTGTCCTTGGGGTGTTAGTCCATTTGCTCCCTGCACCTCTGCTCTTCACTAAACCTTCTGATCGGGGTGATGGCGCTGATGAAACATCAGAGTACTGAGTGGCTGTGATTGACTGTGCCCAAATAGCAAAGCAGAGCGGTTTGAAGGGTAACACGAACTGTGTAATGTGGATATATATCGGCCACGGACAAAATAAACCTTGCACAGTTTCCCAACCCAAATGTCTAATGGCTCCAAAATAAGGTCTGTCAAAGAAGTTGATGGAGAAAGGTTGAGTTGGGCTATTAACCTCAGCATCTAAAGGATTAAACACCTTGGAACAGGGATTTCCCTGATTTACACTCTCCTAATGTACGGCTTGGCGCTTCAATTTATTCCCCTTCCTGCATTGTCGCATACACATACATTGCAGGAAAGGCCATCTTGTGCTGCACAGTGCTGCTGGAGGACACCTGTGACTGACAGCCATCTCCAGCACTAACAGCCATAATGAATACCTCCTCTGGTATCCGCACTCCTCCCCATTTGGACTAGGTGTTTTTGATTAGCCTTAGCTGCAAGGGGTTTATAAACTCCTACTATCTCTCAGATGCATTTCCTGAGGGTTGTGACTGGGTGAGCTCTTTGCACTCGTTCACATGGTGCAGTACTGCGTGTCTGCCAGTGCTGCCTCAGTGCTGTGCTGGTGGGGCGGTGGGTCCCAGAGCCAAGGAGGCTTTGCTGCACAGTGGGGTTGCTGTGTGGCTCCTGGGTCCCGCTGTCTGCTGCTGGTGCGGTGCTGGGGCGCCGGTGGTCGCCGCGCACAGCTGCGCCATTTATAGGTTACAGTAGTTTCCCACTTGTAGAGGCAACCTTGTCGCGGTTAGTGGGCCTATGCTCTTTGATCAAACTGTATACTAATGCCTCTTATGCACAGCATACAATGTATTACAAATTATGCCACGTAATTATGCTTTTGCTATAACGACTGTCTCAGCATAGTGTTGAGGATGTGCGATCCAGATTCACTCTCCAGTATATATCATAAATGAAGAAGCTTCTGGCTGTTTAACCCCTTTCTACCCTGCGATCAGTGCAGATGATGGTGCTGACATAGGGAAGAGGCATACGTTCAGCCTGGGGTCTAACAAGATCCCCCAGAGTTTCTTGTATGAGCCCCTGCCCTGTTGGGTATGCCCTACAAAGGTCTGTGCATTTCACATGCAGAGGCTGTACTGTAGTGTCCTATTGCCTGTCGGACAGGGCATTACAATAAAATATGTAAAAGAAAAAATACAATCATTTTTTAATTTTTATTAAATAAAAATGATTTAATAGTAAAGAAATATACATATATTTGGTCATTTTATTTTTTTAAACAGTGGTCTGTCTTCCATCCCTACCTGATCAGTGGAGGTGCGACACCCCGCAGCCCTGCTGATCAGCTGTTTGGGTGTAGCTCCGTCAACATGGTAATGGACAGCTCTTGTCACTGCACTGTGTGATCGTTACCTTCTTGCTTTAGCCGTTGGCGGGGGTCTCGGCACTCCCACACTGATTAAAAAATAAATAATAATAAATTTGATATCTCAAATTTTTATAAGTACTGGTGCATTTTAAGGCCAGGACGGGTGTTAACACGGCAATATGTATGACAAGGTATGCAAAGGGACAATGCTGGCCATATACAAGGGAAACGTTTGTTTCTAAAAGGGTGATTTGGCTGTGACCTCCTGCATATGGAGGCCTGTTGACATAGGGTATTGAGGAGAAAGGAGGGCTGGGCATGTTTAACCCAAGCATGCCTAATTTTTTGTTCTGGCTGAATGAAACGGACACAGTACGATTCTGTCCTTGAGTGACCCACACATACTGATTTCCTGCAACTATGAAACCATTCAGATAAAATATGACACATGATTGTTATTCTACATCACTCCATATTGTTGTGATAGACGGATATGCTCATTCTGGGTAGGACCTCTGCCTGTTCCCCGTGACTAACTGCCTGTAACTTAACTTCATTACAGAATATTGAACATAGTGTCCGAGTTCAAGAAGGGCTACATGGTCTGGCAAGAGGTATTTGATAATCATGACCAGGTATGTTCCTCTATGGAGTGGGATGTGTTGTAGCGGAGCTAGACGTCATCTCTTCTCAGGGTGTTTCCACCTTTCTCCGATCACACACTTGGCGCATACAGTGAAACATCTCCCTCAGATCACCCCTTTATCCAGACCAAATTTCCTGCCATAGATTTTTAGTTCTGCCATGTATTAGGCATGGTAGACATCTTTTTTGAGAAGACCACTTTCCAGAAGAAATTCAGTGCAGTTTTGGGTGGTCATCTCGGAGAGGTCTCGCTGTATGTCATGCATGTACGTGTATTTGTGCTTTCTTTTGACGTTCCTCTCTGAGGTTACCTGTATCCATCCTTAGTGGCTGCTGATAGACCTACCAATCTCATCTATTCACAGAAGTAAAGGACAATCATGAGAAATGTTATCATTCTAAAATAATCCTCATAAAACCACAAATGCTGCTGCTTTGCTTATCCTTATCACATATCCGTAAAACACCACCTCTGAATTGATGATATTTCTTTCCCATGCATGCGTCATGATCTGTCAGCGCGTGAAATAGTAGTCGTGTAGCCATTTGATAAAGCTGCTGGCTGATCCTGCTGCAATTGTTGACCGACTAATGTACAACTGTCTGCTGCCGGGAAAAAAATAAAAAGGATCAGCCGTGTTGGATTTCAGCAAGTCGGATCCTTTGTTCTGACTGGAGATAAACCACTGTAACGTTCACGCGGTCATATTTTCCGTCCGTGTTTTTTGCAGTTCAGACTCTGACCCTTTTATTTCTATGGGTCTGCAAAAAATGCAAATGGCACATGGCGTCTTTTGCTGTCCGCATCCGTGTGGCTGAGCCGCAATTGATAGAATGTGTTCTATTGTCCTTTTTACGGACAGCAATAGGCATTTTTTTTTTCCAGTGGGGCTCGTGAACTGTGGGAGGCTCATGTACTGCTTCCGTATTTTTTAAGATCTGCAATTTGCGGACCACATCATTGATACGGTCCTGTGAATGCACCCTAATAGGAAGAGGATATCTCTGGCAGCAGCTATTCTCCTCTCCCCATTGAAACGCGTGTGCCCAGCATGGTGCATGCATGTGTATTGGAGAAATAGCTGTCAATTAAACAAGCATTTGGCTGACGGGTATCTGAAGTTTATGGCTAGCGTTGGTGTCCCAGGAAGGGTAATCTGGCAGTGGCTTCTTCGACTCTCCTTACGGAAAAAGAATTGCACAGTCGACTGATCTGAACAGATGTTTATGAAGGAGTCCGGGAGATTGCGGTCAGACCAGCCATTGCACAACTGATGCTCCAGGGGGTGCAGGAACCTATTCATTGTAAGGACCGGACTACAGTGATGAGGCATTTAGAAATGATGGCGGTAGTTGTGATCTGAGCAGTAATGGCCAACAGGAGGCCCTCCAGCTGTTATAAAACTACAAGTCCCATAATGCAGTGACAGATGGCAACTTTTTTCATACTGTAGTCCAGGAAAAACACAGGTGGGTTAATGTACACGGGGCTACTTACAGACTTGTATACCATTGTAGCACAGCATTATTACTGATGTGACATTACGAGGGTGAGGGCTACATCCTGTACCTGTGGGCGGCAGCTCTCGTTCTACAAGCGGCCTGGGTCGGGTGTCACTCTCATAAAGATGTGTGATAATTACACTCGAGCCTACACATTTCTATTAAACCCTTATCTATTGAAATCTTTACAGATTAACCCTGACACTATAGTGGAGGTGTGGAAGGCAGAAAACTATAAGGACGAATTGTACAAGGTGACAGATGCGGGCTTGTCTGCTATCCTCTCAGCCCCCTGGTACCTAGATTATGTTAGCTATGGCCAGGACTGGCCGAAATACTACAAAGTTGAGCCGCTAACGTTTAATGGTTTGTTAACTTTTTAACACTTTTTAATATTGTAAGTTATTAATTTTGCTTTACTTTTTAACAAACTTCTGATTCTTGAGTTTTCCTCACTTGTACTCAAGCCACAAAGGTTACCAGCCTTAAAACTAATAATTAACCTTCTCCCTTCATTCAAGTTTTTAGGTTAAAAAAAAAAATCACTAACCATTCTAAAAAAAACTAAAACAAAACACTTTTCCATGTAATTATCCATATAAAAATAAAATAAAAACTAAAACAAACCTAAAACTATGGAGTTTTCACACTGGCCACGGGTCCCAAAATATGTCAAGACTTATTTGAGAGCAACCACATAGGCCAGAGACACAAGGAACAGGAGTTGACCCCATTGATTTCTATGGGAGAGTTTTCTAGGCATGTTCTGTGACCTGTGCCGGGGTCAGGAGGGAGTAGTTCAAGCTTTGAGAATTCCTATTGAGAATCCTGAGATTTATATAATATAAATAAATGTATATCACAGCTGGACAGGTTACTTCAAAGAGTTGTCACCTCTCTTCGCTGCTCTCACTGTCATGAATTGCGATCCTACATGGAGCTGATAACATCTTCAGCTCAGCTGTGTGTAGGAACGAGCAAAGTGACATAAAATACAGACCGGTGTGATTATGACTAATGACCAGCAGTGCCTGTGCACTCTGCTGCATTACCACAGCAGTCTTGTCCGTCCTGTCTGCACTTTCACTTTGCTCGATCCTACACAGCTGAGCTGAAGATGCTATCCGCTGTATGTAGGCTCTTAATTTATGACACGGGAGCAATGAGGAGAGCGGAGGCAGCTCGCTACTAACCCATCCAGCTGTATAAATAAGAAGAGTTTTGTGTGGGCTGATAAGGCCCCCTACTGAAAACAAGCCGTTCTAAGTAATGAAAGCTATTTGGGAATTTTATAACAAAATAATATTTAGGTATTTTCGTAATAATTATAGAACCATGAGCACAGCTTCCACTAAGATGGGGCTCCTAAACTCGGCTGTATATAGGGGCCGCACATTGAAAAAAATCCAGTTGAGTCGATTGCTTTTCAAATCCAATGCAATACACGTGTCGCCCTGCCCCAGAGCCTCACCTCAGCTGGATACGCCCAAGAACGATTCCAAGAACTCCCCTAGTGGGATGAGAAAGGTATCGCTATTTATTTTGTCGCATTCTAGTTGGTTTTCAAAAATAAATTTCAAATGACTGGACAACACCTTCTTAATACAGTCTCAAGATAAGACCCCAAAATTAATACAGACTCCCAGACCCTTAAATTAACAGACCCCAGTTCAGCCCACAAATATATACAGACCATAGATCAAACTCCAACTTTATACAGAGCCCAGACTACACGCCAAATTCATACAGACCCATGATTACACCACAAATGTGTACAGACACAAATCAAACCGCTGCCCCACCCAACCCCTCTGTCCCTTAACCCTCAGTTCACACTTGCGCGTTTTACAGCGCGTTCGAACGCGCTGTAAAACGCATAACCGATGCAAACCAATGTTTCCCTATGGGACTGGTTCACATTATCGCGTTTTACAGCGCGTTCGAACGCGCTGAAAAATGCCGGCGCATAAACAAGTACTTGAGCTTTTTTGGGGGCGTTTGTCGCGCGTTTAGGCCCATAGACTTCAATGGGAACGCGCAACGCTTGTATTTTGCGCGTTTTTGACAACGCGCATTCATGAATTTGCAACATGCTGGAAAGGCCAAACTTGAGCCTTCTTGCACTGCCTGTGTGTATTATTAAAGGAAATTTCAAGAAGATCCTGACTGGACCTGCTGATTTGACCCACCTACTTATAGGCGACCCAGGCGAGGGAGGTTAACCTCTAGAGTGTTTTGTGCTTATCTCTGAGGTTCCCTCCCTAGTGAAGTAAGTCTCCTTGATTATACCTTTGTATCCGTATTTCATCTGAAGCCACACATTTCGGCACTGTCTATCTGACAATCTCTTTATCGCGACCTTGGCGAGGGGGGTGTAATCTGGTAGAGCACTGTTACCGTGTTCCCCAGGTTCCCTCCCTAGTGAAGTAAGTCCTGATACATTTGTTTGCTGCCAATACTCTTAAGGTGTTTGTGAATATACATCCATACCTACTTACTCCACCCTGTACTTGTTTTTGGTGTGGCGCCTACCACCATTCTATGGTGTTTGTGGAAAACCCCTCTCTCCTCATCTATGCTTCAAACTTCATATAGACAGGGATATTTGGTCATTGGACAACACTGCAGCCAATCACACAAACGCGTTTACTATTGCCAAAAACGCGCGTCTCAGAAACGCTCAGGTCTGAACCCAGCGTAAATGCAGACATCACAGCAAAGACAGTCTCCTCTCCTCCTCCGGGCGCTGCCACTGCTCTGACTCTTCAGCTCAGCACTGCTACATTTTGCACAATATCACGTCGTGTGCACTACATGTTGAACCTGTGAACTGTCAGGGCGTGGGGTGAAAAGGTCCAGGGAGCGGTAAGTAAGCCCAGCACTAGCGGTGCTTTACTCGCGGCTTTCTGGGTCTGTACTAATGAGCGCTCCCACAATAGAAGCGCTCATTAGTTAGTTAAAAGTACACCCCATCCCTTGAGGTCTTGCGGGCCAAAAGAAAGTGTATTAGGGGCCATGAGTTTGAGACCCCTTAGTTAAATCCACACAAGCGCACTTGAACACTGGGTATTAAAAAGTGAACATTGACTTGAAGGTTCGGTGATCCTGAATCCGGGTCGGATGGTGTACTGGCCTATATTTACCCTATAACTATTCACTAAGCCGTAGCAATTAGTTACAGGAGGCACAGCTGCCAGTAATGTAACATACTAGAGGACTAGATAACAGCGTTGGTTGAATTAATTATGTGTCGTGTTGCAGGTTTAAATCCATTTGGTCAGAGGTCACCCTTGCTTTAAAATCTGGCGGTTCTTGCGCCTCTGCTTGGATACGTGCTTGTCATGAATCGTCGTTTTAGAATATAATATTTCCCAGTAGCACCCCTGTAGTTTAGGTCCTCAGCAGCCACAACCAGGGCTTCCTTTCTATTCCACCTGCAAAGTATTCTACAAAAGTGATGGCCTCTCTGCATCTTCCATTTGAAAGATTTTATATTGTGTGTCTGGCCGAGGACTTTCTTGGGGCTGTTGTGACCTTAATGATGTGTGCAGTCTTGCTCTCTTTGCAGGTGTAATATACAGTGGTGTACTCTATTAAATAAGTGTTTAAATCCCCCAGTTGAAACCAGACACCATTGTTGAAGTTTGGAAGGAAAAAGATTATCAACAGGAGATGGCGGCTGCTACGGCTGCCGGGTTTCAGGTCCTTCTGTCAGCTCCCTGGTACCTAAACCGCATTTCCTATGGTCAGGACTGGATCGCAGCCTATGGGGTTGAGCCAACAAATTTTAATGGTGTGTTCTGGAGCCTCTATACCTCAATAAATCTGCATGTGACAGCGTTTGTAGAAACCATTGGTTGAGGAGCAGGCAGCTACTTGTTTATCTCAAAATTTTGAGGTGCTGCTATACAAACCATATGAAGTTGGGGGGAAAAAAAAAACTAGACACTTGCAAATTGTCTATGTTTAGCTCCATATGACTTGTGACTGAAAGATTTATAGGGCTGTATGACGATAACCCCCAATCTGAATAATTCACAGCTGTCCATTCTATTTTTGTCAAGTATAGAAGGAGATAAGGTGATTGTGTGGTGTCCTGCTGCTTCAAGGAGCCACCAGGATCATTGAGCAGTCTTCCATCAAACCACATTATTAGTCTGTTCCACAATCTGCTGCCTAGGAATGATGATTCTGTCGGCTTTATTGATATTTCACCAGATCAACAAGCATTTGTTCACTCACTAGATGATCGGTGGCTTCTCTAGGCCAGTTTCACACGAGCGTGTTGGGTTCAGGAAACACATTCCGTGTGATGATGAGCCTTCTATTATATCTACGAATGTGACGAGATAAATTCAGGCCTTGTTGCATCAGACTGTGGTGAGATTATTCCACCTCTTTAGAGTAGGCTATAAAACTGTGTACTAATGGAGCCGTATAGACTGTGTCTAGGCCGGTGCACACAGACACATATTTGGGGTGTCGCGTTTCCATCTAGCTATGGTCAAAATTGAGCTCACGGTGAGGGAACCATGTCAAACCTCATTGTATTGCACAAGGAATAGTTCTCTGCTGTGAGCCTGCACCCTTTACATTTCTGTGAAGTTTATGACACGTCCGAGCTAGAAAATTCTCAGCTTGCCCTGCACACAGATCCATGTTCCTCTATAGCATGTAAACTCTCTGACAACGCCATTTTTGGGGCGTATCTGTCTCTTGTTTAAAATTCTTACTTTAGAAAAGCTGTAAATGGTCAGCTCGCCCCCAGCAGCCTTTCCAACATATGCATAAAGGAGGGTGTGTGGATGGCTTTGTGGACTCTAAAGCTGAGGAAGAAATACTGCAGCATTGGAGGAAATTAAAATTATAGAACTAAATAAAATCACAAAGTACAATGGCTTTTTTTTTTTTTTTATTACCTCCGGCCCTGAATTCTAAGAACACAATGCAGGTGTAAAGTGCGTAGACCTTCATTCACATTAGCTTTATAATTCCACAATTTTTGATCCTTAAAATGATGGAAAAAGACAAAACTCATAATAATCAGCGGATGTTGTCTGTCCTGTAACTGATTCGTCTCAGGCTTGAGTTCAGGTTTTCTGTCCCTGTGACAGAACAGAAATGCAGCACGCCCAACACCCGCCTTAACATTGAAAAATACAGTTGTTTTGGCTGTAGTGTACCATGGCCGCATGAACATATTTGTCCAGACTGATGAATTTCCTGTCACTGCAGGGACCACCCAGCAGAAGCAGCTGGTGATTGGCGGTGAAGCTTGTTTATGGGGAGAGTTTGTGGATGCTTCAAACCTCACGCCTAGATTGTGGTAAGTCATATTCGGCGCCATCCTGCGAGTGATCATTAGTATTATATCCCCATGCTGCCATCATGACACATTTACTTGACTATTGGATTTACTAATTTTGCAGTATTGATCTTTCTCTTGTTGTGTAGGCCCAGAGCCAGCGCAGTTGCGGAAAGGCTGTGGAGTAACAAAGATGTCACATCAGTGGGGGATGCCTATTCCAGACTTGTCAAGCATCGTTGCCGTATGGTCGGGTATGGAATGCCATGCAACTTCACACATTATGCCCTACCAGTAATCGCTTAACGCTTGCTATATTCTGTTCATATGGTCTTTATACACTATAGCTTGCCTAGTCTGTAAAGTTACTACAGACGTGCCATCCCCATCTAGACGAGAATGCCTCCATAATATGGCATCCGATGCTGCATGGCACAATTTTTTTTTCTTTTGTCTGATTCATGCTTTTGTATAAAATTATACAGGCCTTACTGTACCTCTTTATGCTTCTTATAAGATTGTTATGGGGTGTTGTATTAGTTATGTACAAATGAAAGCTTAAAGGGACACTTCATCAGAAGGGTATTCCTTTTACGCCTCATGCACCGAACCATATTCGTTTTTGCACCCTGCAAGTGATGGATCCACAAAAATTGGATTTTTTTTTTTGTACTCGCCGTAAAATCCTTTTCTCGTAGTAGGCATTGGCGGACACAGCACCATGGGTATATGCCCGGCTGACACTAGAAACAAAAAACAGTGTTGGCTATACCCTCTGCACACAGCCGAGAGACCCAGTCGGTACAAAAGCAGTAGGAAAGCCACACCTAACAAAAAAAAAACTGAGAAGCCAACAAGCCTTCAACGGGGGAAATCCGACAACCGAGCTCAGGGACAAGCCAGAACTGCAAACAAGGAAACTCAAGAAGGGTGGAATCTGTGTCCCCCAATGCCTACTACGAGAAAAGGATTTTACGGTGAGTACAAAAAATCCAATTTTCTCGTGCATGGCATTGGGGGACACAGCACCATGGGACGTCCCAAAGCAGTCCTCGAGGGAGGGAAGAAACAGCGCCATGCAACCAATCTAAAGTACAGCCGCTTGCAGAATCTTGCTCCCCAGACTGGTGTCAGCAGAAGCCAACGAATGAATATGATAGAACTTTGAAAAGGTAGGAACCGACCCCCCAAGTGGCGGCCTGGGAAGCTGAGGCCTGATGCCGCACCGCCCAAGAGGCCCCAACTGCCCTAGTCGAGTGTGCGGTCAATCTGGAAGGGGGAGCACGCCCCTTTGCGACATAGGCCTCCTTGACGGCCGACCGAACCCAGCGAGAAATGGTGGCCTTGGAAGCAGGCAAACCTTTACGAGGGCCTGCTGGGACCACAAAGAGAATCCGAACGCTGGAAGGATTCCGTCAGGCGAAGGGCCCGGACAACATCCAGGCAATAGAGAGACTTCTCCCTGGGGTGAGAAGGATTGGGGCAAAAGGACGGAAGAACGATCTCCTCATTAATATAAAATGGGGAAACCACCTTCATGAGGAAGGAAGGAACGGGACGCAGGACCACCTTGTCCTGATGAAACACTAGGAAGGAAGAACGGCAAGAAAGCGCCGCAAGTTCAGAGACCCGAAGGATGAAGGTGACTGCCACGAGGAAGGCCACCTTAAATGAGACAAAGGACAGAGAAATCTCTGTCAATGGCTCAAAGGGCGTCCAGCACGAGATTCAGATCCCACAGCTCCACTGGAAAGCGGAAAGGACTGAGTCGGTGAGCAACCCCCCGGAGAAAAGTCCTAACCTGGGACCGCAAAGCCAATAGTTGCTGGAAAAGAACCGAGAGGGCTGAGATCTGACCCCTGAGAGAAGCCAAGCGAAGGCCCTTATCAAACCCGGCCTAAAGGAAAGACAGGATCTTAGGAACAGAAAACCTGAGGGGGCGAAAACGGCCAGATTCACACCAATCAAAGTAAGCTCTCCAGGTCCGGTAGTAAATATAGGCCGACTAGGGCTTGCGAGCGTGAAGCATCGTCCGGATGACCGAGACCGCGGGATTTTAGGATTGCGGTCTCAACAGCCACGCCTACAAACGAAGCTGAGGTAAATTCGGATGGAACAGAGGGCCCTGAGAAAGGAGATCGTGACGCAGAGGGAGCCGCCAAGGAACGTCAGCGAGCAGAAACACCAGGTCCGCGTACCACGCCCTGCGGGGCCAATCCGGAGCCACCAGGATCGCCGGGCCGCCTTGAGACGCTTGAGGACTCTGGGTAGAAGAGGAATGGGGGAAAAAGATACAGAAGGTCGAACTGAGCCCAAGGAAGAACTAGGGCTTTGACCGCGAGGGCCTGAGGGTCTCTGGACCGCGCGGCAGCTTGTGATTGAGGCAAGAGGCGCTGTGATCCACATCCGGAGTTCCCCAACAGTGACAAAGTTGGAGAAACACTTCTGGAAGAAGAGACCATTCGCCCGGGTCGACCCGCTGACGGCTGAGAAAATCTGCCGCCCAATTGTCGACCCCGGGAATGTGAACGGCGGAGAGAACCGGGACGTGCTCCTCCGCCCAACGCAGGATTCAGGAGGCCTCTCTTAGGGCCATCATGCTCCTGGTGCCCCCTTGGTGATTCAGATAAGCCACCGGGGTGGAATTGTCTGTCTGGATCCGGATCGGGAGGCCGCGGAGACGGGAGGTCCAGTGGGACAGTGCTCTCCAGGGAGAACTCCAGAGCAGACCACAGGACCTGGACAGTGAGGGACTCGAAGACCACCCCCCAACCTGTGAGGCTGGCATCTGTGGTGATCACCCGCCAACGGGGAGGGAGGAAGGACCGGCCCAGGGAGACAGTTCAGCCACCAGGAGAGATTCTGGCAAAGCTCAGGGAAGGCGGATGAGGCAATCGAGACCTGCCGGAGACCTGTTCCACTTGGACAGGATGAAGAGCTGCAGGTCCCGGGAGTGGAATTGTGCATAGGGAATGGCCTCGAAGGAGGACACCATCCTGCCGAGGACGTGCATACACGTCCGGATGGGTAGGGGGGACGGATCGTGGAGACGAGTCACCCCTGCTTGAAGAGAAGCAATCTTGTCCGGTGAAAGGAGTGAAAACTCTGCGCCCGCGAAGACGACCCAGGAAGTCGGGGCGGCGATGCTGGTTTTGGGGAAGAAGGGAACTCTTACCCCAGTGGCCTCAGAAATGAGCTCTTCCAAACGTTTCCCAAAAAGCTTCCCACCCAGGAAGGGAAGGGATATGAGGGCCTTCTTGGAAGCGGTGTCCGCCGCCCAAGAACGGAGCCAGATGGTGCGGCGTATGGCTACAGAGTTAGCGGCCGCTCGACCAGAGCGGCGAGCCGATTCCATAGAGGCATCGCAAAGAAACTTGGATGCCTGGCAGATTTGAGAGGCAAGCACGGCAAGTTTCCCCTGAGCTGAATCCAGAGGCAAGGCACGGATGAGCTGTTTGGCCCAGAGGGATCCGATAGAGGCCGCATCGGCCAAGGGAAGGGTAGTGTCCTTCGCCAAGCGTGCCACTTGGGGATCTACCTGAGGAACCGTCCAGAGATTGACGGAGTCCTTGGAAAAGGGATAAGGGACATCCGAAGCCTTGGTATGGTGGAGGCGCCTATCAGGATGACGCCACTCCTTGGCCAGGAGTGTGTCGAGATCCGCGTGGTTAGGAAAAACCAAAGCGGGACGCCTGGAACGGCGGAAGGACACAGACTCCTGGGAGGAGGAAGAAGGATCGTCCTGCACATGGAGTGCGTCCCTAATAGCCTTGATGAGATCCTGTATGGCTGTAGACATCGCCGTGCTCCGCTCCGATTCGGAATCTGAGTCAGAGGAGTCCCCAGGAGCGGCAGAAGAGGAAACTTTGCCCGCCTCAGACTTATCCAGGGAGTTATCTGAGGAAGCTGAAGATGAGTGGGACCCGGCTGAGACCCTACGATGTCGCTTACGGGACAGAGTGCTAGAGCGAGAACGGACGTCCCCAGCAGGGGTGGAGAGGTCCCTGCCAGAGGCGGCCCCAATCTGGGCAAGCAAGCGATCCAGCGACTGCACCAGGGATTGGGAGAAGCTGGCAAGGTTCCCTATGGCTTGGGACAGGGTAGCAACCCATTCCGGAGGAACTGACCCGGAAGGAGCAGCAGGGGCGGCCTGAGCGGGCCTGGGGTCAAGGCACTGTGCGCAGTGTGAGTTAGACTGGCTGCAAGGAAACTTTTTTTGCAAAGGGAACATGCATAATGAACGTAAATCCCAGCAGGAGGAGTGGGATCCCGACCAGAAGAAGACATGAGGGCTTGGGAAGGAGTCTGCAAAAGAAAAAACAGCCAGAGGGCTGCCTACCAGACCCCAGGTGCTGTGTCCTAGCAGAGAAGCAGCCACAGATCCAGGAGGGGAGCAGCAAGATGGCGACCCGGTGTGCAGTGAAGAGAAGCCGGCAGCATAAGAAGGAACGCCCCACATCACCAGAGGGAGGACTCCAGCAGAGAAACAGTGCTGGAGCCGATTGGACAGGCAAGAGAGGCCCATCCCAGGCTCCCCCCATGAAGGGGAGGTGACAGGAGCAAGACCGGGAAGCCAGGAGTGGGCAGAGAGTTGCGGCCTAGTAGGCCCGAAAAGCCGGGGCCTTAGTTAATCGAGCGTGGCCGGACACCCGCGGGAGTGCTCCAGAGCTGCCGCGATGGGCGGGGGCCAGGTGGGGGAAAGTACTGCAGGAGCGACCCCCAGGGAAAGAAGGACGGAAGGCCAGGGGTCTTCTGGGGCCAGGATACAGGCAGAGAGATGAAGGTATCCGGGAAGGAGCAGGGAGAGAGGGGGGGAGGGGAACGCGCCCAGGCCCAGAGGGGAGGGTGGGAGACCCTAATCTAAAGGAGCATACTCGCCCTCAGACGTCTTCAGGCGCAGCAATGACCACCCCTTCGGCAGACTCAACACGGGAACTGTGGGACTGCCGGAATTCGACTTCGGAAGCAGATTTGGGGACTGGGTGGCTGCCAGGTACCTAAGTACGCGCCCGCAGGGGGGCAACTAAAGTGGAACACGATGGAGCCACCCCTGCAGGAGGCCGGAACCTGCGGAGAAGAAAAAAAGGGATAAAATAAAATAGTAGCAGGATGACCTGTGCGAAAAAGGGGCAGGTCATGTCTGCCTCCTACGGACATTAGAACAAGACTGGTTTCTCTCGGCTGTGTGCTGAGGGTATAGCCCATCTGGGAGGAGCCAACACTTTTTTTGTTTCTAGTGTCGGCCTCCTAGTGTCAGCTGGGCAAATACCCATGGTGCTGTGTCCCCCAATGCCATGCACGAGAAACACTGATGCTAGCCGTGCGCATCCCACATTTTCCACTTCTGCAGCCCCCAAAATGTTTATTCTTGTCCTTAACCCCTTCGCTACCATCCGCCATACATGTATGGTGCTGGAGTGAAGGGCAACCATGGCGCCCACTCGTTCATGCCGGGGGCGTCATGGCCGGCGGGTCTCCGCTGTTTTAAATGGCAGAAATCCGTAGCCAGCAATAATGCTGATTGCGGTATTTAAAGCCTTTAGACGCCGTGATCAAGTGAGATCATGGCATCTGAAGGGTGAAAATCCCGGAAGAGTATTACCGACATCCTTTGTGGCTAATGAGGATGCCGGTAACTGATTTTAATGCGCTGGGTTTCTCTGAAGGGACCCAGGGCATTAAAGCTGCCAAGCAGGTGGCAAGCCAACATAAGAAATGAGCAATTCTGAACAATTAATGGATGTAAAATTTCCATGATTGTTCAGATTTTTTTTTTTTTTAAAAGGCTTTTGTAGGCTCATAATACAAGCTTCAAAATCACAAAATTATATAAAAAAATAAGCTTAAATCACCCTCCCCCTTTCCGCAGAATATGGTAATGGTATCGATAAAAACTACAGATTGTTATGCAAAAAACGAGCCTCCACACAGCTCAGTAGATATAACTATAAAAAAGTTATGGGAGTCAGAATGTAGTAAAACATCTGAAGTCTATTCGCATAAAACTTTGTTTCAATACTACAGAGCAGGAGCTCCGTACAGTATTAGAATGTATTGGCTCCGATGAGCCGAAGTTATTAGTTAACGTAATAACTTCATAAATTAGTTTGTACTGTAAAATAACATTTTCTGAAGTTCGGTTCCAAGGTACCACTTGGAACAGAACCAGAGTTCGGGAAATGTTTTTTTACAGTACAAATTTATGAAGTTATTACATGAAGTAATAACTTCGACTCATCGGAGCCAATACATTCTAATACTGTACAGAGTTCCTGCTGTGTACAGTATTGGAACGAAGTTTTATGCGAATCGACTTCAGATGTTTCATCCGAAGTCGATTCGCTTCTCCCTAAATAATATCCTATACTTGCCCTTTCAATCCCGTACAGGTTCAATTTGTGTTTACATGGCTGCAGCTGTGACAACCTTTTTACACCCCTGGTGACTGCAGCAGCCAAACACATGTACAGCTGAGGCCAGTAATTGGCTGCAGTGGTCACATGGGGCTGTGTCACAGCTGGAAGATGATTAAATGGGTGAGTAAAGGATCTTTTAACACATCAAGGCTTTGGTAAAGGTTTTTCATAATCTGTCAACACCTTTTACAACCTGGTAAGCTTAGGATCTCTTGCTGACTGTGCCCTTTCTGTTCAGTGATAAAGAATATACATAGTGTAAGGCCTCATTCACATGATCGTATTTTTGGTCTGCATCTAGTACACATTTTTGGCAGATTTGTCGCAAAAAAAAAAACGCCTGCACGGATGACATGCTTATTTTTTTGCAGGCCACAAAATACAGTCGTGTGAATATACCATAACTGTGTGTAACAGGAATTGATTTATAACATTGGATATTTTGGTTGTATTTCTCCTAGGCGTGGAATTGCTGCAGAGCCACTGTATGTAGGATACTGTGAGCATGAGACCAATTATTAGACACATGAAGCAAGAAGAAGGAAGCTGCATTTTGGGAAAAATATAATGTACCAATCACAACAGGTTTTCATCTTGTAAGGCTAGAGACACACATGCAGTTTTTGTTGCTGTGTAATGAGGCAGAAATGGATTCGAAAGGAACAGGAAAAATAAAGTAAGGACTTGCACTTCTTCCTGCTGGATCCACTTATTTTTTACTTTTAAAAAATATCATTAAACTGTATGTGTGCATATCTAGCTTGGGGTACTTTCACACTTGCGGCAGGACGGATCCGGCAGGCTATCCAGCCTGCCGGATCCGTCCTGCCGCAAGTGCCCGTGCACTGCTGTGCTGCCGCTCCGTCCCCATTGACTATAATGGGGCAGGGGCGGAGCTACAGCGCAGCACGGAAATGATCGCCGGACTGAAAAGTCGGACATGCAGGACTTTTAGTCCAGCGATCTCCGGCTGTGCTGCGCCATAGCTCTGCCCCCAGCTCCATTATAGTCAATGGGGACAGAGGCAGCACGGGCACCTGCGGCAGGACGGATCCATCCTGCCGCAAGTGTGAAAGTACCCTTAAAGCTTTAAATCACTGTGATTTTATTTTATTTTTTCAAAAGTTGAATTGTAAAACTTTATTTACAGTTTCATGTAATAAAGTCTTTACTTTGAGGTGTGGTTTCAGTGGTTATTTCATGCTGCTTTTTTTTTTTTTTTTTTTTTTTTGAACTTGAGTGGTTTCGCAAGACCATGAACAATAGTTTATATAAAGGGGTTATATGGGAATTTTATATTGATGACCATCCAGATAGGTCTTCGATATCACATTGGTGGGAGTCCAACACCTAGGACCCCCTCTGATCAGCTGTTAGAAGAAGTGGGTGAAATGGGGCTGAGTTGCAATACCAATTACAGCTACTTCACAATGTACTGCACTGTGCTTGGAGAGCTGCTGGCAGAACTCACCAGAGCTCCAGTGGCTCCCTGAAACAGATGATTGATATGGGTGCTGGTACTTGGACCCCTGCCAATGTGATGATGTCCTATCCTGAGGTAATAGGACATCATTATCCGTTCCTGGATAACCCCTTTTAAAGGGGTATTCCCATCTTGGACAATGGGAGCATATCACTAGCGGTGGGACCCGCACCTATATAGAGAACAGAGCCCCGAAAGTGAAGGAGGGTACATTGCGCAGCCGCCCTCCATTCATCTCTATGAGGCCGCCGAAAATAGCAGAGCGCTGGCTCGGCTATTCCAGTCGGCCTCATAAAAATGAATGGGACCATGGGCAGCGCATGTACGGTGCGCTCCCATTCATTTCTATGGGAGAAGCGGGGAAAAGCACTGGGTGGTGGACAGACCCTGAGAAATCCGGGGTCCTCCAGCCACAACTCTCCCTGCTCAGTTATCGATATAGGTGTGGCTTTTGAGGTTACCATGGCAGCCAGGACGCTATTAAAGTCCTGGTTGCCATAGTAGTAGCGGGGAGCAGTATACTTACAGTCCGTGCAGCTCCCGGGGCGCTCCAGAATGACGTCAGAGCGCTCCATGCGCGTGGGGCGCCCTGACGTCACTATGGAGCACCCGGGGAGCCGCACGGACTGTAAGTATACTGCTCCCCACTACACTTTACCATGGCAACTAGGACTTTAGCGTCCTGGCTGCCATGGTAACCATTCAGAAAAAGCTAAATGCCGGATCCGGCGATGCGCCGAAACGACGTTTAGCTTAAGGCTGGATCCGGATTAATGCCTTTCAATGGGCATTAATTCCGGATCCGGCCTTGCGGCAAGTGTTCAGGTTTTTTGGCCAGAGCAAAAAGCACAGCATGCTGCGGTATTTTCTCCGGCCAAACAACGTTCCGGTCCTGAACTGAAGACATCCTGATTTATCCTGAACGGATTTCTCTCCATTCAGAATGCATTGGGATAATCCTGATCAGGATGTTTCCGGCATAGAGCCCCGACGACGGATCTCTATGCCGGAAAAGAAAAACGCCAGTGTGAAAGAGGCCTAACTGCAGCACCATATTCTCCCTTTGTAGTGCTACTTATCTCTCCATATGTCTGAGCCCTAAGGGTGTGAGAAGATGATGGAAAATCTGCATCATTTACAGATTTAAAAAATCTCATCCACACTCAGTGGAACGTTTCTACAATGAAATCCACACATCTTGATGTGCAGTCCATATTTTACCCTTTCAGTTTATGCTGTGGATTTCAATCTTGACCACGCAGTGAGTGAGATCTGTAGTGAAATCCATCAAGTTTGGTGTGGATTTCAGCCAAATCAGCACTAAAGCTGAACTATGTAACCAACATAAACGGCAATAAAAAAAAGGTCCTTTTTTAGGGTTTAGATTTTTATATAAATACAGTATAAAGCTGGAAGGCATGATGTTTATAGAAGTCCCTTCTTCCTAAGCAGAGAATTCTGGTCCTGGGCATTCATAGGTTCATAGTTTGAAAGCTCTAGAGTAAATGTGGCGCTGCCTGATGTGGCCGAGCGCAGATCGGTAGAATAGCCCTAAAAGAGAGAGATGCATACACGGCATTTTTAGTTTGTACAAGTAAATGTTTGTATTTTTACAATGTACTAAGAAATCGTTAAAGCACCATTTTAACTCATGGCACTCTACATTTAAATGTTATACATATAAAAACTAGTACAATGAGCCTAAACAAGACTGGTTACAAAACTGGTTCAGGAGAGCTTACAATCTTCAAGGGATGGGGGAAGGATACATGTGGTGAGGCGGTAGAGTGGCAGCAGGGTTAGGCCTCTTTCACACTTGCGTTCTGAGGATCCGGCAGGCACTTCCGTCCCGCCGGATTCGTCAGAACGCAAGTTGCCTGAAAGCATTAGAAGACTGATCAGGATCGAAATGCTTTGAGGTTACCATGGCAGCCAGGACGCTATTAAAGTCCTGGTTGCCATAGTAGTAGCGGGGGAGCAGTATACTTACAGTCCGTGCGGCTCCTGGGGCGCTCCAGAATGACGTCAGAGCGCTCCATGCGCATGGATCACGTGATCCATGCGCGTGGGGCGCCCTGACGTCACTCTGGAGCGCCCCGGGCGGTAAGTATACTGCTCCCCACTACACTTTACCATGGCAACCAGGACTTTAGCGTCCTGGCTGCCATGGTAACCATTCAGAAGAAGCTAAATGTCTGTTCTGGCGAATCGCTGAAACGACGTTTAGCTTAAGGCTGGATCCAGATTAATGCCTTTCAATTGGCATTAATTCCGGATCCGGCCTTGCGGCAAGTGTTCAGGATTTTTGGCCGGAGCAAGAAGCGCAGCATGCTGCGGTATTTTCTCCGGCCAAACAACGTTCCGGTCCTGAACTGAAGACATCCTGATGCATCCTGAACGGATTTCTCTCCATTCCGAATGCATGGGGATAATCCTGATCAGGATTTTTCCGGCATAGAGACCCGACGACGGATCTCTATGCCGGAAAACAAAAATGCAAGTGTGAAAGAGCCTTACTGTAGGTAATTTGTCTCCACCATATTTCCATGATGCTGTACATCACAATGTGAACAGGTATGTGAAACTCTGAAGGATGAGGTGGGCATCTCTACTGTAGGCAAAAGCTAGATTTTTACCCTTTGAAGATACTAAGATAAAGATGATACTTACCATCAGTTCTGCAAGTGGAACAAAGGCGAGCACAACTTTATTATCCAAGCGGTCCTGAATTTCCTGAATATTGCCTCTCCTCTGTAAAAGATCAGCCAAGACACTGCCCAGGTAATCTTCACCCATAGTAATTTCCAACCTCATCATTGGTTCCAGGATTTGCTTTCCTGCTGTCTTTAGTGCCTATGGGGGGGAAAATATGCACAAGTGTTTGCTGAAACCACATTACTGAAAAGCAGTTTACTAAACCCTCTAGTGTAGCAGGAAAATGCAAACTCACTTTCTGCATGCATCGTGATACACAAGCCGACACCACCGTCATTGACGTGCCAGGTAAGACATTAACTTTATGTACAATCACGCCAACATCCTGGAGGGGAGAACCAAGTAGAGGACCTGCAAAATAATATACAACATAAAAATCCATTATGAAGCCTAATATACAAGGTCGAGAGCGAACTGCTGTGTGCAGCACTGGGAGCTGCTAGATATGCTTGGAGTGACTCAATAAGGTCCTGGTAGGTTGTCACCGGTAGCTGGAGCCATGATGAAATCAGTGCATCCCACAGCTGCTGGAGGGTGCATGGGGAGGATCCATAGAATGAACACAATGGTTGAGGAGGTCTCACCGATGCTCAAGCCTGGGGAATTAGCGGGCCAGGGTAGTATTTTGAAGTCTTGGTTAGGGCTAAGCGAAATTACTTTCAATACATTTCCAAAGTCAATTCACATAAAACTTTGTTTCAATACTGTATGGAGCAAGCACCCCATACAGTATTAGAATGTACTGGCTCAGATGAGCTGAAGTTTTTACTTTGTAAAGTCTCATGAGACTTCGAGTAAGGGTACTTTAACACTTGTGGCATGGCTAGCCGGCAGATGAACAGCTTGCCGGATCAGCTATGCCGCAAATACCCGTGTGCTGCCGCTCTGTCCCTATTGACTATAATGGGGTGGGGGGGAGGAGCTACAGCAGCTATTGTCGGACCTGCAGTACTTTTAGTCCGGCGATCTCTGGCAGTGCACTGCCATGCTGTGCTGTAGCTCCGCCCACCACCCCATTATAGTCAATGGGGACGGAGCGGCAGCACACGGGTACTTGCGGCATGGCGGATCCGGCGGGCTGTTCACCAGCCGGATAGCAATGCCACAAGTGTGAAAGTGCCCTAATAACTTCAATAATGTATTTCTACTGTAAAAACAAGATTTTTGTATAACTTACCAGTAAAATCTCTTTCTCGCTCTTCCTTGGGGGACACAGTAGACATTGGGTATAGCTCAGTTCCCTAGAAGGCGTGACACTAAGCAGAAACTGTTAAGCCTCTCCTCCAGCAGCTATAACCTCAGCCTGGAGTGAGAGACTGCCAGTTGCGTGTCCAAGTAGTGAGAAAAGGAAATGTCCAACAAGTGGAAACAACAAGCCAACTACCCAACAGGGTAAACCAAGTCCAGAAATCGCGTAGAAAAACAATGAATGGGTGGGTGCTGTGGTCCCCAGGGAAGAACGAGAAAGAGATTTTACTGGTAGGTTATACAAAAATATCGTTTTCTCGCCCATTTTCCTTGGGGAACACAGGAGACCTTGAGAGCAGTCCAAGAGGGGAGGGACCCAAAGGAATCAAGGAACTGCCGCCCGCAACACCAGCCCAAGGCAGCAACCGCCAAAGCCCAAGTATGCACCCTGTAGAACTTGGTAAGGCGCGCAAGGAAGACCGGTGGCTACCTTGCACAATTACGCGACCGAAGCCCAATGTCTCCGACCCAGGAGGCATTGACCGCTCCGGAGGAATGAACGGTGCCACCGAAGGCAGAACCCTGCCCTTGGTTCGGTAACCTCAGCCACAGTTATTATGATGAAGCGGGCAAAGCCACCCTGGAGGCCGTCAAACCGTTGCGCGGACCTCCTGGAACCACAAAGAGTCCAAGCGCCGAAAAAGCCGGTGATCTCCAAGTAAAACTGCAAGGCCTGAACAACGTCCAATCGGTGAAGTGTCCGTTCCCAGAGATGGGAAGGGAAGGACGATGGCCTTGTCGAGATGAAAGGCAGGTACCACCTTTAAAAGGAAGAGACGGGATGGAGTCCAGCCCTGTCCTGGGACAGGAGACTCGGAGCGAGAAAAGCCGCAATTCAGACACCGTCCGAGAATGAAGGCCAAAAGAAACACAACTGTACAGAACAGAAGGAGTAGAGAACACTTCTGTAACGGCTCCAAGGGGAAGCTAGGAGCGCAGAGAGCACAGGATGTAGTTCCCAGGTCGGTACTGGGGAACGGTACAGAGAACGGTACAGAGGAACCAATGAGCCACTCCGTGGAAGAAGGTCTTGACAGACCCAAGAGGGGCCAGGGAACGCTGGAAGAGGATAGACAGCGCCGACGCATGACCCTTGAGGAACAGAGTCCCAGGGCCAGGCCGGACTGGAAAAGGGACAGAACCATGGGGAGAGAAAGGCAGAGTGGGGGAACCCCAAGTAAAAACCTCACGTGCAATAATAGATCCCGGACGAAGCATGGTCGGGAGCGAACACGAGCGTGCCCGCTGGAATCGCCTGGGCAAGCGGTAAAAAACCCAACGTGATCAGGCACAGATCAGGAACACGAGAAGAAGAGTCCAGCAAAACTGGTCCCGTCGGCCCCAGACCAACGTCGTCCCGTAGCCAACTGCAGTGGGGGAGCAGAAGGGCAGACGGAAGGAATTGAAGGGGTCCACCCAGCATCCGACAGATGCCAGGAGAAGATGGGCCAAAGGCCATGTTGATGTTGCCACTAGAGGAAGGGGTTCTACCGACCCGGTTCGGGAGGTCCGAGGACAATCGTGACTGAAGGGTAGTACTCAGGCAAGGACAACATCAGGAAGGGATGAAGGAAAACCAACCCCGAGACGGAAGGTCAATACCGCAGATCCAAGAGACGGATCAACAGAAACAGGAATTAGAGGCCACGGCCTACCCGACAAGGGCGAATATGGCAAGGAATAGATGGCAAGTGTCGAAAGCACTACAGGGACAAAATGTAGGGACTCAGATCCAAGCCTGAAAGCCAAGTTACCGAGAAGGTAAGTCTACAGCATGACCATTGCTCATAGTGGAAAAAAACGCAATCTGCACTCCAGCGGGAGGACAGAACGCGGTAGACCATCCAAGTGAACGACCATGCTCTCCCCCGAGGGGAGGGCAGCGAACCTCTGAGGCCTAGCCGGGGCGGAGCCACATAGAGGGATATGCCCTGAGCGGGAGCCAAAACACAGCCGGCGAGAAGAAGCAGTCGATACAGAGGCCGGCATAATACCCTCCGACCGAAAGGAGGAGTGGGTAACAGAGAAGTCATAGTAGGACAGCTCAAGGCTAAACACACGCTCGTCTGAGTCGCCCGGATCACCGCCTCGCAGAAGGCGTGAAGAACCCAGAGCGGAGGTCCCCGGACCTGAATAATCGAACACCCAAGAGAAGATGGGTGACCGTTTTGAGGAGGGCAGCCCGACCTGGCAGCAGACCGGAACTGAAGCGCAGCGGGCGCCCATAGGAAGGACTCATACTACACAGCATCCGAAGAGGAGGAAATGGTAGCAGGTGAGGGAACTGTAGTCCTGCCAGAGCCAACGTAGAATTCGAGGGGTGCTGCAGACAGCACTCTCGTCCATGTGACCGCTTGCTCAGGAAAGTAATACAGCGGGAGGACGAATGGTTACACATCCAGGAACCACGAACACTCCCCAGGCAGAACGGCCAACGAACATGGCGAAGCCCATCCGGGGCAGGCGGAGCAGTATGATTTCCTCAGAGAAGAGCTTAAAGGCCTGCGGCTAGCATTGTATGTCGCAGGAGGAAGTGAAGCATACGTACCAGCGGCCCCGTAAGCAGTGAGAAGGCCAACCACCGCGGGAGGAGAAGACCCACACGGCTCAAACCGCGCAAAGAGCGCACAAGAACGTTCACTCACTGCAAAATAGTCACTCAGCGAAGGTGGCCAGCCACGGAGTCCCACATAGTGCAAAGTGCCTGGAAGGGAGCAATGCACAAGACCAGTACGGTATGTGATGGCACACAAGCAGTCTGCCCGGCAAGGGGGGAGTGTACCCAGCAAACATTGCCTGTAGCAGGAGTGCAAAAGGCCCGCCCTAAAGGGGGGGATGCAAAAGGCCAGTACTAACTTCATAGAAGTAGGAGATACCGTACTCCGCTTCATGCACATGGCCGCACAGTAACTAGTAGGAACGCAGGAGGTCTGCCTAGTGAAGGGGGACAAGCACAGGGTTATAGTCGTATTAAGTAACGGTACAATAATCCGCCCAACACCAAATTTCGTGATAGTGCAACTACTCCGCCAATGAAGGGGGACATGCACGAGTCCAGCACAGCATGTACGGGACAGCCGTGAGGCCCGTGAGCGTGCAACACACCGTCCATGGAATGATGGGTGGTCATGCAGAAGGCCAGAGCAGTTAACCCATGGAAGAGGGTATGCTCATGGTCAGCAAGGTATACGATGAGAATGCAGTATTCCGCCCAGAAAGGGTAGTAATGCACATGGCCAGCATCACATCCAGTGAGAATGCCAGCACCCCGCCAATGGAGGGGTGGCATGCACATGGACAGCCCGCAGTCAGGGAAAGTGCAGCGTCCGCCTATGGAAGGGGGTCATGCACATGGCCGGCAGTGAAACCGGGGAGAGTGCAGCATACCGCCCATGGAAGGAGGTCATGTACATGGCCGGTAGCGAATCCCATGAGAGTGCAGCATACCGCCTATGGAAGGGGGTACGCACATGGCCGGCAGCGACTCCATTGAGAGTGCAGCATTCCGTCTATGGAAGGGGGAAAATGCACATGGTCAGCCCGCAGTCAGGGAAAGTGCAGCGTCCGCCTATAGAAGGGGGTCATGCACATGGCCGGCAGCGAATCCAGAGAGAGTGCAGCGTCCGCCTATGGAAGGGGGATGTGCACATGGCCAGCAACGTATCCGGTGAGAGTGCAGTATTCCGCCTATGGAAGGGGGTCATATCCCGGGAGAGGGCAAGGATTGCACCTGGCGCAGCCGGGAGCGCGAAATGCCACCTATGGAGGGGGGGGGGGGCATGCATGGGGCCTAAATTTTCGGGCAACCAGAGGTTGCGGCGGTCGGCCGGGGCCTGGAGGGAGCCGAGCGGCACGAGGTGTCCTCCCGTACATGCCGGAAAGGTTGGGACCGGAAGAAGGAGGCCTGGACTGCGGCCTAGTACTAGGCCGCGGAGTCGGGGCCTAAATTTGCATCACCTGGCCGACCGGGAGTAAGGGGGGGAAGGTGGTTAAGGAGGCGTTACAATGTGCCCTGCAGTGCGAGGTGTCTGTGGACACGGGAGGCGCACTGCGGCCGGCAAGGCAGGCCAGCCAGTGTGGAAGCGCGGCAAGGTAACGGTGATCTCCAGAAGCCGGGGCCTAAGAGACGTGGGGGCCCCCTGGCGAAATGGCACTTGCGCCCCGCCATTGGAAGAGGAGTGCCTTGTTCTGGAGGAGAGACCTGCTGTAAATGTGCAGCTAAAATGGGTCAAAGCCCAGGCTGCTGCCCTGTCCGCCATGCTTTACACTGCATAAGGGGGCATAGTGGTAGGTGTCTCCTAATAAGAGGGCCTATGGGATCCGTCAGGAGCGCCATATTAAAGGAGCCTTATGCTCCCAGATTCACCTGTCGCCGGAGTGGGGAGAGGGAACTTCAGGCAGGATCCATCAGCCGTCTTCACCCTTGGTCCATTCCAGCAGGGTCGCCCCTTCTGCTACTGGCACCGTAGTGGCAGGACGCTGGAAAAGGGACTTGGCGGGCGGGCGACCCTTGCGCTGGCGGGATGTTGGGGAGCTAGTGCTGCCCAGATCCACCTTGCCTTCTGTGGGGGAGGCAGCAGTGCGGTTTACCGGCACTGGCGCAGCTTAACCCCGGGAGAAACAGAGAGGTCTAGTGCGCCTCTGTTATCCCTGATGATCTGGAAGAAAAGGAAAAAATAAAATAAATAAAAAATAAAAATGACAAGGAGAAGCAGCCCTGCAGAGCAGGGAGTGTCTTGCCTCCTAGGACACTAAGCAAAAACTGTCAGTCTCTCACTCCAGGCTGAGGGTATAGCTGATGGAGGAGGGGCTTAACAGTTTCTACTTAGTGTCTCCTAGGGAGCTGAGCTATACCCAAGGTCTCCTGTGTCCCCCAAGGAAAATGGGCGAGAAAAAAACAATTTCCCGATCTCTGGTTCGGTTCCAAGTCGATTCGCTCATCCCTAGTCTTGGTCTTCCAAACAACATCAGACATTTCTAGCCGTGCGGCATGTCTCATTGTCTTGCTGGAGGAACCCATCCGCCCCAGGGAAGACCATCAGCATGTATGGTTGTACATGATCTGCCAAAACAGCTGAAAATGCCTTCCATATGGATGAGTGGCCCACAGAATGCCACAAAAGCATTCCATAGACAATAACACTCCCACCACCAGCTTGTGTTCTTCCAGCAATGGTTGCCGGGGGTTTATTTTAAAGTTTTTTGACACAACAAAGTCCATCCGTTTGATGAAGCAGAAAACGTGACTCACTGGATAGGCAACACTTTGCCAAGCAGCAGAGGTCCAATTTTGAGACTGCCACAAAAGTTGAAGCCTTTTATGATGCCCGAGACAAACGCCTCATTAATAAAATTGAACAGGATTTTCTTGTGCCTCCACACCCAGTCATGGCGTGCTTTTATAGTATTCCCAAAATACACAAGGGAGTTACCCCTTTAAAAGGGAGACCCATTGTGTCAGGCATGGATGGTCTCACGCAGAATATCAGCATATATGTGGATACCATCCTACGCCCCTTTGTGTTGGCATTACCATCCTGCACACGTGACACAATGGATGTCCTAAATAGGGTACAGGATCTGATTATTGATGAAGATGTGTACCTCGCTAGTCTGGATGTGGAGGCACTCTATAGTTCTATACCTCACAGAAAGGGACTTCAAGCCATCAAGATGTCCCTTAGTGAGAGGGGCACACATTTTACAACTCACAATGAGTTCATTCTAGCACTATTGTAATTTATTTTGGATCATAATATCTTCCTCTTTAATGGGAAAGTCTTCAGCCAGCTCAGGGGGGTGGCGATGGGGAGCCCATGTGCCCCCACTTTCGCCAACCTCTATCTGGGCTGGTGGGAGAAGGAGGTAGTCTTCGTGAAGAGTGCGAGGAATGGTCATCGTGTATCCAACTTTGGTTGAGATACATCAATGGCATGCTGATATTGTGGAAAGGAGAAGTGGAGCAATTTAACAGCTTTATAGAACATCTCAATATCAATACCTGGGGATTAGTCTTTACCTCCACTATCCACCCGCACACGATGACATTCCTGGACCTCAATATTACAAGAGGTCCAGGTAATCACCTTGGTACCTCCCTGTACAGGAAACCCACTGCCACCAATAGACTTTTGGCATCCTTGGACCCTACGCAAGGGAATTCCCAAGGGTCAATATTTAAGGGCCAGAAGGGACTGTACCAACATTACTGACTTTAAGGTGGCAGCGGACGACCTGAGGGACAGATTTAAGGCGAGGGGTTACCCTGATGGTATCCTTAATCAAGCATATCATACGGCCAGATGTGAGGACAGACAAACCCTCCTGGTTCCAAAACCCGGGAAAAAAGGATGATTCTATATCAAGAATCATTGGGACTTACGATGCCGCACATGATAAGGTTAGGGAACTCCTCAACTGTCATTGGGGTATTTTAAAATCTGACCCCGATATTGGTGCCTCTATATGTCCCGTTCCGTCGATGACCTTTAGAAGAGGCAGAAATTTGAAGGACCGCCTTGTCCATAGCTTTATGGAAATGGAACAGCCGAACATGGCTGAAATCCAAAGTAACAGGCTGCTATAGATGCCTGCAACTCTATAGCGGTGGGTAAAACATTTCAGAGTTCAGTGACCAGACTGGTATATGATATCCGTACGTACATTAACTGCAAAACCACAGGAGTGATTTATTTGGCAACATGCTCCTGTAGTTTACAGTACGTTGGCAAGACCTCGCGTGAACTAAGACGCAGAGTGGGTGAACACTTGGGGGACATCAGAAATGAACGTGACACCACCCCTAGCACGTCACATCAAATTTGAACATAATGGAAACATTAACAACATCCGTTTCCAAGGGATTAAACGAGTCAGACAGTCCCCCAGGGGAGGTGACTGGGATAAAAAACTGCAATGCAAAGAACTGCAGTGGATCAGTAGGTTACGCACTGAAAAACCATATGGTTTAAATGATAGGAGCAGCTATACCTGCTTTATCTAATCCACCCATATTACAATGGGTATGATGCTTGGGACCAGCTATACTGTATCTGTTGGCCTCTGTACTTAATCTAATGATCCCTGTGTCTGTTCAACTGTTTCACGCCAACACAGATATATATTAACATATCATCAGTTTGATCTATATACCATTGAATATCTGCAAGACCCTGTAATCGACTTGGTCTTTAAGTCTGTCAATACCAGTCCATGACCATCTCTGAACCAGGTTTCCGAGATCCAAGATATTGCTTTTGTGATCCCTTAGTGGGTCATACCTGTATGTGCTTGCCATTTTACAGAAACGTTATACTTTAATAAAATAGGTTCCTATACATTAATAACGTTTGTGATGACAGCACGTCTTTTCACCTTCGCATTGCCAGATATCCATTGACATCATATTGTATTTTATGGTAATCCCTGGGTTTCTTGCGGTTGGTCAGTATATGTCTATCCAAGTGACAGCAGTCTTGGCCCCTGTTCACAAGCGACTCATATACATTACCCCGCATTCTATACTAAACCTGGGGGACCATATGGATATCTAGGGTTAGTTTCAGTAGTTCTGCAGTATGGGCAGTACATAGCTGAAGCTAACTGCACGTGAATGCGGTCTAGGTACAGTGCTATATTTTAAAACCAATGCCTATGGTTCCGATTCTGCATCCTGTTAGTGTTTCTTTTCACTACCCCACATCGGTACACCAGTCTTTGCGAAATCGCTGGAGCCGCTTTGATATCCCCTGCTCACTTATAAGAGGACAAGCTTTACCGCATATCAATGGACAGTCAGGCGCGACTTGAGGATGCAACGTATTGTTTGGCCGCACCCCCTCTCTCGTTGATTGGCTGCCCATTGGTACCAAGCCTCTGTCAGTCTGAGGACTTGCTAAGTATTTAATAGTGGGGAGACCGCACGCACGCACGGCCATACTAGTGCCGGTGCTGAGGCGCTTCCCCACGTGCAGTGAACGCTGACCTGCAGACTTACTGCGACTATTACATATTTTGCTACTACTCCTGAGGAAGAGACTTGTAACAAAGTCTCAGAAACGTGTAGAGTAGGGCTAGTATCCATTAGGCAGGATCAGCCAGAACGTGGCTTACACATCTGGTATGAGGGGGGCAAGTTCAGGGAGACCCATATTACATAAGGCTCCCTCTATATACTAACCATCCCTGCTCACCAGTAGTGTCATTATTTTGAGGGAATTGAACTGGGATATCCTGAGCAACCAACAGGATCTCCCATAAAACAGTCATTTTACTTATTACTCCCTCGTATTAGCGTGCTGGTTAATCAATGGTGCAAACATAGCTTTGTCTGAGCTACAATATGGATATTTGTCTGGTATAGATATACAATATTAACTATATATCAGCAGTAGCTTCTAGACAAAACAATCCATTCCTACCAGCGCATTTTCTACCTTAACACTATTACACTAACGAACCCTCTTGGTTCCTTTTAATAAACAGTATTTAATAAGGTTTATTATTTTAATTTCAAGCCGTTATTACACGTTCAGTTAGCCAATATAATTTTTATACGGCAAACCTTTTTGATTATCTCTCAGTGAACTCTTGTTTTAGACACAGCTGGTGGCCTCCACATTCAGTAGTGACTGGCTCCACTGCATCGTGTCAGTCTGTCCTCATGCACCTTTGTAGCCAGCGTTCAAAGTATTTGCAATGGTGCCATTTGTCCACTCGCAGTACACTTTCACCACAGCAGCACACATACAGTTCACAAACTGCACAGTTTCAGAAATGCTGCCTCCCTTGGCTTGAAAGCCAATATTTATCCCCATGAGCAATCTCTGTGCAGACACCTAATATACCCACCAAGCCAGCTCCCCACACATGACTTACTTCACGAGTACACACTGCTGAAGGCGGAAGTGGTCATAATAATGTGACTCGACTGTGTGTATAAAAAAAAAAACACAAAGACATAGGCACGTATGAGACAGAAGTGAGTTTCTTCGCCCAATATGAGATTTGCCAGCCACTGGGAGGCACTGGCTTACACAGATTTGAGATTCACTTTGAAGAATCTATTACAATAAGTGAATTGATTTTCTCCACTGTTTTATGGACCAGCAAATCAATTCACTCCTGACAACCACAAAACCCTTTTGAAGGTACCCCAAATTACCTCTATAGCCCATCACTAGCAAGTACAAGCAGCAAATGAGATCATGTGAAATGCTGGGGATCTGGAACCCTTGCATGAAAAGTAAAGTCTTCATATTGGATCATTAATGCTCACAACACTAACAGTAGATCAATTTAAAAGCTAAATTCTGATTTGGGGCTCATGCACTTGACCATGTTCGGCCCGATACATGGGTGGTGTGTCTGCTGCAGCTTACCCAACCTGAACGGACTATTTTATAATGATTTATACACTTAGATACAGTAAGTTTATATCTGACTAGCAGAAGGACCCGGCTTCGCACGGGTATATTTCATCTATTTCATTTAATATTTCTGTGTGTCGTTAAAAGATCAACAGTATCCCCCCCCCCCCCATAACAGTGACCTCTACAACACCCCGCCCCTTTAACAATAAACTCCACAGTCCACCACCCCTTAACACTGACCCCCCTCCCCCCACAGTGCCCCGCCTCTTTAAAATAGGACCTCCACAGCAGCCCATCCCCTTAACTTTGACCTTCACAGCAGCCGTTCCTTTAACAGTGAGTTTCACAGCACCCCACTCCCTTGACAGTGACCTCCACAGTACCCCGGTCCGTTAACAGTGACCTCACAGTACTCCGCTCCCTTAACAGCGACCTCCACAGCAGTTGCCCCTTTAATAGTGGCCCCTGCCCCCTCAACAGTGACCTTAACAGCGGCCTGCCTCCTTAACAGTAACATCCACAGTGAACGCCTCTTTAACAGTGACCTCCACAGTACCCGCCCCTTTAACAGTGACCTGCGCCCCTTTAATGCTAGGGCTACACAACGACATGTGCCGCGCGACATTTTGTCTCAACAATTTTTATAATGATAGGCTATTGTATCGCACTGCGACATGTGACATGATGCGACTGCGACATGACAGTTGCAAAAAATCCATCCAAGCTGGATTTTTCTGCAACTGTAGCGTCGCAGCATGTCGCAGTGCAACACCATTGACTATAATTATAAAAATTGTGGCGCGACATCAATGTCGCGAGACACATGTAGCAGTGTAGTTGTGCCCTATGTGTCGTGCAGCCCTAGCCTAAATCTGACCTACAACAGTGAAGAAAAATGGCTGGGTTGTTATGGAAACCTGAAAGTAAAACTTTGTGTACGTGGAGACTAAGGGCCTCCGAGCTTATATTGGCTGATAAGGGACATGTGACTGTGTGTATGGCAGTTGGGATATGAAGAGAAAGACTTGCAGTCTTGTATTGGCTAATGCAGGTCATTTTTGGGGAATATATCAGGAACGGTAAGTCCTAGAGAGCGTTTTTTTAGAGAGCGTTTTCAGACACGTTTCGGCACAAGGCCGTCATCAACAGGACCTGTTGATGAGGGCCTTGTGCCGAAACGTGTCTGGGAACCAATGTATTTTGATATAGTACATTAAAGAAGCTAGAAAATAACCACACGTTTGCTGGGATATCTTTTTCAATAAGCCATATCTGTCTTCCTAGTACAGTACACTGCAGTACTGACCCCCTCACTTCTCTCATATTCTGTCCAGTACATCCCTGAACATTACATGTGTACACTAAATTAATGTATTGATATCCCTGCTATTTTCACATTGATGAAACAGCATGGCCAGTGCTGACAGTGAACATTCCTGCTGTATCCCTGATGCGCTGAGTAACTAACCAGCCCCAGGGAGATACATGACAGCGAGCAGTAAGCTCTCACTATTGAGAATGCAGGGAGATTCACAGTATATACCAGGGATGCCCAACCTGCGGCCCTCCAGCAGCCTACAGCTATTAGGGCTCAGTTACTCAGTGCACCGTGGATACAGCAGGAGCGTGCACTGTCAGCGCTGGCAACGCTGATCAGTAAGAAACAGCAGGGATATGAACACATATATTTAATGTACACATGGTAATGTTCAGGGATGTACTGTACAGTATATAAGTGAGGGGTCTTCCTAGTCAATACTGCAGTGTACTGTACTAGGAAGACAGATGTGCCTTTGTAACGCTCATTTAGAGAGCAGTTTAAAGGGTTTCTGTCATCAGGTTTACACATTATAAGCTGTCTGACTTTAGCTATGTGCTAATGTCAGAGCAGCTTGATAATGTGTTTTTTATGTAAATCCGAGTTATATTTATGCTAAAAAAACGTATTTTTATAATATGTAAATTAGCCTCTAGGAGCAGGGGGGGGCATTGCCCTGCTCCTAGAGGCTCCGTGTGCCAACCTGCTGCCACGCCCCTTCTTTCCTTAATTGACAGTGCCGGGCAGAGATCCCCTGCTGCCTCCGGCACTGTCTCCTTGCGAAATCCCGAGCCTGCGACGCCGCTCTGTATTCGGCGCAGGCGCGGTGAGTTGAGGACGCTGGTGCCTGCTGTCCTCAGCTCACCGCGCCTGCGCTGAATACCTCTGAGTACACCCGGAAGCAAGGACAGCGCGGGATTTCAGAAGGAGACAGTGCCGGAGGATCGCTGCCCGGCACTGTCATTTAAAGTAAGAAGGGGCGTGCCAGCAGGTTGCCGCACGGAGCCTCTAGGAGCAGGGCAGCGCCCCTGCTCCTAGAGGCTAATTTACATATTATAAAAGTACGTTTTTCAGCCAAAATATAAATCGGATTTTTATAAAAAAGACATCATCAAGCTGCTCTGACATTAGCACATAGCTAATGTCAGACAGCTTATAATGTGTAAACCTCATGACAGAAACCCTTTAAGGGACAATCCAGGACAAGGTTTCTCCTACAAATGTACGACTTCACTAAATAAAGTATATTGCCTACAGTTACACTACATACATACATTCTGGTGAATCTAACTGTACACTCACCTGTGAGGTAAGAGCTGTGAATGCCATTCTCTACTGCTTCTTGATAACCATTCACACCAGATGGCAGACTATCAGAATATTCAACAACTGGACTGTCATCAGATAAGGGTTTTACTTCCAGTTCTACCGTCACTTGCTGCCGGGTGTCACCCATCATTCTATCCAGGGTATCTAATCATTAACAGAAAAAACGAGATTTTTGTATAACTTACCAGTAAAATCTCTTTCTCGCTCTTCATTGGGGGACACAGAAACCGTGGGTATAGCTATGTCCACTAGGAGGCGTTGACACTAGGCTAGAATTATTAGCTCCTCCTCCGGCAGCTATACCCTCTCCAGCCTGGAGAAGGAGCTTCAGTTTTGTGCACAAGCAGTAGGAGAAGCAGACCAACTACTAAAAGGAGAGAAACACCCGATATCGAAGGACCAATAATATGAAGGCCCGCTGGCAAGCACTGCCAAACTGCAGTACAAACAATACTGGGTGGGTGCTGTGTCCCCCAATGAAGAGCGAGAAAGAGATTTTACTGGTAAGTTATACAAAAATCTCGTTTTCTCGCACATATTCATTGGGGGACACAGAAACCGTGGGACGTCCAAAAGCAGTCCACGGGGAGGGAAACACACGGACCACGCAGGGACACCACCGTTGTGGGGTGCAGAACTCTGCCGCCTGCACGACCAGACGGTCCAGGCAGAGTCAGTGGATTGAAGAACGCAGCAGGAAAGAAAACTCCCCAGAGCGTAGGGGCCACACAGCCAGCTATGCAGCAGCAGCAGAGACATGAAAAGACAAGATCCAAAACGCCCGCCGCAGCGGGGAACGTGAAGGAAGGAGTGGAATCCCGACCGGTGAGCGGAACTCCGCGTTGGAGAGAAGTACCTCGAAACAGCAACAGGACCAACAAGCAGAAAACTCGTGCAGCGTAGGAACCAAAGACAGAGAGAAGCCTCAGACTTCATCACACCCAGACGGTGCAACCCACTGCCACCGAGTGGGAAGAAGGGAAATACCCGGAGCGCAAACTGCCGCTAGGTACTGATGGAGAAAATGGATCGAACAATGGGTCCTCCCGAAGAAGAGATAGTGGATCAGGGGACCAGAGGACCCCAGAGAAGGGGAACAAGTGACACATGTCTCATGGGACAACGCTATAGGCCCAAGGCCGGTACTGACAGCAAGAAGACGAATGGAGCGAAGGAACTCCGCATCCCCAACATAACAGAGAAGATCGCCAGTTGCGAAACAGAACCTGAGAAAAGTACCCGCCCTGGCAGCACATGGTGCGTGGACGCTGAGAGAAAAACTGCCCCGTTCCAGGACATGGAACAAGCATTATTACCAGCAATGCGAGTCAGCTGCTGAAGGACAGAAAGTAACACTGGTACCTCCGGCGTAGGGAACACGAAGGCGATACCTACAAGCGAAGGGTACTGGGGAAGCCCGGCAGGGAGAAAGAACTAGGAGCGTCCACTGAATATCGACTTGGTAGGCGAGAAAACGCAGTGAACAGGCGCAGACAGTAGTACAGACAGGGGAGTCCGGCAAAACCGATCCCATTGGCACACAAGCAAGGGTGCCCCGTAACCACAGAAAGTGGAGGAGCAGAAAATCAGACAGAGTAACCGAAGGGCCCAGCATCCGACAGATGCAGGGGCGAGTCAGATAAAATGCGTGCCTATATCGCCACCGGAGGAAGAGTTCCACCATCCCAAGAGAGGGGAAATACGGTAAGCAAAACCCAAGGACAGACGGCATCCGAAGGAGCAGTCCCCAGCAAGAACCACATCAGGGAGGGACGTAGAAGGGTTTGTGGCATAACGCAATGCCACACCCCACCGTACCAAAGGAAGACGGCAGGTGCAGAGTAAACAGCCATGAGGGTAGAGAGCAACAAACCTCGAGACAGATGAGGCGTCATAGTGGTTACACTCACTACCTCAGACCGAGCAACGGAATACCAGTACAGGAAATAGAAGGGCCAAGCCCACAGTTGGACCCAAAATGGCAAGGAGTAGAAGGTAAGTACCAAGGCACTACAACTACCAAGGATCCATGCTCTGGAAGTCAGCCCACGGGGAAGGCCAGAGTACCACCGGACCACCGCCTAAAACGGAAAAACCCAATCTCTCACCCAAGTGGGAGGACAGAACGCGGTAGGCACGGAAAAGGGGAACACTGCCGGAGCAACTAATGTGTGCGAGAGAGACTGTCCGAGGCCCCAACCGGAACTCCGGAAGAATCCGCAGGAATGAAGTCTGGAAGACAACAATCCTATTCTCCCTGAGGAGAGAGCTGTGAAGGAACAGCCGCTGAAGCCTGGCCGGGGCAGAAGCCACCTCGGAGGTGGATGAAGCCCACAGGAACCAGCGAAAAGAAGCAGTCTAGGCAGGACGCCGGCAGCATAACTCCAATCAAGAAGCAGGAGTGGGAAACAGGGTAGCTAGAGCCAGAGTGGGACAGCTCCATGGTAGAACCCACGAAAATCCGCATGTCGTACGTCATACCACCTTGCAGAAGACGAACACCGTGAAAACTCAAGATGGAGATCCCGGAGCTGGCAGAGGGGCGACCCGCTAGAGGAGAGCAGCCGGAACCTGGCGGAGGAGCTGAAGGGCGACCATAGGAATACTCATACTACCCAATATCCGAAGGGGAATGGTAGGATATGAGGGAGCAGCTATGATAGAAGCAACTGCCAATGAATATGGCGGAACGAACGGACCCGCAAATGTCGTCCCGACCAGGGAGAAAAAGGAGGAGGCGTATACGGCCTGTACCATGTACAATGCGCGCGTAACTTAATGAAGGGGGCCGCTAGAGCCCACAGCCTCATGCAATATGTCCCTATAACAGGGAAATGCATAGGACCAGTAGCGCAAGCAGTCCGCCTAAAAAATGGAAATACGTGCATTGCAAACACTGCATACACAAAGAGCGTAACAGCCCGCCGGGGAGGTGCACGAGAGCAGTGCTGCCTTCCGATGCCACAGTCCGCCCGAAGGGGCTCATACACATGGCCGCATTGCAACCAGCAGGAAGTCCGCCTAGGAAAGGGGAACATGCACTGGACAGCATCGCTTTAAGCGAGAGTGCCAAGCTACCAACTAAGGGGTGTACGCGTGCGCTAGCACCGCATACATGAGAGAGTAACTACTCCCCAGTGAAGCGTGGGGACATGCACGCCCAGCACCGCAGTGCGCGAGGGTGAAAATGACGCCCCCAAAAAAAAAGGGGGCTGTCCAAGGCCAGCATGTGTGTCCCGTGAGCGCAAAATTCCACCTCTGGAAGGGGGCATGCACAGGTCCAGTGCCGCATCCCGTGAGAGTGCAAGTATTCCCTTAAGGAAGAGGACCATGCACATGTCTGGCAGCATATCCAGAGAGAGTGCGGTTTTCCACCTATGGAGGGGAGACCTGCACGTGACCAGTACCATATTTAATGGAGGAGGGTCACGCACACCGCCAGCACCATAATCAGCAAGGTGCAGAATGCCACCTATAGAAAAAGGGGCATGCACCTGGCCAGCAGCATATATAGTGAGTATGCGAAACACCGCCTATGGAGGGGGCCAAGCACATGGCCAGCAATAGACAGGGATATTTGGACATTGGACAACACTGCAATTAATCACACAAACGCGCGTAAAACGCTAGTTTATTATTTGCCAGAAACGCGCACAAAGAACGCTGCGTAAACGCGCGACAAAAACGCATCTCAGAAACGCTGAAGTCTGAACCCAGCGTGAGAGTGCAGTGTCCGCCTATGGAAGGGGGCATGCCCCTGGCCAGCACTAAATCCAGTCAGAGTGCAATTCCGCCTATGGAAGGGGGTCATGCACATGGCCAGCATCATATCCAGTGAGAGTGCAGTGTCCGCCTATGGAAGGGGGTCATGCACATGGCCAGTACTAAATCCAGTGAGAGTGCAATTCCGCCTATGGAAGGGGTCATGCACATGGCCAGCACCATATCCAGTGAGAGTGCAGTGTCCGCCTATGGAAGGGGTCATGCACATGGCCAGCATCATATCCAGTGAGAGTGCAGTGTCCGCCTATGGAAGGGGTCATGCACATGGCCAGCATCATATCCAGTGAGAGTGCAGTGTCCGCCTATGGAAGGGGGTCATGCACATGGCCAGAACTAAATCCAGTGAGAGTGCAATTCCGCCTATGGAAGGGGTCATGCACATGGCCAGCATCATATCCAGTGAAGTGCAGTGTCCGCCTATGGAAGGGGTCATGCACATGGCCAGTACTAAATCCAGTGAGTGCAATTCCGCCTAAGGAAGGGGTCATGCACATGGCCAGCACCATATCCAGTGAGAGTGCAGTGTCCGCCTATGGAAGGGGGTCATGCACATGGCCAGCATCATATCCAGTGAGAGTGCAGTGTCCGCCTATAGAAGGGGGCATGCACACGGCCGCACTCAATCCAGTAAGAGTGCAATGTCCGCCTAAGGAAGGGGGCATGCACACGGCCGCACCAATCCAGTAAGAGTGCAATGTCCGCCTATGGAAGGGGGTATGCACACGGCCACACCGTATCCAATGAGAGTGCAGTTTCGCCCCTGGAAGGGGGTAACGCACATGGCCGCCGCAGCAGTACCGTCGCCCCTGTAGTGCATTACACCTTGGAGCAGGGAATGCAACGGGCAGAATACAGGGAGGATGTTGTTCCATGTGAATCCACTAGATACAGACTTTTTTTTTTTTTTTTTTTGCGCCTGTATCCTTACGTCAGGTCTGGGCACCCAACTGAGCGGATGCAGAATATGGCATCTGAGGCTAGGGAGATAGGTGATCCCCTGTAATCATATACTTATTTCAGCTGGGGCAGTACTGTAGATAGAATGGCCCACGCACCTCCCCAATGATGCATAACGCCCAGGGCAGCGGCGGCTAGAGGGTTAACTAGCCGCTGCCCTGAGAGCGCGCTGCGCACGGCCAGCGACAGAGACACTCCCACCCGCTACGGCGGGAAAGGAGCTGACCTCCCGCAACCCGCCCTGTGGCGGGAATACAGTGCGGCCTAGCATGGGCCGAGCCGCGGCCTCAAATATCCACACGGCCGACCGCGGAGCTCCCACGTCGGCCGCCGGTGGGGAGCGCAGAGCGCGGCCGCTAAACAACAGCCCCGGCCGGAGGCACTGGGAGAGAAGCCCAAGCCTCCGGAGATACGGTTAACCCCCGCACTGCCGGTGGCGCGCTGGCGCCTATAGAAGTGCAAATTTAACCCCCACACCGCCGCTGACACGCGCATACAACCACTTATGTATCAGCACAGCAGTGCTTGTGAGGGGGGGGGGGGGGATTTGGACCGGAACGAGACTGTGAGACGGTCCTGTAACCTATGGGCCCTTTGGGGACTGGAAGCAAGTTATTAACCCCCAGTCCCCCAGTGAAAGAGAGGCCGACATCTAACATGTCACCGTGTAAAAAGGGGGGTGAAAGGGAGACATCACATGTTGCCATGTTAAAAGGGGGTGGAGAGGCGACAAGGGATAGGGGAAAGGGATATAATTACCGAATCCCGGTTACTCACCCCATCTTCATCCTCTTCTCTTCACCCTCCTCAAGTGAACCATAAGGTCACCTATTCCAGCAGGGTCACCTCCTCAGCTGCTGGCACCGAAGTGGCAGGAGTCTGGATGGCGGAGGGCTGGCCGGTTTAGGTGACCCCTTGGCTGGCGGGAGCAGGGGAGCGAGGCTGCCCTGGTCCTCCTTTTGCTTCTTGGGGGGGAGGAGGCAGTGAGGTGAGGCGACACTGGCGTGCTCCCCCGGGATAACAGGGAGACTAGGTGTCCACTGTTTTCCCACCTGCAAGAAGAAAAATAACAAACTAAAATAAAAAATCTTCAAGGAAGCCACCCTGCAGAGCAGGGATGTCTTGCCTCCTTAGACACTAAGCTAAAACTGAAGCTCCTTCTCCAGGCTGGAGAGGGTATAGCTGCCGGAGGAGGAGCTAACAATTCTAGCCTAGTGTCAACGCCTCCTAGTGGACATAGCTATACCCACGGTTTCTGTGTCCCCCAATGAATATGTGCGAGAAAAGAAATATACCGTAGAGAACGGTTTATACGGCGGGTGTCAGGTCTTTAAAGAAGGTGCCCAAAGCGGAGCGAGCGCCATAGCTACTGGGTGAATGCTGTTTCACACAGCAGACACCTGGAGCTAATGTCTGCGATCAGCGGTAATGCCGATCGGACATTTAACCCCTCAGATGCCACGGCATTTAAAAAGGTAAAAAACCTGGAAGCGCACACTTTCTGGGCAGAAACGCCTCCCCTGGCTGAGATCGGGGAAGGCAGTCCATTGAAGTAATAGGCTACAGCCTGTACTAAACTTCCAGGCTTATTACTGATATATTCCAATTCAGGCCTGCAGGTGGCAGCACTGTATTGGAATAGCCTGATCTTTGTATTCTGTAATGGATACAAATCTATTACTTTATAGAAATTGCAATAAAAAACAAACATGTCAGGAAGGGGTTAGAAAACGAGGCCTGTGAACTTCAGCAGCAATTGCAGCCAAACATATGAACAAGCAGAAGTGTATGGATATGGGTTACCTGACGCTCGTGAACCACTGAGAATGGTTTCTCTATATGCAATCTGAAGGGGTCCTAAGTAAGTTTCCAAACCATACTCCCTCCGTATCCGGTCATGTATTATTTCTATATGAAGCTCCCCCATTCCACAGAGAATAAGCTGCAATTCAGGAAGGAAAAATATTTTTTTTTACCAATGTGAGTAAAATTTAATGTATACAACACAATCAGTGCTGCCAGTGAATGTACGTGAACTTAAACCACTAAAACATTTAAATATGAAAAGCATAAAACAATAGCACACCGAAGATGGTAAAAGGCTTAAAGGGGTATTCCATAAAAAGCATTACTATGTCATGAATAGGGCATTTCAAGTAAAAGGGAGTCTGTCACCTAATTTTCATCAATATAATTAAGAGCACTGCCCCATAGAAGATTGCATACACATCCCAAACATACCTGTGTGTACTATGTGTCTGTATTCCATGTCTAGGAAAAGCACTTTTAGGGTCCATTCACACGTCCGCAAGTTGGGTCCGCAATTTTGCGGACCCATTCATTTTCAGTGGGGCCAAAACGGATACTATGTGCTGTCCGCATCCGTATTTCCGGATCTGCATATTTTGTTCCCAAAAAAAAATAGAACATGTCCTATTACAGACAAGAAAAGGCATTTTCTATTATAGTGCCAGCGATATGCAGTCTGCAAATTGCAGAACGCACATTGCCGGTTTCAGTGTTTTGCGGATTCGCAATTTGTTGATCCGCAGAACACTTACGGACGTGTGAATGGACCCTTATTCTGCTGTAAAACAGCCCCCAAATGCCCAGCTGAAAGTGAAAGTAAAAGCAGCTTTCACTCCTGACTCGATTTCTAACAGCCATACCTTCTGATATAGGATATAATGCTGTGATTCTGGTATCGTTTGAAAGGTTGGAATGCCAGCTTTCAAACAAGGTCCATATTTCTAGCTGCTACCAATCCCAAGATATGAGCAGCTAAAGCAGCCCTCCCCTCATCAGTCTGTTTTGCTTTCGGCACTTGGGAGCACCAGAGCTGGGCACTTGGGAGCACCAGAGCTGGGCACTTGGGAGCACCAGAGCTGGGCACTTGGGAGCACCAGAGCTGGGCACTTGGGAGCACCAGAGCTGGGCACTTGGGAGCACCAGAGCTGGGCACTTGGGAGCACCAGAGCTGGGCACTTGGGAGCACCAGAGCTGGGCACTTGGGAGCATTCAGATGTGGACGGATATGCTCAGCAGCTTCCCAGCTATTTCCTCCGGTGTTCGCATGGTGATCTCATAAAGAAGCAGGTCAAGTGGTCATTCCTACTTCTAAATCCATAGAAATATTTATAGACGAGGGATCAGCAGTCTCGGGGACTCCAGTTGTTCTGAAACTACAACTCCTAGAATCCTCCTTTCACTTTTATGGTAGTTATAGAACAGCCAAGTAAGTTTGCATGCTGGGAATTGTAGTTTCTCATCTGTGACATTGGAGAAGGGCAGGTAAGACAAACTGTTGTCACTAGGAGCAGACAAGGAAAAACAGAGGCAGAGGCAGCCCCTTATGTGAAATACTGTTGGATATCTTGTATAGTAGCAGAGGGTACTGCACTCACCAAATGCTGTTGTGAGAGTCACAGCAAGTATTCGCACAGGACAGGTAAAGCCTTGTATCGGTCCTCTCTCCTACTGATGGCCAGAGGAATCCCAAGAATAATGGAGGAAAAGCAGGATCAACCTTCAGCGGCACTGTATTCAGAGCAGTCGGCCACAGGCTTCTTCTTATCTTTGCTCCCTCCACTGTCCAGCTCCCAACAGGCCAAACTAGATGGAACTCTATACAGATCACTTTCTACAGCAGTAATATTTGAACACGGCAGAGCAAAGCAGTGCATAGGTCAGTTTCTTATTCCTTGTGCCATTTTCTGTAACTTATTTTCTTTATCTTAACGTACTTTCCAGTGTGGTTTTCCTCAGTCCCAGCTTCTTTTACCTCCAGGACAGACTGTGGTTAGGTTAAAAGACGCTGGGATTTTAATTCTTGGAATTCATGGAAATTCTTTTTTTGTTGGTGTGAAGACTCAACCGAAACTTTTGTCTTTTCTCCATTCCAATCTGGAAATGGGCTGAGTTCCCTTATGGGGCACGTTTCAACCCTTTCCATTCGGCTTCAGTGCAACTTGGCTTCAAATTCTGCGGTTCGCACCTTTCTGCAGGGTGTTGCCCAGTCTATTCCGCCTTACCACCATCTTTTGGCTCCTTGGGACATTAATAGTGTTGAGCGAACTTGTTTAAGTTCTGCGTCCAAAGTTCGGGTTCGGGTTATCGAAGAATCCCGTTATGGATTCCAAATTCCGTTATTCCGCTACCACGAACCATAACGGGATTCTTCGATAACCCGAACTTTGGACGCAGAACTTAAAAAACAAGTTCGCTCAACACTAGACATTAATTTGGTTCTCGAGGCACTCCAGTCCTCTCCCTCTGAGCCATTGCAAATAGTGTCTTTGTTTCCTGTATTACAAAGTTGCTTTTTTGGTGGCCATCAAGAATCTTCCTGTCACTCTAATTTTCTGGTGGTCCATCTGGGTATGTGGTCCTTCACCATATGCCATACTTTTTACCAACGGTGGTGTCTTTATTTCATGGCAACTAAAATATATTTTTTCCTTTTTGCCCCTCCCTGTATCATCTGCATACCCTTGATCTGGTTTGGGCAATTTAAATTAACCTCTCTCTAACCTCTTCCTTTAGGAAAATGGACTCTGTAATTTGGATGTCCCTAGAAAGGAACTGGCAGCATCAAAAGCCACCATCTCTTGATGGATTAGTTATGGAAGTGTACTGCACCAAAGACTGAAACCCTATTTCGGGTCACTGCCCATTCGATTCTGTCTGTAGGGGCCTCCTGGGCTGTACATGACTGGGCTTCAGCTCTCCAAGTGTGTAAGGCTGCAACCTGGTCCTCATTACATATCTTCTCTAGCTTTTATAAGTAGCGCACCTTTGAATCCGCAGACGCATTCTGGTTTTCTTGCCCTTGGGACTGCTTTAGAACATCCCATTGTCTTTCCTGTGGACACCCAATGGCACGGATGCGATAACTAGATTTTTGTACTTAACCATAAAATCTTTTTCTCTTCTGAGGGACACAGCTCCAACCCAGTTATTTTTGTTGGTTTTTGCCTCGTTTTGGTTCTTGTTTGGTTCTGGCCTCATACATAGCCCCAGGTTTATGCTCCTCTTGAACAAACTGTCTTGACTTAGTCCCTGTAGGAAGGTTATAGCTGGGACATTCACTCTTTTTGCTTAGTGTCCGCCTCCTAGTGGCAGCAGCTATACACCCATGATCTTGCCTGTGTCCCCAATGAACGGAAGATAAAAAGATTTTCCCATAAGTACAAAAATCTACTTTTTACAGCAACTGGAGTGCTGAAGGTTTCTGACCCCTGCTCTAGACGGTGAAGAAGGAAAATGTGGTGGAATTACATAGCCTATGGGGCAGTATGTCAGGGGAGGAAGGAGTTAGGAGATAAATGCGATGCATCCTGGGAGATGCCGGTACTTGATGAGCTCCTGCCGATCCACAGAAAGGGAAAAAAAAAAACTAATTTTAAGGGAACAATACCATCATCATTTTTTGATCAAATATTTACATCCTATATGTGAATATTCCATGTAATTTTCTTTTACAAAAACAGGTGGACGGTTTTCTGGGTATAATTTTTTTACATCACTGGGTGCATTCTACGTCCTCTTCTGGATCTTAACTTCCTCCTGCCTCGCTTCACCCTTACTCCGACCATAACTGCAGCCAGAGAGGGAAGGACGGGGTGAGAGACTCCGAGCATCACACATTACGCTGAGAAGTGCAATGCTCGTCCTGTGCTGACTGCTAAAGAAGGACAATATTTTGCATTTCATTTTCAATGCTATAGTACTGACGAAATAAAAAGGACAAACAGCTAAAGACACTTAAAAATAGTATTCTATGAAGTGTTTAAAAAAAAAAATACCCCTTTCCAATGGAAGTGTCCCTTTAAATTTGTGTGATATTCCATTTAATGAACCAGCAATCTGGAAAACAGCTGGGCAGCCTCAAATACAGGCACACAAGTCGTTTCATCTCTGCACAGTAATACCTACAGAGCTTATGTTCACATCCTTGGAGCACAAACCCAAATGGGCTAAATCCAAGCTTGGATCTGGCAAACCGTAAATGAAATAATCTCTTACCTGTCCAGAGTCAGGATCTGTCTTCACTTTAAGGCTAGGATCTTCTAGCTGGAGACATCTTAGTGCATTTTCTAAATCTAGGTACAAACATAAAATGCACATATATAAAACATCAAATAATTGGTAGTCTGCACTAACATAAAAGTCTACGTCTACTGTTTTTACAATCCGAAGCAGATCTTAAAGGGGTTTAAGATCCGGAATAAAGAACTGGTACCTGACGGATCCTGTGCTGTTGCTCCGGTTTTTCTAGCCGGGTTCTATTTATCTGTCTGCAGAGGTGATGTAACAGCTCCAGTCCTTTACTGGCCTCAGCAGCAGGGCCGGCTCCAGGTTCATGTGGGCCCTTGGCCGATAAATCTCAGTGGGCCCCCTTGAGGCATCTTTTTACATTTATATGTACCCATGTGGCTCCCACACCGTATAATGACCCCCAGTGGCCCCCATACAATATGATAACCCCCAGTGGCCCACCACACAGTATAATGACCCCCAGTGGCCCCCCACACACAGTATTATGACCCTAAATTGGCCCTCTATTCAAAATAATGACCCACAGTTGCCCCCATTCAGAATAATGACCCCCCCAGTGGCCCCCACACTGGGAGTTATACTGTATGGAGGGGGTCCTGGGGGGTCTTATACTGTATGGCGGTCACTGGGGGTCATTATATTGAATGGGGGCTCTGGGGGTCGTTATACTAAATAGAGGGCCATTGGGGATCATTATACTAAATGGTGGGCCTTGGGGTCAATATACTATGTAAGGGGCCCTCAGTAGCTAGAACTGACAGGGCCCCACAGCAGTTTTTTGGAGGAAACCCCCTCCCCCCTGTGGGTTCACATCACGTTTTTCCTATACGTTTGATGTATAGGATGATAAAAAAAGTTTAAAAAAAAAAGCACTGTATACTAATGTGCAGCACACCACGTATTTGTATCCTGCAGAGTCCAGTAAAAAAAAACAAAAAAAAACAATTTTTTTAACAATAGAACTGTATGGTGAACGTCCGACACTGTATAGCATCAGTCTGAGGCATCCGTTAATGTATACGTTTTTGGTATACATTAAATGGATGGCAAAAATGTGATGTGAACCCAGCCTTATTGTCAGGATAAGCAATAGTACACAGCGGGGCAGAGAGGGGAGGCCGCCATGTACTGACAGAGCGCTACCTGGCCTGGTGGTCAGGGGTGAGGACTGTGCTTCCCAAGGATCATTTATCTATTGGGAAATCCAGGGCACAGTATAATACACTAGAATCTATTTACTATAAAGATATTAGCCCTACTTCCGAATAATAATACAATTAGTGGGGCATTTATTAAACAGAAATACACCTATATTAGGCGTACTTCTGACACAGATTGTGACACAAAGGTTCTTTGAGCCGCAATCTGCAACTTTTCTCGCACAATGAGGGCACAATGCAGGGTATAAGGGGGCATAGTACAATACTACAGGGTGGGGGGCACAGTGACGTGACCCTGTGATGTTAGAAGGTCCTTATGGTGCATGCAGTTTACACACTATCATAATGAGAATCAGAGGAGTGAGACAGGTGACCGGGGCCCTGTATGGACAGGAGGGGTAGACACAGCAAGTAGGTGGAAGGGGATCTGAGGGGGATTCATACAAGAAGTAGGGGCAGGAGGTCTGTGCAGGGCAGCAATAAGAGATAGGAGGGTGAGACAGGAGCTCTGGATACATGAGGGAGGAAAGGAGACAGCAGGGGATCCATGAGGTGGAGATAGGACAGGATATAGGGGGGGGGGGGGGGGTGCAGGTGTCATGGAGGCAAACTGCTTAATGCGGCAGTAAAACAACTAAATAGCATGAAGCTGCTGGTCTACTACAGCATTCCCTGTCCGTCCGTCCCCCTCCTGTCCCACAGACAAGAGACAGTCACAGTGCAGAGGAGTCACTCACAGACTTGTCTGCATCTCCTCACACTGCTGATCTACTGGGGTCTCTCTCCACCTCAGGCAGCAGGTCCTGTGTAGAGCGGGGGTGTCTGAAGCTTGTCAGGCAAGATGTCTTGCTCTGCTGGAGTGAAGAGGGGGCGTGTCTGAAGCTCTGCAGTACAGAAGCTTGTAAGGGGGAAAGCAGCAGCCGCCTCATTAGAGGGCCCACCAGAGGATGCTCCCTTGCTCCAGTCTGAAGCTGCGCAAGTGAAAGGACTGTAGATGACTGCGCGCCAGCAATGAGCTCTTCCATCGGTATTGATGGAAGCGCTCACAGCAGCACAGTGGGCCCTGGCACTTGCCCCGCTATGCCGGGTGCTGACACCGGCCCTGCTCAGTGCACCTAAAGAGGTCAGTAATTGGCAGCAGAGGATTCCTTGTTGTCGATGTAACATCAGAGCCGCAGTTAAGTAAATAGAGTCTTGCCGGGAGAAGTGGCACAGGATCTGTAAGGTAAGTAATTACTAGTTCTTTACTGCAGGGTGATCCGAAGGTTTGTGTGGTTTCACCTTGAAAACAGACAACTCCTTTAAAGGGTTTTTCCTGTACCTAGATATTGGTGGCTTAGCCTCAGGATAGGTCGGATCGGTGGAGGTTTGACAACCCACATCACCATCAATCTGCTGCTTCAGGCAGTTGCTGGCTCCCGAAACTATACAGTGGACAATGCCAGAAGCACAAGCTTCAGACCACTGAGCAGTGGTCGTTACGGGGTACTGCAGTACCTTCTGTCCACTAAATAGTTATCAGTACCTGTGGCTACTGTAAACAGCTGATCGGTAGGAGTGCTGGATGTTGGACCCCCTCCAATCTGATATTGATGACCTATCCTAAGGGGTTGTCTTATCATGGACAATGGGGGCATATCGCTAGGATATGCCCCCATTGTCTTATAGGTGCGGGTCCCACCGCTGGGACCCGCACCTATATCGAGAACGGAGCCCCGCAGGTGAAGGAGGGCACACTGTGCATGCACAGCTGCCCTCAATTCATTTTCTATGGGGCCGAGCGCGGGCTCGGCTATTTCTGACGGCCCCATAGAAACATGTAATGGGAGCGGGAGCCGCACATGCGCGATACGCTCCTATTCACTTCTATGGGGGAGCCGGCTTGGTGGTGGCCGGACCAGAGTCCTCCAGCCAACACCTTGCGGGGCTCTGTTCTCTATATAGGAGCGGGTCCTAGCAATATGCCCCCATTGTCCATTATGAGACAACCCCTTTAAGATTAAAGTGCTAGTTACCATATTTTGAGATTTGGTGAACTAAATTACCCCCCTTAGAATGCCACAATATATTTCCTAGAGATTTTCAGTCTCTGCATCACTTAGACCATGGGAAAAGCTCCTAGTGTATTACCTCCAATGGAGGGCAGTGACGTATAGGCATACAGTGGGATACGTCTTCCATCTACTCCCACTGTAAAAAGAACGTATACTGTGAAGTACAGTATACAGGTTTATTTTACTGTATACTGTTTACTGTATGGAATATCCTAGTCTACTACACAATTTCATACCATAAAAAAGGGTATATACCAAATTATACCAGCCCAACGAGGCCCAAAGTTCCTCCATGACATATATATATATATCCCCGCAAAATTTACATTCAGTGAATGTAAAGGGTTAACATCTTTAAGAATTTACCGGGTTGTTTAGCTACAGAGGGAGGCTCAATGGTACAGAAGAAGACTGGCTCTGGAATCTCCACACCGGCTAATACAAGGTTGTCCTGCGACTTCTTGTCCTTGCTCTTCTCCCCAGCTCGACCCGCCCTGCGAGCAGCGGCTGATGCAGATGCTTTTGAGGATACAATAGTGTCTCCAGTTGCAGTCTGTGAAACACAGAGGTAAACATATGAGTACAATGTTACAGAACACGCAGTGTCCACTGACAGCGGTCACCCCGATATAATGGTGGTGCTCTATTCACTTCTGCAGAAAAGGTACCATTCCAATGGCCTGCTTGATTCAAGAACGTACTCGCAACTTACTTTATGGTCTAAGGGCAGGTTCACACTGACTTTTTTGGAGGGAGATTTGAGGCAGATTTTCTTGCCGGTTTTTCAGCCAAAGTCAGAAGTGGATCCAGAAGGAAGGAGAAATAAGTCCTTCTTTTAGATTTCAGATTCTTTCTGAATCTGCTTCTGGCTTCGGCTGAAAAGCCTGCAGAGAAATCTGCTTCAAAACCTCATTCAAAAACTCAGTCTCAGCCTACCATAAGGACTCATGCACACGGCTGTAATGTTTTGCGGTCCGCAAATCGCGGATTGTCAAAACCCAGATCCTGGCGGACTGCATGCTGCCATTTTCACTTCAATGAAAATATTCTATCTTTGTCCATAAAACAGACAAGAATAGGACATGTTCTATCTTTGCAGGGCCGGAGAACGGAAGTGCAGATAAGGACAGCACATGGTGTGCTGTGTCCTTCTTTTGTGACCCCATCGCAACACACCATGCCGGCACTCCCCATAGAGATGCCTATTCTTGTCCGCAGGCTGCGGACAAGAATAGAACATGCTCTATCTTTTGCGGAGCTGCGGCCGGATGTTTCGGGGCCGAAACCCATAAGTTCGGGGCCACGGCTCCGCAAATGCGGAAGCGGAGAGCACATAGTTCACTCTCCACATCACGTCCAGCCCCATTCACAATGAATGGGTCCGCATCCATTCCGCGGACAAAAATTGCGGATCGGGTGTGGATCAAACATACGGTCATGTGCATGAGCCCTAAGACTTGGCACTAGGCACCGTCCACCAGGTGAAAAAGTACCTCCTGGAGAAGGTGGCATAGATCCGGTGCGGTCTGCTAGTGACCATGCTGCTTATTTGAATGACTCAATAAAGAAGCTATATTTTATTAGTGGAGTTTCCCTTTAAAGAGCTGGTAGACAGGAGAATAATATACATGTATTTTGGGTATATGGTCAATTTTTTGAATCTGCACACAAAGCATATAGTCCTACCGTAGTATGCAGGTACCACTGGTGTGTATACTATCTACATACTGGCATTGGAGAAAACAATGCACACTTACCTGTTTAAGTCCCACAGTCAGGGCAATATTACCGGGAGGCAGAGAGGATATTTCTACTTGTTGATCAGCAAATGGTAAGATTAATCGGCTCATCCTTTCCCTGTATAACATGCATATAAAAAGACAACACTTACACTAGCTGTCCAGTTATATGCACAGAATCATCGTTCTTTCATTTTGTATGAACATATTCCGCAGCACTTTAGGAAGGCCTCGTTCACACCTCCATCAAGCTGATCCAGCACAAATTCCAGCTAACGTTTTTTTTTTCCCAGCTGACAGCTGGCATTTATGCTGGAAAGCAGTCAGATCACTGACCGACCTCTTTAGCGTCAACGGGGATCCGGCGGTGAGCTAGAGAACCCGGCAATGCCGGATCTGGGGAAATCCTGCTTGAAGGAGATATGAACAAAGACTTACTGTCCGATCCTCCAAGGTTAGGGTACTTTCACATTTGCAGCATAGCTGTCCGGCAGGCTGTTCAGGCGGGTGAACAGCCTGCTGGATCCGCCATGCCGCAAGTACCCGAGCACTGCCGTGCTGCCGCTCTGTCCCCATTGACTATAATGGGGTGGGGGCGGAGCTACGGTGCAGCACGGCCAGAGATCGCCGGACTAAAAGTACTGCAGGTCCGACTTTTTAAAACAGCGATCTCTGCCGTGCTGCGCCGTAGTTCCATCCCCTGCCCCATTATAGTCAATGGGGATGGAGCGGCAGCAAGGCAGTGCACGGGTACTTGCGGCATGGCGGATCCGGCAGGCTGTTCACCCGTCGTAACAGCCTGCCGGATAGCTATGCCGCAAATTTGAAAGTACCCTTACAGTGCTCCCCAGAGGTCTTTGTTTCTGGTGCTGCAAGCGATGATATACCCGACTAACCCAGTTACTACTGAGGCAGTGACTTGCTGCAACGGTAATGTGTGATAGTCGGGGGAATCATTACTGCAGTGCTGGAGCACAGTAGCACTATTACATCAGTAAGGTTTTACCTCTCCAACAGAATAATACGCACGTGCAGTTTTTGTTCACGTTATACACTGCAGATTGCGCCTTCATTGCTCCAGAATAAATTCGGACAAATACCATAGGTCCACGCTGCCGGTCATGAACAACTTTAAATGCCAGAGCACACAAGTCATCCTTGTACCAGGACCTATAAAAGGAACACACATGATTTCATAGGAGAACAATGTCATTTCAGTTTCTTGATATTTTACAGAATGAATGCATGCGGGAAATCAGGGGCAGTTTTGATTTTCATATAGGCAATACTGCTAATAATAATAATAAAAAAAAAAAAAAAACATACCTTCCTTTCTTGTGTGCACTCCTATCCAGGTCTGCAGATCTGTCATTCAGTATGGAGCTGCAGCCAATCATCGGCCTCAGCAGTCTTGCGCGTTACATCGCTGAGGTCAGCGATTGGCTGCAACAGTACACTGAACATAACAGCTGCAGCCCAGGGCATATGACTGCAGCAGCGCTGGATTAAACACACACAAGAAGGGAAAGTACTTTTTTTTTTTTTTGTATTATTTTACACGGCACTTTAGTAAAATTAAAACTCAAACAATGCCTTTAAGCCAGGGGTGCACAACCTGCAGCTCGTGATGCCATCCTGTGGAGCCCCCAACCTCCTACACACAAAAATGCATGTTTGTGTGCGGCTGCTCACATGTAGTTTCCATGTCAAAGAGAAGACAAGAGACAGAGGCAAGTGCCAAGTACTACCGCTGTACTGTGTATCCCATATATCGGGAGAATGGGGGCCCACTGACCCATGTTTGGCACTTAAGAAAGGAGTATATGAATTAGAGGTGGATATCTATGCGTTCAGCTCTACCCGTTGTAGTTTATGGTAATTATGAAAGGCTAAGTAGTTACCACAATCTTCAATGGAGAGAGCCACGCGCATGCCTGGTCTGGTACTCTCTGGAATGCTTATTGGGTAGTTGGGGGTCCCCATCATCCCAATTGGTGGGTGGTTTTCTGAAAGTGGAACCTGCATCAGATATTTATGACATCTACTTTTAATATACCATAAATTATGTCTCATACAAAATAAATGTGGAGCCCCAGTATTGGGTCTACAACACAATGAAATCCAGATATCCCTCAAAGGAAGGAGAACTAAGCAAAGGGGTGTCTCCATTACAGAGATCACCAAATCCACCATATTAAGTGGCCCCTATGTCAAGATCCCACTTTTTTACAAGCTTTAAGGATGTGACAGGGAAAACCTAAGCTAGGTATCTATCCACAGACAGCTGTTTCAGGGTGTTGCCCCTCATCAGTGCAGAGTAGGATTCTGGCTAACCGGGAGCAATGCCTCGGAGACTACTCAAACAAAACAATAGCCGATCTCAGAGAGACCAGCCACAAAAAACACAGCGGAGCCTCATTTAAGAGTCTCAACACAGCATAAATAATGTCTCAGAAGATAATACCCCTCCTTTAAGTTTTACACTACGTGGTAACATGTGTCATATGAATGTGATGGTGACCTACTGTGACATGACAGTCACCAAAATCCAACATTGTTGGATTTTTGGTCAAAAGTCACAAGAAGCTTTGCCATCATAGACCGACATAGACCACAATGCAAGTCCAAGGAGTTTGAGATTTGTTTGGGTGCAACCTTTCTGCAATTTTGCTTTTTTTTTAATGTTTTTCTTTTTCTAAAATAGTCAAATGACCGTAAGTTGTTTTGGTAACCTTTCAGAGACTTGCGGTTGCGGAAGTGTTTTAATATGAGCCTCGGAGAGGCCCATGGAGCAGAAAAGGTTCTGCACCCCTGCTCTGAGCTTTGCCACTAGACCCATGAAAGTAATTATAGGAATCGTCAATTTTGGGCACTTTGTAGTGAACATGGTCATCTTTTTGTATGCAGGAGCGAAGATAGTCACTCTTACAATACCCAGGGTAAAAACCGCTGTGCCATCCACAGATTAAGATGACAAACGGTTGGGATTTGGGGAGAACCATAAGGGTATACCACCAGTGCTTTCTCTAATAATAACCTTCCCGATATTTCAGCCTTTACAATGATGTTCTGTTCCTCCATTACTTGCCATCTCCCCATTCACACCTCCTGTTTATTGGTGGATATGATCACACATTATTCTTGTGTACAATATGTGAAATGAGCACGGAGAGGGGGATGGAGTACAATTGCAAAGGTAAGTACCGTAGGTGGAGATGGTTATCTGGTCGCTATTCAATGTGCCATGAGACCCCCTTTAACCTCCCCTCCTACAGAACCATTATCTGACTGAACAGAATCAAGGCATATGGCAGGAATTTTTCTTTAATGGAAGAAGATTTTAATGACTTGGTCAACTAGTCTTAAAGGGGTTATCCAAACTATAAAACATGCCCCCCAATGCCTGGGCCCCTCATATAGATTATACTTATACTGCGATGGGGAAGAGCCTCCCTAGCATCGCAAGTGAGATTTAGCGGTGGCCATGTGGGGATCCGGAGTGACGCGAGTGCTGGGGAGCAGGGCAAGTATAATCTATATGAGGGGCCAGGGCATTGGGGGGCATGTTTTATGGTTTGGATAACCCCTTTAAATTCACTTACATGAAGTCATGGGAACAGTCGTCTGGTGAGGGCAGGTACAGCGTGATGGCATCTAACAGAGGCTGGACACCTTTATTCTTCAAAGCACTGCCACACAGCACCGGGACTGCTGAGCGAGCCAGTGTAATCCTGCGAATCGCAGCCTGTAACTGCACAGTACAACAGTGGGTTACTTCCGGATACCGATAAGAATCCATGTCCCCCTCACAGCATCATTTCACATGAATAGGGAAAAAGGGGGCTAGTTTTGTACCTTTATAGAAAAAAACTTAATTTATCCCATCAGGACAACCCCTTCTTATTACAGCGTCCCTGCTAATGAGCAGATCACTGGTGTCGTGTACACATCTTCCTGCAGAAATGTGATTACACAGAGCCCATTCAATTACCGTCTAATACAGGCATCCTCAAACTGCAGCACTCCAGCTGTTGTAAAACTACAACTCCCCCAATGCCCTGCTGTAGGCTGTTCAGGCATGCTGGGAGTTGTAGTTTTGCAACAGCTGGAGGGCCGCAGTTTGAGGATGCCTGGTCTAATACATGGTTGCTCGAAGTCCTCCAGAGTGAGAGACTCCCGTTAAATTTGGCAACTAAGGGTTCAGTCGTTCCTCCTCTTCACCAGCCTCTTTACTTTTGTTATTTACCTTGCCCCTTTTTTCTCTCATCTTCAATAAAGGGGTTGTGCAGTGGTATCATACTGAAGACCTTTCCGCAGGATAGATAATATCAAATCAGCGAGGGCATGGCTCTCGACACTGATCAGCTGTTGGAAGGGGCCGTGGCTCTCATGTGAGCACTGCGTCCTCTTCAAAGTTTGACTGCACGCTGTCTCCCTTGTAGTTACAATTCACCGCTGCCACAACTGAGACGGCACTTCCACAATCTCCGCGACCCCTTCAAACAGCTCATCAGCGAGGGTGCTGGGAGCTGGACCCTGACCGATCTGATATCGATGATCTGTCCTGAGGATAGGTCACCAATATTTTACCGCTGCACAACCCTTTTAAGCTCAGCTTTTGTTTTGCCAACTTTGGACTCTAGTAACAACGGGGAGGCAGGGGCACGGGCTGTCCCTCATTCACTGCATTTGTCAATCAGCACAGGAGATTGAGTTACACAAGGTACCTCTTTCCCTCTGTAGGACCTGAACATTAAAAAAACTGTCCATTAATGCCAAAAGGCACCATGGTTTTCTTATTTTTCTTGTGGGGGCATTGCAGAGAAAACTGAACACTTTCTGTCAGATGTTGTACTTGGCTGAATACAAATGTAGAACCTCCGCAGTGCAAGGCACCAGTGCTAAGTACTGAGCCACTTTGCAGCTCAACACTGGGGTCCTAGCAGGAACCATATGAGACTAAATTATTCTAACAAAAAGTGGTTGCAAAGAAAGAGCAGACCCTTTAACCACCTAACAGTTTTCTTTGAGCTCTGCTCAGGCAGAAGCAGCAAGGGAGAGGGGTGGTCCGCTTTAGCTGTTCATATCTCCCGATTGGTAGCTGGCATTCCATACAAGACCAAAATGACATCATTAGCACAACATCAGCAGGAGATATCACTGTTAGAAATTGAGTTGGGAATATAAAACCTGCTTTGACTTTAATTGCATCCCAATTTTGATATTGTTTGAAAGCTGGGAATGTCAGCTTTCAAACAATACAAAGCCCACATCTCTAGCTGCTACCTATCCAGAGATATGAGCAGCTAAAACAGCCACCCCTTACACCTCCTTTTCAGTCTGGAGTCACTTTGTTGTGAGGCTTACATAATAGAAACCACACAAAAATGACCCCATTCTAGAAACTACACCCCTCAAGTATTCAAAATTGATTTTACAAACGTCATTAACCCTTTAGGTTTTCCACAAGAATTGATGGCAAATGGAGATACATTTTCAGAATTTCGATTTTTTGGAAAATTTTCCATTTTAATCCATTTGTTCCAGTAACAAAGCAAGGGTTCACAGCCAAACAAAACTTAATATTTTTTCCCTCGATTCTGTATTTTGTACGAACACCCCATATGTGGTCGTAAACTGCTGTATGGCCAAACAGCAGGGCGCAGAAGGAAAGGAACGCCATATGGTTTTTGGAAGGCAGATTTTGCTGGACTGGTTTTTTGACACCATGTCCCATTTGAAGCCCCCCGATGCACCCCTAGAGTAGAAACTCCATAAGGCTAGGTTTACACGACGACATTTGTCGCGCGACAATTTTTATAATGGGAGTCCATGGTGTCGCATTGTGACATGCAACATGCTGCGACGCGACAGTCGCAAAAAATTCATTCAAGATGGGTTTTTCTGCGACTGTCGCATCGCAGTAGCAGCATGTCGCAATGCGACACCATAGACTCCCATTATAAAAATTGTCATGCGGCAATAGTGCGACAAATGTTGCAGTAAAGTTGTGCCCTATTTGTCGCGCGATTTATTGTCGCATGACAAATGTCGTTGTGTGAACGTAGCCTAAAAGTGACTCCATCTAAGAAACTATACCCCTAAATATATTAAAAACCAGTTTTACAAACTTTGTTAAACCTTTAGGTGTTCCACAAGAGTTATTGGCAAATGGAGATGAAATTTCAGAATTTCTATTTTTTGTTACCTTGTCTCAAAAAAAGTGTAACATAGATCAACCAAAAATCATATTTACCCTAAGATAGTACCAACAAAACTGACACCTTATCCCGTAGTTTCCAAAATGGGGTCACTTTTTTGGAGTTTTTACTGTAGGGGTGCATCAGGGGGGCTTCAAATGGGACATAGTGTCAAAAAACCAGTCCAGCAAAATCGGCCTTCCAAAAACCATATGGCGTTCCCTTCCTTCTGTGCCCTGCCGTTTGGCTATACAGCAGTTTACGACCACATATGGGGTGTTTGTGCAAACAAGAGAATCAGGGCAATAAATATTAAGTTTTGTTTGGCTGTTAACCCTTGCTTTGTTACTTGAAAAACGAGATTTTTGTATAACTTACCAGTAAAATCTCTTTCTCGCTCTTCCTTGGGGGACACAGGAGACCATGGGTATAGCTCAGCTCCCTAGGAGGCGTGACACTAAGTAGAAACTGTTAAGCCCCTCCTCCATCAGCTATACCCTCAGCCTGGAGAGAGAGACTGCCAGTTGCGTGTCCAAGTAGTGAGAAAAGGCAATGTCCAACAAGTGGAAACAACAAGCCAAATACCCCACAGGGTAAACCAAGATCGGAGACCGTATAGAAAAACAATGAATGGGTGGGTGCTGTGTCCCCCAAGGAAGAGCGAGAAAGAGATTTTACTGGTAAGTTATACAAAAATCTCGTTTCTCGCCCATTTTCCTTGGGGGACACAGGAGACCATGGGACGTCCGAGAGCAGTCCAAGAAGGGAGGGACCACAGCACCAAGGCAAAGCAGCCGCAGGCAGCAAGAAACCGCCGCCGGCACAACAGGCGGCCCAAGGCAACAGCCTACGATGCATGAGAATGCACCCCGTAGAACCTGGCAAGAACATGCAAAAAGGACCGGTGGCCCAATGCACAATAATCAGCCAAGCCAGAAGGCTCTAAACCCAAGAGGCCCTGGACGCTCTGGTGGAACAAGCAGTGACACCAACAAACAGAACCCTGCCCATGGTGAGGCAAGTTCAGCAATGGCCAAGTAGATGAAGCCGGTGAGGCCGCCGCGGAGGCCTGCAACCACGAACACGGACCTTCCGGATGAAAAAAAAAAAAAAGGAGAGTCCCAGCACCGAAGGAACTGGTGATCCCCAAGGCAAACATCAAGGCCCGAATAACGTTTCAGCGGCCCAGCAGCCGTTCCCAGGGTTGGGAAGAGGAGGATGAAGGCCTCGTAGAGACAAAATCAGACACCACTGCCAAAGGAGAGGAAGGGATGGATGGAGAAACAGCCTTGTCTCGGAAGGACAGAAAAGGCTTGGAACCAGAGAAAGGGAAGCTCGGAATGCCGAGGCGCCGTATTCAGCGTCCAGGACGGTACTGGGGAACGGTACGAAGGAACCAACAAGCCATCCCATGGATGAAGGTCCGGACGAGCCCAAGAGGGCCCAGGGACGCTGAAAGGGGAAGGATAGCGTCGAAACATGACCGCTCAGGGAAAAGGTCCCAGTCCCAGGCTGGACTGGAGAAGGACACAACTGTGGGGAGAGAAGGTGGAGTGGGGAAGGCAGCTTCCCGGATCCGCAAGTAAGATCTCCAAGTCCGATCCTGGGTGAAGCACGGCTGGGCGCGAAACCAGTGTGATTATACGCGGACCAGCGGCACAGGCGGAAGAGTCCGGCAGGATGGTCCCATCAGCCCGCGTGCAACTGCGTCCCATAGCCGCCCGGAATGGGGGAGCAGAAGAGCGGACGGAAAAACCAAAGGGGTCTGTCTAGCATCCGACAGACGCCAGGATAAATCGGGTAAAAGTCCATGCCGATGGCCACCGGAGAAGGAGGTTCAACCGACACGGCGAGGGAGATTCAAGCACAAGCAGGGATCGAAAAACGATCCTCAAGCAACAACATGAAGAGAGCCTGGCTGTAGAATGCCAGGCCGCTACCCACAGTACAACCGGAACATAGTAGTTGCGGAGACAAGGACAGATAAGGTAGAGAAAACGAACCTCGAAGTGGATGAGGTAAGCGAGGACCAATCCCTACCTCAGACCCGAGCGAACGGACTACCAGCACGGGGAGTAAGAGGTTACGACCTACAGTCAAGGGCCAACATGGCAAGAAAGGGCAAGGCAAGCGCCGGAAACACTACAGTTGCCGACCGCAGAGACCCACTCAAGGGTCAACTGACTGAGAAGGCAAGGTACAGTATGATCGCCGCCAACAACGGAAAGCGCAAGCTGCCACCCGAGCAGGAGGACAGATGCAGCAGGCACGGTAAGTGGCATACAACTAGTACAGCCAGTGTAAATGAGGGAGATGTACTGAGGGCACAACAGGAACACGGAACATCCAAGTTAACAACCATCCACTCCAGAGGAGAGGGCGGAAGGGAATAGCCACTGAACCCTAGCCAGGGCAGAAGTCAATCGGAGGGATATACCCCGAATGGGAGTCAAAACAGAGCCGACGAGAAGAAGCCGACGAGGCAGACTCCGGCAAAACCCCCCCCCTACCCGAAGGGGGGGGTGGGCAACAGGATAAGCGGGGTAGGACAACCCGAGGCAGATTCACTGATACTGCATGTGTCGCCAGACAAACCGCCACGCGGAAGGCGAAAACCGTGGACACCCAAGGCTGGGGTCCCTTGGACCGATATAACCGAAGCACCCAAGAGAAGTCGGGTGACCCACCAGAGGAGAGTGGCCCGAACCCGGCCACAGAGCGGCACTAAGAGCGGAGAGGGCCCGTAGGAAGGGCCCAACCACACTACCTCTGAAGAGGAGGGAATGGTAGTAGGTGAGGGAACCTAAGTCCCGTCGGAGTCAACGTAGAATCCGAAGGTCGCTGCAGACAGCCCTGTCATCCATGTGACGGCTTGCGCAGAAAAGCAAGGCATCGGAAGAACAGGAGGGTATGCGCTCAGAAGCCACAACACCCCACCGGGGGAAGGGCCAATGAGTATGGAGGGTACCGTCAAAGGCGGAACCACAGAATACTGTCCAACTCCGACAAGTATTCGGAAGGAAGGAGGACAAACGTACGGGCAAGCTCACAGGTAGTGAGAATGCCAACCCACATACCGTAGTAGAAGGCATATATGGCCCATACAACGCAATGAGAGTGCAGGAACGTCCACCTGGTTCAAAAACAGTCTGGGGGACGCCGACAGTGCCCCACCTCAACTACACAAGTGCAATATGCCGCCAAGAAGGGCGTCATGCACAAGACTAGTAAAGCATGCGACGGAACGCCAGCAGCCCGCCTGGAGAAGGGGGATGTGCACCTGGCAGACACTACCATCGGCAAGAGTGTAAAGGCCCGGTTAAGTACCCAGTAGGAACGCGGGAAGTCCACCTAGGGAAGGTGAACATGGACGCGGGCACATCGCAGTAGTGGTGGTGTAACAATACACCAACACTGTAACCAGCAAGAGCGCAATTAAGCCGCCAAAGAAGGGGGACGTGCGCGAGGCCAGCTCAGCGATACAGCATCAGCCCTGAGTCCAGTGAGCATTCATGCACAAGGTCAGCACTGCCCGGGTAGGGGTGCAAGCATTCCTCCCAAGGGAGGGGGACATGCTCAATACCAGCCACGCATCTGGTGAAAACAAATACGGTCAGTGAGAGCGTATTATGCCGCTTAAGGAAGGTAGGCATGCACATGGGCAGAGTAGCGCGTTCCCAGCATTATATGCAGTGAGAGTGCAGCATTCCACCTACGGAAGGGTGGTAGCGGATCTAGTGACAGTGTAGAGGACCGTCTAGGAAGGGGTAGTGTACTTTGCAAGTACCATAGCCGATGAGTGCAGTATGCCGCCTGTGGAGGGGGTCATGCACGTGAATGGTAGAGGATCCAGTGAGAGCGCAGCATCCTGCCTACGGAAGTATGATGTGCACATGGCCAGCACCGCAACCGGTGAGAGTGCAGCATACCGTCATGGAAGGGGGCATGCACCTGGCCAGCACCGCGTCTAGTGAGGTGCCGTTTTCCGCCAATGGAAGAAGGACATGCACATGGCCAGCACCGTATTCAGTGAGAGTGCAACATACCGCCTGAATAAGGGGGTCATGCACAAGGCCAGCACCATATTCAGTGAGTGCGGCATTCGTCCCGAAGGGGGTCATGCACATGGCCAGCACGCATCCAGTGCGAGTGCAGTATACCGCCTGTGCAAGGGGGTCATGCACATGGCCAGCACGCATCCAGTGAGAGTGCAGTACACCGCCTGTGGAAGGGGTCATGCACAAGGCCAGCGCGCATCCGGTGAGAGTGCAGTATACCGCCTGTGGAAGGGGATCATGCACATGGCCAGCGCGCATCCAGTGAGTGCAGTATTCCGCCTGTGGAAGGGGGTCATGCACATGGCCAGCACGCATCCAGTGAGAGTGCAGTATTCCGCCTGTGGAAGGGGGTCATGCACATGGCCAGCACGCATCCAGTGAGAGTGCAGAATTCCACCTGTGGAAGGGGGTCATGCACACGGCCAGCACCATTTCCAGAGAGGGTGCCGTAATCTGCCCACGGAAGGGGTGTGGGATGCACATGGCCAGCCCACAGTAGGGAGAGTGCGACAAGCCACCTAGTAAGGGGGTAGTGCACAGGCCAGTACCGTAACCATTGAGGGTGCGGATTCTGCCTATAGGAAGGGATCACGTACCCAGCTAACATTATCGGTGGGAACAAGGAACATGTACCTGGTCCGCAACATATCCCATAAGAGGGCAAGGTCCGCACAGAAGGGAACTTGATGTGGCCAGCGACTGATCTGGGGAGCGCAACCTGCCCTTACCGAAGGGGGGGTGGGTGCCCCAAGGCTGTAGCCCGGCTCAAATAATTTTTTTTTTTTTATTATATATATATATATATATTTTTTTTTTTTTTTTTTATTCAAAGAAAAAGCCTCTCTGAGAGGTAGGTAGAGGCCCTATACCGGCCCCTATTAGGAGACCCCAGGCTAGAGGGGCTCCTTTAAACGAGTACCGGCCACAGGAGATGGCCGGTACCTAAAGGGTTAATGGAAGCCGGCCTGGGCGGAGCAGCGATCCCCTGGGGGCGGAGGAACCTCCAGGCGGGAAGAATTCCCGCCTGGGATGAAGTCCCCGCCCCCTACAACCAAGTCCGGACATCATTTTGCGGCCTAAATTTTTTGCGGGGCCCGAGGGCGGGGGGTGACGTCGGCACATACCGGCCGCGGGTGCCCACCCCGCGGCCGAAAGAGTCAGGTGCCGTGGGGGAAGCCACTTCCCCCATGGAGTAGCCGAATTGCGGCCCGGCAGGCCGCAAAGCAGGGGCCTAAATTTGCGGCGCCCGGCCGACCGGGATGCACCGACGGTCGGCCGGGGTCTGGAGGGATCCGGAGCAGCGCCGCAGGGGGAAATGCCGGCCGCGGGTGCCACCCGCCGGCCGGGAGCGAGGGCCCGTCAGCAGCGTTGGTGAGTGGGCCCTGTGGCCCTGAAGCAGCGCCCGTGAAGTGGGGGGAGGGGGGCGGTGCCCGTGAGGGTAGAAGAGGGGCAGCTGGGATCCCCTGTCTTTAGGCCCAGACCCATGTATTCTATATGTAATGCCCCCCTGATGTCCCATGGAGGGCCCGGAGGATGGTGGAGTGCTTTGGGGGGGGGGGGAGCATGATAGCTGCCCATGCGACACCCCAGGGTCCAGCCTAGGCTGAGTGCGCAGCATTCCTCTCAGCAGGGTCCAGAGGCACCAGTATGGGGGTCAGTCACGCAGGAGACCGGGGTGAGGGGGGGACGTAGGGCTGGATCAGCCTCATCTCACCAACAGCCGTCTTCACCCTCAGTCCATTCCAGCAGGGTCGCCCCTTCAGCTACTGGCACCGCAGTGGCAGGAAGCCGGGGGAGGGACTTTGCGTGCGGGCGACCCTTGCGCTGGCGGGATGTAGGGGAGCTAGTGCTGCCCAGATCCACCTTGCCTTCTGTGGGGGAGGCAGCAGTGCGGATTACCGGCACTGGCGCAGCTCAACCCCGGGAGAAACAGAGAGGTCTAGTGCGTCTCTGTTGTCCCAGATCTTCTAGAAGAAAAACAAAAATAAATTAAATCAAAAATAAAAGAACAAGGAGAAAACAGCCCTGCAGAGCAGGGAGTGTCTTGCCTCCTTGGACACTAAGCAAAAACTGGCAGTCTCTCTCTCCAGGCTGAGGGTATAGCTGATGGAGGAGGGGCTTAACAGTTTCTACTTAGTGTCACGCCTCCTAGGGAGCTGAGCTATACCCATGGTCTCCTGTGTCCCCCAAGGAAAATGGGCGAGAAAATTGATTAAAATGGAAAATTTGCAAAAAAAATAGCTGTTTTGGGACCGTTTTGTATTTTTTGTTATTTACATAGTTGAACTGACAGGTTAGATTGTGTGCTATTTCTATAGAGCAGGTTGTTACGGACGTGACAATACCTAATATGACTACTTTTTGGGGTTTTTTGTTTCAGTTTTACATAATAAAGCATTTTTGAAAAAAAAAATTTTTTAGTGTCTCCACATTCTGAAAGCCATAGTTTTTATTATTTTTTTGGGCGACTGTATAATGTAGGGGCTCATTTTTTGCAGGATGAGATGGCGGTTTGATTGGCACTATCTTGGGATGCATATGACATTTTCGCTTTCTATTACACTTTTTGTGATGTAAGGTGACAAAAATGACTTGACAACGTTTTTATTTTTTATGTTTACGGCGTTCACCTGAGGGGTTAGGTCATGTTATATTTTTATAGAGCAAGTCCTTACGGACACGGCAATACATAATATGTATACCTTTTTTTATTTAATTTGGTTTTACACAATAATATCCTTTTTGAAACAAAAAAAAAACATGTTTTAGTGTCTCCATAGTCTGAGAGCCATATATTTTTAAGTTTTTAGGCAATTGTCTCAGGTTGGGTATATTTTTTGCGGGATGAGGTGACGGTTAGATTGGCACTATTTGGGGGTCATATGACTTTTTGATCGCTTGCTATTACACTTTTTGTGATGTAAGGTGACAAAAAAAAGGCTTTTTGTTTTTATTTAAAAATTTTTTACAGTGTTTATTTGAGAGGTTAGGTCATGTGATATTTTTTATAGAGCAGATTCTTACGGATGTGGAGATACCCAATATGTCTACTTGTTAGGGTTTTTTTTACATTTAACACTAAAAAGCATTTTTGAAACCAAAAAAATCATGTTTTAGTCTGAGAGGCATAGTTTTTTTTATTTTTTGGCCAATTGTTTTAGGTAGGGGCTCATTTTTTGCGGGATGAGATGGCGGTTTGATTGGTACTATTTCGGGAGGCATACGCCTTTTTGATCGCTTTGTTATTACACTTTTAGTGATGTAAGGTGCCAAAAAATGGCTTATTTACACCATTTTTTTGGGTTGTTTTTTTATGGCGTTCACCTGAGGAGTTCAGTCATGTGATATTTTTATAGAGCAGGTTTTTACGGACGCGGCGATACCTAATGTGTAGTGTATTTTATTTTTTAAATTTTTATTCAGTGATATGTGTTTTTTTTCATTTTTTTACATTTTTTTTTGACCCAGACCCACTTGGTTCTTGTGGATCTGGTGTCTGTATAATACAGTACAGTACACTATATAGTGCACTGTGCTGTATTTTTACTTTACAAAGTCTGAAAAGACCTTTAGCAGGTCTATTCAGACTTTCAGTATCATGGAGAGCAGGATGCTTCTGAAAGCGTCCTGTCTCCATGGCAACCATCACCCGCTGCCATAAGAGAGCAACGGGTGATGGATGGGGAGGGAGGAAGGCTCCCTCCCTCTGCGATCCCATCCTGTCGGGGGGCTGCAAAAGGCACAGCAGCCCCCCGAATGGGAGAGGGAGGGAGGGAGCTCCCTCCCTGTTAACCCTTCCATACCGCGGTCCGTACGGACCGCGGTATGGAAGGCATTAAACGGCTGGCATCTGATCAAGCACAGATGCCAACCGTTTCTATCAGAGTGTCAGCAATGTGCTGACACTCTGATAGATCCACTAGACACCAAGGAATATTACAGAGGAGGCCTCCCGCACCACCTCCCGCAACCACCCCCCCTGCACCCCCGCAGCCACAATATGATTGGGGGCTGCAGGGGGGGGGGTTAAAGTTTACAACTTTGGGGGCATTAACTCTCTGATCCCCGTGGTCACAGAGATCGCGAAAAGAGCTGCAAACCGCATGTCTGAATTGACCTGCAGTTTGCAGTAATCGCTGATACGGGGGGGGGGGGGTCACAGGACCCTCCTGGGCATTGTAACAAGGTACCAGCTGAATGATTTTAGCAGGTACCTTGTTCCGATCACTGCCGGCTGAGCAGCAGTGATCGGAACTACTCATGACGTACCGGTACATCATGTGTCCTTAAGGACTCGGGAAACATGCCGTTTCGGTACGTCATGTGTCCTGAAGGGGTTAAAATATAAGACATGGCTACTGTACCTTTTCTACCGGTATAAGATTAAGATCCTCGCTGTATTCTTCGAGCATCAATGAAGCAAATTCATCGTCTAAATCTGCAATCTGCAAAAAGTGACAATATTTCCAGGGTAAGAGAAGCATACAAACCGATTCCCCACCTACAGACATTAAAAAAGACGGGTCACTAAGCCAGACTTCTTTACATTATAGGGTTCACATTAGTGTCAGGCACCTGAGGCCGAGACTAGCACCAACAACTTCAAGGGCGTTTTCTGGGAGTTAAATATTGGTGACTAGTGTTGAGCGAACTTGAATTTTAAGTTCGGCGTCCAAAGTTCGGGTTGGGGTTATCGAAAAATCCCGTTATGGATTCCGCTACCACGGACCATAACGGCATTTGGAATCCATAAGGGGATTCTTCAATGAACCCGAACCTTGGACAACACTAAGGACATGGGGTGACGTCAATGCCGTTATGGTCCGTGGTAGCGGAATCCATAACGGAATTCTTCGATAACCCCAACCCGAACTTTGGACGCCGAACTTAAAATACAAGTTCTCTCAACTCTATTGGTGACCTATCCTCTTCAGAGTATACCAAGCACAGCGCCATCCCTGTTATAGTGGCTGTGCTCAGTACTGCAGGCGGCATTCCATTCAATTGAATGGGACTGAGCTGCAGAACGGCCGTGTCACCAATAGACGTGACATCACAGGCCGCAGCAATCGCCATGCCCCTTCCAACAGCTTGATAGAGCGGCCGGACCGGGGACAGAGCGGCCGGACCGGGGACAGAGCGGCCGGACCGGGGACAGAGCGGCCGGACCGGGGACAGAGCGGCCGGACCGGGGACAGAGCGGCCGGACCGGGGACAGAGCGGCCGGACCGGGGACAGAGCGGCGGACCGGGACAGAGCGGCCGGACCGGGGACAGAGCGGCGGACCGGGGACAGAGCGGCCGGACCGGGGACAGAGCGGCCGGACCGGGGACAGAGCGGCCGGACCGGGGACAGAGCGGCCGGACCGGGGACAGAGCGGCCGGACCGGGGACAGAGCGGCCGGACCGGGGACAGAGCGGCCGGACCGGGGAAGAGAGGCAAGCGGAAGAGTACATAGTAGGAGGAGGAGGAGGGCACAGGACACTGAGGAGGAGGAGGCTGCTGACATTCGCCCGGCGCAGCAGTTCTCTCCTCCCATGTCCCTCCTCCCGCACCAATCACCGGCGGCCGTGTCATAGGGGGGAGGGGTTCCCTACCTCCCTCCTTCTCCACTATCTACAGCCTCAGGGAACACAGCGTGTGCCGAGCTCGGCACACGCTGTGTCCTCCCATAACAGGAGATACTAGACTGCGCAGTAGCGCGGTCTAGTATCGAAAAAACGAACATCCCGATACCGAATCGATACTGGCATAAAAGTATTGATTGGGTATCGAAAGTTCGATACCCGAAACAACCCTAGTAATAACCACAATGAAAATTATGATTCCACCACTAATCCTACTTACTTATCACATGAATGTGTCCTGTGTGGTGACCCAGCACATGTATGTCATGTAACACTGCTGCTTAATGAATATCAGGGTGTAAGGAGAGTCACATGACTGATGCCATGTTTCACTTAGGCCATGGATACATTAAACAGAACAGATACCATTCTTCTGCATAAAGGGGTCAACTGCCTGATATAAGAAAGGTATGTATGCAGAATTTTAAATATGTGTATATTAGAAAATTGTATGATTTCCTATTATATAAACAATAAAAAACCCAAAAAACTAAAACTGGAATACCCCTTTAAGGGGATTTCCCAGCTGAGCAAGAGATGGCATTCTCAACCAAGCACTTTACAGAGAACTGAGTAGAGCCTTATTTAATGAGGACCTTTTACTGGTCCTGACATTACAATATTAGTACCTGGCAGCGTAGGGCATGATCAGTAGATGTCAGTGCACTAATGTTTTTTCAGATTGGCTGCTCTATTGGGTGGCTGTGCCCCTCATTCTGTTTTGCCACCCTGTTTGCTAATTAGTAGCATCAGTAAAGGGAGGAGGATACGCGGAGGAGATATGAGATGCCCAATCGCAGCCGAGAGCGTCACAGCCAGGGAGAAGATTCGCTTTTTTTTTTCCTGGCTGTGACGCGCTCCGCTGAGATTGGGCATCTCACATCCAGGAAGAAGGAGACATCCCTTTGAGAAATACGTCCGTCTCCTCCTCCCTGTACCGATTCTACTAATTAGCATACAGGGCGGCAAAAGAGATTGAGGGGCACAGCAGGAGAATGGAGCAGCCATTATAGCACAGGGACATCTACTGATCATGTCCTACACTGCCAGGTACTAATATTGTAATGTCAGCACCAGTGAAATGTCTTCTTTAACCCCTGGCAAGGAGGGACACTGTACAGGTGGGGCCTTAAAGGCGTTGCTAGATGTATATCAAGCTGTCAGCTTAAGGGCTGTGCACTCTCTCAGGGAGTGTGTCCTTTCTACTGCAGCTGGTGACAGTTGAAGGATGGAACTGAACATGTGCTGTCATCTCAGTGGGCAGGACAGAGAAATTAGAAAAACAGCAATGTGAATAACTCAATGGCAATACAAAATTTTTAATTACATGCAATTACAAAAGTATTCAAGTTCAGGTGCTGGTTATAAAAAATAGAGAATATTTTTCGTGAGACAAACCCTTCAAGCATTTTTGGATGTATACCTCCAATAGAAGCTTCCAGCATAGCCACAATTTAGCCATACAGTGGCATATGTCACACATGTTTAAAAAAAAAAACAAACGGTTATGTTACCAGGCACGTCAACAAGGAATGTCCATAGGCCTAGCTTCAGGCCGCCCTTGATAGTGACATCAACAGAATGCCGATCATGCACCCGGTCACATGATCGGCATTCTGTTGATGTCACTATCAAGGGCGGCCTGAAGCTAGGCCTATGGACATTCCTTGATAACGTGCCTGGTCACATGACAGCACATGATGAATACTCGACCCGGAACAATGCCAAACTCTGAAAGTACCGGGACCCAGCACAGAGCATGTGCACTCTTTGGGAAGAAATACAGTGCGCCCCCTTATTACAACTAGTTACTGGTATTTGTGTGTATAAAATAAGAAATGCGCTTTTCTTTTTGAATATATGAGGCATTTGGTGATCTGTTTTTACTTTCCTAAATTGATGTTCTACACTGTTTTGTGAGTGACATCAGCAGGGGGGAGGGGTTGACCCCCCTCTTGTCCAATTGTACGTAGGCACTGGGTATATATGTTTGTCACTTGTTTGTACATTTTATGATAACGACTCCAAGCGAGTCGAAACGTCGACTCTTTGAGGTGGAATAAAGGAATTTTTTGAAAAGACATTGGAGTGCTGCGATCTTCTTCACTTCATCGATATATGCAGTGGCAGGGAAGGAAGTAGCAGTGGCGCGGTAACATGCAGTATATGGGCACATCATGGCTGCAGTGGCAGGGAGGATAGTAGCGATGGCGCGGTAACATGCAGTATACCGGCACATCATGGCTGCAGTGGCAGGGAGGATAGTAGCGATGGCGCGGTAACATGCAGTATACGGGCACATCATGGCTGCAGTGGCAGAGAGGATAGTAGCGATGGCGCGGTAACATGCAGTATATGGGCACATCATGGCTGCAGTGGCAGGGAGGATAGTAGCGATGGCGCGGTAACATGCAGTATACGGGCACATCATGGCTGCAGTGGCAGGGAGGATAGTTGCGATGGCGCGGTAACATGCAGTATATGGGCACATCATGGCTGCAGTGGCAGGGAGGATAGTAGCGATGGCGCGGTAACATGCAGTATACGGGCACATCATGGCTGCAGTGGCAGGGAGGATAGTAGCGATGGCGCAGTAACATGCAGTATACCGTCACATCATGGCTGCAGTGGCAGGGAGGATAGTAGCAAGGGGTTCAGGGCAGTGAGTCTAACATTTTTTTTTATTCTAATAGTGTGTGGTCTTTTCATTAGGTGCAATAGCATCCATAAACACCAGTTTAGTAGATCACCTAATAAATGCCCTAGTTTAAATGAGACCTTCCCATGACAGATTCTCTAACCTCTCTACCGTCTTTTTTCTGGGTGACACAATCTTATATTTACTTTAAAACTTTACTTGTTCTAATAGGACACTTCTGGCTTCTTTAGCTGATTGCAGAAGGTCACGATCCATTAGGGCACTCAGAGGTTTCTTTTGAAATGTTCTCCCATCATCTTCATTGGATTGTGTGCTCCAGCTGAGGGATTCCATGGTCACTAAATCAATCAGACCCTGGAATGATTTTCCCTCGCCTATGGGAAGCTTTACATGCAAAAAAAGAAATCACTAAATAAAATACACAGATCACGTCCCAACCATTGCACTCTATATAGTTGTAAAGCATTGTGCAAACTCAGATAAACTGTGAGAGTGAGACTATTTACACCACATTCAGTTCATATAGACATGCATCTATAGAAAAAAGAAAGTGTACAGACATAAACTGTGTTCCTTTTAGCATACATTTGACAGTTTTTTTTTTAGTATCTTTTTTTCACAATACAGAATATTGTGCTTTTTTGAAGGGATCGCAGCGCTTGTGCTGCTTCCTCTTGAAAGTTTACCTACATGCCGTCTCCTTTGTAGCGGCAGTGCTGTGTAGTTACAACTTCTTGTCCCATCCAAGAGAATAGGACAACATCGCAACAAAGGAGACAACATGCAGGCAAACTTTGAAGAGAAAGCAGCATGAGCGCTGCAACCCCTTCAAAGGGATTGTCAGAGGTGCTGGGTGTCGGACCACTGCCGATCCAATATTGACGACCTATCCTGAGGATAGGTCATCAGCATTATGCCACTGCACAACCCCTATAAAACTTGTGGACACATTTCATAAATGTAGGTCACATCCACTGATTTTAGCAGGACCAGCCGACCATTTAATGTGTATGCCTCCTGCTGATGACAGGAGAGATAAGGGTTCGGCACATCTGATTTCAACTGCCTGATCCTTTTATTCTCGGGGAGATAAGCCGACAGAAGCTTTTTCCCTGTTCAGGACAAATGCATGCCATCAAGGGATCGGGTGAGATAACTGTGAGCAAAATAAGCCACCACCAGAGGTGTCTGGCAGCAGCTTACTCCTCTCTCCCCCATTGAGAACTGATGCACGCAGACGAGGTGGGCGTGCATGCGTTACGGAGGATTAGCTATCCAAGGTGCATGGCCATCTAAACAGTAATATATTAATAACTGCCCACTTATATTAATCATCTGTATAGACTGAGGAACATGCCATTCAGCACTCTCCTTCACAAAACAGGGTCAGGCTGACATTGTAACAGCCCGATCCACTATGGACTAGAGCAGGAATGGGCAAACTGTGGGACTCTAGCTGTTTTAAAACTACAATTCCCACCATGCCCTGCTGTAGGCTGATAGCTGTAAGCAGTCTTTGCATGCTAGGAGTTGTAGTTTTGCAACAGCTGGAGAGCCGCCGTTTGCCCATCCCTGGGCTAGAGCATGTACCATAAATTAATCAACTGGTGACACAAGGGTCACACCATTAGCACGTATTTAATTTATAGTTCATCTACACATTTCATGATTTTACCTGTAGTAACAAGGGCCGGGCTTTCAATTTCTCTTTGATGCTTTCAATGGAATATGTGAATCTAAAAAAGCAATCAAGAAAGGTGTATTTCACATATACTGAGGCAAAAAATAAATGATTCACATGGCCATCTCACAATGACTTGGGCTAAAGTCTTAAATCCCTATTTCAGGCTTCTTGCACTGACCCCAAATAATCCCCACTCTACAGCTTCTGACGTACCTGGCTCCGGTCTTGTCCATCTTGTTTAAGAAACACAGTCGTGGCACGGAATGCTTGTCCGCTTGTCTCCACACGGTCAGCGTCTGAGCCTTGGGGGTTAAAAGATCGTATAACTTTCCGGATATACTCGGCTTACATCACAATATAGATAAAGCGCTGACGTTGAACTTGATACTGATATGTATTGTTTGTAACTGATGTTATTTGAGGCACCGAGTATTAGAATCTCTGAGCAATTCCAAAGGGATTTGTACATTTGGAAAAATGATGAGGCTCAACATATCTTTACATCAATTTCCACTATGGACACCTGATGCATGGACTATTAACACTCACTATACAGAACCCTGTACAGCACTCCCATAACTTCATGGTTTTTTTTTTAATATGCAATGGAAATAAACCACTTTTAGGCCGTTTTCATACATCTGTAGTTTTAATGGCCGATAAATGATATGCTGAGGGCTCAGAGGGCTTTGGGTTGCAGTCCAAAGAAATTTTGAACTGCACCATAAGCATAGGTCATTCTGATCACAGATTTGAATCAGAATAGGACATGCTCCAAGTCTTTTTTTATGCTAATCTAAAGGTGGATTTACACGTGCCAATTATCAGGAACGGCGGTTTCTGCGAATGCTCTTTCCCGGAAATCTGCTTGTTTAAAGGTACCGCCGCCGATTGTTCCTCGGGTGATCCTGTCGTTCGTGCAGGCATCACCAATCATCGGTTCTGGACAGCAGACTGTGTGGTCTAAACAGCGATCTGTTGCCCAGAAACAATGTTTCTGTAGGGGGACGAGGGACCCTATAGCACTACCTCGTCCTCATACTGTGAAGGAGATCGCTGCATGCAAATGCACGGTCTCCTTCACTGAGAGAGCAGCCGACTGTCGGTAAGGAGCGCTTGCTTCCCGACAATCAGCCACTCCATCAACCCGTCTAAACCACCATAAGGTCCACGTAAAAAAATCTAAGTGTGAAACTGTGAATGGCCCAACAGATTACAATGGGGTCCGTGTGCTCTTCTGAGTCTAGTCTTAGCAGTCTCTTACAGCAAACTAATGGGAACATCACCCATACAACTTAGTGTATGGTCTCCCAACCCTGCCGAGAACAGCGGGTTTGGCCAACAGTCTAATGTGTATGGGAAGGTCTCAAATCTCCCCGACAGAAGGTGCTGGGGGAGAGAAGGATTGGATGATGTGAATATTTTAACCCAATCCTTTTTCTTTTCTCCCAAGAGATTGGCCACCACCACAAATGTGTGACAGCAGCTTTCTCCCCTCTCCCCATTAAATACACATACACGTTTGGCCAAGTCGAATGTCTATGTGTATAGGGGAGCAGAGAGAGAGAGATAGTTGTTGACTGACAGCTACTGAATTTGTATGGCCCTCCTTAAAATGCTATAGTAGCTGTATACTGTTCTGGGAATAAAAGATTAGGTGTGCCCATACATGTTAGATAACTGGCCAGTTGTCATCCAACCAGTAAAGACAAGATGGTTGCATCTACATTGCCAAAAAGCAGGAAGTCCCTCATTGATTCTAAGCATAGGTGGAAAAAATGCTATTCCTCCAAATGTTATTACAAAGAATATATCTGCACCCAAATGAGAAAACGACTTTGAAAACCTTGTGCTAACTAGAATAAACCATCATACCTCAACACCAGCTGAGGCATCAAACACAGCGACTGCTCCATCCAGCACCCTTAATGAGCGTTCCACTTCTACTGTGAAATCCACATGTCCTGGGAAAAGACACAATACATTGTTCAAGAGATATTACATGGAAGTAGTTAGAAGTCTTGTACAAAATGAAGTAACTTAGAGACTACCTGGAGTGTCAATCAAGTTGATTCTGTGTCCATTCCAGTCAAATGTGACAGCGGCGGACTGAATGGTGATCCCACGTTCCCTTTCCTGCACCATAAAATCAGTCACTGTGTCCCCATCATCCACATCTGTCATAAGGACAGAAACAATATAAAATTGTTTAACGAAGGAATCTAATTTATACATATAGATGATGATAGACAAATAGATACTGTATTTTTACGTTTTATGAGACGCACTTTTTTCTCCCAAAAGTAGGGGGAAAATGTCAGTGGATCTTATAAAGCTAATACGAGTGAGCGCTTCCATTATGGAAGGGCTCATTAGTATGCAGGAGTCGTGGGGAGTCGTAGTCACACCCCCACCCCGGCCTTCTCCAGGCCTGCGCTGCACTGTCCTGACTGCGTACGTAGTCCGCGCACTATGACCTAATGCTACACATAGTCATGTCACAGTGCAGCGCAGGCCTGGGGAAAACTAGGAAGCGTGTCAGCAGGAGAGACTGCTGGGCCTGAAGAGTAGCGCCAGAGCAGGAGAGGCAAGTTAATTTATTTATTTGAGGTTTGATGGGGGTCTGACATAGAGGTCTCATCTGAGGCTTGACATGGGGGTCAGTTGTGAAGTCTGATATGGAAGGTCTGATCTGAGGATCTAATATGGGGGTCTGATGAAAAATATTTTTTTTCCTCCTCTAAAACTTACACGCATAGATACAGTAGATAGATAGATAAAGATATGGATAGATAAAAGTAATCAAACACTATATCTACAGACTGTAGAGCAATGCATTTACAGCAGTGCACCTATCTTACCTCCAAGAGCACGGGTATAACCGGAATAATACAACATTCTCTCTGTGGTTGTGGTTTTCCCAGCATCAATATGAGCCATGATCCCGATGTTTCTGATCCTGCAGTAAGATCATATTAAAACCATCACAAAGAAACAGTGGTGGACATTGCAGCAGCCAATCAGGTTCAATGTTTTACACCTTTCTTTGGAAAACCGTATATAAGGAGTGGCATAATACAGTTTATTGCCTAGACAATTACTATTCATTTAGTCATTCCAGGGCAGTATGTATGCCAGCACGGCTGCCAAAACCTTCTACCATTGCCCATTGTTTATTAGATACAATTTCTAGCTAGTTCTATGCAGGAACAGCCATGTTTCCTTTGTTGTACTGATTAGTTTAAAGGGCTTGTCCACTTTTTTTTATATTAATCAGGGGTGTGGAAATTTAAAAAAAAACTACTTGTCGGAGGACTAAAGTGGGGGCTCAATCTACTTGTCCCTCATGACCATCTACTTGTCCTGAACTTGTACTAACGGTATACTGTATGGGGGCCACAAGGAGACGTTATGCTGTATGGGGCAGGGGCCACAAGGAGACGTTATCCTGTATGGGGCGGGGGCCACAAGGAGACGTCATACTGTATGGGGCAGGGGCCACAAGGAGACGTTATGCTGTATGGGGGCAGGGCCACAAGGAGACGTTATGCTGTATGGGGGTGGGGGCCACAGGGAGATGTTATACTGTATGGGGGCGGGGGCCACAGGGAGACGTTATACTGTATGGGGCGGGGGCCACAGGGTGACGTTATACTGTGCGGGGCAGCCCCAAGGTGACGTTATACTGTATGGGGCGGGGGCCACAGGGGACGTTATACTGTATGGGGGCGGGGGCCACAGGGTGACATTATACTGTATGGGGGCAGGGGCCACAGGGTGACGTTATACTGTGCGGGGGCCACAGGGTGACGTTATACTGTATGGGGGCAACAGGGAGACGTTATAGTTTATAAAGTGCCACCTGCAGTGCAGATTGCAGGCAGGGCCAGAGCCTCAGAAGACAGACAGCACTACCTTTATTTCTGACACCCCTGCAGATGAGCGTTCCTCCCAGAGTCTGTCAACTGAGCTCCCAGCCTGACCTGCAACCATTGACTGGGGTCACATAGCATTATACTGATTTATGATGCTATGTAACCCTTACAGTTCTGGAATGTATTGGATAACGCTGACATAATGCTGTCAGTGTTATCCAACACATTCCAGAGCTGTAAGGGTTACATAGCATCATAAATCAGTATAATGCTATGTAACCCCAGTCAGCGGAGCTGCGATGTGGACAGGCTCCGGGAGGAACGCTCATCTGCAGGGGGCCGTGGGGTCTCACTCTTCTTCTCCCATCTTGTCTCTGGAGACGATGTGCTGCCTTGCTGTGCGCTCCGTGCTGGCAGGTGGGAGGAGACTTCGATACAGGAGCCGGGAGGAGCAGGGGCCGCCTGCAGGAAGTGCTATGTACGGGTCATATGCACGATGCAGGGGCAGGCTGATGAGGCTGACACAGATAGGAGCGGTCAGCTCGCATATGACCGCTCCTATTACTGTCCAACCACATGTCCCTGCTACTTGCCCGCACAGGGCTAAACAACTGTTTAAAGTACTTGCCCGGCGCCCGGAACTGCATGTCCCGGGCGTCGGGCGATAGGAATTCCACACCCCTGTTAATGAGCTATCCTTGGCTCTGTAGTATTCACTTGAGTGGAAGGAGCTGTCCCATAGAAGTGAATAGGATGGCTTGGTTGTAATTACACTGCTGCGGTTGCGATGGTGAGCAGGTAAACAATGAAGAGAAGGCAGTGCACCTACTAGCGCTGCTTTCTCTTCAAACAGCTGGTCAGCAGGGGTGTCGGGAGTCGGCCCCCTGATGATCTGATATTGATAGGTAATCAATATAAGAAAGCGAACAACCCCTTTAAGAATCTGGAGTAGTAGACCAGAACTAAATACCACTGCAGTCTGCCTTTTTTTCTTACTTGGATACTGGAGGGGTGATGATACTCCGCAAAGATTTGACATCACCTGCAAAACAGCAGCAGAACAATGGACTCTAGTCTCAGCCATTGATGCAATACAGGCAATAAAATGTATATTTCTGGAAAAACACAGACGAGCAGAAAAGGGCCCTTTTTCTATGGTCAAGGCAATAAACATTTGTATAAAACCTCATTCCCGATATTAGCCCATGTTAAAGGGATTCTCTCACCATGTTACAGCATATATAGTGCGGACATGCACGGCTAGATCGCCGCTAGCATGTCCGCACTATATGTGTGCCATAGCGCTGCGCTTCTTTATTGACTGTAAAAAATGATTTTAGTAATATGTAAATTAGGGAGTCAAGGTGCCCAGGGGGGCGGTACGAACCTTTCCTGTGCCCAGCCACGCCCCCTGTGAAGGAGCCCAGCACCGCCTCCGTTGTATCATTCTCATCCGTGCTGACAGAGCGCTGTAAGTCTCGCGATGTGCTGTAAGTCTCGCGATTTAGCCGTGCATGTCCGCATCTATATATGCTGTAACATGGTGACCGAATCCCTTTAAATGTGCCGCCAAGAACCTGACACACAAGGAAATTGTTTATCAGGTGATTGCATCTTTCATGCAATACTAAACTTCTTAATTTGCTGCTAACACATTTTTGCATGTTAACAGGGATGGGCTGCCGACAAACAATGAAACTGTAGGGCGGTCAATAATTGTTCATCCACATAAAGCAGAAATGATTGCTGCATGCAAATGCACAAGCAATGATCAGGAACGCCCTTTAACCCCCGAACTGTTTTGCCCCAGTCCAGCTCCAGCAGCTAGAAAAGTAGCTAACTGGAGGGGGATGGCTGCTTTAGATTCTTATATGAAAGCCTGGACTGTCAGCTCTCAAACAAGACCAGTTGCATGTTTCTAGCTGCTACCATTCAAGAGATAGCAGCATCTAAAGAAGCCCTCCGCCCTGCAGTTAGCTACTTTTCCCACTGCCCGAGCTGGACTCTGGCAAAACAGTTAGGTGGTTAAATACTGTACAGCTCCGGATGCAGACTGTACAGGGACGACAATAAAGTTTGCATACTGTCAGCATTAAATCCCCTGTTTACACGGAGCCCATGTTCGGTAGATGTTATTTTTTCATGATATGCTCCTCTGTTGCGACGCTGTTCCCCCCGTTTGGTTTTGGTGCCTGGTATGCTAATTAATAGCACTGGTGCAGGGAGGAGACATCAGCTTTTCTCAGTGGGCATGTCCTTCTCCCTGGCTGTGACCAAAACCAAACAGGGGGCACAGTGGCGCAACGGAGAAGCATATCTTACATACAGTGTGAGGTATTGCTTTTATAAAGTAAAAACTGGTGAAAGGTCCTCTTTAAAGGGGTTGGCCCATCTGAGACATTGATGGCATACCATCACTATGGGACTGGCAGAAACAGCCGAGCCAGCGCTCAACTATTTTCAGAACTCCGTTAGAGGCGATTGGAGGGCGGCAGTGCATGCGCTCCTGTTCTCTGTTCACTTCAGGGGTCAAAAAGTGGGACCTATCTGACATTCATGGCATACCCTTACCTTATGCCATCAATGTCCCAGATGGGAATCCCCTTTTCATACTGAAGAACTTAGGGGGTCATTTATTAAACAGAAATACGGCTAAATTAGTTGCATTTCTGACGTAGATTGCGGCTTTTCCCCGCTCACGCCAGGTCTAAAAAAGTGAGTGTGGCGTGTGCAGGAAAGCGGACGCCTATCTTTAGGAAGCGGTGGAGGATCCCTCAAAGTTATGTAGAGGCCGGTGCCTCTACATAACTGCGGCAGATCCACCACCAGCGCAGGGCTTTATTAAGACCGGCGTCTAAAGCTTGCCTCTTAGTTTCCAGAAAAGAAAACTACAGTTACCCAAATTTTAGGTTTCCACATGAGGTCTGCCATGAAGCAGGCAATGTACTGAATTCACTGTATAAACCAGTATTGTGATGCAAGAGGGAAGAAGAGGAAAAAAAGGAGCAAGGACCAACAATTTCCGTAAAGCCTGTTGTGACTGTGATAATTATAGTAATATAAGCAATGTAAAACTCATCACTGTTCTGTCATCTAAAACCCGATGATCTCTCACTGCGTTCTGTTTCTCCGTTTTTACGTCCATGTGGTATCCATATAAGGGGGGTCAGTCAGCACTTCCCTGTATGCAGGTGCACGTAGCAGGTATAAGGTAACAGGTAAGATTCAGCGTTAGGAGGATTTTATGTGCATGTCATGGCCCATAACAGGTCAGATTTAGCGTTCGTACCATTCACGGGACAGCCTTGGCGTGGCGAGTGGCTTATTACCTTTTGATTAAAACTAGGGCTGCACGATATGGGAATTTTGTGCGATTGCGATTGGGGCCTTAAAAATTGCGATAACGATATGCCATGCGATATTTTAAGGGAATTGCGCTAGAGGTCTATCTGCTTGGATTTTCAAGGTAAAAGCACACACAGATGACTGATAATGTGAAATGTAGTTATGCTGAACTCAAGAACTGAAATGCATAGTGTTTTTCAAAATAAAATACATATTTGCATTACTGCAAAAGTACAAGATACAAAACTTGCCATTTTCTTAATAGCGCTGCACAGAACAGATAAAATAACGACTTTCCACCAGCCCCTTCTCCGTCCCCGCACTGTAACTGATGCATCGCCAGCCGCGCTGTGCAGCATAGTGGCCGGAGATACAGTGTCACGTAGAAAGTCAACCATCGCTTTATAAGACGCACTGCCATTGGCCCCCCCCCCCCCCACACACACTTTTTTTGGGGAAAAAGTCTTATAAAGCGAAAAATACGGTAATATAATTGCAGCATTTTTGGGTCAGCAAATTGCGATATAGCGATTAATTGCGATTACGATTGCTTTCGCGATATATTGTGCAGGCCTAATTAAAACGTACACTAATGTCCTCTTATAGCTTCTATCTTGGGCAGAGCTCTGGTTGCAGGGTGCTGTTGCATTTTTTTGTTTGTATGTATATCTGCCATAGCTACGTGCACCTGCATACAGGGAAGTGCTGACTGACCCCCCCTTGTGTTTCTGTTTAGTATGTGTTGGAGGTGTGGCAGCCTCCTTCTCAGTCGTGCACACCTGACTAGTTTGTCTGCCCAAATGCTGGTTTTCAATCAGAGTGAGTATAAAGCTGAATGTGCACTCACATTACCTGCTAGTAGCCATCTGGCTCCAGGAGGAGTGCACAGTGGGCTCAGCATGCATGTTGGTACCTGCATCCCTGGATCTGATGGAGGCTGTTACAGCACCAGAAGGGGTTAAATAAGTATGGTTTATCCCGGCATGCATGCTGGGCCCGCACTCCCTGGATTTTATGTGGCTGTCGTGGCCCATAACAGGTAAGATTCAGCGTTAGGAGGATTTTATGTGCCTGTCATGGCCCATAACAGGTCAGATTTAGCGTTAGTACCATTCACGGGACAGCCTTGGCATGGCGAGTGGCTTATTACCTTTTGATCAAAACGTACACTAATGTCCTCTTATAGCTTCTATCTTGGGCAGAGTTCTGGTTGCAGAGTGCTGTTGCATTTTTTTGTTTGCATTTGGTATCCATATATTATCTGTTTCTCGCATCCGTCAAAAACAACTGAAGAAAACCCACCTGGTCTTCTACAAACCATCCATGAAAAATGAACCTCACATAAATGGAATCCCATGACCTAAATAGGTTACTTCAGCTCGAAAAAACGGACAAAGATACAGCATTCTGCGATTTCCTCTGAATTAATGGATGGTCAGCGACATGTGAAATGGCCAATTGACTTTAATGTGTCTGTGTTCAGTTTGTGCGCTGTCTGTTCTAAACTTGAACAGCACCTGGATGTGACTCTTCCAGATATTAGAGAGTCTGAAACTTTGCTACTGATCCATCACTTCCAGTGATATCGAGCTCTATAACGGGGTTTTCCCACAAAATGTATCACTGTGCAATGTATAGGGCAGTATTATTACAATTTACATGCAATAATGTGGAATTCAGAGGCTGACTAACATGCTCAGCAACTTACCTGCTCCCTTCTTCCTCCTGCCATAGTAATCTCACAGGAGAGAGATGGTACTTATTTCTACATTCATATAAATATATCAGTCGCTAGACAGTGGAGAAAGAAATTTGGGGAGGGCAAGCCTTGCATTTGTGAATCGCTGGAGCGAGGAAGACAGGAGAACAGAGCCTCATCAGCTGGGTAAGCAGAGTAAGGCTGGTGGTGTTTTGCGGTCCGCAAACCGCGGATCCGCAAAACACGGAAGCTGCTCCGCTTTCCGTTCCTTTATAGAAATGCCTATTCTTGTCCGCAAAATGGACAAGAATAGGACATGCTCTATTTTTTTTTTGCGGGGGCACGGAGTGCTGTCCACATCTTTTGCGGCCCCATTGAAGTGAATGGGTCCGCGGCTGAGCCACAAAATATGCGCCTCGGATGCGGACCACAACAACGGCCGTGTGCATGAGGCCTAAGGCTACATTAACACGACCGTATGTGTTTTGCGGTCCGTAAATTGCGAATCCACCGAAAAAAAAAAACCAACGGATGGCGTCCGTATGACATCTGTTTTTGGGGGATCCATTGTAACAATGTTTATCCTTGTCCGCAAAATGGACAAGAATAGGACATGTTCCATTTTTCTTGCGGGGCTACGAAACGGACATACGGATGCGGATAGCACACAGTGTGCTGTCCGCATTTTTTGCGGAGCCATTGAAATGAATGGGTCTGCATTCTATCCGCAAAAAAAGATGGAGCGGACACGAAAACAAAATACATTCGTGTGAATGTAGCCTTATCAAGAGCTGAGTGCAATGCACTCCTGGATAATGCAGGTGCATGATGGTCACAAGAGATGAGCTCCTGCTGCCCACAGAAAAAAAAGTGGAAATTACACCGGAGAACAGCATTTTCTGCATGGCTATAGTTAATATAATGGTGTGCATTACCTCAAATATATATTTTTTAGATTGTGGTATAACCCCCTTTGACTCTACTCTGCACAATAGCAATGCAAGGCACAGATATTCTTGACCAACACCCGCCCATACCTGCTGGCATGCTGTAGTTTCTGGAATGGCCATTCTGATGTCTTGATGTACCGCACAGTAAACGTCTTCTGCAGCAATGAACACACTGCAGGAGGGAACACATTCACAGGTTCAGATAATTTGAGACTATTCATAGATATACTCAATGCTTTTGCTTGTCAGTTCTGACACTAAGCCTACTTGCACACGAACGTTGTTTGGTTCCCCATCCGAGCCGCATTTTTTGCATTTACTTCAATGGGGCCACAAAAGATGCGGACAGCACTCGGTGTGCTGTCCGCATCTGTTGCTCCGTTCCGTGGCCCCGCAAAAAAAGAATAAAACATGTCCTATTCTTGTCCTTGCGTACAAGGATAGGCATTGTTACAATGGATCCGCAAAAAAAAGGATGCCATACGGACTTCATCCGTTTTTTTTTTAGCATCCGCAATTTGGGTAATGCAAAACACATACGGTCGGGTGCATGTAGGTGAGGAGCTGTAGTGCAGTGAGCAGTCCGCAGTATGAGGACGAGTGATGTCTACTGCCATCGCTCATCCTGATACAGCTGCATTATTCTGGGCAGCACAGCGCTCTCTACACTGCACAATCTGCAGTCCGGAAAAGATAATTCAGGTGTCTGCCTGAACGACTGTTTCACCCGATCTGCGGCACCTTTACACGGGCAAATTATTGGGAACAAATGTTCGTAGGAACGTTCGTCCCCGGTAATCTGCCCGACGATTGGCCAGTATAAACCCACCTTTAGATATAAGTACAATCTTAAAAGAATAAGAAATGACACAGGGACATAGCCTTAGATAATTAGGAGTAAAGGAGCCGCCAATTACCTGATGAATGAGCGAAACGCTCATTCGTTGGGTAATTGGATTGTTTTTGTAGGCACCTAAATCATCATTTTCCGGCAGCAGATAGTGCTGTGCAATCACGGCAAACACCTAGTCCGTATGGGGATGAGCAATTACATTAGCGATCACTCCTTCCCATACTGTGGAGTAGGCCTGCACAATATATCGCCAGAGCGATCGGTATCGCAATAAATCCGAATTGGCCGACCCAAAAATGCTGCAATTATATTACCGTATTTTTCGCTTTATAAGACGCACTTTTCCCCCCCAAAAGTGAGGGGGCGGGGAAATGGCAGTGCGTCTTATAAAGCGATGATTGACTTTTTACGTGGCTGACACTGATGTATCGCCGGCCGATATGCTGCACAGTGCGGCCAGCGATACATCAGTTACAGTGCGGGGAGGGAGGAGGGGCTGGTGGAAAGTCGTTATTTTAATGAACACTTGTTCTTATATCTATTTTATTTATCTGTTCTGTGCAGCGCTATTAAGAAAATGGCAAGTCTAGTATTTTGTATTTTTGCAGTAATGCAAATATGTTATTTAATTTAGTAAAAGATGTTTTATTTTGTAAAACACTGCGCATTTCAGTTCTTGAGATCAGCATAACTACATTTCACATTATCAGTCATCTGTATGTGCTTTTAGACCTCTAGCACAATTCCCTTAAAATATCGCATATCGTTATCGCAATTTTTTAGGGCCCTAATCGCAATCGCACTAAATTCCCATATCGTGCAGCCCTACTGTGGAGGAACACTTCCTTCCCGACAATCACCTGCAAACTTGGCCCGTGTAAAGGGACTCCTCTTCCCAAATCTGCCATGTGTACTGTGGCTGACCTGTGCCCTCACAGGAAACCAGTGTCTCAGCAGCATGGTGGTCATGGTCACTGCACAGGCTGTGCTCCCCATAGGCTGAAAAGCAGCGATGAGAAGTTGAGATTTCACAGAAGAAAGCGAACCCTCCGCTCCCAAGTGGTCATTATTCTCTCCCTCAACAGCTCCACATGTTCATTGATGGCATTGGCCGTGCGGCCGCTGATGAGAGCATGGCGTGTGTCGTTTTGTGCACATGCCATGTTCTCTAATGGAAACTGCTACTAAGCTGTGTAGTATCGAACCAAACCGGGCATACAAATATCATGAAAGTATCGATAAATGTAATTTTTGTACTCACCGTAAAATCCTTTCCTTGCATTGGGGGACACAGCACCATGGGTATATGCCCAGCTGCCACTAGGAGGCTAAAACTAGAAAGAAAGAGTGTTGGCTCCGCCCCACTGGGCTATACCCACTGCCCTAGCAGTAGCTCACCAGTTTGTAAAAGAGCAGTAGGAGAAAAAGGAACCAACACAAAAACTGAACTGAAACCAACATGTCCTAAACCAGAACAACAGGACGAGGGCCAACAGCAACGGACAAAGAGACCCAATAACAGAGGGTGGGATCTGTGTCCCCCAATGCATCCCACGAGAAAAGGATTTTACGGTGAGTACAAAAAATCAATTTTTCTCAGGAATGGCATTGGGGGACACAGCACCATGGGACGTCCAAAAGCAGTCCAAGAGGGAGGGAAGACACCATGCGCAGCAGCTAACGCACGGCAGTCTGCAGTACCCTAACGCACGGCAGTCTGCAGTACCCTGCGCCCCAGACTGGCATCGGCAGAAGCCAAAGAGTGAATATGATAAAACTTAGAGAAAGTGTGAACAGAGGCCCAGGTGGCGGCCTTGCAGACCTGGGCCGCCGAAGCCTGATGCCGAATCGCCCAAGAAGCCCACACCGCACGAGTGGAGTGGGCGGTCAACCGGAAAGGAGGAGTCCTACCCTTGGCGACATAGGCCTCCCGAACAGCCGACCGAATCCAACGGGAGATAGTCGCCTTGGAAGCCTGCAGGCCCTTACGAGGTCCGTCCGGAATGACAAAGAGGGAGTCCGACCGCCGGAAGGGCTCCGTGACCCGAAGGTATACCCGAAGCGCCCTTACCAAATCGAGACAGTGAAGAGCATGCTCTCTCGGATGCGAAGGGTTCGGACAAAAAGAGGGAAGAACGATCTCCTCATTGAGATGAAAAGAAGAAACAACCTTGGGAAGGAAGGACGGCACCGGCCGAAGGACAACCTTGTCCTGATGAAAAACCAGATACGGGGACCTGCAGGAAAGAGCGGCCAGCTCCGAGACCCTGCGAATGGAAGTTATCGCCACGAGAAAGGCGACCTTGAAGGACAAAAAAGAGAGGGAAACCTCCCGAAGAGGTTCAAAGGGCGAGGACTGAAGAGCGACGAGGACCAAGTTCAGATCCCAAGGCTCCAATGGGGGACGGAAGGGGGGAACGCGATGGGCAACCCCCTGGAGAAAAGTCCGGACCTGAGAACTGGAAGCGATAGGCCTCTGAAAAAGGACCGACAGGGCCGAAATCTGGCCCTTAAGAGAAGCCAAACGGAGCCCCTTCTCGAAGCCCGCCTGAAGGAAGGACAGGATCCTCAGCACCGAGAAACAGAGGGGATGAAAATTACCGGCTTCACACCAAGCCTGCCAGGTACGATGATAGATCCTGGCAGACTGAGGCTTACGTGCGTGAAGCATAGTCCGAATCACAGACTCAGAAAGGCCCCGATACCTCAAGACCGCGGCCTCAACAGCCACGCCGTCAAACGCAGCCAAGGTAAATTCGGGTGGGATAGCAGACCTTGAGAAAGGAGGTCGGGGCGTAGCGGAAGCGGCCAAGGGGCGTCGGCGAGCAGGAACATGAGATCTGCGTACCATGCCCTGCGGGGCCAATCTGGAGCCACCAGAATCGCCGAAACCCGCGCCTCCTTGAGCCGCTTGAGAACCCGAGGCAGGAGGGGAAACGGAGGAAACAGGTACACCAGACAGAACTGAGACCAAGGCAGGACTAAGGCGTCCGCCGCCAGATCGAGAGGGTCCCGGGACCTGGCTACGTACTGGGGGAGCTTGTGATTCAGACGGGACGCGAACAAGTCCACGTCTGGAGTGCCCCACCGGAGGCACAACTGGTGGAACACTTCCGGGTGGAGGGCCCATTCGCCCGGGTCGAGGCGGTGGCGACCTAGAAAGTCCGCCGCCCAATTGTCGACCCCGGGGATGTAGACCGCCGAAAGGGCGGGCACGTGAGCTTCTGCCCAACGAAGGATCCGCGGAGCTTCCCCTAGGACCGCCCCGCTCCTGGTGCCCCCCTGATGGTGCAGCCGTCGAGTTGTCCGATTGAACTCGGACTGGACGACCCGCCAGGAGAGACGACCACCTGGAGAGGGCAAGAAAGATGGCCCTGAGCTCCAGGATGTTTATTGACAGCGACGACTCCTCTGGGGACCAGAGGCCCTGAGCAGAGAGGGACCCGAACACTGCCCCCCAACCCGACAGGCTGGCATCCGTCGTGACAATCTGCCAGCTGAGGGGGAGAAAGGACCTGCCGCGCGACAGAGAAAGCGGGAGCTTCCACCAAAGAAGGTCCCGACGAAGCGCCAGGGGAACCCGGACAGGGCGATCGAGACCCGACGGAGACTTGTCCCAACGGGAGAGGAGGAACCACTGAAGAAGCCGGGTGTGCAACTGCACGTAAGGGACCGCCTCGAAGGAGGACACCATGCGCCCCAGTACCTGCATGCAGGACCTGATCGTCAGCGGGGAAGGGCGACAGAGACGGGAAACCCCCGCACGGAGAGACGCCACCTTGTCCTGAGGAAGGAAGACCAATCCCAGACTGGTGTCGAAGAGCATGCCTAGGAAGGGCATCCGCTGACGAGGCACCAGGGAAGACTTGGAGAAATTCACGATCCACCCGAATTGCTCCAGGACCGAGATCGTGAGATTGAGGCTGGACAGGTTGTCCGAACAAGAAGGGGACTTCACCAAGAGGTCGTCCAGGTAGGGGATCACCGCAACTCCCCTCGAGCGCAAGAGGGCGATGAGCGGAGCGAGGACCTTGGTGAAGACCCTGGGGGCAGAGGCCAACCCGAAGGGCAGGGCCGCTAACTGGAAATGCTCGGAACCCACCGCGAAGCGAAGAAACCGCTGGTGAGCAGGTGCGATGGGAATATGCAGGTACGCGTCCTGGATGTCCACGGAGGACAGGAACTCGTCCTTCTCCAGGGCCGCGATGACCGAGCGAAGAGACTCCATGCGGAAGCGGCGAACCCGCACAAAGAGGTTTAAGGCCTTGAGATCCAGGATGGGTCGAAGGGAACCGTCCTTCTTGGGGACGGTGAAGAGATTGGAGTAATACCCATTGGAGTAAGAAGAGAATGAACGGCCTGAGAAAAAGCGGCCGCTCTGTCGGGGGACCGAGGAGGGGACGACAGAAAAAAACGGCCTGAGGGTAGAGTGGAAAACTCTATTCGGTAGCCCGAAGAGACGATCTCTAGCACCCAGGCATCGTCCACGTGAGCCTGCCAAACGTCCCGAAAAGCGAGCAGGCGACCCCCGACACGGAAGGGAGGATAGTCAGGCCGAGGGAGTCTTAGCAGACTGAGGCTTTCCGGACTTGGGCCGGGAGTTCCAGGAGGACTTGGGCCTAGAGGGGGGTCTGGCGGGTCTCTTATCAGAACGGGAGGAGAAGTCCCGAAAGGAGCGAAAACGGCGAGACTTGGAAGTAGAAACGGGGGGGCGGCGACCTTGGGCCCGGTTCTGGGGAAGAAGGGCGCTCTTGCCCCCCGTGGCTTCGGAAATTAGCTCTTCCAAGCGCTTCCCAAAAAGCTTACCACCGAGAAAAGGAAGAGAAATAAGGGCCCGCTTAGAAGCTGCGTCCGCCGACCAGGACCTAAGCCAAACGGCGCGGCGGATAGCGACCGAATTCGCAGCAGCCCTGCTGGAGCGGCGCGCTGACTCCATGGAGGCGTCACAGAGATATCTGGAGGCCTGGAGGATCTGAGAGGCCAGGGTAGCCAGCTCGACCTGATCGGAGTCCTGGGGAAGGGACCTCACAAGCTGCTTAGCCCAGGCAGCACAAGCCTTGGCAACCCAGGAAGCGGCAAAAGCTGGCCGAACCGAGGAACCGGCCGCAATAAAAACTGACTTTGCCAAGGAATCGATCTTCTTATCAGAAGGATCCGACAGGGAGGCCGCATCCGCTAGCGGCAGAGTGGCCGCCTTAGCCAGGCGCGCCACCTGAGGGTCGACTTGTGGAGGAACCGTCCACAAGGAAATAGAGTCCTCCAGGAAGGGGTAGAGAGCCTCAGTGGACTTAGTAAACTGAAGACGCCTGTCAGGATGACGCCACTCCTTGGCCAGGAGGGCGTCCAGGTCCGCATGGTTAGGAAACACCAAGGGGTGACGCTTGGACCGCTTAAAGGAAACGGATTCCTTGGAAGAGGAAGCAGGATCCTCCTGGATGTGGAGAGTCTCCCGAACAGCCTTGATAAGATCCTGCACTGCCGCCGAAATAGATGCGCTCTGCTCAGAACCGGAATCAGAGTCAGAGGTGTCCCCAGGAGCGGCAGAGGCGGCGGAGGAGGAAACTTCGCCAGGTTCAGACCCATCCACAGAGCGATCTGAGGAGGCTGAGGAGGAGCGGGAGCCAGCGGATAACACCCTAGGCCGCTTGCGCGACCGGGAATCCGAATGGGAGCGGGGCCGTTCCGAGGGCAAATCCCGGTGGGAAGCCGAGGTGGCCGCGATCTGAGCCGGCAGGCGGTCCAGTGACTGAGCCATGGATTGGGAAAGGCTAGCTAAGGTACCTATAGCCTGGGTAAGGGAAGCGGCCCATTCCGGGGGAGCCAGCACCGCAGGTGCGGAGGAGGCAGGGGGGGCGGACCGGGGGGCAAGGCACTGAGCACAGACGGGGTCAGGCTGGCCGCATGGCATCTTTTGGTTGCACCCAGTGCAGGCAAAGTAAGTAACAATGCCGGCGGAGGGATTAAAAGCAGGGTCCTGACTAGCAGAGGACATGATGGACAAAAAAAGGCAAGAAAATACCTGCAAAAAAGCGTCAGCTAGTGAGGCAGTACCGAGGGGAGCCCAGGTGCTGTGTCCCGACCAGGAGCAGGAGCAGAAAGATGGCGACCAGGGAGAGGAGCCAGGAAGTACCGCCCAGGGCGTGGAAAGAAAGAGCCAGCGCTGGATGAGGAGAGGCCAGATCCGAGACCCCTCCCACAAGATCAGCCACCATTGGCCAGGAAGCCCGGGAAGAAAAGAGGGGCGGGGCCTAACGGCACTAGGCAGCAGAAGCCGGGGACTAAATTAGTATGAGGGTCCCGAGAGCTCCCTAATCACCCCAGACCAGGAGAAAACCAGGGGCCCCCGCCGGAGGAACCGGGCGCAACGGGGGCCCTGGCAGAGCAGGATCGCATCGCATCGCGGGTGGACGCGAAGAACGGCGGCAACATCGCATCGCGAGTGCCGCGGAACGGGACGAGAGGATCGGGGGGGGGGGGTGCTGGCGATGCGCCGGAAGAGTACCCTGCAGCAGCCAAGAGTAACTGGCAAGCTGCAATAAAAGCGGGAGTTCCCCTACAAATATGGCCAGGGGTAAAGGGGTAAAGGGGACCCCCCCCAGAGGCTTAGAGGAGAACCCGACTGCACAACCCCCAAGTTCGGCCGAACAAGAAGCAGACAGGGGCCCCCGCCGGTCACTAGGGGATTCCAGCAGCCACTATCCTCGGAGTTCCTACTTACCCTCCGGCGTCTTCAGGCGCGGTCAGAGCACCCCCTCGGCAGACACAACAGGAAGCCTGGGAATGCCGGAATCCGCTGCGGCTGCAGACTGGGGACTGGGTGACTGCCAGGTACCAGAGAAGGTAAGCGCCCGCAGGAGGGGCAACTAAAGTGGAGACCACGATGGAGCCCCATCCTGCCCTAGAAGGGAGAGAAAACAAAAATAAAAATAAAAAAGATGGGCCTGCCTAAAAAAGAAGCAGGCCATGCATCTGCCTCCTACGGACACTAGAAAAAAACTGGTGAGCTACTGCTAGGGCAGTGGGTATAGCCCAGTGGGGCGGAGCCAACACTCTTTCTTTCTAGTGTCAGCCTCCTAGTGGCAGCTGGGCGTATACCCATGGTGCTGTGTCCCCCAATGCCATTCCCGAGAAAATTCAATAACCGGTGCAACCCTAGTATGGCCCCATTCGGGTTACAACCTGATAGCTTACCATGCACCCCAGTACTTACCTCTGTGTAAATAGAAGCCTTTCCAAGCACAGACCTCGGCACTGCCAGCATCCTCTCTCCTTTCTATTTTACAGACACAGCATGGCAACCTGTAAAGCATGTTTCAAACAATTCAGCAGCTGAACACCAATTACAGAGCCACCCCAAACCTACAACCGACCCTATACCGCATAGAGGATAGTATGCCAAACCTACCGATAGGCTCCTATCCTCCCCCCTAGAGGCCAAGCTGTCGGGCTCCTATGTGAGGGGATACCAGTCTTTTTGCTTGAAAATATATATATTGTAACATGTAGTTAGCTTCTTGAAGGAACATTGTGTGCTACATACCCTCAGGGGAGGCATAAAGAAGAGGGTTTCTCTGCCCCCCTCACCCCCCAGGCTGAAATGGCATGTGGAAGAGGCCTAATGCAAATGTCCTGACAGATGGAAAAGAAGGGCACCACATATGGGTGAAACTATCCCTCCTAAATCTTAGTTATTGGCCACAGGGTTGGACTGGTCATAAGACCCTACAGGGAAATTTTTCCGGTGGACCGATGTCCAGGGGGCGGCCGGCTACATAACTATCTGATGCTCTAAGCATATGTGGGAGCATTAGGTACTTATGGCCAGCAGCCGCAGACATCCTCCTGACCTTAATTGTATCATCGTCAGGACGAACTGAATACTGTGGTGAAGGTGGCAGTATTTTGTGCTGCACTGTGCTATTTGGCTCTGCTGGGGCGGTCTTTTGTGCTGCACTGTGCTATTTAGTTCTGCTGGGGCAGTATTTTGTGCTGCACTGTGGTATTTAGTTTTGCATGGGCAGTATTTTGTGCTGCACTGTGCTATTTAGTTATGCTGGGGCAGTATTTTGTGCTGCACTGTGGTATTTTGTTCTGCATGGGCAGTATTTTGTGCTGCACTGTGCTATTTGGCTCTGCTGGGGCGGTATTTTGTGCTGCACTGTGGTATTTGGTTCTGCTGGAGCGGTATTTTGTGCTGCACTGTGCTATTTGGCTCTGCTGGGGCGGTATTTTGTGCTGCACTGTGGTATTTGGTTCTGCTGGAGCGGTATTTTGTGCTGCACTGTGCTATTTGGCTCTGCTGGGGCGGTATTTTGTGCTGCACTGTGGTATTTGGTTCTGCTGGAGCGGTATTTTGTGCTGCACTGTGCTATTTGGTTCTGCTGGGGCGGTATTTTGTGCTGCACTGTGGTATTTAGTTCTGCTGGGGTGGTATTTTGTGCTGCACTGTGGTATTTTATTCTGATGGGGCGGTATTTTGTGCTGCAGAGTGGTATTTAGTTCTGCTGGGGCGGTATTTTGTGCTGCACTGGGGTATTTGGTTCTGCTAGAGCGGTATATTGTGTTGCACTGTGCCATTTGGTTCTGCTTGGGCGGTATTTTGTGCTGTAATGTGCTTTTTAGTTCTGCTGGGGAGGTATTTAGTGCTGCACTGTGCTTTTTAGTTCTGCTGGGGAGGTATTTTGTGCTGCACTACACTGCAGGCCCGTCTACTTTCATTGTCCCTGCCTACTTCCTTAGCCCCACTTTCTGTCAGTTTAGACCCGCTTATAACATGGGGCAACTTTTAGATTTCTTTCCAGGGCCACTTTAATTTCCCAGTCTGCCCATGACTGGGAAGATAATCCAAAGGTGACAACCAATTGGTGGGGGTCTGTCATTGTACTTACTTATAACAGAGACCCCTATGATCAGCAGAATGGGGAACTCCAGAGCCCTGTCCCTCACCCCCCAGGACATCTGTAGGGGGCATGAACTCCTCCGCTCCATCTCCAGGAGGTACAGAAGCATACAGGTGTGTTCATTGCCTGGCGTCCCCTGTCCTAGCAATTGTTAGGGTCTGGGGGAGGCACAGAAGGGGCACTGAGCAGCAGGAGTATGACAGGTACCTTACAGTGTTGAGTTCATTCATAACTAAAACCCTATTTAAAGGTCTACTCCACTTTCACTGCCATTTTCTGCAGAATATTTCACATTCAGTCCCTTATCCCGCCTATAAGTGCTAGGTAGAAATGCATAAGCCATGAATGAATGTAAGAGAGTGTGAAGGACCTTCCTAGGAGAACGCAGGTCTCACCTGTCACTGCAGCAGCGGATTGAAGCGCACACACCACGTGACCTCCATGCCCCGCACTCTTCCCACGTGATGACAGGACGGCATAGCGCCATGACGTCACGCGTAACATAAACACGTTTGACCTTCTTCCCAGAATTCCTGCATAGGACTCTACCAACCAAGTGTTTCACTAAAGGAATGAGCATTGTTGAAAATCTCTCGTTTCCCTGCGCTATACCGGGCCGAGACTGTGCTCTCCATGCAGTTTGTCAGATATAGCTAGTATATCTCGATAATTCTAGTGCGTAAGGAAGACGAACTGTTAGTGATGTTGGTATTGCCCGGAAGTGACGTCACACCTATTCTGTGGGTGGCGCTTTCCTTTTCCACTACCATCTTGCTCGGTGGCTGTAGCCCTGGGCCCCGAGTTCATAAAAGTAACATCTTCCTAAGCTTCGCGGAATAAAGACCGAGGCCGCAGAGGAACAGTCAGGGCCTAGACGTACAGGACTGAAGAGCCGCCATGGTAAGGACGCCGCTGTGTGGAGCATACTGCCGCTGTAGTCACTACGTGTGCTGCCCGGGCATGTCAGCGGTGTCTACGGCCTGCTGGGCACTGTAGCTCCCCGGCCTCTAGAGGGGGCTATTCCTTCTCCTTACTGGGCTTTTACTTATCACCACAAGAGTAATATTCCCAGGCTGCTTTAGGGCTCATTCACACAAACGTATGGGTTTCGTTTCCGTATTGCGGACCCGCAGTAAATGGACACTGTTCCATGTGCATTCCACTTCTCGGATGCGGACCCATTCACTTCACGTAAGCACAGAGAGCTTCTTTGGGGTTCCGTTCCGTAATTCCGTACCGCAAAAAGATAGAAAATGTCTTATCTTTTTGCAGAACGGACGGATACGAGCCCATTCAAGTTGAATGGGTCTGAATCCGTCCCGGAGGACTCACGGACGTTCTCCGTGCATTGGGGACCGCAAATTGTGGCCCCAATGTGGGGAACGGAACACATACGTTCATGTGAATGGGCACTTACCTGTGCCTTCCGTATTTTGCGGAACAGAACAGCTGATCCCTAATAGAACAGTCCTATCCTTGTCCGTTATGAGGACAATAATAGGACATGTTCTATTTTTTTGCGGAACGGAATGCACACGGAGTAAGGGTCCATTCACACGTCCGTGGTGTATTGCGGATGCGCACCGGGCTGCACATGGCCGGCACTGAATAGAGGAGTCCTATTATTGTACGGCTGCGGACAAGAATAGGACATGCTCTATTTTCTTGCAGAGCTGCGGACCGAAAGTTCGAGGCCGTGCTCCGGAAATGCGGATGCGGAGAGCACATGGTATGCTTTCCGCATTCGTTCCGTCCCCATAGAGAATGAATTGGTCCGCACCCGTTTTGCACAATTGCGGAACGTGTGCGGACCAGACTTGCGGACATGCGAAAGGAGCCTAACTTTGTTTTTTTGCGCAGTCATTGAAATGAATAGTTCCACATACGGTCCGCAAAAAACGGACACGGAAAGATAATTCGTTTGTGTTCATGAGCCTTTATATTTTGACTCCGTATAAATCTTTTTAAGGGGTCAGTTATTTTCTATAGCACATTTGGAGAAGTGTTGTGACGTTGGTTTCGCATGGTGTTCCCCCTCTTATGTGGTATGGAACGAGGATCGCCTTGTGAGGAAATGTCTAATCTCTTAAAAAATGTCGCCTTGTTGGTTTCACATTATACACTGGAAATTCCCAGATAAGGTACTTTCACACTAGCGTTTTTATTTTCCGGCATTGAGTTCCGTCCTAGGGGCTCAATACCGGAAAAGAACTGATCAGTTTAATCCTAATACATTCTGAATGGAGAGAAATCTGTTCAGTTTGCATCAGTTTGTTTTCAGTTCAGTCCTTTCACGTTTTTTGGACGCAGATAAAAGCGCAGCATGTTGTATTTTTATCTCCGTCTAAAAAAGCGGAAACACTTGACGGAATGACGCATCCGCCATTGATTTCCATTGAAATGTATTAAGAGCGGATCCGTCATTGAAAATTGATGCATTAACGGATCCGTCTCTCCACTCTGCGCGTGCGCAGACCTTTAAAAATGGTAAAATAATAAATAACTGACCGTTTTTTTTACGGATGACAACGGAAAGACGGATCCGTTATTTCAATAACATTGTCAAACGGATCTGCAAACAGATCCATTTGCAAATTAAATCCGTTTTCAAACGTTTTAACGGATCCGTCGGGCAGTTCCGTTGACGGAACTGCCTAACGGAATCCTTCAACGCAAGTGTGAAGTACCCTAAGCCGGGCACAGTGCCTAGGACGGACGTGTCCCTTTCCACCGCCTCCCATTGACAGCAGAAAGGACGTGGCTGGTGGAGGGTGTTTATCAAATTCTGCAGTAAACTGCCCGTTTTAAAGGCAATTTGTTTCATTCTAGAGAAAAAGTACTTTTAATCCTTATTTAAATAAGCAGTTATTTTGCTATTTTCACACTAGCGGCAGGACGGATATGACAGGCTGTTCACCCGACGGAACAGCCTGTCGGATCCGTCCTGCCGCTAGTGAACAAGTGCCCCCGGACTATAATGGGGGCGGGGCGGAGGCACGGCAAGAGGCTGCCGGAATAACACTATGACATGTCCGACATTTATTCCGGCAGCCTCTCGTCGTGCATCCGCCCCCATTATAGTCAATGGGGCTGGAGCGGTAATCTGGAGGCACACGTTCACTAGCGGCAGGACGGATCCGACCGACAGGCTGTTCCCTCGGCTGAACAGCCTGTCGGATCTGTCCTGCCGCTAGTGTGAAAGTAGCCTAAGTGCATTGAGGGTGGGCCCAAGTCTCAATGTGCATCCTTGCTCCTGCCACTTCCTGTTAGTGCACCTAGTGACTTGGGACAGCCTTTGGTGCACCCAACTGCTCATTTACATATGCATTAAAAGTACGTTTTTTCTCCAGAATGAATAAAGGGATCACTAAATGAAAGATATCATTGCGTCCAGCTGAGCTAGCCCTAGAAGGTATTGCGTCTGGTGTACCAGAGAATTTCTTGCTGACAGGAAGTGTTACAAACTGATTGAGAACTGAGAATGACTCGTGAGTGCTGAAGCCATCAGCGGTGGGGAGGTTGTAGCTGTCATATATATTTTTGGCAGGTGCCCGGACTGCCAGTGCTACTCTAATAGGATTAGGGGGGCTTCATGGCAGATGGCAAAGGGTTGTCCTTTATTAGGATTAGGGGGGCTTCATGGCAGATGGCAAAGGGTTGTCCTCTATTAGGATTAGGGGGGGCTTCATGGCAGATAGCAAGGGGTTGTCTTCGTGAGGTGATCAGTCAACTTATAGTGAAACGTTCTAACGCTGAATTGACGTTTCCAGTTTTTTGTATTCTGGAATGAGCCGTCCCATTTAACCCTGGCCCAAAATGACCACAAGGCTTCAACTTTAGTGTAAATTGGCATAACCGGTTCCCCTTCAGGCCCATATCCTCAGACTGTCGGCCACTTTGCTCATGAATGACATTGCTGATTGCAGTCATTAGTCCCTGATCTGGAGCGGGCCCTATTTTCCCTATCACTGACCTATTTAGTCATGTGGCAGTAGGGAAAGGGTTAAAGGGGTAATCCGACTGTTTGTAGCTGATGAGCCATCCAGAGGATCGGGGATAGGTCATCAGTATCTGATCAGTGGAAGTCGGACACCTGGCTACCCCGCCAGTCACTGTCTGAGAAAGCTCTGGTGCTTTCTCAGGTGAATGGGGCTGAGGTGGGCCTAGGCCAAGTGCTGGGGCTTTCTCACACAGGAGATTGGCAGGGTCTCAGGTGCCCCACCCCCACCTGTCCTATATTGAGGATAGGTCACCAGTTACAGTGGGTTAAATAACCCCTATAAGACGATATATATAGATATATATATATATATATATATATATATATATATATATATATATATATATAATTTTTTTTTTTTTTTTTGTCATGTAGTGTTTGCTGTCTGGTTTTTGTCATTGATTCACAGGATTTTTCTTTTTTTTTTGTATTTATAGCCTCAGAACGACTACATTGAATTACACCGGAAACGGTATGGTTATCGCTTGGATTACCATGAGAAGAAGAGGAAGAAAGAGAGCCGTGGGGCTCATGAGCGATCACAGAAAGCTAAGAAACTTATTGGTCTGAAGGCCAAACTGTACCACAAGCAGCGCCATGCCGAGAAGATACAGATGAAGAAGACGTAAGTGGCTCATACTATCCTACAGATGGCAGGACACAATTTATAAAGTTCACAAGTACATTTCATTGAAGGGGTTCTCAGATTTTTTTTTTTCTTAGGGATTACCTATCCTCAGGATAGGTTATCAGTATCTGATCGGTGGGGGTCTGATACCCTGGGTCCACGCCGATCAGCTGTTCGAGAAGCGAGTGATGCTCCTGTAGTGGCCTCCTCGCTGGTCTTCCTAGGCCAGTGACATCACATTCATCATTCACGTGACCTAGGAGAAGCTCAAGTGAATGGGGCTGAGCACCATACCACAGCCACTATACAGTGTGCGGCGCTGTGCTTGGTGAGCTGTGAGAAGGCAGTGATGCTGACAGGAGTGCCAGTGCCTTCTCAAACAGCTGATCGGCGGGGGTCCCCAATGTTGGACCCACACTGATCAGATACTGAAGATCTAGCCAGAGCTAGAAGGCCAAAGGCCACTGTTGCTGAATCATGTCCTTCATGTACTTGTGCTGTGTCCTTGCATTGAATGAAACAAGTGAACTTCATGGACGTTTGCTGTGACATCATGATGTTTCTCTGGTTAGCTCTCACAAGGTGGATACTAAGTGTGTAGATCCCCATACATGGACTATTTACTCTCCTTATAATGGGTCTCGAAGTCAGTGAAAGCCTTCATGGCCCCATTAAAGAAACATTCCTACAAAACGTCTTTTATACTCCGGCTAATTAGAAAGGTACATGATGTAAATTGTAGTGAACGTAATCTTTTTAGCAGAGGTTGTATTTGTGAGTTATCCCCTCCCTTCTGTTCCTCAGCTGTGACATGTGACCGACACTCTGACAAACCGCAAAGAAGCGGATAACTCAGAAATACTCACCGGCAAGAAGATTACCTTAACTACAATTTACATCTCATCCATTTCTAATGTGCCAGAAAATAAAAAGTTTTGTGGGAGTGCTCCTTTAAGTAAAGTTACTGTAAATGTGTCGTTCAGCCATCTAATTATGTATTAAAAAAAAAAATACTTTAGCAGAAGATGCCATAAAATAAGTCATGCAGCTCATACCGAACACATTCACTTCTATGTCAATGCTTCCATTCAGTGTTTTATGCAATTAGAATAAAGTATTGGACGTATTTAGGATGAAAAGGAAGCTACATGGTTTAAGTGATGCCTGTTGAACATGCTTTGCTGTGTAGTTTTCCTTTTACTGTTAGATCTTTGAGTTGAGTGATTTCTATATTTCTGTAGGGATCTAATCTTATGACCAGTGTGTCCGAGGGGTTAGACCAGATGTGTCACGTGGGGTTGAAAATTGCCATAGCCAGAGATCTCGGTGCTTCTGAACTACGAAAAGCATTAACCCATAGTTTAACATGCTATTTTCCTGTCGTCTAGTATTAAAATGCATGAAAAGAGGAACACCAAACAGAAGAATGACGAGAAGACACCAGAAGGAGCGGTTCCAGCGTACCTGCTGGACAGAGAAGGACAAAGTCGAGCCAAAGTTCTCTCCAACATGATCAAACAAAAGCGGAAAGAGAAAGCAGTAAGTGATTTAGTGAAGCGGTGCGCGGACATCTTCCGACAGCCATCTTGCCCATACACGTTAAATGGTGTATAGGCGCTCAAAACTTTCCGGTTTGAATAGACATTCTTTATTAAGGTGGCTGTAGTTCTGTGATGTACTTCTTTCACCTTTATTGCCCCTATCTTCCGTTCTGGGCTGCGGTCAATAGGGTTGTCACGATACCAAGATTTTGATTAGATTTCGATACCATAAAAAAAATCGCGGTTCTCTATACCACGCGGAAAAAATAAAACGCCAAAAAAAGCCATGTGCGTTCCGCATTTTATGGAACGTCTGGACCATAATCGAACAGTCTGATCCTATTTTTTTAGGGGGACACGGTGACTAAAAAATGGCGAATTGCGCGTTTTTATTTATTTTTTTCTGTTACGGCGTTCACTGTGTAGAAGAGATTTTTTTTATATTTTAATAGTTCGCACTTTTTCAGGCATGGCGATATGTAATATGTTATATTTGTGTGTATGTACATGTGTATATATATATTATTATGTAATATTTGTTTATATATTTTATGTAAAATTGGGAAAGGGGGTAATTTATACTTTTTCCTTTTTATTTAATAAATATTAGTCCCCTTAGGGGCTAGAACCTGGGATCTTTTCATCCCTTGTCCTATTCACCCTAATAGAGCTGTATTAGGGTGAATAGGACTTCACACTGTCACTGCTGCCCTGTGCATAGTGCACACAGCAGCAGGGAGCTTACCATGGTAGCCAGGGTTTCAGTAGCGCCCTTGCTGACATGGTAACCGATTGGAGCCCCAGGATTACCCTGCTGGGGCTCCGATCACAACTGCCACTGCGCCACCAATGAATGAAGAGGAGGGGACCCTGTGCCCACTGCCACCAATGATTATAATTCTGGGAGGGAAGTGCACTGCGCCACCAATGAATGAAGAGGAGGGGACCCTGTGCCCACTGCCACCAATGATTATTATTCTGGGAGGGAAGTGCACTGCGCCACCAATGAAGATAAGTAACCTTTTGAAACAAATACAGGATGCGGTTGCCGGCTGCAGAATCACATAGCCGGCACCCGACCTCTGACAGGGCGTTGCGATCTGTGGCAGTTAACACCCCCCCCCCCCAGGTGTGGTATCTGAGGAGTTAACTGACGCTGATCGCAGCTCCTTGTCAGAAGCCTCCTGTATTTGTATTAATGGTTTAGTTATCTTCATTGGTGGCGCAGTGGTCACAGCCCCTCCCCTCCTCCGCCCCTCTCTCTCCTCATTGGTGGCAGCAGCACAGGGGGGAGGGAGGGAGTGACTCCATCTCCTCTGTGCTGCTGAGGGAACATGGAGCGCGCTGAGAGCAGCGCGCGCCATGTTCTTCGATACTAGGCTCTGTAGTAGAGCAGCCTAGTATCTGTAAATGTAAAATCCTGGTATCGAATCGATGCCGGTACAAAAGTATTGATTGGGTATTGATAATTCGATACCCGGTGCAACCCTAGTAGTCAAATAACCATGTCCTTGCGGCTCTTATTTTCTGTGATGTCATGCCCATGGGAGTGTCCAAGCAGCAGCAGGGGCAGTGATAGGGCAGTAGCTGGGTGGGAGGAGCTCTAAACTTGCCGGGTCTTGGGGACAGAGCTGTAGCCATGGCAGAGAAAGGAGAAGTGCATCATGGGAATAATTGGATACAGCAGCAGGGACTCATATCAGAGTGATTGGCTTACATGGTGAAAATGGGTCAGGAGAGTCCAAATTGGGGGGGAAGGGGTGAGGAAGATGTACGCGAGGTGAGCAACTAGTTGAGCTTGTCTGTTTAAAAACTATAGTAATCATGGAAAACCCCATTAATTTGTATCAATGTGCTACAATCTTTTATACAAAACTACATTGTTTGTATTGATTTTAGGGTAAATGGGAGGTTCCTCTCCCCAAAGTCCGTGCACAGGGAGAAACAGAAGTGCTTAAAGTCATCCGCACGGGAAAGAGGAAGAAGAAGGCTTGGAAGAGGATGGTCACCAAAGTCTGCTTTGTCGGAGATGGATTCACACGCAAACCTCCTAAATATGAAAGATTTATTAGACCCATGGTGAGTTTATAATAAGTGACAAGGTCTTCCTTCGTTTCCATTTCACTGACTTGGTGTAGATGACTACACTAGAGGTGAGAGAAGCGACTCGTCTCATCAGCAGGTCTTCTTCACCTGTGGGGGGCTGTCCCTGCACGTGAAGAAGTGCCCACCTGCTGCTAGATTGACAGGGCCAGACATTTAGCCTAGCCCTGACAAATTCTTGTGTGTGTGCGCCAAGCAAGGAAAGAAGCTTTGTATCATCTGTGGAGGAGTGACTGCATAGACACCACCGCCCGGAAGCATGGCAGCATCCGCACAGTCGCTGCTCCGAAGCAGGGCTTCTGCTCTTGTTCGTCTGGAGGTCCAAAATGAGTGGACATCACCTGCACACATGTACACAACTGTCAATGGGATGCTGGTTTGTTAGCTGTACCCCTGTAGAATTTCTTGATAATTTGGTGCAGCCATGGGAGCAAATGATGTAATTTAAAAAATGATCAAAATTAGGCCTCATTCATATCTCCATGAGGAGATCTGGCAGGTTGTTCAGCACAAAGTAGCCTGCTGGATCCCCATTGGCTGCAGTGTTATCCGGCTGCTTTCCAGTATAGATAACAATGAATGTGTAGGGAGGAGCGATCATTGTAAGGCCTAGTTGACATGTCAGTTATTTGATCATTTATTTCCATCATTTGTTGTGAGCCAAAACCAGGTGCGGCTCAAAAACATTATATCTTATCTCTGGGAAGCCTCCACTCCTGGTTTTGGTTCACAAAAACTGATGTGTAAACTGGGCCTTACGATTGTTCTTCCCTATGCAGAGGGGATGATTGCTGCGTTTAAATACAGCTCACATGAGTGGACAATGATCAGGAGTCAACTGTTTGTTCCCATTTGTTGTCCTGAGTACTGGCCATGTAATTGGGCCCTTGATCCATACTGCGGTGTTATAACCTTGATATAGCCATCCAATTGATAGAATTCCATCTTAATCTCTCTTTTTTCCCAGGGCTTACGTTTTAAAAAGGCTCACGTGACTCATCCAGAACTCAAAGCCACGTTCTGCTTACCTATCCTGGGTGTAAAGAAGAACCCATCATCTCCACTTTACACAACGTTAGGAGTCATCACAAAGGGAACAGTCATCGAGGTGAACGTCAGTGAGCTTGGTCTCGTTACGCAAGGAGGCAAAGTTATATGGGGTGAGGTTTCCAAACTGCAGTGTATGCATTATGTCTGTCATTTATATCACAATAGAACTAAAATAATAATCAACTTCTGTTTTTTACTTCCTTTAGGAAAATATGCACAAGTCACAAATAATCCTGAAAATGACGGCTGCATCAACGCAGTTTTGCTCGTATAATGTTCTCTTTGGTTGAACGTGGACTGGATTCTGCTATAAATAACAAGGCCCATATTGGGAGATCACCTTCTGCTCAGCTTGATAATAAAGTTTTGTCTTTAAAAGCATGCGTCTGTGTTTTTATTCTTATATCCAATTTTAGACTAGATATCCAAATAAACATGGACAACTAAAACTATTTTAAAGGGGTTGTCTTACATCAGCAAATTACATTTATCATGTAGAGGAAGATAATACAAGGCACTTACTAATGTATTGTGATTGTCCATATCGTCTCCTTTGCTGGCTGGATTAATTTTTTCATCACATTATACGCTGCTTGTTTCCGGGGGTTACAACCACCCTGCAATACAGCAGCAGTGGCCGTGATTGCACACTATAGGAAACTTTTTTTCTTTTTTTACTTTTTCCCATAGTGTGCAAGCACAACCACTGCTGGATTACAGGATGGTCGTGTATAATGTGATGGAAAAATGAATCGAGCCAGCAAAGAAGGCAATATAGACAATCACAATACATTAGTAAGTGCCTTGTATTAACTTCCTCTACATCATAAATGCCATTTGCTAAAGTGAGACAACCCCTGTAAATGCGAACCCAACAGGACTTGCTTGCTGCATTCCCCAGTAATAATAGCTGATCGCTGTTCGCATTAGAGAGGTCGGAGCCACCAGGATCAGCTGATCGCCAGACCAGCCTCTGGTTCAAAAAGGGTTATCTTAATGAGATGCATATGACAACTGTGTTCATATGTATTGGAATATTTGCTGTAATAACTGCTAAGGCTACTTTCACACTGGCGTTTTGGTTTCCGTTTGTGAGATCCGTTGAGGGATCTCGCAAGCAGTCCAAAACGGATCAGTTTTTCCCTTAATGCATTCTGAATGGATAAGGATCCGCTCAGAATGCATCAGTTTGGCTCCGACACTAAAACGCTGCTTCTTCACTGGCACAATAGAAAACTGATCCGTCCCCCATTGACTTTTAATGTTTAAGACTGATCCGTTTTGGCTATGTTAAAGATCCACGGCCATCACATCGCCCGAGCACGGAACAGTGCAGGATGCCTTTCTACCAGGCTAGTTAGCTTAGAAATTCAGCTCCTGATGAAGCGTGGTATAATACTAACCATGTAGAAACGCGTTGAGCTGTAGTGGTAGACAGGAGACAGCAGAGCTGGCAGGGTCAGGGGTGATTGTACGTAAGAGTGGAGAGCGGGTATGTGTGGTGTAGGGCTGTGATCCCAAAAGCCCAGTGGTCAGCTTATCCCTCTCTGTACAAGCCTGTAACTGCTGTAGGTGCAACCGTAAGAATTAATGAAAGTGCACCCAGCAAGGGCAGCTATCTCCATAGGATAATAGGAACTGCTAATTGTCTCTACATTTGGAGACCCCTTACATGTGATCAATTTATTGGAGGGGGCCAACATCTGCACCCTCTATAGGTACACAGTGACCCTGCTGACTTATGTCCTGGCCCTGCACGCAGACACCAGAATGAATGGGCTGCGGATGCGAGGCCAACTGTTATAGACCATCAGGCTGCAGGTGGTTAATTGACGGTCCCTCTCTGCAGTAGTTTGGTCTATTGGCCTGTTCACGTGGCGTTACACTCTGCCCCAGACATATTTTAATCAGTGAATAAAGTTAAATAATTTTTAATACGTCCTTGCAGGCTTAGAATCTTATGTTAAAGATAATAATACAAACGGATCTGTTTTGAGCAGATGCATGCGGTTGTATTATCGGAAGGGATGCGTTTGTGCAGATCCATGACTGATCCACACCAAAACGCGATTGTGAAAGTAGCCTAAGTTTACAAGCAGCGGGGGGTAGTTCTGTTGATGGCCTTAATATCCCAAAAAAAAAAAAAAAAGCATTTGGGGGATTATTCTCTTATACAACTATGTTGCATTTTTTTTCTCCTTCCTTAAAAAGTGGGTCAATTTAAAATGATTTCTGCCCTAAGTTTTACATAAAAGTCTGACTATATTATGTTTGTCTTTTTTGCCACAATTTGTGCCTTTTTTTTTTTTTACCCCTTTTTAGACCCATTTATTGTGTATCTGCCATTAAAAGTGACTGGGCAGATTCAGACTCCTCCTGTAGATGGCATAACCTTTGACTGGCTGTCTAGCCCTTCTCAGTTTTATCACACGGGCTCAGGCTGGATGATAAATGTGATGCAGGGATAGTTACTTTTCTCTGACTCTGTACCAACTATTGTCTTATTTTAAGACAGAATTTTACGCCAAAATAGTGACTCTGTTTTGATCCAGTGTTGCATCTTGGGTCCTGTGCCAATTCGACCGGGGCCCCACTCTCTCAACGAGCAAGTTGTAACAAAGTGTAGAAACCCTATTTACGTCAAACTGCACCACTTTTTAGAAAAATGCCAGTGGCAAAAAAAACTCCTGTCCTGCATTTCATATTTCCCATAGACCTTCAACTGACATCTCCAGCTGGCACCAAAAAAATGCAAAAAGTATAGAAAAACGGGTCTAAAAAACGAGAGGATGAATCCGCCCCCAAAGACCCAAACCTGCGGCACAAAAAGGTGGAGACTCCTCTCTGCCCTCATCACCTGTGGAGGAGGAGTGGTCAAAAAGCCACTGGAACCTGGAAATGGCTGCCGCCGTTTGTGAGACACGTGGGGGCTGACAGTGTGTCTGGAGACAAGAGCTGCAGCATGGAAGAAGAACAAAAAGAGGCTATGGAGGAGCCGGCGGCCAACCCAGGGAGGGGTGAGAGGCTAGCCACGTTTTATGACCATCTTTTGATATAGAAATGTGTATGTGTCTTTTGGGAAAAACCTAAAAAAGCATTATCTAAGAGGTGTCACAAAGAATGTGCCTTATACAAATGTTCTCTGGCTTCTGACTATAGCAAGAGGTTATGCCAGCCATGCAAAGACAAAATGGAGGCTGAGGAAACTCCATCCTTTTATAGTTGTCTGCAAAATGTTGTAAAAGCTGAGATTAACGCTTTTTTGTCCTCCAAGAAGCCTGATCGTTCCAGAGAAGCTAAATCTAAGAAAAAGGAAAGGGTTTAAGGCGGTTTTGTCAGGCTCAGATGAGGGGGAGGAGGTCCCGACCTTCTGTTTGGACACTTCGTCCCTCTCTCCAGATTCCAATGATAATGAAATTAAGAGAGCTTTCCCCTCACCTCATGACGGCACCCCTGCGACTCAGGAACCTCCCACTGGACAACCTCTACCAAGCACCAGTTCAGGTTTCCTGTCCAGCGGATAGGTCCTGAGAAGAGATCCTGCTAGGATTCCTTTTTCTTTGCAGCTGACTTCCATGCAAGCACCAGCCGCTGAGGGAGGCCCGGGATTCCATACCTTAATGGGGCCTTATCCTAGGAGCCGGTAGTCCTAAAGTCTGCCGACCTCCTGCACCACTTCCGGAAACTGAGGGAGCCGCTGCGGCCGTGTTCGGGCAGCTCCCTCCACGTGCGGCGGCTGTGCTGCACGGCCGCCAATTTCCAAGATGGCGGCCGCAAGGGAAAGGCAGTTGTGCCCATGCGCGCGCCGGCAATCGGCCGGGCGCACATAGATGACGTCAGGGGGACGGCCCTGACCCGGAAGTGGCGCTGAGGCGCGTCTTTAAACTATAAATTCAGCGGCAGGAGCCGGCAGCCAGCGGGGACACACCAACTGGGGAGTTTTCCAGGGAAGCAAGCCAGGCGATTTCAGTGTGGTGTGTGGAGGATCCTTCTACATTCAATATGACGGATCCCTCTGATGGACGCGCCGACCCAATGGAACCCTTGAGGCCAGCTAGCCCGAAACCACCTAGGAAGGTTTCAAGCAAATCCAAACATAAAGAATATGCAGGATGTAGTGTGGCCCTGGCGTCTTCTTATGTGAAACCGTTATGCCAGGCTTGTATTGATAAGTTAATGGCAGAAGAATCTCAAAACTTGACACGGTCTATGAGGTCTCTAATTAGATTTGAAGTCAAGGCATCTATGAAGGCCTTCAGCAAGAGCCGCACTAGATCCCCGGACAGATCTTCAGAGTTAGCGGGGGAGAGCCTTGCCCAGGACCCACCATGGTTCCTACCTCCGAGAAACGACCTTCTTTCCCAGGGTCCAGTATTTCACCCCAACCCGGAAGTGCTCAGACTGGCAGCTTGGAAATTGATAGGAGCTTCTGGATAAGAAGAGGGTTGTCTGAGAAAGTAGTCTCCACTCTTTTAAGCAGTAAGAAAGTGTCCACAGCCAGAAAATACAATAGAGTATGGAGTATCTTCTCTTCTTTTCTAGGAACAGATCCTGACCCATTCATCTCTCCTGATATTCCTAAGATTCTCGATTTTGCAGGCAGGCTTAGACAAGGGGCTTAAGGCCTCCACCTTAAAAGTCCAGGTGGCGGCATTAAGTTATTTCTTTGATTATCAGTTAGCTAGTCATCCTTGGATTAAACGGTTTCTTTCTGCTGCTGCGAGGTTGCCTCCTTCTCTTACCCTCAGTTCACACTTTAGCGTTTTTACGCGCGTTCGAACGCGCATAAAAACGCACAACTGTACAGTACCCATGCATTCCTATGGGCCTGGTTCACACTTGCGCGTTTTTATGCGCGTTCGAACACGCGTAAAAATGGCCGACGCAAAAGCAAGTATGTTTGCGTTTTTTGGCCCGTTTAACGCGCGTCCCCATAAACAGAGTTTAATAGGGACGCGCGTTAAACGCGCGATTCCTATTTTGTGCAAATTAAACGCGCTGCACGAACGCCCAGGTCTGAACCCAGTGTTAGACCCTTGTCTCCCCCCTGGGATCTTAATAAGGTTCTGACAGCTCTCTCTCAGAAACCCTTTGAGCCCTTGTCTGAGGTCTCTTTTGAAATCCTATCGATTAAAATGGCCTTTCTTTTAGCCATCACCTCAGCTAGGAGAATCTCGGAGATTCAGTCCTTCTCCGCCTTTCCGCCATATACTTCTATTCAGAAAAATCAGGTGATAATCCGTCCCCTTCCATCATTTCTACCCAAGGTAGTGTCGAACTTCCATAGGAGCTAGGACATAGTATTACCTTCCTTCTTTCCAGATCCAATGAATGATTTAGAAAGAAAATTCCATTGCCTAGACGTTAGGAGATGTTTAATTACCTACCTTGAATCCACTGCTCCTTGGAGGATAGATGAAAATCTTCTAATACAGTTCCTAGGAAAGAATAAGGGGCGAAAGGTGTCCTGCGCAATAATTGGTAGATGGGTCAAAAAAGCGATCATTAAAGCCTATGTTTCCTTGGGACTTTCTCCTCCAGAAGGGTTCAGAGCTCATTCGACCAGGGCGGTGTCGGCCTTCTGGGCTGAAAGAGCTGACGTATCCCTAGCTCAAATTTGTAGGGCTGCCACTTGGAGTTCTCCCCATACGTTTTTGAAACATTACAGGTTACAACTTCATTCGGATGCATCTTTTGGGGAAGGGGTGCTCCAGGCTGTAGTCCCACCCTAAACTGTAGTTTATAGTTTATATCGCAGGGGTGCCGTCATGAGGTGAGGGGAAGACAAGATTGCTTACCGCTAAACGTTTTTCTTGATACCGATGACGGCACCCCTCTTAATTCCCATCCCCAAAAAAAGTGTACTTTCAGTTACTGATGGAAAATGATGCAATATAATTATTGTCCGTATATTATTTTATTCCATATGGTCCCTTCCGGGACAGGTTATTTTCACTAACTGGTGCTTGGTAGAGGTTGTCAAGTTTTTATATTCTCAGGTTTCCTGTCCAGTGGGAGGTTCCTGAGTCGCAGGGGTGCCGTCATGGGTATCGAGAAAAAGCTTACCGGTAAGCAATCTTGTTTTCTTTCCCATAGAAGACGTTAAAGATGCTAAATCAATACAGGATATTATGTTTGGGGGCTGCAGACCAAATAGTCTAGGTCTTTCCCTATGCATAAAAATGTATCAGCCTTAATTAATGAAGAATGGCGTAAACCAAACAAATGAGTGTTTATTTCCAAATAAGAGGAAATATCCTTTTTCTGAGGACGTAGCCGATATCTGGAATAAAGCGCCAAAGATTGACGTAGCCATATCTAAGGAAGCTAGGAACTCAGCTCTTCCATTCGGAGACATGGGGTTCTTTAAAGGATCCCTTAGATAAAAAAGCTGAGGGGTTCCAGAAAGGAACTTGGGAGGCCTCGACGTCTTCCTTCAGACCTTCCATCGCTTCAGCCTGTACTGCCAGATCCCTTATTATGTGGTTGTTAGATCTAGAGGAACATATAAAGAACAAGAGCCCTAGAGAGGACATTTTAGGTAGTCTACCTACTATTAAAAAGGCGGTAGATTTTTTAGCAGATGCATCTGCGCACGGCAGGACTAGCTAACTCCGCTCGCAGCGCCTTATGGCTAAAAAATTGAAAGGATGACCTACAGTCTAAGAAATTACTATGTGCAGTGCCTTGTGAGGGAGAGTATCTATTCGGATCATCTCTGGATGACCTGCTAGATAAGGCTGCTGACAAAAAGAAAAAATTTCCTACACAGGACGCCTTTTTTTCCAGGGAAAGGTCCAACCGCTCCTTTCGCTCCTTCCATTCCTTTCAGAATAACAGAGAAAATACTAAGGGAGGCAAGTCTTACAAACCAAGATCCCGGAGAGAAGGAGGAAGAGGTTTTTTTCTTCAACAAACAAACCAGAGGAGAAAAGAAATCTGAACAGCAATGACACCAGGGACCATGTAGGGGGAAGGTTAAAAAACTTTCCCCCTGCATGGGCCCAGATTTCCAGCAACCCTTGGATTCTGGACACATTAAAAGAGGGATTAAAGCTGGAATTTCGTTTAAATCCTCCTTCCAGATTCGTGGTTACGGAAGCAGCGCAAAAAGATGGAGGGGCGATCAGGTCAGAAGTTCAGTCGTTAATAGAAAAGAAGGTCCTAGGGGCAGTTCCAAAGCATCAAGAAGGAGAGGGGTTTTATTCCTCTTCTTTTTAGTAAAAAAGCCAGATGGTTCCTACAGAACCATAATCAATTTAAAGAAACTAAACCACTTTCTCTTAGAGAAAAAAAATTCAGAATGGAGACCATCAATTCAACTATAAACCTACTCATCCCAGGGTGCCTCATGGCGGTTCTGGACTTAAGACACCTATCTTTATGTTCCAATCCATCAGGATTATCAGTAATTCCTGAGATTTGCAGTTCAGATGGAAGGGGAATTGAAACACTGGCTGGCAGTTCCAGGTGCTCCCATTTGGATTAGCAATGGCCCCCAGAGTCTTCACCAAAGTGGGAGGCGTTGGGAAGGAAGCTTGACAAAGGCTTCGTCCAACATGAAGGAGCTCATGGCTGTGATTCGGGCAATACAGGAAGCTCTTCCACTGTGTATAGGCAAGGATCTAAAAATTATGTCCGACAATACAACAGTTGTTTCCTACATAAACAAACGGGGGACCAAGTGTCAAGACCTGATGCTAACACTAAGTTCCATCCTCCAGATGGTAGAGGGCAGATGCAGGTCTATTTCGGCAGTTCACATCAGGTGAAAGGAAAATATCCAGGCAGACTTTGAGTCGCCATCATATTTCCCAGGGGGAGTGGTGTCTGGACCACAAGATCTTCATCCAGATCTTGGAAAGCTGGGGTCTTCCATATATAGACCTGTTTGCCACGGCTCAGAACAAAAAGGTGAAAAGGTTATTTTCCCTATCTCCAGAGGGATCCCACTGTGGGCTGTATTCTTTCCTCCACAGGTGGGATTTTCCTCTTGCCTATGCCTTCCCTCCTTTTCCTCTGATTCCCCAGGTCCTGAGGAAGATCAGGCAAGGGTAATACTAATCATCCTTTTTTGGCCGAGGAGACCATGGTTTACATGGCTGAGGAAGTTATTGATTTCAGATCCTTGCTCCCGGCAACTCAGGGTCTTCTTTTTCAAGGTCTGATTTTCCATCCACAGGTGGACAACCTCCACCTGTCGCTGTGGAACTTGAGAGGCAGTTGAAGAGTAAGGGATTTTCTGTCAACTTAACAAATACCCTTCTAAGAAGCAGGAAAAAGATAAAAACTTCTGACAGGTTCTGGCAGATAAATAAGGTGCTAGAATTCCTTCAGAGACGACTAGAAATGGGTCTCTCTCCAAGCACTCTGAAAGTCCAGGTGTCTACCTTGTTGGCCCTCTTTAACCAACGCTTAGCATCAAATCCTTGGGTTATGCGTTTCTTTAGAGCCCGTTCCAGATCTCCCCTTAGTGTTTCTCAGAGAATAGCCCCTTGGGACCTAAATCTGGTTCTGCAGGCACTGACAGACGCTCTCTTTGAACCTATCCATCAGATTAATATATAATTCCTTTCTCTAAAAGCTATGTTTATTAGTGGCCTTAACTTCAGGACGTAGAGTCTCTGAAATCCAGACGATTTCCATAAATCCCCCGTACACAACTATCCTTCAGGATGGGGTCGTTTTAAAACCTGACCCGGCTTTCTTACCTAAAGTGGCTACTAAATTCCATAGATAATCCATCTTCAGAAAGGGAGGAAGTTTTTCACTGCCTGGATGTCAGAAGATGTCTCATTCAGTATCTGAATGAGACTAAGGATTTTTTCAGGGAAAAAACAAAGGACATCTGGCCTCAAAGAAGACTCTGGCAAGATGGATCACGTCAGCTATTTCTCTCGCATACTCTTCCTCGGGCAAGGACCCTCCTGAGGGTCTGCATGCGCGTTCCACAAGGGCTGTATCAACGTCATGGGCTAAAAGAGCGGCAGTCTCTATCGAGGACATCTGTAAAGCTGCAGGTTGGTCTTCTCCTCCTACCTTCTTTAACCACTACCAGTTACAATTAAACTCTCCTTCTGATTTATTCTTTGGAACTTCGGTGCTATCTGCTGTCATCCCACCCTAGTTTCCTCGGCTCTCTCTCTCGTGGTGCTGTTGTGGGTGAGGGGTAAATGAAAATTACTTACGGGTAATTGGATTTTCCTGGACCCACGACAGCACCCTTATTTTTTCCCTCCCTTCTTTCTTTTATCCTGTGTGGTGGAGTGTTTAAACGGGTGTCAAACAAAACAAAAAAATAAGAAAAGTAAACTATCTTATACGGCGGAGTTCCTCAAATCCGTGGAAACGTCATACTGAGGGCAGAGCGGAGTCTCCGCCTTTTTGTGCCGCAGGTTTCCTGTCTTTGGGGGCAGGTCCATCCTCTCTCGTAGTGCTGTCGTGGGTTCAGAAAAATCCAATTAACCGTATGTAATTTTCATTTTCACCCTTGAGGTGATTCGTTGCCTAAATTGTTGTTTTTTTTGTTTTTTAAATTACAGCATAGTCTTGAGTAGAGATGAGCAAATTTCATGTTATGAAATTCGTTCACGCTTCGTTTGGTGGTAAAAGCAGAATTGCGTTATGGATTCTGTTACCACGGAACATAACGCAATTCTATAAGAGAATGCCTTTAGAGGCATTCCCTTATTTATTTCGTCATAATAGTAGTCTATGGCCTGCATAACGAATCCGTCCCGTTTCCGGGACTTCCCTGCATAACAGAAACGTGACGAATCTGTTTTGCAGCCCATAGACTTCTATTATGACGGAATGTCTCTAAAGGCATCCGGTTATGCATTCCGTCATAGAATTGCGTTATGGTCCGTGGTACCGGAATCCATAACGCAATTCACCTTTTACCACCAAACGAAGTGTGAACGAATTTCATAAGCGGAAATTTGCTCATCTCTAATTATAAACCTCAATCCTCAAGTACCACCAGCAGGTCATGCATGATTTGAAAATATCCCATAAAAAGAACATCTATGGCAATGCCTGATGCATTGAAAACAATTATTTCAGTGATAACACTAAGGAAATGCTAAAATGTGACTTGTAAGGAGAGCTTGAGGGTTGGTATCTGCAAAGCAATCGTACAAAGTATAACTTGCAAGCAGATTTAAGTTGCCTGTATACATTCTGGATGAGCCACTGTAACCACATGCAGATTACCGCTAATTGCCATGGGTTTGCTGCATAAAGCACATAAAACCCAAGTTCTTCATCTGTGCTTGCAGCAAAGCCATGGCAATTAGGCATAATCCTCCTGTGGTCACAGCAGCTCAGTCACACTGTGCATGGGCACCGAGGCTGCATTCACATGTCCATATTATGGATGTGTATTAAGGTCCTAACTTTAAGTTTACTGACAGGGCACATTCGCATGAACCTAGTGCCCGTATTGTGGACCCACTGTGCCCGTATTGTGGACTCACTGACTTGAATGGGTCTGCAGAGCGGAGTCACGGATTGGAAGCTCATAGAAACACTACAAAGAGCTTCAGTTGGCTTTTGGATCTTTTGCCGTATTTTGCAGATCTCGGACCCATTCAAGTCAATGGCTGGCTCCCATACATTGCGGACCTCTCTTTGCAGTCCGCAACACAGGCACGGCGACCAAACGGTTGTGTGAATGAGCCCTTAAACTCACAGAATTACAGATCTGCGACATATATCTGTAATACAGACACAAGAATAAGCTTAGATGAACCAGCCTTAAACTGATGTTTGTCACTGTGCATCCAGCTGTTGTGACCCCCAGTAGTAAAGACTGGGTCAGTAGCACATTTCCATTGTAGCAGGGGTCACAGCTAGTCAGTAGGGATGAGCGAACTTCAGTTTTCGAAGTTCGGGTTTATGCTTAATTATGTTATGGATTCCGTTACCACGGACCATAACGCAATTCAAGACGGAAAGCATAACGGGATGCCTTTAGAGGCATTCTGTCATGCATTCCATCATAATAGAAGTCTATGGCCAGCATAACGGATCCTTCCAGTTCCCGTTATGCAGGAGAGGACTCCTGCATAACCGAAACCGTACGGATCTGTTATGCTGGCCATAGACTTCTATTATTACGAAATGCATGACAGAATGCCTCTAAAGGCATCCCGTTATGCTTTCCGTCCTTGAATTGCGTTATGGTCCGTGGTAACGGAACCCATAACGCAAGTCACCATATAACCAAACCCAAACTTCAAAACTTGAAGTTCGCTCATCCTTAGTAGTTGGATCTAATTTTTGCAAAGGGGTAGTCCACTCTCCCTTAGGGGGTACTGACGCGACCATATCCATTTTGCAGTCCGCAAAACATTGATACTGGCCGTTTGCATTGTCCCCTTCCACAGGTCCCGCACTTTGTAACCAATGCCTATTCCTACAAGAATAAGATATATTCTATTTTATTGCGGGGCCACGGGCCAGACATAGAGTTGCAGACAGCACATGGTGTGCTGTCCATTGAAGTGAATGGCTCCACATCCGATCTGCAACATCCGAAGTCGATCCGCATAAAATGTCATTTGAATACTGTACAGAGCGAGCGCTCCGTACAGAATTAGAATGTATTGGCTCCTATGCGCCGAAGTTATAATTTTGCCAAGTCTCGCGAGACTTCGCATAACTTCATAAATCAATTTCTACTGTAAAAAAACATTTCCTGAACTCGGGTTCGGTTCCAAGTTGGAACCGAACCCAAGTTCGGGAAATGTTTTTTTTACAGAAGAGATTGATTTATGAAGTTATGTGAAGTCTCTTGAGACTTCGCAAAGTAATAACTTCGGCACATAGGAGCCAATACATTCTAATACTGTATAGAGCGCTCGCTCCGTACAGTATTCAAACAAAGTATTATGCGAAACGACTTCGGATGAAACATCCCTATCTGTGATGCCCGTGGTACAACCCTTATAATAAGCCTTTACCTTTCCAAACGACAGAACATACTGGAAACATGTGGTAATACACAATTTCTGGGACATATTAATATTCAAAAGTAGCTTTACTTACTCAATAAACTTTAAAATGTTTCTCATCAACATGATCTCTGCCCATGTGTCCGTCACATAACACTTGTGCTTTTTGCTAGGTTCTGACACCTGAGTGCCAAGTGTGTGACGTAATAAGAAACGGGAGACTCAGGTAAAACACACAAAAAACACAAATAGAAAAAATAACATGAACCAGAAAACTTTAAAATTGAACAGATACAAATGTCTGTGACCTATGCTGCACAACTTTATAGAACTTTAAAAAAAAAATCTAGATTATCCTGTTTTACAAATATTGTATGAAGGGGAACATGTAAGGTACACACTGCCATCAGCTAAGCTGATAACTTGGCTTTTCTCTTGGGGGGTCCTTTGTAGCCCCTGCCCTTCCTGCGCAGACCAACTCTTCTGTCTACTATGGGGATCTCTGTCTCCACTTCTTCTGAACTGCTCTCGCCGCCTCTCTCTGTAGATTTATGGGCTGACTGATCGGTCTCCACAGATCCTTCAGACTGTTCTCCAGAAATGCTCCTATGTCCATCAGATTGGTGCTGGAATGCTACATCTTGAAGTTGAACCACAAGAAGCGGACCTTGCCGGAGAAGAGGCAACGTTTCTGCTGTGACGTGAACTGTTTCTTCTATGGAGCCGGTGTCCAGGGTAGACGTTTCGTCAGATGTTGGACACTCTTCTGCAGTACTGCCCTCTGTGTAGCCAGGAAGGCCATTATCTGTATGGTCTTCACCTTCAGCAGATTTTGTTGCCATTCTCTCTTTAAACTCCCTATCTTGTATTACTGTTTCCTCCAGTCCAGTTATGTTTTCATCGGAGGCAGCCTCTAGATCATCTGGAGAAAGGACCTGTGAAAAATGATACAGTTTTACAGGGGCCACTTCATGTGAGGTTTCAACTTGTCATCAATTCACAGAGCTATGTTAAGGGTGGTGTCACAACCTTAAAATTCCAGAGACCTCTATTTAAAGGCTATGTACACCTTTTAGAGGCATTTTTTTTATGATTGCATGTTACTCATTTTTGCCTAAAAATCAATTTTTTTTTATTTGCCTTTATTAAAAATATTGAGCTGTTCTGTCACAAAGGGTTAACTGTTTTATAGCTGTGTGACTGGTACTTTCACTTTGTGCCATTCATCTGATAAACCTGATCTCTAAACTAATGAATTGTCATAAAGACTTATTTAAGGCACATTCTTATCAATGAGTTTTTATAAGGTCAGAGAGCAGAGATAAGGAGTCTGTCTGCTCCTGGTCTGACGGAAATGAGAGACAATCCAAAGGCTGCCAAAGGCTGCAACTAGAGCATGTCAGCTCTGTACAGAAAAAAGAAGCCATATTTTTTTTATAAAGACCAATTTTAAAAATAATTTTTAGCTCAAAATGAGTAGAATGCAATAAAAATAAAATTGCCCTCAAAGGTGTACATAGCCTTTAAGGCCGGAATCCCACATGCAGTTTTTGTGGCAGTTTTTCATGCAGTTTCGAGCCACCGTCCAAAGCCTAACCCTCAGTTCACACTTGCGCGTTTTACAGCGCGTTCAAACGCGCTGTAAAACGCATAACCGATGCAAACCAATGCTTCCCTATGGGACTGGTTCACATTTTTGCGTTTTACAGCGCGTTCGAGCGCGCTGAAAAACGCCCGATGTGTAAACAAGTACTTGAGCTTTTTTTGGGGCGTTTGTCGCACGTTTTGGCCCATAGACTTCAATGGGAACGCGCAACACTTGTATTTTGCGCGTTTTTGACACTGAAAACGCGCGTTCGAACGCGCGTTTATGAATTTGCAACATGCTGGAAAGGCCAAACTTCATATAGACAGGGATATTTGGTCATTGGACAACACTGCAGTCAATCACACAAACGCACGTAAAACGCGCGTTTACTATTGCCAAAAACGCGCACAAAAACGCGCGGAAAACGTGCGTCTCAGAAACGCTCAGGTCTGAACCCAGCGTTAGGGCTGTTTTACATGAGTGGATGCCATGCGTGTCATCCACTGCGTCAATGAGAGCCAAGACCTGCTGCGGACAGCAGAAGCACCGAGCATTAACATGATTGATAATGCTCCGCGCTTCTCTGTGATCTTTTTACTACAAAATCACAGTAAGATAAAGCTGTCACCGTGATTTTGTAGTAAAAAGGTCAGAGAGAGGCACGGAGCATTATCTATCATGTTAATGCTCGGTGTCTCTGCTGTCCAGTGCGGGGCTTGGCTGTCATTCACGCAGCAGATGTCACGCACGGCATCCGCTCGTGTCAAACAGCCCTTACTCACGCTATAAACAATAAAAATGTGATAAATTATTTTTTTCTTTGTTTTTTAATTTTCTACTGATGAACACCAAAATACGTTCCATATATCACAAAAAAGAAGCAAACATTATTCGAATAACCAAATGAGAAAAAAAAAAACTTCTCTCTTACACCTTCAACCTAACATGTCTGATCATTAACAACAAAAATGCCCTAGTCTTGAACTGGTTGGTTTGCTTTCACTCTGTTTTTCTCACTTTGTTTTTCATGAAAAAAATATACACTTCAGCCAGATTTCACTCTGCCAGGTTAGAAAATTCTAGCCATGGTTCTCTAAGGCCACATTCACAAGACAGTGAAAAATGGACATGTGACGGCCATTTGTCTGTTTTAAGAACAATGGTAGTCTACAGCAGTTTTTTTATGGCCAGTGAATAATGGAAGTCAAAAATAGGACATGTTCTATTTTGTACGTTTTCATGGACCGACAGCCCCCATACAATTGAAGGGGACTGTTTTTAAGATCTGTTTCTCAGAAAGGCATGAGTGGAAAAAAATGTCTGTTAGAAATGGACCATTTACAGTTTTTAATGTCTGTCATGTGAATGTAGCCTAAAACCTCATATGTGTGTGTCATGCGCATTTGCCACTTTTTTAACTAACTACCTGATCAAAGAGTTTTGTCTGTCGTGGTGCTGGGGTATTATCTATATGAACAATCCCACAGATGACTAATCGGCCGCATTTCAGCAGATGCCTATGTCGTGTATGGCCGGCTTCATTAGATAATCATATAGATTATCTGTAGAGTTGAGAAAACGAGCTTCGGATGCTTAATACTGTACGTAGAGCCGTCTCCGTACAGTATTAGAATGTATGGGCTCCGATGAGCCGATGTAAGTTATTCACGAGGTCGCCCGTGACTTCGTTGAATAACTTCGGTAGTTGATTTTTAAAGTGGAAAACCACTTTAAAACTTGAAACTGAATTCGGAAAAGAAGCTGAGTTCGGTTTAAAGTTTAAAAGTGGTTTTCCACTTTGAAAATCAACTACCGAAGTTAATCAACGAAGTCACGGGCGACCTCGTGAATAACTTACTTCAGCTCATCGGAGCCCATACATTCTATACTGTACGGAGACAGATCTTTATGAGGCCTCTTTCACACGAACAATACAGATTGTGTCAAGATGTGTTCAGGGTGCGTTCAGTGAAACTTGTACCATTTTGCAAGCAAGTTCAGTCAGTTTCATCTGCAATTGCGTTCAGTGTTTCAGTTTGTTCAGCGTGGGTTCCGTGCAATCAGTTTTGATGCGTTTTTCGCCCTGGATGCGTCCCGGGTGCATTGCGGGAAACCCGCGCAAGTGCGCGCGCAATTTCAGTCAGTTTTGACTGCAATTGCATCGTTCAGTTTTTTCCACGCGAGTACGATGCATTTTGCACGCCCGTGAGAAAAAACAAAATGTGCTACCCAGACCTGAACTTCTTCACTGAAGTTCGGATTTGTGTTCAGTGTTGTGTAGATTTTAATATTTTCCCTTATAAAGGAAAATAATAGAATTCTTAATACAGAATGCTTACTAAAATGTGACTTGAGGGGTTAAAAAAGAATAAAAATTAACTCACCTCATCCACTTGATCGCGCAGCCAGCATTGTCTTCTTCTTTCAGGACCTGCAAAAGGCCCTTTGATGACGTGGTGAGCACGATGCCGTCATCAAAGGTCTTTTTGCAGGTCCTGAAAGAAGACGATGCCGTCTGCATTATCAAGTGGATGAGGTGAACTAACTTTTTTTAGTAAGCATTCTGTATTAAGAATGCTATTATTTTCCTTTATAACCATGTTATAAGAGAAAATAATACAGTAAATTGACTTTAATCAATTTACTAACATCATCGCCTACCAACCATGCGTGCAAATCGCATTACATCCGCACTTGCGGATGCTATGCAATTTTCACGCAGCCCCATTCGTTTCTATAGGGCCTGCGTTGCATGAAAAAATGCAGAATATAGAACCTGCTGCGATTTTCACACAACGCACAAGTGATGCGTGAAAATCACCGCTCATCTGCACAGCCCCATTGAAGTGAATGGGTCCAGATTCAGTGCGGTTGTAATGTGTTCACCTCACGCATTGCACCTGCGTGGAATTCTCGCCCGTGTGAAAGGGGCCTTACAAACAAAATCTCCAGGTTACATCCGGATGCAATGCGTTTTTTTCACTGAAGCCCCAATCACTTCTGTGGGGCCAGAGCTGCGTGAAAAACGCTGAATATAGAACATGCTGCGATTCTCACGCAACGCAGAAATGATGCGTGAAAAACAACATGTACACAGACCCATTGAAATGAATGAGTCCGGATTCAGTGCGGGTGCTATGGGTTCACGTCACGCATCGCATCCCCACGGAAAACTCATTAGTGTTAAAAAGGCGTAATGCAAGGGTGAGATGTATGGCAAAATCTCATCAAATCCGCACCAAAAACCGCAAGTAACACATGTAGTTTATGCGTGGATTTGGTGCAGAATTTCTGCAGGACAGCCCACACCCGTGTGCAGGTAGCCATACACAAATTTTTCTTGGAATTGAAAAAGAATCGCGCAGGCAAAGGCATTTTATGGAGTTCCGATGACATACCGGCTCTCCATAGGGTAAGCTATGTGGAGGCTCCCGCCCAGAACTGAGCCCGGTGACTTCACCAGCACTGATGGGAGGGATTTAGTGCTGCCCTAGCCTGTAAAAAAAAACAGCCCGTGACGTCACCCAAACACTGCTGGGCGCAAGCTTCCGTCCGTCCAGCAGTATGTTGTTAGAAACAAAAAAAGCCTTTGCCCTGCGCGATCCAGCTCACGGCATGGGGGAGCATCAGTGCATGAAATGGGGGCTGCCTGGGTAAAATTCTGGGTGACCCCTTTAAGATGCCGGTCTTAATAAGCCCTATATCTATACCGCCAAAGTTATACAGAGGTGCCGGCCTCTACATAACTTCGGCACTTCCAGCATCAGTCTAAATGTAAAACAGATTCCGTGCTGGCTTACATTCAGATCATATTCTACGCCTAAAACACACATAGAAAATGATGAATGAGACAGGGCGACCCCTTCCCTGCCCACCCAACACTCTTTTTTTTTTTTAGACCCGGGGTCCGCAGGGAAAAGTCGCAGATTGCAGCACAAAAAACCTTTGCAATCTGCAATCCTCGCCAGAAATACATGTAATATAGGTGTATTTCTGGATAATAAATGACCCCCTATGTTTTTTTGGTAAACCACAAAGGAACTCGACGCAACCTACTCACAACAAGGATATTTAAACTGACTTAAAGGGGTATTCCAGGATTGGGGCCCTTTAAAGTAAGCCCCCTAGCACATGGTACCTAAGGAAAGAATCAATGGACAGTTGGCATCCCTAGTGCTCTGATTACTGCAGCCAAGTCAACAATTCCTAAGAAGGAATCTATTGCTGGCAAGAGACACACTAACAGCACGCTACTAGCGTGTAGCATACGTGCAGAGGTGTAACTACCATAGCGGCAGACCATGCGACTGCCAGGTGGTTGGGGGGGTTGTTGGGATCATCTGCTCTTCTACTGGGGGTGATAACTTGTTCAGGACTCTACCCTCTAAATCAGGCATGCTCAACCTGCGGCCCCCCAGCTGTTGCAAAACTACAACTCCCATAATTCCCTGACAGCCTACAGCTATCATCCTACAGCAGGGCATTGTGGGAGTTGTAGTTTTACAACAGCTGGAGAGCTGCAGGTTGAGCATCCCTGCTCTAAAGGAACAACTTTTAGAAAATGAAGCAGTGAAAAAAATAGCCCAAGGGTCATTGAAAGGGGTTTAGGCAGAAACCCTTGTGTCCTGTGTGGGGGCCCGGTTTGATCCTTGCTATGGGGCCCTTACTTCTCTATGTACGCCACTACATACGTGTAATATGTTGTATCGTTCTCACGATGCAGCGCTAAACACAAAAGATGAAAGTCCATGAAATCACAGAATTTTATTGTTAAATAACCGGATACAAGATGGTAAGTCGCCATGAGACCACCATTCCCACTGCTCTAGGACAGAGGTGGACACTGAGGACTGAGGAAGTTCCTGGGCTGGATCATGCCGCCCTGTTTGCCCGCCTCCTCCTCCAGGGCGCCAAGCACTTCTTGTACGGTGGTGTCTGAGATATCTCCATCCACCTGGGCCAGGTACTTGTAGAGGAAAACAAATGTCTGGAAGGGGATGCGAGCAGCACCCCCCTCCGGGTCCTCGGTCAGTATCTCACATGCATACTTCAGTGCTGTGGTGATGCTGCCCCCCAGGGCACTGCAGGCCAGGGCCAGGAACTTCATCCACTCCACTTCTCTGCCCTGATGGTCCAGCTGCAGGATGCTGAGCAGCTGGGCTTGTGGTAGGCACAGATCCTTCCACTTCTGCTCCACCTCCTCCACAGGGACAATGCCCCCGGCGGCCAGCTGTCTGTGCAGCACCCTCAGCAGCCCGGGGGTCAGTCCAGTGTCCGTCTTCTGGGTGGCCACCGGCATCTCCACCCTCTCTTTCACAGGCAGGGGCTCTCCTTTGGATAAAGTGCTGAAATATGCTGCTGACCACTGCAGCACGTCCTGAGGCTGGGTCCGTATCGCGGCTTTGGTGAATTCCTTCAGCAGGTCGGGAAGTTCTGGAGGGATGTTAATCTGCTGAGCGCAGAACATGGGCTCTGGAAGCGGCATGGCTGCACACGGGGCGAGGACGACCTCCGATCTCCTTACAGCCGGTCGCCAGATCAATAGAGGCGGCTTCACCGAATGCCCGGCTCACGAACTCCCGACGATCGGCTTTCTGTTACTATTTAGCGTCCTCCGTTACCAGGCAACCACCACCAAGGCAACGAGGTCACGTTACTGGCGTCAGGTCACGTAGAAGGAGACGTGCAGTCACTTTAGCGCCACCATACGGCTGATAGCGGAAGCGCTCCCGTAAAAAAACGTACTGCATGTGATAAACATGAATATATAAAATACAAATTTATATATATATATATATATATATATATATATATATATATATATATATATATATATATAATGTTATATTAAATCACCCTTTCCAATAGCCAGTGATACATTAAATGGAGTGAAAAATCAGAAATCCCACCTATAGTTTTATAGCCTAAGGTGTTCAATAGTCATCACTTACAAACAGACCCCTTAAATGGGTATTTCCAGCTTAGACTTTTATGGCATGTCCACAGAATATGGCATAAATGGCTGACAAATGTAGGTCCGACATCTGGGACCTATCTCCAACACCTGGTTCCCCAAATCCCATTCCTCCTGGTGCATGGCTTGCTTGCCTGTTTCCGTAACTCCCATAGAAGTAAATGGACACAGCCACTTCTTTATACATTCTCTGCCTGGAAGTGATGTCAGCCTTCCGGTGCTGTGGGCCCCAGGTGATACATGGGCGCCCCAGAGGAATTGGGCGGGGGGCTTGCAGCAATATATATACTTGCCACTACATAGGGGGGCATTACATACTGGTGCTTGACAAGGTACTACAGGGGGAGAATTATATGCTGGTACTTCAAGTGGAGCATTATATAATAGTACTACGGGGGGGGGGGGGGGCACTATATACACGTATGTATAATAGGCTCAGACTGTCCCACATGGGTACAGGTGAATACCCTGGTGGGCCCCTAAGCAAGGTAGGCCCCTGGTCTTCCACCATCTGCACAAGTGGCACATAAGACCATAAGACACTAGACTTACTGCACTACATAGGCAATGTTCCTATTAAAAAACTTGGTAGAATATTTCAGAAACTACCCAGTTTATTATTATAGACATGTTCGTGTGGCTGAGGGGACATATAGGTACAGAGGTAGGACAGTCAGTGTCCTCCTTTACAAGGAACCTGCCTTCTCAAAGTTGCTGCAGGGACCCCATAATCAATCATCTTGTAGCGCCTTTCTGCTGTCTGCTGCTGTACGAGCAGGTAATATTTGGATGTATCCTTTTGGTGGGCCCCCCAAATAAATTTTATTGGTGGGCCCTACACAGCCCAGTCTGACACTGTATATATATATATATATATATATATATTTTTTTTTATATATATATATATATATATATATATATGTATATTCAATACAGAAGGGGGACAGAGGAGAATTATATACTGTATTCATATCCCTTGGACTTTTCCACATTTTTCACGTTACACCCACAAACTCAAATGTATTTAATTGGGATTTTATATGATAGACCAACACAAGTAACAAGTATGTATGAAAAGAAAAGGATACATGTTTTTTTAATAAATAAAAATCTGAAAAGTATGGCGTGCACTTGTATTCAGCTCCCTGTACTCTGATGCCCCTAAATAAAATCCTGTGTGACCAATTTCCCTCAGAAGTCACCTAATTAGTACATAGAGTTCACCTGTGTGTAATTTATTCTCAGTATAACTACAGCTGTTCTGTGAAGGCCTCAGAGGTTTGTTAGAGAACATTAGTAATGAAACCGCATCATGAAAACCAAGGAACACACCAGACAGGTCAGGGATAAAGTTGAGGAGAAGTTCTGTGTAAACAGATGCTGTTTACACAGCACAATCTGCTTCTGGCAAACGCTGATATTTGTGATCACATGACTGATGAAATTTCACGAATAAAGAGCATTTTGCTCATTTACTGGGTAACCTCGCCATATTTGCTGTGCTGTGGCCGGATCTACGCCACTCCCCATTAAAGTGAATGGGGCCGGGCGGACTTCTGGCAGCTAATGGATGTACACTGTAGTTACGGATATGGCAGGCTAGTCCCCTGCCAGAAATGCCTGCCAGAACGAGTAACGCCAGGGTGAAAAAAGCCTAACCAGAGCCCTGGCATTTTAAAACTTGTGGTGTGGTAAATATGAAATATATTTGTGCCCCCCCCCCCCCCTTCTCCTACCATGTTTGGATGAACATTACATTTAGGGCTATCACACATAAAGGAGAACACAGCACCACATACCTATTATATCCAGTGGTGTCTCCTCTGATATAGACATTCTCTTTCCTCATCTTCTCCAGACCACCATGATGACTTCTTTCAGCCACATCTTATCTTTGCAGAGTTTGCCACACAGACATCTTAGGTTACTCATTTTACCATCATTCTTCCCTTTCTGGTACCCCAACAGTATTATCTTGCTGCTACCCCCAATACTGTGTCATGTGTGTTCCCAAATGCCCCCAAATACTATATACTGAAGAAATAACATTACGATACAGATCAACCCCCCATACTAATAGTGATCCCAAAAGTCTTACCAAGTCAAACTATCTCCCAGTAGTAGTGCCCTCCATATTGTGCCCAATAATAATAATGCCCCCACAGTACCTCCAGTAGAAATAATGCCCCATAGTGGCATCAATTGTAACAAGAACCCATAAAGTGCCCCCAGTTGTAATAATGCCCCCTAAAATGCTCCCAATATTAATAGAGCCCTTCCATAAAGCCCATGTAGAGCCCCCGATATTAATAAGACCCTCTTAAAATGCCCCAGTATTTATAATACCCTCTATAGTGCCCAAATACAATGCACCCTTTAGTGCCATTAGTAGGTATAATGTCCCCCATGTAGTGGCCCCAGTAGTTAAAATGCTTCCTGTATTGCCCCACTACTTATGTCCTTATGTAGTGTCCCCAGTAGTTATAATGTCCTCCTGTGACAGAACACAAAAACAAAAAACAGAATACTTACCTAAGTCCCTCTTGATGCTTCAGTCTACGAAGCAGGCCACAGGTCTCTTCTGGTGGGCAGCCTGAGTTGCCTGCATCCTGGCACGATAACATGAACGCTTTTCCGACCACCTGTCCTGCTTTATAGGCTGGAAGCCTAGTGGCCTTTGGCCTATGAGGGTGAATGGTGGGAAATGATAGGATGCCCTACAAACAATGTGTTTTTGTAGTGGTGTTTTAAGACAGCTTCCTGTGTTTTTTTTTTTGTCAGAGTTGTTTTTTTTTTTTTTTCAAATCACAACATGCTCTGGGTGTGCAGTTTTTTCAGGTATTTTCCCATAGACTTTTCTTTGGAAAAAAAAAAGTCTGAAAGAAATGCACAAAAAAAACACGTGTAAAAAGGAATGTATTTCATGGCGTTTTACAAGCCAAAAAATGCCCATAAAATTAACAAGAAGGCTCATAGGAAAGATCTATAATAAAATTAATTAATGATAAAATGCCACTTATATAAAAATAAAAAATAAATCAACCACTATTAGCACAAACTACAGAAATATCACCATCCTTCACTACCGAAAGCTATACTTCCCTTAGTTAAAGATGACCAAAAAGGTTGACACAGCTTAAATATGTATTTTAGTGGCAACAGAATCAATGTTATAAAAAGACTTATATCACAAAAACTTTAAAAAACAGGAATATAACATTGGCAGCAAAATGATGTCCCTGGTATGACAAAAAGGATACAATCATTATTTGAATAACAGAATGAGAAAAAAATGATTGCTTTCCAACCCTCATGTGCTAATAAAAAAAAAAAAAAAGCAACACTATGCGGGTTCACATCACGTTTTTCATCTACGTTTAATGTGTACATCAGGGAACCTCTAGACGTACACGCTAAACGTGTACATAGGGGTTTCAAAGTCAGACTTTTGGCATCCTTTTGCCCTCCGATGGCCGGTATACATCACTATACTGCAAAAAAACAGCATGGAATAGCATAGTAGACTGCGTTATTCCATCCTGCAGTGTCCTGTATAAAAAAAAAGGTGTAATAGCCTATGGGTGAAGGAGGCGTCTGTATGGCATCCGCCACCGGCCTCTGTTAAACGGATGCCTCAGAGAGCTCCTGTGACATCACTGCCCATATATGGACAGTTGTCAGAGGATCTCCCTGAGGCAGAGGGAGTGCGGTACAACCCTGCCAGCCTTTCAATGGGAATTAATTCCGGATCCGGCCTTGCGACAAGTGTTCAGGATTTTTGGCCGGAGCAAAAAGCGCAGCATGCTGCGGTATTTTCTCCGGCCAAAAAACGTTCCGGTCCTGAACTAAAGACATCCTGATGCATCCCGAACGGATTTCTCTCCATTCAGAATGCATGGGGATAAAACTGATCAGGATTTTCCCGGCAAGAGCCCCGACGACGGAACTCTATGCCGGAAAACAAAAACACAAGTGTGAAAGAGCCCTCGGAGTACATGTCACCTCTTCTGACAGGACTATTTTGCAAATACTTGCATCCCCCATGTAATAACAATTTAGGAGCATCTATTCTTATGTCTCTTTGTTGTACCATTCCTTTATTATTCCTGCAAGAAGTTTATGAATGAATTGCCAACAGTATACACTAACCCTCAGTTCACACTTGCGCGTTTTACAGCGCGTTCGAACGCGCTGTAAAACGCATAACCGATGCAAACCAATGCTTCCCTATGGGACTGGTTCACATTTTCGCGTTTTACAGCGCATTCGAACGCGTTGAAAAACGCCCGACGCATAAACAAGTACTTGAGCTTTTTTTGGGGCGTTTGTCGCGCGTTTTGGCCCATAGACTTCAATGGGAACGCGCAACACTTGTATTTTGCACGTTTTTGACACTGAAAACGCGCGTTCGAACGCGCGTTTATGAATTTGCAACATGCTGGAAAGGCCAAACCCCAGCTCTGATTGGCCAAACTTCATATAGACAGGGATATTTGGTCATTGGACAACATTGCAGTCAATCACACAAATGCGCGTAAAACGTGCGTTTACTATTGCCAAAAACGCGCACAAAAACGCGTGGAAAAAGCGCGTCTCAGAAACGCTCAGGTCTGAACCCAGCGTAAAGGTCCAGAAGGGTGTTAACAATTGGGGGTGTGCCCTTGCACAGTCTGCCACTGGCAGCACTGTTTGGATAATGTCAGACTGTGGCCTCTTGCACACGACAGTATTTTGCGGACCGTATAATGGCAGTTTTTTGACAGTATACTGAACCATTCACTTCAATGGGTCTGCAAAAAATACTGAAGTGTATCCGTATGCCTTCCGTTTCCGTTTCTCCGTTCCGTATAAATATAGAACATGTCCAATTCTTGTCCTCAAATCATGTTCAGTGGCTCCATTCAAGTCAAAGGGTCCGCAAAAAAAAACGGAAAGCATACGGAAAGGCATCCGTATGTCTTCCGTATCCGTTCCGTTTTTGCTGAACAATCTATTGAAAATTTTAAGACCAGCCCAATTTTTATTATGGAATTACTGTATACTGTATATGCCATAGAGAAAAACGGAACGGAACCAAAACTGAAACACAACGGAAGCAAAAAAACTGAAAAACGGATCCGTTATAAACGGACCGCAAAACAATGAAAAGGCCATACGGTCGTGTGCAAGAGGCCTGTGCCTGTACCCTTTTAGCTCTTGTTGGCTCCACCCAGCTTTTTACAAAGCCCGCTATCTGCCATTGATCACAAATGGAGACAAAGGGGATCACACTTTCTTTGCCCTGCCGCCATGTCATTCTACTGACTGATGAAGGTCACAACCCCTGGAACATCACCAATTGGACACTGATGGCATATACTAGTGATGTCTAGTGATGTGTCATTAACATCTGTAATGTCGGGGCGTGGTCTGGCCGCCGAGGCAAGCGGATGCCTTAGTCTGAGCTCCTGTGAGCACTTGCTGAAAAAGCGACTATAAAGCGACAATTCCAGCGGAACTTCGCTATTAGTGAGCCTGGATCTTTTCCTGAGCGACTGCAGACATGGCGGGTCGAAGGAAGCGGGTGGCCAAACACCCGCAGCTGTCGAAATTTTACTTTGGCTCTACAACAGACCGGGACCAAGATGGCGCCGGGGAAGATGATGCGGCTTTATTGAAGCAGGCTGCGGGCCTGCAGGGATCCCGTAATGCGGACTTGGAGCCCGGAATCTCCCCTCCGCCCTCCCCTACATCGGCGGCATCGGCGGCGGAGTATAATACTCAACTCATTGGGCCCAGTGATGTGGGGCGAGATGAGGCCTCACCGCCACCGCAGGGCTTTTCCAGTGAGGCCGCGGCGCGCGCACAAGTGGCGGGCTCCCTGCACACATAAGCCGCCGGCCTCTCCTCAGGGCTCCCGGACGCCTGTGCTACCGAGGCTACATCTGAAGGTACCGGGACTGGGGAGGGAGCAATAGATGGAGAAGCTGCCCTATTAACTTTTCCTGTATCCAACACCACCCTGACTGACACGGTCATGAGAGATATGCTGCTCTCACAGAGACGTTCTCTGCTTTCTGATATGAAACATCTGGTTGGGCCTATAAAAGCAGAAATCGCCGAACTCGGCTCCAGAACAGATCATTTACAGAGAAAATTTGGTCAATTTGCAGACTCCCATAATGCTTTAATTGATGCTCACACTGACCTGGAGACTGAGGTGGCTGCTATAAAGGCGAAGTTGGCCGACTTGGAGGATAGGAGTCGCCGCAACAATATCAAGCTAAGAGGGATACCAGAGTCGGTCCCTGCTAAGGACATCCCTAAATATGTGAGAGATTTACTAAAAGCTGCTCTTCCCCAGTGCCAGGATAAGGACTTGGAAATTGACCGGGCGCATAGAGTACCCCGACCTCGCCATCTAGCTGAGGACGTACCTCGTGACGTCCTTGCCAGGGTACATTTCTTCTCGGTCAAAGAGCAACTGATGGAGTATGCGAGAAAAAATGGAGGCTTGCCTGCACCCTTCCACAAAGTCCTACTCTTCGCTGACCTTTCCGCTGCGACTCTGAGGATGCGGAGAACCCTACTCCCTATTACTACAGCATTGCAGCAGGCCAGGATTCAGTACAGATGGGGATTCCCAGTCCGGCTTTTGGTATCTTATAAAGGAGAGCTGCGCATCATCAAATCCCTAACCGAGGGCGAGAAGATTCTGCAGAGTTGGGGTATCACACCAGCTACAGTGGAGAAGATTTGTCAGGATGTCCCGAGAAGGATCCATAAAGAATGGGACGTTGTCCGCTGATTGGGGTTCAACGTGGTAATTGTACGTGAAGCAGTGCTGTTCGTTTTACCTGTTTTACTTTTAGTTGCAGGACCGTATTCACCTAGGCTACAGACGGGACTTGCCCACTCTGGATAGAGAGCACAGTAGCTCTCTATGTTCAGCTTACTTATGATGTTATGTTATTTGTTCATGTTTAGCTCTCGGTGTGAGAATTCTTGTTTTATTGCTATATACGGTTTGCCTTGGATCTATCTAGCTGCCTTTGTCGATTTGGTGCGGGCGTCCTGGCTGGGAGGCGCGGCGCACCCTCTATGTATGTTTTTTAGCAACTATCATACATTTGATTCCACTGATGTTGTACGATGGTAATTACGTTTGCCAGTTTAAATGTCAATGGTCTTAATAGTCCTATGCGCAGGGCGTGTCTATGGCGGGAGGCCAAGAAATTGCAGTGTGATGTCATGGGTGTACAGGAAACACATATTCTACAAAAAGATGGTCGTAGATTGCAACATAAGGAGTTTCCCCACATATTTCAGTCTCACTTCCACTCTAAATCCAGAGGAGTGGCAATAGCTATTAAGAATTCTATAGCGTTTTCCCATATTTGGGACTACCTTGACCCAAAGGGAAGATACATCATTCTAGTCTGTTCGTTGAATAATATCACATACACACTGGTGTCCCTTTATGCCCCCAATAGTGGCCAACTTAACTTTTTTAGAAGGGTAATGGCGAAGGTAAACAGATCTCGGCAGGGGAAATTAGTCATATTTGGAGATTTCAATTTGACCTCGGATCCTACTGTGGACACTTCTGCTCCACAAACGAGGAATCTCTCTTCCTTAGCTACAGCCTTTTGGAAAGAGAACTTGTTTGACATTTGGCGCATTCAGCATGCCTCAGCTAGGGACTACACGTTCCACTCAGGGGTCCACAATGTGTACTCGCGTATTGACATGTTCATCATTGAGAGGTCTTTGCTAGCGAGTGCGGTGGATTCCTCAGTGGAATTAATCAAATGGTCTGATCACGCTGCGATCACTTTCAAACTGTCTGAAGGAGATGATTTCTCCTTTAAGTATCTTTGGCGAAGCAACCCCCTACTACTCTCCCATCCTACATATGGGGTGCGCATAGAGTCAGATGTGACGGAATTTTTCAGAATCAATGCAAACCCTTCAATCGACCCAATAGTGTTGTGGAATGCTCACAAGGCATGTATTAGGGGATCTTTCATACAGCAGGGTGCGATACAGAAGCGGCAATGGGAAGCAGCAACGTCTAACCTGATAACTAAATTGCAGAACCTAGAAGAGAAAAATAAGCAGGGCCCGTCACCTCAACTAGCAGAGGAACTCCGAAGGACTAGACTAGAGTTGAGAAGTTTAATGTTAGTCTCTTATGAAAAAATGTTCCGTAAAATGAAAGCGAATTATTACTCTCAGGGAGATAAGGCGGGGAAACTGTTGGCTTCCAGCCTTAAATCTAGACAAGCCCAAAGCAGAATCCCATACCTGGTTAACCCCACCACTAATGATAAGATATACTCCCCAGTCGACATTGCAAACAGTTTCCAAACATATTATGCAGGTCTATATAACTTGAAAGATTCTATCCCTACTCCTGATAATATTGAGGAACTAACAAACTCCTTTTTAATCTCCTTGGACTTGCCAACATTGAAGGGTTCCCAGCTCCAAAATCTCAATGCACCTATTACAACTGAGGAGGTGGAACAGGTGATTGACTCCTTACCCTGAGACAAAGCGCCTGGCCCGGATGGGTTCGCAGGTCACTATTATAAGCATTTCAAAAAGATTTTGAGCCCTTATTTACGTGATTTTTGCATGTCTGCGCTTACCACTGGTGCGCTCCCTGTTGAAAACCTGGTGCGCTCCCTGTTGAAAACCTTCCCAAACCCGGAAAGAATCCCGATAGGCCACAAAACTTTAGACCCATTTCCCTATTAAATCAGGATACCAAAATATATGCAAAATTGTTGGCTATGCGTATAGCCAAATCTCTTCCATCCATTATCAATATTGACCAAACAGGATTTTTCCCTACTCGTCAGTCTTATTTCAATACTAGGAGAATACTGGGAATCCTTCACCAGGTAAATCTGCATGCGACACCCATGCTGGCTCTGGCCTTAGACGCCGAGAAGGCCTTTGACAGGCTGCGTTGGTCATTTGCCTTCTCTGTGCTTCAGAAATTGGGATTTCAGGGTCCCATAGTGCAGGCTGTCAGAGCATTGTATAGTAATCCTACAGCTACTGTGTATGTTAATGGAGCCTTGTCCGATCCATTTGAGTTAACGAATGGAACTAGGCAAGGGTGTTCCCTATCCCCATTAATTTTTATTCTGGCAATGGAACCCTTGGCGCAGGCAGTGAGGCAGGACCCACGGATATCCGGCATTGTTGTTGGTAATCGTTCTCATGTTATATCATTATATGCCGATTATGTATTATTGTCCTTATCTGACCCTATTACATCTTTACCGGCAGTAATGGATCTTATTGCTCAGTATGGAGTGTTGTCTTACTATCATCTTAACTCTTCCAAGACCCAAGCGTTACCGATTGGAGTGCCGGTAGAAGTGGTGGCCCATCTCAAAGCACGATGGACATTTGATTGGCGGGAAACTCACATCAAATATTTGGGCACGAATATTACTCGCCTGCCTTCACAACTTTACTCCCTAAACTATGATGAGTTGTTGAACTCCATAGAGAAAGATTTGCTAGATTTCTATTCTCAGAACACCTCATGGATGGGTAGGGTCGCAGCTTTCAAAATGTTTGTCCTTCCCAGGTTTCTGTATCTGTATCGCACCCTGCCGATATCACTACCTGACAAATTCTTTGCCCAAGCAAACTCGTTAGTTTCAAAGTATATCTGGAAAAGGAAACAGCCTAGAGTGGCGAGGGACATAGTCAGGAGGCATAGACGTATGGGAGGTCTGGGAGTCCCGGACAAGAAGCTGTATTATGTCGCCACTCTGGTGTCGCTGTTGAAGGGCTGGATCAAATCAGACTCGGAAGCTCCCTGGGTCCAAATAGAGCAGGCATAATCAGCTCCTTTCTCGCTACCTGACCTTTTATATGCCACTTTTTGGAAGGTGTCATTACCAAAGCACCTAAGCCCCCTAGTTTTAGCCTCTATCCGTGCGTGGACCATGTTCCATGAATTAGCAGCTGAAGGGGCTCTTCCACAGATTACCTCCTTGCCTCTCTCCGTGTTGCGAGCTTTGCTTCCGCACTCAGATCTGACCAGGTGGACCACGGATCCAAAACGCAAGGTGAATGATTTATTTGAGGGGGGAGTGCTGAGACCTTTCGAAAGTCTGAAGGATTCTTTTTTATTGCCTGACTCTGAATTCTACAAGTACTTGCAGATCAGACATCTCTTGCACTCACTTCGTCCAACAGGCTTAAAAACAAGCTCCACTGCTACCTTGTTCTTATATGGTAACGTTAAGGGTCTAAAAATGTTATATACTGCTATTCTTCAGCCTACCAAATTTAAGAAGTCGCATCCCATGCGTACTTGGGAGGGTACTCTGGGACAATGTTTTGATGAGCCAGAATGGACGGGTGCACTAGGTGTAATCCATAAATACCTGAAATGTACATCCCACATTGAGTCGGCAATAAAGAGGATCCTTCTTTGGTATTACACTCCAGACAGGTTATCTGTCATGTACCCTGGAACTTCCAATCAGTGCTGGAGGGGATGTGGCGGAAGAGGTACACTATATCATATTATTTGGCAATGCCCACATAGTCAGGTGTATTGGAGGGAGTGCAAAAGTATGTTTCAGCAATTGCTACCTCATACGGTCGCTTGGTCTCCTCAGCTGGTCTTGCTATTTATAGGGATAATGGATGTACCCGTGAGGTATAGAAAGATTGCATGCATACTATGTGTTATTGCCAAATTAATGCTCCTTAGGAGGTGGAAGTCGACGGACATTCCCGATGTGAAGGAACTGATATCGGCCATAAATAACACGTATGCCTACGAAAGGATCTTGGCTTTGGGGAATGGGAGCTTTGCTTCATTCCACAAACTATGGTATGTGTGGCAGACATCTCCCTTCTTTAAACCAGGGTAGTAGTGTTGATAGGAATGAGACATGTCTGGCACATCAGTGGAGTCCAAATGTTAATAAATTTTAATAACTTTAGTTCAGGACTTATACATGTTCAGACAAGGTGGCGTTTGACGCCTTATTTGTATACATTGAGAACACATTTCAAAGGCTTACAAATTGTTTGTTTCCTTTTTGTAATCTACACATTTCAATTCTGTGAACACAATCTATGTTTATGGTACAATTGAATGCTTAATGTACTGTTACTCAGCTTTGAAAGTGAATGTTGTACCGGAGCCGGTAATGCCGGTTGTTTGTATTTCTTTATGCAAAATTTCAATAAAAACGATTGAAACAAGAAAAAAAAAAAACATCTGTAATGTCATTACCCCTGAGTCACTATTTAACATAGATGTTATCTGCAAAAATGTTGTTTGAAATCAAAGTTTTCCTTTGATCTTAACTATATAGACTGTTTAACCCTTTCGCTACCAGCGCTGTACGTGTACAGTGCTGGTGCAGTCTTTAAACATGGCACCCGCTCGCGCGTGCAGTGGGTGTCATATCCAGCGGGTCTCTGCTGTTTCAAACGGCAAAGGCCCGTGGCTAATCTCCGTGACTGGCAATAATGTCGATGGTGAACATTACAGCCTTTAGGTACTGTGATCAACTGTGATCATGGCTTCTAAAGGGTGAAAAACCTGGAAGCGCACGCTTCCGAGTAAATACCGGAATCCCCGTGCGGCGATCAGAGATGCCGGTAATTAATTCTAATAGGCTAGATCTCTCTGAAGAGACCCAGCCTATTAGAGCTGCAATTCCTATGTTGGCCTGCCATTTATGTATTTCCATACTCTCTATAAAAAAACAAAGTAGTGGACATTGTAGCCTCCTAAAAATTTTTAAAAACGAAGTAAAATAATATAAAAAAATATAAAAATTTAAATCACCCCCTTTTCCTTAGAATAAAATAAATAAATAAAAAAATAATAAAAAAAATATATATAAACATCATAGCCATCACTATGTCTTAAAACACCCGTACTATTAAAATATAAAAATATTTTTCCAACGGCGTAACGGAAAAAAGTATCAAAATGACCTATTGTTTTTCTTACCCCCAAAAATTAAATAAAATGTAATAAAAAAGACTCACACACTCCAATATGGTATTAGTAAAAACTGCAGATCATTCTGCAAAAAATGAGCGCCCACACAGTTCAGTAGACATAATTATACAAATGTTATGGGTGTCAGAATATGGTGATGTAAAAAAAAAATAAAAATATTAAAGTTTTCCCCAGGATTTAGACATATGAAACCTATACATATGTGGTATCATAATAATCATACAGACCCAAAGAATGAAGGGCACAGGGCCGCAAAGGGAACGCTGTAGGGTCAAAACCCATAAAACTTCTGAGGAATAACATTTTTTTCCAATTCCACCCCATTTTGAATCTTTTCCCTGCTTCCCACTACATGGTATGCCATATTAAATGGTGGCATTAGAAAGTACAACAAGCCCTCATGTGGATATGTGAACGGAAAAATAAAAAAGTTAGGGCTCCAGGACAACAGGGAAGAAAAATGAAAACGTAAGCACAAAAAAAACTCTGGTATCCTAAGGGTTAAGTGAAAACATGCTGTATACTGTTCATTTCTCTTTGATACACAAGTGTTTAGGGCTCTCTTTTCCATCTTTGTCTCTTTAGTAAAAATAGTAAGTATATCTTGAAACCAACCATACAAAAAGATGTCCCTATTTCGATCCACATTCCATATTTTTCTCACTCCCATCAGTAGAAAGGGCTATTCCCGTAAACAAATACAAGAATAGTACTTGCTATATACTTTGCGGAATGACTACAAAAGAACCGCAAAAAAATATAGATGAATGCATGGCTCCACAGAAATAGAATGGCCAGAGTGCTATCCCTAAAAATGTGAATAGCGCACTAAAAAAATATCCATTGGTGTATAGGAGCCCTAAATCAGACACCGCCATGCTCCATAGTGTGAAACAAGCCGTAGTCATAGCATCTGAACCCCATATGACACAGACAGACTTTCCCACACTATTTTCCATCACGCCAGCACCTTGGACAGCACATCATCCTGCAAGTAACTGTTCAAATAGCTCCTCAAGCAGAAGAATTATCATGTACCTGGTCTGGAAATGAGTCTTCAAAGGATTTCTCTAAGTCCATGTTAACTGAAACCAGGGTGGTGAGAGCCTTTCCATCACTGTCCCCTGGTTCTAAATTGGATTCTGCATCTGAAGCTTCTCTTGGTATTTCATGTGCATTTACCAGTTGATGCCCAAAGACTTCCTTTGTGATATCACCATTCACTGGCTCCAATTCAACCTCCTAAAATGGAAATATAAGTGACTATCACGACTTCTGAATCCACTTACTCTTCTATCAAACCCCTTTCTATTAAGAAACAAGGCCAGCCAGTTGGGGTAACAGCCTGCAGAGCAGGTCACCACAGTGCCCCATAAATGCCAGCCAGTGTCGAGGTAACAGCCTGCAAAGCAGGTCTCCACAGTGCCCCATAAATGCCAGTCAGTGTCGGGGTAACAGCCAGCGGATCAGGACTTCACAGCGCCCCATAAGTACCAGCCAGTGTCGAGGTAACAGCCAGCAGGGCAGGTCACCACAGTGCCCCATAAGTACCAGCCAGTGTTGGGGTAACAGCCAGCGGAGCAGGTCACCACAGTGCCCCATGAATGCCAGCCAGTGTTGAGGTAACAGCCAGTGGAGCAGGTCATCACAGTGCCCCATAAGTACCAGCCAGTGTTGAGGTAACAGCCAGCGGAGCAGGTCACCACAGTGCCCCATAAGTACCAGCCAGTGTCGGGGTAACAGCCAGCAGAGCAGGTAATCACAGTGCCCCATAAATACCAGCCAGTGTCGGGGTAACAGCAAGCGGAGCAGGTCGCCACAGTGCCCCATAAGTACCAGCCAGCGTTGGGGTAACAGCCAGTGGAGCAGGTCACCACAGTGTCCCAGAAGTACCAGTCAGTGTTGGGGTAACAGCCAGCGGAGAAGGTTACCACAGTGCCCCATAAGGTCCAGCCAGAGTCGGGGTAACAGCCAGCGAAGCAGGTCACCACAGTGTCCCAAAAGTACCAGCAAGTGTCGGGGTAACAGCCAACAGAGCAGGTCACCACAGTGCCCCATAAGTACCAGCCAGTGTCGGGGTAACAGCCAGCGGAGCAGGTCACCACAGGGCCCCATTAGTACCAGCCAGTGTTGGGGTAACAGCCAGCGGAGCAGGTCACCACAGTGCCCCATAAGTACCAAACAGTGTTGGGGTAACAGCCAGCGGAGCAGGTCACTACAGGGCCCCATTAGTACCAGCCAGTGTTGGGGTAACAGCCAGTGGAGCAGTTCACTACAGGGCCCCATTAGTACCAGCCAGTGTTGGGGTAACAGCCAGCGGAGCAGGTCACCACAGTGCCCCATACGCACCAGCCAGTGTCATCATATCAGAACCGACATAACCTCTACTAAGCTCCCGTGCTGGGCTGTGCTGAGTTGCCAATAACTGGAAAAAACACATTTTTTTTCCACCATCTTGTGTTCCATTATTTTTATGTCTACATAGGTGTTTCAGACTATTTGTATGAGTTTTTAACATTACCTTTAATTATTTGTAGGGGACTTTTATATATTTTTTCATTTCTATATGACATCACATTATTGCTTGTGTCTAAAATGCAAAAGCATCTGTTTGGACATAGGTGCAGTATATGATTACTGGACAAACACTCTGTGCCTTTGTTAGGATCATGGTGGTCAGTCCTGGGGTGTGTTCACACACAGTAGATTTGTTGACGAAATCCCTGCAACTCAAACCTGTTCCATATATCTGAATAGGTAAAGAGGGGGGTGGCAGCTCTCACCTGTTGAAAATAACGACCATCCAACAAACGAGCACGGACGAGGTACCTGATGGCAACTGAGCAGAAAAAAGAAAAAAATCCAGCTCCAGCCGTGGATGGGATAGAATTCAAATTCGGTCTTTATTAAGCGATTAAAATCTCCAAGTCATATTGACATCATTCATGCCAGTATTGTCAACGCGTTTCGTACCAGATAATATGTCGAGATTTTAATCGCTTAATAAAGACTTTGAATTCTATCCCATCCACTGCTGGAGCTGGATTTTTTTCTTTTTTCATATATCTGAATAGGGGTCTTTCTTCAGCATGTGCATGGATTTCTGCAAGACCCATTCAGATAAATGGACGAGCTGCATGAATTTATGCAGCAAATCTACCATGTGAATAAGCCTTAAAGGGCATTTGTCAGCAGATTTGTACCTATGAAACTGGCTGACCTGTTACATGTGCGCTCCGCAGCTGAAGATGTGATGATGTGATGGGGTTTTCATTGCCTGGCCCTGTCAACCAAAGTGGAGAGGGTGCGGGAGTTGCAGAGAGAGCGGAGCCTCTAGGTGTAAAGGTAACGCCCCCGTTGCTCCTAGAGGCTCATTTGCATATAGTAAAACATCACTTTTCTCAGCAATGCGGGCACATATGATCATGGGACAAACACAGATGCCTTCAGCTGCCAAGTGCACATGTAACAGGTCAGCCAGTGTCCATAGGTACAAATCTGCTGAGAGATGCCCTTTAAGATCTCATACTCACAACAAAGCCTCTATGGTGGCACAGTCCCTGCAGTTCCAAATTATGGACATTAAGGGGGTCATTTACTAACCAGAAATATGTCTATATATTTCTGGCATAGATTGCGGCGAAAAAGCTACCACAATCTGCAACTTTTCCCCATTCACACCAGGTCTAAGAAAGTGGGAGTGGTGTGGAAGGGGATGGGCCGTCAGGCCCGTCTCATTCATCATTTTCTATGCCTGTTTTAGGTGTCTACGCCACCAAGGGAGCTGGCGTAGATTTAGAAATGGCGGTAGATAGTTCGAGATTGTGTATGAGAAAGTTTTCAATCTTATGATAAGATTTTGCTGTAATGCTGTACACTGCTTTCTCTTTTTTGACAATAAAAAAGATCTGATTAAAAAAAAAGAAATGGCGGTAGATCAACGGAACTTATGTAGAGACCGGCGCCTCTACATGACCTCCTAAGTTTTTGGTGCAACAGCATATAGCACTAAACTCTCCCCTAGAAACACTGCCAATATTCCTCCATAATGCAACATGAAATGATTTGTGCACCTATTCTTTTTCCTGCAAATGCTGCATGCATCTGGGAAACTCAGTGCCTCTGTATAATATGAGAGGCACAGAAAGGTAAAGTATGAGCTCAAAGCAGGCTACAGACACCATGACGCCACAGGCATCATTAATTTGTGCAACAGACTGTCTGAGACAATGTCTTCGAAAATAAGAAACTAAATGGGACATTTTTAAAGGCATCCTAAATTTTTATTGTGAGAGGTACATAACTTATGGGAATACAAGTGTCAGGAACATGAAAAAAAGCAATGTGGATAAATAAAAATGTAAAGGGGGCAAATGACAAAAAGAAAACATTTAGTAGTGAAGAAGTGCTAAGACAATGATGAAAAAAATAAATTATGTAGAAAACAGATAAAGGCACCGAAGCAGGAGAGAGAGAGAGAGCTCAGGGCCAAAGAGGGTAAAACTAACTCTAAAATGTTAAAAATGGTACAAAAGAATAAAAATTACATTTTTGGCACTTTATAAAATGAAGACAGATGCTTACTTCCTATATAATGACAGTGTCTGTTCCACAGAAATAGCGCACAGCAAATGGGGTACCAATATTCAAAAAGGGGTCAAAAACTGAGCCTGGAAACTATAGGCCGGCAAGTTAAACTTCTGATGTGGGTGAACTGAGGGCTTTCTAAGAGATCCCATCCTGGAATATCTAAATGAAAATAAGTGTATATAACGCCGTATCGGCATGGGTTTATGAGGGATTGGGATTATTTTAGGGGGTAAATTCTAGACTTGACCACACTGATGTCATATATATTGACTTGTCCAAAGCATTTGACACTGTACCACATAAAAGGTTAGTATATAAAATGAGAATGCTTGGACGGGGAAAATGTCTGTATGTGGGTAAGTAACTGGCTCAGTTATTTGATAATGTGAGTAATGTAAAGTAATGTGAGTTTATCCACCGGGGAAGGGAAATACATGTCAACAGTACATACTCAGGGGCGTAGCTAAAGGCTCATGGGTCCTGGTGCAAGAGTTCAGCTTGGGTCCCTCTTCCCTCAGGGCTTTGTGGCCATGGGCAAGGAACCACATATCCATCATGCTGCCTAAGGCAAAAACTGAAACGCCCCCTACCCCCCCCCACCTCATGACAAATTCTTGACCTAACCCCTTCCCTTCAGGCCTTATTCACACGTCCGTAGTGTGTTTTGCGGAAACACGGAAACACGGATCCGCAAAACACGGAAACACGGATCCGCAAAACACGGACGGCTGCAATGTTCATTCCGCATTTTGCGGACCGCACATTGCTGGCACTATAGAAAGAATGCCTTTTCTTGTCCGCAATTGCGGACAAGAATAGGACATGTTCTATTTTTTTGCGGAAACGGAAACACGGATGCGGAAACACGGATGCGGAAACACGGATGCGGAAACACGGATGCGGACATCACATAGTGTGCTGTCCACATCCATTCCTGCCCCTATGAAATGAATGGGTCTGCAACCCTTCCGCAAAATTGCGGAAGGGATGCGGATACATTTTGCGGACGTGTGAATTAGGCCTCAGCCTTATGAAGCACAAGGGTCTTTGTGCCACCTCAGGCTCCTGGGCCCGGTAGCGACTGCTACCTCGGCACCCCCTATAGCTACGCCCCTGTACATACTATATGGAAAAACACTGCGTAACACTGAAATGGAGTACAGACATCAGTTGACAGTAAGGGTAAGTCCGCAAGTAAGCAATGCCCCTGTGAAAAAGCAGGAAGCGAAACGCGCGTTGGGGTTGTGAGGACGGCGTTCACCCCTACTTGGTTTGTATCTCTCCTTATGTGCACTTTTGCTTTTTTTATAGTATTTCCAGTATGATTCTGTCGGCTTGGCTTTCCATCTGTTATATACTATACAGCTTCCCATTCGTGGGGAGCTTAGACTTATATGCTGGCTTCTGACCCTCCACCCTGTATCCGGTTATCTGTTCGGTCGGAATACTTCCTGACGAACACGACCCTTTAGGGATACCTGTAGGATTGGGGGTGATCATGATACCAGCATAACTGATTTTGGATGATGCCTTTTTTTGTAACCAATTTTTGGTTTTATGTGGGAGAGATCCTCACCAGTAGGGGGGACACGCCCCTTCACTGTTTAGATAGTCTTCGTCCTATTTTATGTATTTGATGTCTCTTATCAATTAATAATTTTTTTAATGACATATTAATAAAGATTTATTTTACTACACTTTCTCGTATGGCCTAATCTTGTTGGGGTGGTTTAGTTATATAGGGCGGTCATACGGCATTTAAATTGCCCAGTTTCTTTGGAGGAGTAAGTCCGCAAGTAGCAGAATTGCTGCAGAAAATTCCTGCAGCAATTCTGCAAGTATTTGCAGGAAATCCATGGCAGCAAATCTGCACCAAATTGTTCAGATTTGAGTGCAGGTTTGCTTTTGGATTTCAGATAAGGCCCCTGGCAAAAGGAGAAATTAATGGCAAAAAAAAAGAATACTCACCTCCCTGGGCTCTCTTGACTGCTCACATGCCAGTCTCTGTAGAAGCCAGGCTCCTGCAATGGAGTCTCATCTCGTGTTACTGCTGCAACATGTGACTGTCAGCAGTGGTCACCTGAGATGAGATACCACTGCAGGGGGTTGGGTTCTTTAGAGTCCTGCATGAGAGCAGGCAAAGGAGCCAAGGGTGGGGGAGTATGCTCTTTTATAATGTTTTTTTTATTTTATTTTTATTTAGGACTAACAGATTTTGCTGTAGATCAGACATAGCAGAGCTGGAGAGGGTTCAGAGGAGGGCAACTAAAGTAATAACTCGGAAGGGGCAACTACAGTACCCTGAAAGGTTATCAAAATTAGGGTTATTAACTTTACAAAAAAGACGACTGAGGGGAGATCTAATAACTATGTATAAATATATCAGGGGTCAGTACAGAGATCTCTCCCATCATCTATTTATCCCCAGGTCTGTGACGAGGGGACATCCTCTGCATTCAGAGGAAAGAAGGTTTGTACACAAACATAGAAGAAGATTCTTTACGGTAAGAGCAGTGAGACTATGGAACTCTCTGCCTGAGGAGGTGGTGATGGTGAGTACAATAAAGGAATTCAAGAGGGGCCTGGATGTATTCCTGGAGTGTAATAATATTACAGGCTATAGTTATTAGATTTCTGAAGAGATGTTTGATCCAGTCAGTTATTCTGATTGGAGTCGGGAAGCAATTTTTTCCCTTAAAATTAGGAAAATTGGCTTCTGCCTCATAAGGTTTTTTTTTCTTCCTCTGGATCAACTGGATCAATGAACTGGATGGACAGATGTCTTTTTTGAGTCTTACAAACCATGTTACTATGTACATGAGACCTAAAAATATCAGTGCACCACAATCAATATCTCATGAAGCTACAAGTGACCAGCAGTGTATACAACATGTAAAGGAGAAGTTACTATCAGAGTGCTGCTTTCTTAAAGGTAATGTGTCACCAGAAAATGACCTACTGTTTAATTCACATTTTCATGTTAAACAAGTTTTTAAAGAATTTTTGAAATTTTTAATTTTCCATGTTAATATCTATATTTAAACAAAAACCATAAGTCCTGCAGTTTTTGCACTGGTCACTAAGCCTAATACTAGGCGCCACTTCCTGGCCTGTACAGATCACTTTGTTATGTCCTTATCATTGCAGTCTCACTTTATAACCTCTGTGTACAAACAACACAAGATCCACCATTCATAATAGATGATATTACAGCTTATCAGCTCCCTCCTGACCTCTGCACAGCTCACAGAACATGCCTCTCGACTATTGGGTTTATGGTCCATGAGGCTGATGTAAAGCAATTTTTAAATGCTCTCTAAATGCTGTTAAGAACGGCTCAGGCAAGATGGCCGCCCCCATAATCGTGTTTAGAAAACAGAATAAAAACATCTACAATCAGAAAATTAAAACAGATTAGTAAAAAGCAGATGTGTTGCTATCTGGTTTTAACTGGCATAAAAAACATTGACACATTTCCTTTAATAAGGTCCTGGAGAAGAGCTTTAAAGTGTCATTTCCAGTTACTTTTTTTTTAGCTTTGTGTAGGGACAGGGATTTTATTATCTGTGTAATATTCTGTGGTTGGAAAAAAAAGTAAACTTCTGACTTCTGTACCTGATTGTCCTCACTCTTTTCGTCTTTTTCAGAATCCTGACTCTCGCATAACATTTGTTTCACTGGCTTGGCAGAGATCTCCTCCTGTAGCTTGCTCATTTCAGTCTCATCTTTGTCTTCTGCGAGCTGCTGAATGAGTTCTTTAAAATTCTCCACTATCTGTTCTTTAGACTCCAGTCTGCAACCAAAAAGCAAAATGAAAAAAAGTCATAAAAAAACAAAACAAACTTCTGGCTTCTGGGTCAAACCACTGGGGCCTGTTACTTGCTCCCCTTGCTTCACAACAACTGATCATGTGTCCCTCCATCTGTGGATATTGATTTAAGTGCTGCAGGAAGAGAACGTGCCAGCCAAGGAGCGACAAAGACTAAACCCAGCGATGGGGACTAGGTAAGTATGATCATTACCACGGGTTGGCCAATCTGGGAGGTTTGTGTTACTCTTGGATAGTCCCTTTAAGGACTAGTAGATCTCCTCAAGAAAAGCTCCATTTCTAAAAATCTCTTGAAGAACATACTAATCAAAGCTCTGGTGATTTGGATTGATGTTTTCTTAGAATGCTGCGATTTAGAAATTTTCTGTGCTGGATATCTCGGAGCAACCATGACTGCATTTTTCTGATCCTTAATTTTGGTATAAACTCAGAGATTCTACCCATACAAGATTCTAACAAGTCTCAATAACATGCTGGAAGACAATTTTTTTGTAAGAATGTATGGCTTATGAACTGTGAACCAAATGGTGAAGTTTAAAGAGGACCTTTCATCGGTTTTGACATAGGGTAATTATGTCAAAACCTTGTAGTGTGGCCCCCACTGATGCCCGGGATGTATTTTTTTTCTCATACCTTCCCGCCGTTCGGCCGGTTCAGAGCCCCGTTGTTTCGGAGAGCGAGCTGTAAACTCGCAAAGCCGACTTTGAGCGGTCTGCTCTGATTAGATCGCAATCATAGCCGGGAAAAAGGAGACGCCCACAGCTGAAGACGGCATCTCCGACCCTTTGCAAGTTTAGAGCTCACTGGCCGAAACAACGGGGCTCTGAACTGGCCAAACGGGGATAAGGTATGAGAACAAAAAATACATTCCGGGCATCAGTGGGGGCTGCACTACAAGGTTTTGACATAATTAGCCTATGTCAAAACCTATGAAAGGTCCTCTTTAAATTGCATGCTTTGGACAATCTTCTCTTCTTAGAAGGGTCCTTCAAGGATAAGTTGATGACAGGGTGTCCTACTGCTGAAGTAATTTGTAAGGGAACCTTTCAGTAAAGGTTCTAGCGTCAAGACAAGAAAGATGAAACATTACACAGTTTGCAATGAAATCAGTGCACTGTCCATGTAATAAATGGACATTTGGAGTCCGTCAAAAGGAAAAACATTCTTTGTAGCCACCATGGGTTAGGACCTCCCTCTAACAACATTATCAGGGTGTTTATCAATGAGCTTTCTAAACCAAACAACTTGCAGGATAACAGGCCGAACTGGATGAACAGATGTCTTTTTTCGGCCTTATAAATTATGTTACTATGTTACTATATCCCTTTAAGTAAAATGCTACAGCTGGAGTCTAATATAAACCAGTGGATATACACATAAAACCACAATTACTTATTGAATGCAAGATCCCTGCTAGTAGTCTCCTCCACCATTGTTTCCACAACTTTCTTTCCGATCTTTGGCCGCTTCAGATGACTGCTTCTTGTGCGAGTGGAGACAGGTGTTACATCATGTTCTAGAAAAAAGGTGGAATGAGTAATTCTGATTAATTGCCCATATACTAAATCTGTTGGATCACACTTTCTTAGGCCACTTTCCCACGGTCAGTATTAGGTCAGTATTTTTCATCAGTATTTGTAAGCCAAAACCAGGAGTGGGTCCAAAACACAGAAGAGGCACCGTTCTTTCTGGCCTACTTTTTCTCCTCTGGTTCCTGGTTTTGGCTTACAAATACTGATGAAATACTGACCATGGCCTTTAAACTATGCAATTATGAAACCATATTTCTAACATATGAGATATCGAAAACTAAAATGCAGGCACATATTTTAGCCTTCCTTTTTTTAAATTTGGGAAATATGGTTTTGTGATGGGACATTTACCACATTTCACTGCACTTGATTTTTATGTTTTATGAATTATTCCACTTAATCTCATAAAGGGGTTGTCCCATTTAAACATCTATGGCATATTTGTAGGATATGTCAAAAATGTCAGACAGGTGCTCAGTGTGCTCTCCTTCACTCTGGGGACCCCATTTTGGAAAAAGGAATGGTTCCCTGAGTTGGGACATGCACTTATCTGACATTTATGGTATATCCTATATTTGAGATGGGACAACCCCTTTACATTTTACATACACATTATTTTCTTCAGTTCTGTAAGTATACAGGTTCTTTACCTTCAGCGGTACTGGCATCAGCATTTGTAACAGTTGTTTCCTCATCTGGTTCCACCTAAAGGGAAAGGTAACAGCATTATGAAGACTTAGGCTACGTTCACACGACGACATTTGTCGAGCGACATTTTGTCACACTATTGTCGCGCGACAATTTTTATAAAGGGAGTCTATGGTGTCGCTCTGCGACATGCGACATGCTGCGACTGCGATGCGACAGTCGCAGAAAAACCCATCTTGAATGGATTTTTTGCGACTGTTGCGTCGCAGTCGCAGCATGTCGCATGTCGCAATGCCACACCATAGACTCCCATTTAAAAATTGTCGCGCGACAATAGTGCGACTTTTTGTCGCGCGACAAAAGTCGTCGTGTGAACGTAGCCTAAATGTACGTTGAGTGAGATTAATCAGATCCTCCCTCCTCCACTGTCACTTGACTAGCAAGACAAGGGACAGAAGAGTGGAGAGCCTACAAACATACTACACACAGACTTTGCTTGTAGTTAAAAACTATGGAGATACTTACACATACAATTTTTTTTTTACATAGTAATACCTCATTGATCCCCACCATGCCTGTTCCGATGCTTCTTGATGCCAGTGATTGGCTGAGCAGTAACATTTCCATGTTGAGAGGGACCGCAAAGTAGAAAGACCCAGAATGCATCGGAACAGGCATGATTAGAGGATTGGATAGGTGAGTATTACATTTTATTTTTTTAAGCATTCTAAGCAATAAAAAATGACTGGCTGGACAACCCCTTTAAGTCTGTTTTCAAACAAAGTAGATTTTTTAGTTTAGTTACTAGTAATAAGCGGGAGGTGCCATATTCTATTTCGCGGTATTTCGCGAATATTCAATTGAATATTCGTCATATATTCTTCTAAATCAAATATTCGGCATTATTCTATTTATCTCGAATAATATGCGATTTAATTATTTGCGTATTGTGAATTAAACTTTGAACAGGGTATAAAGGCAACTTTACTATTGGTTGGCTTGCTAGAATTAACGAATATAGAGAATATAGCGCTCTATTCGTTATCTTCGCTAATTCTAGCAAGCCAAAAGGAAATTTGCTAAAAAATTTAAGGCCATTTTGCTCCCCCATTTTGTGGAGGTATGTAACTGCTTGCTACGGGGTGGATCTTTTTCCCCTCAGTCTCAGGAAGCATATATAACGATTATCCATAAGGAGGGCAAGGATATAGAGGCATGTAGTAGTTATAGACCAATATCCCTGCTTAATACTGACTTAAAATGGTGGGCAAAATTACTTAATACCAGATTGGCAAAATACCTCCCAGAATTGGTGGGAGCAGAGCAAGTGGGGTTTGTCGCTGGCAGGGAGGGTAGACACAACGTTAGTAGAGTGATCCATGCAATTACCCATGCAGTTAGATATAAATCTCCCCTTGTACTCCTGGGCACTGACGCTGATAAGGCGTTCGATAGGGTATCTTGGTACTTTATGAAACAGGCACTGGCTGCCTTTGGTTTTCCAAATGAATTTATACAGGCTATCTTCTCGATGTATTCAGCTCCATCAGCGAAAGTGATGGTTAATGGTACCCTATCGGACGCCTTCTACATAAGGAACGGTACCCGTCAAGGGTGCCCACTTTCCCTTCTTTGTTTGTTCTTACCTTAGAGACCTTACTTGTTAAGTTGCGTCAGTCGCCCAGGATACAAGGTCTACAATTGGGTAATTTTACACATCGTATGGCAGCTTTCGCCGACGATTTACTTTTGATTCTTACGAATCCGGAGGAGGCGCTGCCGGAGGTTTTGAAGATTTTCGAAGCCTTTGGATCTGTATCTAACTTTAAGATTAATTTTGATAAGTCGGAAGCATTGGGTATCTCGTTACCCCCAGATGTGAGAGCTAGAATCAAGACCCTCTCTACGTTTAAGTGGCCTATCCAGGCCCTAAAATATCTGGGAATTATGATCCCACAAGATCCTAAGCTATTGTTTGCCCTAAACTACCCACCTCTCCTCCAAAAGGTGACCTCTGCTCTGTCAAAGGTAACTCCCCTTCCTCACATGGTTGGGAAGGAAAAATGTTATAACTACATATATTCTACCTCTCTTGATGTATACCTTGAGAACTCTCCCTATATCTATACCCAGCAGCTTTATCCATAAAATTCAATCGGTTATGGGCAATTATCTGTGGGCAGGGAGTAGCTCTAGAATGTCCTTACGATTGCTATCACGAAGAAGGATACAGGGAGGCATTTCGCTTCCAGATCTTCCTTCGTATATTCATGCTATACATCTGGAGAGATGGTTGTCACTTGCTAGGAATGATCGCAAACACATCCATTTGGATCTGGAGTTGGAGTTACTGGGGCTTGACCCGGTCTCCAGACTATGGGTGCCTGACTCTAGGGTAGGCCTTATTGAAATTGGTAGTGCACTCACTAGAGGTATGCTACAGGCTTGCTATAGATCCAGAGAACTCAGCCTGGGACTGGATAGAGTTTCCCCTTTGGCCCCTCTTCCAGTAATCCCGCGCCTTCTTTATCCACAATTTGGTAAATTACCTTCAATATGGCTTTCTTTGGCTCATTGTAGAATAGGGGAGCTGGTAAGATTGCGAAATTCAAAAAATTTTTATTCTGAACTCACAGATGGGTTAGCTCCTCCACTGAGATCAGACTTTATACAATGTAATGACTTCGAGAACATCTGTAAATCCTTTAGGAAATCTAAATATGTCCCGTTGTTAGATCCCACTTGGGTAGAAAACTATATATTACTTCCTAAACTCCCAGATAAATGTGTTTCCTGCATATATAGACAGATCCTTAAAACTAGAGATAGAGGTGCCCCTCCTTGGCTTAAAGAATGGGAAAAGGAATTAGAACTATCCCTAGATGATAGAAGTAGAACATGGATACAAAAATGCTCACATGGTTTTTCTAAGTGCATTAAGATACAAGAAAACTCGGTGAAGTTAACATTCCGGTGGTATAGGACCCCTGAATTTCTCTTCAAGATTGGTCTCTTACCTACAGACCTCTGTTGGAGATGTAAGATAGCCAGGGGAACCCTATCCCACATATGGTGGGATTGTATGCTTATTAGATCGTTTTGGGGAGATGTGGAGCGAGAGATCAATCATATCTGCTCCACCTCTCTAAAGCTTACAAAGCCATTGGTGTTATTATGGCTTCCCACCCCGTCATTCAGACCTGGGAGAAATTGTTTGACAACTCAGTTGTTAATGGTGGCCAAACTTCTTATCCCAGTATGTTGGAGATCTACGGAGCCTCCTACTCTTGAAATGTGGTGGGACAGAGTTAGCCAGGTGTGTCAGATGGAGGAACTCATAGGTTGGACATATCACTCTAGGGATCGATATCTCCAAATTTGGCAACCCTGGCTGACTTATAAAAATAAAATGGATTAAGGTTATAGTGGTCTCCTGGCCTCTCTCTCAGTTCTATGTGGGGTATAACAAGAACAAGAACAATAATAACAACAAAAATCTCTCCATAATATTATAAGGTTTCAATCATGGTCTATCTTTTAGGGCGAATATGTAATGTATTGTTACGTCACGTTTTGTCTTGTCTAGGGTCTATTTGTATGGACTTTGTCTTTGTATTTATTTGTCTTTGTATTCTATATAATCTATTATATTGCATTTTTAGTACTTAATTTTCATCCAGTGAGAAAGCATATTCAGCAAAATTGTATGTGTAAATTGTATGATTCCTATTTCTAGCATGTATTATTAGGTGAAACCTTTGAAGCTTCAACAACTACTTTAAAGGGAAATGCTTCACACCTCTTTACTTTTTTGCTGTATGAAACGGTGAACCTTTTCAATAAACAGAATTTGTACCAAAAGAAAATTTGCCTATACACAGCTCTAAGTTCGATGCGCAATGCGAGAATTTTAAGTAATATTAGTCGCATTGCGCATCTAACTTAGAGCTGTGTATAGGCAAGTTTACTTGGCTGGGAAGAATTAACGAATATGACGAATACGAATACAGCACTATATTCTCTATATTCGCTAATTCTAGCAAGCCAATAGGAAATTTGACTGTACCCAGCCCTAAGTTGGATGCGCAATGAGAAAATATTACTTTTACCTATTTTTTTTCAATAAATAGAATACTGACTCATTATTCTATTTATTGCCAAAAATAGGCAAAGTAATATTTTCGCATTGCGCATCCAACTTAGAGCTGGGTACAGTCAACTTTGCTATTCGGTTGGCTTGCTAGAATTAGCGAATATAGAGAATATAGCGCTATATGCGTATTCGTTATATTCGTTAATTCTACCCAGCCAAACAATAGTAAAGTAAGTTGCATATACCCTGTTCTAAGTTAAATGCACAATGTGACTAATATTACTTAATATTCTCAGATTGCGCATCCAACTTAGAGCTGTGTATAGGCAAGTTTACTTGTATTGCTAGAATTAGCGAACATAACGAATACGAATATAGCGCTATATTCTCTATCTTCGTTAATTCTAGGAAGCCAACCAATAGGAAAATTATACCCCATTTAAAGTTTCATTCGCATTACGCGAATATTACATAATGTAATATTCGCGTACTGCGAATGACACTTTGAATGGGCTATGACTTTCCTATTGGTTGACTTGCTAGAATGAATGAAGATAGAGAACATAGCGCTATATTCTCTATCTTCGTTAACGGTATCTTATTCTTGGGTTCTGATTGAAAAAAAAAAAGAAAAAAAAATGATTATTCGTTTTTACGAATATATAGCACTATATTCTAAATATTCTCAAATTAACGAAGTGTCAATATTCGTAAAAAATATTCGCTATTTGAATATTCGCGCTCAACACTATTAGTTACATTGGAACAAAAAGCCAAGAACCTTGTTTCCGGGATTATGAGCTGCACATCTGTACATGGATGTCATATGTAAAAGATGAGTACAGTAGAGCAAATTATGAAGGTAAAGGAGACCAATACTCCCACCTGTCTGTCTGCGCCCTTGCTTTCCACTATCTGAATGTCTTCCTTTTGCTTAGTCTCATCTGAATCTTCTATCTGGGATTCAGCTGGTGGCTGCACTGACTCTTGTTCTGTAGACTGAGGAACTGCATCGACTTTGGCAACTTCGGTTTCTGGAGGAATAAACAAGATGAGAAGAAAGACTACAGCGCAGCCAGATGTAGCGTGTGTGCTGTGGATTTTCTGCCAGTGGAAAATCTGCAGCATTTACAGCAGCAGCAAAGTGGATGAGATTCTAACAAATCTTGTTCACGCGCAGTTGAACATTTCTGAGGCAAAAGCCAAACATAAAATGACATGTGGCGCGGACGCTAAATCGGCAGCATGTCAATTTATGTTGCGGATTTTCACCATGGATGTTTTCCCTTTGCAGCGGGCGATCCCACAACATTGACAAGATGAATTCTACAAAATCTGCCTCATTGTGTGTGGATTTTACTGCTGTGGAACTCCAGAAGAGCGTTTTTTAGGGTGTGACCATGATGGAGTTGTGCACTCGGGATCTACACATTTATTAAATTTATAGTGCCTGCTGATTATAATGACAGAAAATTCAAAGACTCCTGTGCAGGATGCAGCAAAGAATTATTTCTTGGTAATGTAGAACGAATATGATTTGTAAATACAGAGTACCCATTAATAAGCTATCATTTTCATAACCAAAAGTATGTGTGTCACTTTGAATTAGTAGGGTTGGCCGATTCAGTCACATTTTAAAGCACATTTGTTGGTATAACCTCAGTGCTGTAACTTTACATGTAACCAAGAACGCAATCTCTAGCGATAAACATTATAATCAGAATGGGTCATACCTCTGAACAAGGTACTGCTGTTGGACAACCATTTCAAGTACTAGCCAAAACTTCTGCTGGTTTAGAAAACCACTTCAATATATCCTCTTAATAAGGAGAAGGGGATAATACCTAGTTCAGGACTGTCATCATAAATTCTAACAGGTGCTATGTGCCTGCCTCCCCCTACTAAAAGTATCATACCTGCTCCCCTCTGTTCTGGTTTTCAGCGCTGGCTCCTGCGTCTTCATCTTCAGGTCCAGGTTTTGTTTTCTTCCTGTCCGGCATGGGTATGGTCACCTGATCCTCTTCAGCCAACTGCTCGCTTCAGCGGTGATGTGCCTCTTTGCGGACACATCAACACTGAAGCCAGAGGTTGGCTGAAGAGGATCAGGGAGGAAAAAAACAAACCCCAGAATGGAAGATAAAGACATAGAATCCAGCACAGAGGTAAGTATGATCTTTTCAGTAGGAGAAGCAGGATGCCTGTTAGATGTATTCCCAAACAACCCCTTAAAGCAAGGGCAGAAAGCAGCAGCAAAGAGTGCCTTCCACTCTAGAAGATTCATTGTAGCATTACACGGGCAGCCTATTTATTTCAATGCAAACTATGTCAGGCTTAAAGAGGACCTGTCACCACTCCGGACATGCCTGTTTTAATAGTTTCATGCATTCCCCATATAATACCAATTTTGGAACATCTAGTCTTGTGGCTCTATGTTGTACCATTTCTTTATTATTTCTACTAGAAGTTATGAATGAATTGCTAGCAGTCTGCAGTAAGGGTACAGAGGAAAGGTAATAAGTTGGGGGGGGGGGGGTGTACCTGCCCAGACTCACTCTATCCAATCAGTGCTGCCATTTTCAGACTGGCCCGGTACACCCCCAACTGGTTACCACCCCTCTGTACCCTTACTGCAGACTGCTAGCAATTCATTTATAACCTCTAGTAGAAATAATAAGGGAATGGCACAACATACAGACATAAGAATAAGAATAAATGTTCCAGAATTGTTGTTATTACATGGCGAATGCATGACAGTATTTAAATAGGCATGTCAGGAGTGGTGACAGGTCCACTTTAAAGAGGTATTCCCATTGTAGCAAGTTATCCACTATCAACAGGATAAGGGATAAGTATTAGATTGGTGGAGGTCCTACTGCTAGGAAATCTACCAATCATAAGAATAAGGACCTCCTACCCTGCAGGGCTCCCCTCCTTCCAAATGGACATAGGAGCAGAGCAAGTATGCACTCTGCTGCTCCATTCACTTCTATAGGAGTTCCAGAGATAGGCAAGTACAGTGCTTGGCTATTTCCAGAACTCCCATTGACATGAATGGAGTAGCAATGCGCATGTTCATGTTCATTTTGGGGGGCCCCATAAACTACGGTGTCCCCATTCTCATGACTGTTGGGATCCCTGCAGTAGGATTTTTCTGAAGCAGACATTACCTTTAAAGAGGTTTTTGCTCTGCCAGGAGACCAAACAGGATTTACTAACACCAATGTTAATCTCTAAGAAATTCTTGGTGACAGTCTTGTCACCAAGAAAAAGTCTGAAATCACAACTATTCTGCTGAACTATATATGTATTTTACCCAATAATCTCTGTGATTCTCTCTTTATAAGACTGGAGATAAGTGTTCTCTGGAACCAATGACCAACTCCTTCAACTTCCCAAAGCAGCTCCTGGTCTCCAGGGTACTTGACTAAATACTGTTTGCAGGCTAAAATACAAAGACATTAAAGGAGATAATATACATATGATGGAAAATCAAACAAAGATGCAATAGATATAGTTATCATAAAATATAAACGCTGGTCAATAATTTCACAGACAATGATTATAGAAATACTCCTGACTAAACTGTTATGTCTAGTGCAGGGCATGAGGGGGCGGTGAATGACACAGAGATCCACGGAACACCAAAGACAGAATCTCTGTGTCATGCTCTGCCCCCTCAGAGTCTGCTCTACTGGACATAACACAATGCTGGATTGTTCCTTTCAAGAAAAAAATATATGTAATGTTTGGGTGTGGAAGGGAAACACCACACCGAACATAGGAGGGAAAGGGGTGAGAGAACACGGCCTGGAAACTAGGGAAAGGAGATGGACGCCTCCTAGTAAAACCCTAATCAAAGTCCTGACTAACTACCAGTATGAACAGACCCCAGAGGTAGGTGAGTTCACACACAGGAATACCTAATGTCCTAACTCATGGTACTAATGTCAGGACTGAGACAACCTGTTCCTCCAAAGGGAAGGTCAAACAGGAGTCTCCCTCAGGCCCTAATACAAATGACAGGGAAATGCAACAAACAGAACTCAGACAAAATACAAAAAGGGAAGTAAAGACTTAACTTCAAAGGAGCAATGGAAGCACCAGGAACTCCGCCAAGAACCAAACAACAGCTATCCACAACTGAAACTGAAGCTATAAACCACACAGCATAGTGGGAGACGCAACTATAAATAAGGAAGGTAAATGACCACATTAGCCACACCTGAGGCAAGTGGTGTGGTCATTACCAGAAACAACACAGACGCCTATTGATCCACACCTGTCAGATCAATCCACGTGTTACCAGTCTCACCGATCTCCTCCCACCTGTCACGGGAACGTCCGTGACAATATGACCTCCTTTCTAGGAATACATACTGTACAATTCAAATAGGGGATGTGAGACCCCTGTTCTTGTGATTAGCGGGGGTCCCAGTGGTTGGATCGCCACCAATCATGAGAACTAGGGTCTTGCATCCACCATTTGAATGGTGCACACATACTGCTGCTCAATTCAATCTATAGAACTGACAGAAGCAGAGCACTTTTCTTATGTCCCAGAATAACTGTGAGGGGTCTCGCTGCTGAGGCCCCCACCTATCGACAATTAGGTAATTAGTTGTCATTCTGGCTTGGAAACCACGCGTAGAAACATTACTAATTTGTACTCAATTCTGCTAAATAAACATAGCAATTACATCAACCTCACAGGACAGTAAACAGACACCAATTACAACTGCGTTCACAGAATATAGGCATGTCTAAATTCTGCTAGCAGGGCCATGAGAAATGGTCCACAACTGTTCTGCACTACAACCTGCATCAGTCCCGCTGCAAACTATTGGCATATCAAAATAGTATATGGGGCCATGCAGCAATTATTGCATTTTACTCATTTTAGGCTTTTTTTTCAATTGTTCCTTATTAAAAAAATATTCAGTAGCTTTGTTATACAGGGTTAAGTTTTGCCTAGCTGTGAGAATCACACTTTCACTTTTACTTTGTGCTGGTCATCTAATAATCCTTATCTCTAAATTACTAAAAGGTCATATAAACACTTATTTAACCACATTCTTATCAGTAAGATAAAAATTGAGCTATAATAAGTGTTTATAAGGTCAGAGACCAGGAGCCGTCAACTGAGCTGCCTGACAGGAAACATACAGAGCCTGCTACTAGAGAATCTCAAGGCTGTACAGAGAAAGGGGCTCAACACTCAAGACTAGTTGAATAAAATGATTTTTAGCTCAAAATAAGTAATAAAAAATTGCCCCCAAAAGTGTCCATAGCCTTTAAATTTTCGATGGCTCGGTAGGTAGAGGTTTGTACGGTATAATCATACAGCAGTATATTGATGTATTACGATATAACCCTTTTTGTAAATACCTTACTGGCATTATCTTGCATGGCCTTGATGGTTCTGGATTTTTCAAGATGGCTAGTCTCTTTCTTTCAGGGGTACTCTGGTGGCAAAGTTTTTTCTTTGGTAGCTGTAGTCTCAGAGTGAAAGGTTCTCTGGACTTGGGCCTAGTCTGCAGGAGTTCGCACACACATCCTTCCTGTAGCTCTACTGAACTAATTGGCTCTTTACACGCTCGTTCATCATTATATTGACCACTCATTGCCATTAGGTATAGACAGTGAATAAATAAACAAGTGTTTTAACATTAAATCACAACATTTAACTCAGCAACATTAAATGAAGCCTTTTAGCAGTAACTAACCCTATGCAGTAGTCTAGCAGGGAATCAGAGCTATTATGAGTGTTTATAAGGTCAGAGACCAGGAACTGTCAGCGGAGCTGCCCGACAGGAAACATACAGAGCCTGCTACTAGAGAATCTCAAGGCTGTACAGAGAGAGGGGTCAACAATTTTAATAAAGACATATTGAATAAAATAATTTTTAGCTCAAAATGAGTAATAAAAATTGCCCCAAAGTTGTCCATAGCCTTTAAATGTTTGATGGCTCAGCAAAGGTTTGTATGGTATAAGCATACAACAATATATTTACGTAATTACGATATTATTGCACAACTGTATGATAATTTCCTTCTACATAAAATCTCTCCTACATGCAAAAACAATATCTGACCAGCAAAAGATACAGAGTAAATTCTGGAGATCATTTTCCTTACATTTAACTAAAGTGAGGTTAATATAAATTTGAGTCTAGTTGTAACCTTTAGGCTGCTTACAGACAGATGATTGGAAACTTGTCCGTATTCTGGATGATTAACACAAGTTCACCAGTTTTAAAATGCACTGAAATGGATTTGATTCGGCTGCTTTGCCGTATTTTATAAAAAAAAATTGCTTTGTGATAAATTACTTTGTCACGAAGCGCATTTCTTTGTAAGCAGTGGGTGCATGGAAAAGGAAGCGGCGATTGCGCCGCTCCCCGTCATTGTACCCCTCAGATGGCGTGTTCATAGCTGATCGCGGCATCTGATATGAATAAGAGTGTAAAATGAAACAAAAAAAAAATTATACTTACCTTCCCTTTGCTTGGGACAGGCAGGCCGCCGCCATCTTGCATGTTACGTTGTCACGCTGGTGAGCCTGGTGATGACATATGTCAACAAGCGCGGAATTTTGTACGAGATGTTTAAGCAAGATGGAGGCCATCGTGAGCAAATTGATGAGGTAAGTATGATTTTTTTGTTTTTTACATTATTTCAGGCAAAATCGATTCGCTCCCACGAAGTACGAGGAAATTTGGCTTAGCTGAGAATCTAATTTAGCAGATAAAGTCTGCAAAGTGCTGCAGAATATGTTAGCCCTATATAAGCAATAGAAATAAATTTGAAAAAACGGACAGCGATAGAACATTGCCAGCTTTCCTAGCAGGGACCAATGTTCCTTGCAGAAAATTGTTCATGTGAAGATACCCATTCAATTGAGTTAGTCAGTGGTCAGTGTAGGTGCTGTCTGTTCTAACTTGGACAGCACTCGGATAACCCGACAAAAATATTGTCCGTCTGAAACGGCCCTGATCCACGACTGCTCAATGCTTACTTGCTTTTTATTTCCATTAGTGTAGGCTAAGTGGATGAATCCTTACGGCAGAGCTGTAATCAGTGACAGAAGCTTAGCATCATTGTCTAACGGCAGTTCTAAATCCATCTTTTACCGTACTCCAACTTTACACTGTATTGCTGCTTATTCAGACCACCTGCTATGCATAAGCACAAGCCCACAACAAGCTCACCAGTAAGTCCATACTTCCACTGCTGATCTCCAGTATGATTATACACGTATTACAAGCAATTAAAGCGCCAGTGAGATAAAGGAGATTATCAGATAAGTGTCGCACACAGACTGAACCTCAAGGAGTCAAGAGCCCTGCTGGAGCAGAACAATGTAAAGTGCACAAACTAGTAATCACATCCGCCAGTCCATAATGCAGCACGTATACTAATGGCTGGAAGAGCATTTCACTGACGGCAATAATTACTAGTTTGAAATACACAGATAGAATAATGCTAAAACTATTCTGGAGATTATTGTAGAAAAATCTGTGCTGTATGCATTCATTTTTCATAACTTTAAAACTGCAGACAGATATCTACTCTCGTACAGTCATAAGCTGGTATAACATAAAGTATTAATGTACTCTTCCCCAGTGGCATCGTGCAGCAACTCGGAGGGAAGGAGTGGTAGCTATGATGGTGGCGGCAGTACTCAAAGTTCTCAGTGGCAGTCCTCACCTTGGAGCTCCCTGGGCCATGCACAGTGAATTGAGGGCACACCCTTTATTCCTTAGGGGCACTCCTTGAATCTCTAGGGGGCCTGCCTGATGGTAGTTGGGGTGCCCTTGATATTAGATGGTTGGCAGGGTGCAAGGCGGGAGTAAGGATGCAGGGCCAGCGGATTGATGATGAAGTAAATAACTAGGCCAGTTGGATGCAATAAGTGGAACCTTTCTTTACCAAATTAATGATGGGATTAGTAGTTCAGATAGCAGCAAAAGGCACAGTTCAAGAGGATATCACAGTATAGTCTCCTCCCAATAGCTGTGTATAGGAAGCAACAATGATAATACTACTAGTAGTGCTCCCTGACTCTACTTCTGAGGACACTTTGTAGTCTCTCCAAATTGACCACAGGAGTGCTATCCCGTTCCTGTTAACCCTTTATGCAATTCCCAGGCCGAGGGGTACAGAATTTAGACCTGGATGGCGAGTCCATCTGAACATGTGGTCGGTGCTAGATGCAATAGACTTTTTTCACAGCAGCAAAGTCTTTTGCCATTAATGAGCAAATACCTTACTGACATTATCTTGCATGGCCTTGATGGTTCTGGACTTTGTAAAATGGCTGGTCTCTTTCTTTCAGGGGTACTCTGGTGGCAAAGTTTCTTCTTTGGTAGCTGTAGTCTCAGAGTGAAAGGTTCTCTGGACTTGGGCCTAGTCTGCGGGAGTTCGCACACACATCCTTCTGTAGCTCTGCTCAACTAATGGGCCAACAATTGAAACTATCATCGGTCACCAGCGTTACTAGTAACGATGAATGCAGCACAACAGACTGATGGCATTAGCGATCGCTCCTCTCCATACCCTGGAGGAGATCGGTGCATGTAAATGCACTGATCTCCTCCGTTACCGATCAGCAGATTGTGGGGAAGGAACGCTTCCTTCCCGACAATTTGCTAGATCGTCATCCCGTGTAAAGGGACAGTAAGACTCCACTAACTAACTAAATTGTATACAACTGAATACTAGCAGGGAATCAGCTGATATGCAGATGTCAGAATTGCACGATAGACTAATAGAAACCAGACCAGCAGGTAAGCACTGTAGATGTTATGGAGAGCACTGCAGCTGCCATGGGGAACAATGTGTCTATCATAAACAAATTGTGGTTAGCATGACGAGCATGGTGGCTAGCAATGCCACCGACCTTCACAGAAAAACACCATCATGAAGCTCTATTACAAGCTCAGCTACAAAAGCTACAGATTTACCAGCAACTAGGGCAGTGATTCCCAAACTTATTAAAACAGGGGAATCCTTGCCTGAAAAAATTCTGCACTTTAGGGGTCACCGTAAAGCTATTCCTGCCTCACAGAAGCTTGGTGTAGGGGCAGCTGAAACTTCTATAAGCGTGCCTTCACACCTGTGAGAGATAGCATTTTTGAATATAATGAGAAAATCATGTAGTACACATTTTTGTCCACAAGATGGCCGCTATCCAGATGTGTGTGTAAGATCACTGTGAAGGGAGAGGGGGATTAGGTTACAGGTTTCGAATCTACCTATGAACTCAGAGTTGAAGTTGCTGAAACCACGCCTATGAAGTTAAGGAGCCAATTACCTTTTCTTAAGGAACACCCCTTATGTGATGTCATGTCTGCTATTTAACTGAATGGAACTTAAATAAAGCTCTCTTGTCTTGGGTGATCAGAAGTGCTTTGAATGGATCCAACTTGTGTGTCTGGTCTCATTATGAAAGAAGTATGGCACGTGCATACTTAGACTTCTAATTAATTTGCCACCACACAAAGAAGATGAGAAGCGCATGAATTGCGCTGACACAACCGGCAGATTTAGTTGCAATAAACTTCTGGAACTGAAAATCCAGTTTCATTCATCTGAACGAGGCTTGCGGAAATCCATGTGTTTCCTGCCAAAACATCCCCATTTAGATGAATGGAACTGAATTCCAGTTGAAGATTTCTGCAACACAATCTGCTCCCTAGTTCTTGTCCAGCGCTAGAATTTGGCTAAGGAATTTGTACTGCTTTGCAAAGCATTTTTGACCAGGCTGAAATCAGTTTGCCTTCCTAGTGTAAAGGTGACAGGACTTGCCATGGGGAAACGCTGATCTAAAGGATCATTGTACAGGGTCTACATCCCTAGGAATATAGGTCAGGTAGACCTGGCTTGTGCTTACTCTAATTTCTCTGTCAACCATTGGATTAGCATCAATGAAAAGGTGTTAAGGTTCATAAATTGCAAGATGACCAAGAAAGGCAAAATAAAAAAAAGCGCTTAACACAGACGACGTGGGATATATGTAAAGTAGCGGCAGGTTACCTGTATACATTAACGATGACAGAGGATACCTCAGTCCAAGTGAGTCTTCTGTGAAACAGTCAACAAAATCTTCAAGCATTTGTAAAGCGAAATCTTTACCACGATATCGCTTTCTCACAAACATCGTGTCCAGAACTGGGAGCGTGTAGTTTTGTGTCAGATATGCTGTGCACATACTTCCTGGTAAATGAATATAAAACAATATAAAGGGAATTCGTACAAGACTATTCTGATTGTACATTGCTGCAGGATCTGCCGGCGCTATATCAATAAAGATTATTATTATTATTTTACAAAGAAAATTCTACAAATAACATTCATCTTCATCTGTCAAAAAAATCAGCAGGTGTAATACAGGTTTTACCATACCCTGAATATGCAGACATGCTTGGCTAACCATTTAAAGGGTTGTTCAGCTTTGGGGGCCTTTCTGCCAAAGCACTTACTTCACCGGACCTGCAGGGGGAAGCATACTTACCTGCTTCCCGCTGCTGGGTTCCAACTCCTTTGGGCCCCACTGCCATTGACAGACTACATTCTCCTCTTGTAAGCTTTTAGTTGAGGTTGAGCCACATGTGCCGCTGCAGCCGATGACTGGCTGCAGCAGTGACTTATTCCCCATCAGGATTATAATGAATAGACAAACAAAAGGCATAATATAATTATTCCACCTGAAAAAAATACTGACCCGAAGGCTTCACAGAATAGAATCCAATGGCTTCCCCCTTTCTCCACAAAATCTTGGCATAGTCTGAGCTGTTGTGACATAGAAAGGGAACCTCATTCCGCTCCATTTCTTTCTTTCGATATATAATTCGGTTTAGCACGTAAAGAACAATTCTTTCTCCAAGAGACCTGGCCTGCAAACAAGATCCATCAAATATGAACTTCAAGCTTTCCCTTTTCACGGTGCTGCATTTATTTACATAACTGAGAGGGGTAACGTGAAGCAAATTGGCCCGTAACTATAATGCACCATACTGGTATCCTCTCATGGTGTAGAAAGACTTTTTGGGCCCCTTCACGTTACATGACCTGGATTTGAAAGCATGTTCGGCCCCCCTCATAGCTACACCCCTGCATTAACCTCTGTAAATGTGTCTGTAAATATCTTATTACTAATGTTATTCTTTCACCAGACTTTTGGTTATAAAAGTTTATCAAAGTCATATCTACTTTTTCATCCCAACGAATAGGAGATACGTGGGCGATTATAATGAGCAAGAACATATTTTTCAGAAAATAAAGCCCTATTAAAAGTCAATAAATCAGCCACTTAGGAATCATGCACAATGGCCATGTCTGTATTTCGGTCTGGAAACAAGGGATCCACAAAATACCTTCTGTGTGTATTCCACATTTTGCTTGCTGCCGTTATTCTTGTCCACAATACAGACCAGAATTAGGCCTCTTTCACACGACCGTATGGTTTTGCGGTCCGCAAAAAACGGATCCACAAAAAAAACGGATGACATCCGTGTGCATTCCGTTTTTTGCGGGACAGAACATCTGGCCCCTTATAGAACAGTACTATCCTTGTCCGTGATGTGGACAATATTAGGAAATGTTCGATCTTTGAACAGAACGGAAAAACGGAAATACGGAAACTGAATGCATACGGAGTACCCTCCTTCCTCTGAAAACTCAGAATTATGTAATAGGGTATTTGAATATATTTCTGATAAACCATACAATCCCTTTAAAGAGAAATATAACAGTAGATTATCCCCCAGTTCTTACCTGCTGAAGGCCTTCTCGAGAGGAGTTTGATGTCCTAACAACGTCATCTATTGTCCACCACTGGTGACCAAGATACAGTGCCACAGCTGTAGAGGAGTAACAACATTTATCACACTGGATAGACATTATTCTGTATACTATAATAGTATATTGTTCATGAATCTACATGTTTTCCCACCAGTCTTCTTATCTGTAAGGCTGGGGCTACACAGCGATCTTGGCCCTGACACTTGTAGCACAACCAAGATAACTGTATAGCAATGCAGCCACTGAACTGAATGCTGTCGCAGAGCAACAAGTTAATTGCCGTGACCCAAGAATTGCAAAGAATCCAACAGTGTTGTATTTTTTTGTGATTCTGGGGTTGTGGTTGCTGTGACCCCATTCACTTCGATAGCTGCACTGCTACACAGCGATCTTGGTTGTGCGACGAGTGTTGTGGCTAAGATGGTCATATAGCCTCGGCCTAAAAAAACGACAACTTGATCATTTATCCCCATAAACTACATATTTCATGTTTGTTTCTTGTTTGTTATTTAGTTGTATTTTTCTACCTTTTCCTGTTACAACTTATTCTCACCATGAAATGATGCGTAATATTAAAGGTGGGCATGTAGCAATGGGATATAACCACCAGCTATCTCCCTCAACATGTATGCTTGGATCAACTGAGCATGTACGTTTTTTTGCCATGTGTAGAGAAGGGAAACTCTTCAAAAACAAGAACCATGTACAATATTTCCTTCCCCCAAAAGCAGAACTCTGTGGACATTCAAACTACCCCTAATAGAGTGCCAGTAGATCTTGTGGACGACCAACTTTAGGCTTTGGTCAAGAACTAGGCCGCAGCTACCTAATATTTAGCTAATGAAGACTGTGCTGTGTAGGCGGTCTAAATTCTTCATGGTCACGTGGTATTGAAAGTGCCTCATGGCCATTAAGAATTTAGTTAAATATCAGGCAGCAGTGGACTAATTGGCCGTGCGGTTCTTGACGGCAGCTGCCTGCAACCTGAATGGATCACGACCGTGCAGTGTGGTTGTACCCTAATACCGGGGTGCAACCATTGATTTGACTCCATGAACAGTGGTGAATGTGGTACTATTCTCGCCGACAAAAGTGTCGGAACCAGCGAGGGGGCTGATTAGTTTGTATACTGTGGACCTCTGAATTTATAAACGCTATAGTTCAATATTTAATGAAATATTGAAATCTTAGTGGTCTATTGTACATAGAAAGTTGTCAATTTCAATTAAGAGACATACAATACAGTCATTACATATAGTCATACCTGTGAGTGAATCTTCAGGTGCAAAAAGAGCCAGAATTTTGTGTGTCTGATCTCCTCCATAAAGCGGGACATATCCTACTGTACTAAGACTGATTGGTACCTGAACAAAAACATGCATTAATGATCAGCACTGATCAAATATCTCTAAATATATATAATAAAAAAGGAAAACCGCAGCACCTCCAATGCAGTGAAAAAAGTGGGATCCCAGCACAGGTGAATAAAGGATCCCACTTTTTCCACTGCATTGGAAGTTCTGCGGTTTTTATTTTATATTTTATGTATGCTGCTTTGGTCCGGCAAGTACCGATGGGACTCCTAAACTACTGGTGTGCTGCCCTGATTTGGACTTTATTTTCTAAATACATATATATATAAATATAGTTCCCCGCTTCAGCTAACAGGGAGGATGCACATTTTTTTTTGTAAGCAAGTCCTAAAAGGGAATTTGAGAAAGGTGACAAGAGAGCAGGAGCGGACTGGGAACTTCAAGTGGCCCTGGAAATAACTGATGCCTTTAAAAAGTGGCGCCGTTTTCTCATACGGCGCAGCATCGCCAGCAGCACACATTGTTTGTGACGGGAGTATGAGAGAGGGGGGCTGTTATCTGTAGCCCTTTCTCCATATTATTTTTTTCTCCCCCTTCATCTTTTTTACCCCTCCCATCCCTGTACATCTATAGGTCTGGGTTAGGTCTCAATGTGCTATTACAGTGGAACCAGGTGAATTACTATGTAGGTTCCAACCATTGGTGGACCTACTCCTTTAATGCTTTATCTATCATCCAGTTCAAGTTAAACCTATATCCCCTGATGATTGTCCCTTGTGGGCATGAAACATGCATGTAGGGAACAGGGAGCATTCAACAATAGTGTAGGGCTTTATTAGGCCCAAGTAGATAAGGGACAGGTTCCGGACGGGGTCGCCCTTCTAAGGACGAGTGCCCTGTGGTTAGGCTGCTACCCCCACCTTTAGTGGTTAGGGCCCCTGCAGGACTACAGACAATTGTAGGGTTAAAGTAGACCCCCGCCTGTTCCCTTCCTACCTTTAAAGCCGTTATTTGAAGGTATATCGCTGACTGCACCGGCATCGGAGACCAGGACCACAGTGCGGTAGGATACTGGTGTTTACAGAGTGCCGCCGCGCACCTATCTATCTAACCATTGCGGTATAAGTGTATGTCGAGTAGTTGGCCGATTGACAACAACTCAGATGCATATGTGTGTCATATTTTGTTCTCTTATCTAAGTGTGGGGCATATCTTTTAAAGCGAGTCATTAAAAGTTAATTTTTAAATAATTCCAATCCACAAATTGTGTTTTGATGGCCCTGGAAATAAACCTAAAAGTGGACCACATTTTGTAGGCAGGTCCAAATTGTCAGAAGGTTTGGCAACACAAGCAGGCAGGACCAACACAAGTAGATGGGCCCAACAAAAGTAGGCAAAGTCAGCAATGGCATAATGCAGCACAAAATACCATCCTAGCAGAACCACATACCACAGTGCAGCACGATATACTGTTCCAGCAGGACAAATGATCTCCCCAGAAGCTGTCGTTCTGTGGTGGCCATCAACAGCTGCCACATTCTGTCCTCCTCCTCCAATTGTTCATAATTAAGATATGGAGCAGGGGGCTTAGGAGGTAGGATTCATGGCCACAGCACCTAGCAAACTCTACCTTTAGCATGCTACCTGGACTTCCCCTAGTAATGACCCCTATAGTGCCCAGGTAGTATGATCCACAAGTGGCCACCTACATCCCTGTGCCATTTCTACACTTCCCCATATAGCAGGGCAGAGAGCCATGGGGTCCCGTGCCCCTCTTCAGCAATCAACTGCATCACCTACTGAATTCAGGACGGAACCAGCAGTCACTGGCCAGAAACATAAGTACCTGATGCTCCCAGTGATAATTACCACTGAAAGCATCAGATCATTATGTACCTGGCCATGGCAGTGATTTGAAAAATTATATTCAGGGAGCACCACTCTCAGCTGTTTAGCAAACCAGTACGTGGCGGTGCCAGCGGCATCGAGTTCCGACCTCAGGATCTCCGCAGCTCAAGCAGTAAAAGTACAGATGCCACGGCACTCCAATAAATGGTTCTTCAACTTTTGTTTTGCCTGCAGCATTTGGGCACTTCTTCCGCTTTTTGTATTTTTTCTGCGTTTTCAATGATTTACATGACAAGGACACACTCTGCGTCAGTTTACTAGGCAACTAGTTGATCAGCTGATCAAAGATGAACATGTAATCACCACGTCGTAGTGATCAGCTGATTCATCACGTGTTTACCGGAACTAGTCTGTATTGTCCGGCCAGTAGTTAGACGCACGATTGCCCATTTGAGGGCGAAAGTATGGTTTAGGATGATGTCACTGGCGCAGGCGCGGTATGAGTGGAAGGACGCCGTGCGCCGTGATGCATCTGAATAATGGCATGTATTTTTATCCTTGGATGACTTCCCACAGCATGAAGACAGTGGTATGTGAATAATAAAATAGATTGACTGCAAATGCATACGCTGTCTTATGATTGGATAATGGGAGGAGTGGTCAGTAATTGGTGGGTGGGTTTTGCGCCTATTGTTTGTGTATATATAGTGGTTCACTTAGTATTGTATTACTGGAGCTTGATAAAGACTGATTAAGTCGAAACGTTGCTATCTTTTCGGGAACTAATAAAAGTTGAAGAACCATCTATTGGAGTGCCGTGGCATCTGTACTTTTACTGCTTGGCCATGGAAGTGAGGAGGGCTCAGTGACCCCCTGGGCAGCGGCCCACCTGGACATTTCCCTGTAGGGTCTATGGCCAGTCCGCCCCAGCAAACGAGCAGAAAGCTATCTACCTGGCCACTATGGCAGGGTCATTTGATTCAATTGCTAACAGAGACACGCGAGCATTGTCATAGACGCTTCTACTGCGAGTCCATCAAGTCCAAAGCAAAATCTCCCAACTACAGAAATGGGGAATCTTTGTACATATCACCTCTCTTCCATTCTGCGGTGATAAATACTCCAGATTATCAGGGTCAGCACATCGGAGGTAAGACAAATAATCCTCTGACAGGCTATCCAGTTCATCATGGCTACAGTTCTCCAAGAGATCGGCAGGGAAGGCCATTCCTGAAAGTAACACAAAACATGTGTAAGAGGTGAAAAAATACAAAGAACTACGGTATCTAAATAATGTATATACACTACTACTCAAACACTCCACACAATATCAAATGGAAGGAATGCAACCTGGAGAAAGAAAACCTCATGTTCACCCCACATGGTTCTCAAAAGGGAAGTCAGAACGGGTGCAAACACGGGCTGGGCCATGGCACAAGACATGAGCCTAATCTTGACGATACTATGTCCATACATTCTGTATATGACGTAGAATCAGACAGGCTATCTAGACGTGCACCAAATTTATCACAATGGCTGGATGATAAATGTGGTGCAGCGATAGACACAGACATTTTGTCTGCCAATTGTTGGTTGGCTTAGTTGTAAATGGAATTTTATACCAGATTTGTGGTGCAATTTTGGCACAAAATGGAGAATATAAGGAGACACCCCTCCATTAAGTCATGCCCCTTGTCTGGCAAGACGTAGATACGTTCACTAAATCTAGATGCCACCAACTGCACCCCATATGGCACAATTTGCTCCATAATCTAGGTGCACTCCTATTGCTACATGTGGGCCAACATATTTTTTGCATTACATTATTTTGTTGTGGGGCTTAGCATATGTTTTGCTAAGTGATGCAAAAGAAGGGATTTTTTTTACAACACTTTAGTAAAAATATCAGTACGAATTATGACATCTTTTTGCAGTTGTTAGCACTAGTGGGTGTCTATGGCATTTCACATTGGTATGTTGTATACTTGCACATATGCTGTTACCCCTCTGTTTAGATGGGGATGGCACGAAAGAGATGGGGACCTTGTTACAGATTTTGCACCAGGACTCAAGGGTTTCTTCCGAGAACCAACAGCTTAGATGCCTTTTAGGGTGAAGTTCAACAAATTAGATGTCGGTCCAACATCAACCATAGGATAGATAGACCATGTAGTTGATTGTCCACAAAATACATGAAGGTTCCTAATCAATACAATTATTTTATAGATTAACCTTGACACAAGAGCAGTAGTGTTAAATGGTCAATGATGGTTGTAGTCGCCATGTGACATCTACCACGACACAACCTTCCAGCAGCAGTGTACATGCAATCTCTTGAGATACTACATGTGGATCCGAGGACTTCTAGCTTTCATTAATGGTGGTCTCAGATTAATTTTCTCCATTATTGTTGCTTCAGAGCATATTATCATGTCCTCCATTAACACAAATTTGTGTTCACAGGGAAAATTAGGTAGTCAGAAATCCTCTTCTTGTCTCATCAAAGGCTCAGTCTCCACATGCTTTATACTGCAGCTCGTCTTGTTCTTGTTGACTGCTGCATATAAGCACAAGTCCACCAAACTATAAAAAATTTAACCACCAATGAGAAACATATGACAAGCCTGCTGGCTGCATATATACTGAGCCAAATATGCCCCAATAAGAGGGTATCTTGGGTACAGGCCTGTTAGGTCAGATAGATATCATACAGGGGAGTGCCCCTAAATTAGCCAGAAATAAAAGCTGCTCTGTTTGAGCAGTTCCCGTTCTGAAAACTTAAAGGGGAAATGCAGTCTCAACAAAATCAGTATTCTGCCAGGGGTGTCGGGAGCGGGACCCGCTGTTATCCCCCTGGGCAGAGGACACTTAAAAAAAAAAGATGTCTCTGATGAGACAATCCCTTTAACATAAAGTAAAATCATAGTCCTACAGATGCTTACACAGCTGCTCCAGAGTAAGTGCCAGGCGTTCAACACATGCCCAGTGAGCCACCAGGGACATGGAGCAAGGCCACACTGTCATATGCCAAAACGAAGACACGCTTCATACATGACGCATCCATGCTCAGCCACATAATAAGCTGCAGTTCCATCAGTGATGGTTGTACTTTTCACTAGTGACTAGGAATGCTGCTACTGATCTGTGACTCTGTTCCTACTGTCCACCAGCTTGTCAGTTTAGATATTTATCACATCATTGGAGCTTCCTCTGATAGGCCGTGGATGATTCTGCATGGATGAGCAAGTTCCATATAGCCCAGAGCAAATACACTCATTAAAACCCTCATGCAGAAAGGATATTGAAGTGGAAAAGAATGTCCAAATAAAACACAAAAATCTGCCCGGTTCACTCCCCTGAAACTAGACAACAACCAAAACTATGCAAAAACATGAGAATTGTACAGAGAATCAGAGGCTGGGAAAATACGTGTGCTAAAAAGAGCAGCAACTAAAGGAAGAAAGAGCATCATGAACTCATCACAACGTAAATGTTTTCCATGACACCGGTCATTTTACCACTTCAGCTAACCAGTTAATACGAGGCAAAGGTGACTAAATGTATGTTTCATGTGATCTTTAAGTGACTGTCATAAGACAATCCCTGTTACATACATGCATCCATAAGATGCCTATGAGCCTTCAAAACATGCAAGTAGCATGTGGCTTCCATCTGATCAGTAATGAGTAGCGTTATAGAGTCTCGCAGCAAACAGCAGTTCTGGGTTCTAAGATAATGAAGCCGAGCACCCAAGGTTCCTCATTGCTCATAAGCATCTTCTAGATGCCTGCAATTAAAGGGGTTATCCCATGATTAATGTAAAAAATTTAAATCACACATCATATAGAACAGGGGTGGCCAACCTTACAGACACAAGACTACAAGATGCACCTAGGTTGTAACAAAGAAAAATAAGAAAAAAATGATTTTTCATCTGATCTGAGGTCTGATAAAAAAAAATTCTTATTTTTCATTAGCAGAGAAAAAAAAAGAAAAAATATATTTTTCACCAGACCTCAGATCAGACTCCTTAATCAGATCCCCAATTCTCATCTGACCTAAAATAAGATCCCCAAACCTCATTAGACCTCCAAATCAGACCCCCAATGCTTGTATCAGACAACACAAATCAGACTCCGTGTCAGACCCTCAGTGCTCAGATCCCCCATTCTCAGATCTGCCCCCCCCCCCATGCTCAGACCTGACCAACCCATGCTCACACAAGACTCCCCCATGCTCAGATCCGACCCCCATGCTCAGATCAGACCCCCATTGCTCAGATCAGGACCCCCCATGCTCAGATCAGACCTCCATTGCCCAGATCAGGACCCCTCCCCCATGCTCAGATCAGACCCCCATGCTCAGTTCTATAATTTAAAAAAAATCTCTTCCCTCTCCTGATCAGGCACTGGTCTCCTGTTCGGGCAGCTGCTACTTTGCAGGTCTGACGCGCTCTCCACTATGACCTGATGAGCACAGCATCAGGTCATAGTGCATGTCTTTATGTACTACGTTCTCACACTGTGTGCATCAGGACGTAGTGGAGAGTGAGGTAGAGCTGCAAAGTAGCAATGGTGCCCGATCAGGAAAAAATATCTGAGCATGGGGTGGAGAGTGAGCCGGCCTGACAGCTTCCCAGCTCCACAGCAAGAGCCGCACTTGAAGAAGCAAAGAGCCACATGTGACTCAAGAGCCACAGGTTGGCCACCCCTGCTATAGAACATGACAATCTCTTTCTGACAACGCTAAAACCAGCCCTGTATGTCACATGGATCTAGAGAGCTTCATATTCATTCCTCCGTCCTGTGTCCGTCCTGCTTCAGCTCAGGTGCTGTGTCCACTCTCAGGGGTGTGTGTCCTTTTTCAAAGGGCAAGCCCTTTCTGCAGCAGCTCTCTCCCTGCAACTGTCACAGCTTCTAACACTAGATACTGCTGGCGGCAGCTGATGGATGGAACTGATCATGTGCATCCACCTTAATGATATTACTGTGGTGGACAGATAAATAAGAAAAAGCTGCTATCCTGGAGATCCTTACATCCTGAGGAAGTTGGCGCACGTGAGTGGTCCACATGGACCTTGCTATTGTCACGTTCAGGTGTGGGAGGGAAACACCACACCGAACATAGGAGGGAAAGGGGTGAGGGAATAAGTCTTGGAAACAAGGGAAAGGAGATGGACACCTCCTAGTAAAACCCTAATCAAAGTCCTGACTAACTACCAGTATGAACAGACATCAGAGGTAGCTGAGTTCATACACAGGAATAATATATATTGGATATATATATATATATATATCCAATATTTAGTAATTGTCAGTTTGGTCAACAAGAATAGAAATGCTACCGGGGTCCTACACCTGGCTGGTAAGGAGCCAATATCGACAAATAGCAGGGCTCTGGTCGGGGATTTGGTAAAGGTTACGCCACAGAATTTTGACGCTAAGTCGAATATCTCGTCCCAGAGGCGTGTGAGCTGTGGTCACGACCACAGTATATGCAAAAGCGTGCCCTTACCCCCGCAGCCCCTCCTGCCTTGACCACTTTTAAAAAGTAGGTGGGAAAGTCAGAGTGGTCTGTACGGTACTCCAGATTTCTTGTGACTTTCTTTAAATCTCATTCCAGTAGGGGTGTGGCATAAAAAATTGGAGTGGAATTTCCAGACAAAAGTGGTAAGTTTAAAGGTATGTCAAGGTAGGCTGTTTGATAACTTTGGAACAATATTCACCAATGCCAGCTCGAAGAAAAAATAACTTCAAAAAGTCCCCTTGTGATAAATTCTCCTCTAAATTCAGACTCTCTAAATATCAGACAGAGTCTATGTATATTTCTGCATTCGATTTACTTCCCTTTGCTGATAGGGCACCATCATATTCTACAGTGCTGTTCGAGTTGTCATGCTATAGTCATGGATATTTCATACCTGAGCTTTGCATAAATTCTTGCACTAGCAATTTGAGGACTATTTTAGAACTCTTTAGAATTGTGTTAAATGTCTCATGTAGCACTGAAAGCTCACATGTATCAATGAACCAATCAGTCTGATAACTGGTATACGCTGCTAGTGATCATTAAACTATTATGACTTAACAACCGAGTCATAATAGGTTTAAAAGGAACGCTTTTTAGCGATTATCTGGCGGTGTAAATATACCGCTGATTAGCCGATGGACCAGTGAAATGCTCATTTATCGGGAATATAATAGTTTGTGCACACACAAAAATGATCATTTACCGGCAGCAGATGGTGCTGTGTAATCACGCTCTCCTGCCGGCAAACACCGTATGGGGAAGAGCGATGGCATTAGCGATCACTGATCCCCATACTGTGGAGGAGATTGCTGCATGTAAATGCAGTGCTCTTCGCTGACCAGCAGACGATTGTCAAGAAGGAACGCTTCCTTCCTGACAATCTGCTCTTTTCTAAAGAGACCTTTAGGGCCTTATTACAAAGCCTTAGTCCAAATATCAGGAAAGACTGTGCCATGATGTAACTGTTCCACCGATCACCCAACAAATGGGAAATTACATTCTGTACAAAAATGTACACATTGGATATGCTGCCAACAATATGCAAACTGAATGGGGGACAAATAATAGTAATGACAATTATTCATCCCTTGTTAACTACTGAATGCATAGCTCTCCGTGAAAGGCCCTTTATATGAAAGATACATAAAGATATGATCTTTAAAGGGGTTCTGCACTTTGTTTAAACTGAAGATCTCTCCTCTGGTAAATCATCAGCATCTGATCGGCGGGAGTCCGACACCCGACACCTCCACTGATCAGCTGTTTGAGAAGGCAGCGGCACTCCAGGAGCGCCGCTGCCTTCTCACTGTTTACTGCCGACCCAGTGACGTTGCATCTAGTATCAACTGGCCTGGGCGCCGCTAAGCTGTGTTTACTTCGATGAAGCTTAGCCGCGCCCAGGCCAAATGATACTAGTCGTGACGTCACTGGGCCGGCAGTAAACAGTGAGAAGGCCGCGGAGCTCCAGGAGAGCAGCTGCCTTCTCAAATAGCTGATCGCAGGGGGTCCCTTGTGTCGGATCCCCGCCGATCAGATGCTGATGATCTATCCAGAGGATAGATCATCAGCTTAAACAAACTGCAGAACCCCTTTAATGCTGGACAGACACCGACTCGTGTAACAGGACCTAAGTAGCTGTGTTTTTAACATTAAAGCCAGTTTTAGGGCAGTTCCCCTTATTCTCCCACTATTCTCAGTGGAGACCCATAGACTGAGATCTGAATGGTGACTTTATTGGGCCTATATGTGAGACCTATTTGCAAAATTTGCACAGGGAGAACAAGGGACTAACCCGGGAATTTTTACCTACAAAATGTTGATGATTAAATCGGTTTTTCCAGGACTTTTGTCCTGTTGGTCTATGCCTGGTGAGAGTCTGACTTCCAGCACAACTTGTTACTGCAAGTCACTAGAGCTCATACCAGGCACAGTCCCCATCAAATGTGTGGCACTCTTCCTGGTAAACAATGAAGGCATTCCAGCACTACATTTCTCTCTGTTGGCTCAAACCCACCACCACCTCTCTCCTCCTACCCAGCTGGCCCAGCCACCAGAGAAGCGAGACTCTGTCCACTCCACATAGGCTGAGACCCACTTCTTGTCTGTCCACATATCGCGTGCACGCAAGCTCCCTCTGTTTCTTAACGGGCCAGAGCATGTGTACCCTAATGTTTCCCATCTAATGGCTTGTCACTCTGGGGTACCTTAGGTACCTTTCACTTTGGGAGGGTATCTGAGTAATAGGTTTTAGTACTGTAGTGTCCTGCAAAGGTGTGCCATCAGCTTGTTGTAGCAACTTTTGCCTGACTTCTAGATTTCACACTTCACTGCCTGACCTAATCTCTGCCTGATCTCTATACTGACCCCGAGCTGCTTGTCCTGACCCACAGACTATCTTTGGGTTGCATGAGCTCTGCCTGACCTAACCTAGGCCAGACTATGGTTTCGCCTTATCCATCAGTGCTCTGCACTAGTGTCTCTTGACCACTTTATGTCAGCAGTCACTTGCACAGAGACTACTCCTAGAGGTAGCAGCCTGGTGGTTCCCCTACAGCGAAGTCCAGATTCCTGTATAGGGGTTAATGGGTGAAGACCATGGAGACTACTTAGATATCGCCCTTACGAGTAGCCCCAAGCCAAATCTGACAAGTAGATCCACATCCGCTTTGTAACATAACCAGATTAATTAGCTGTCCATGTTATGAAAGACATTATAGCTGCTTTTTTCACTGACTAATCGATGAAGATCGTAAATATGAGACCCCCATTTATTGAAGGGGTTGGTTACTTTACCTTTTATTTTCACATATGTGACCTGACAGCCTCCTCAAATTGCGCATGCGCTAGTTTCTTATACACTATTTTCAATGGAGGCTGCTGAATCGACATGTTGGGTCACATGCCCTTCCATCTGTGGACATGTTTAGGATAGGAATGCCACACAGTCCATGGAGAAGACTGTACTGACAAGGGTACAGTGCATCACAGAAGAAGTTAACACTCATCTGGTAATAGGGACAAATAAAGCTATTTCCATCACATTTTAAAGATGTTTCCACCCCTAGTCAGCCTTACCACATGGTTGAAGCAAGGTCCTGAATTTCTTAATACATTTTGAGGCCCCCCCCCCCCCACCACCACCATTTTCCCCTTGTTTGCCCCATGTGTGTATATTCTGGCGCTGAACTCTTTGGAAATGTCCATCGCATCAGCTCCGTGCTGCTCCTTTCCCTCCCCGTATGCCTTTTATAGGTCTGAGGTCCAGCATACGCATCGGAGAACAAAAAGAAGATCGTCATGATACACAACATCATCGATGACATGCCCACATGACAAGGCTGCAGACATCATGCAACCTACTCAAAGCGGAAAGAAAGGGAACATTTCGGATAGGCGAAGTGCATTAGTAAGGGTTAACTGGTGGGGATATGGGTGGATTATAAGGAAGAACACTGATTTCGGAATATCCCTTTAAGACAGAATTCAATAATAATGTATCCTAAGACAACGCGTTTAACTCAATATAGGTGTTCTCAATGAGAAATGAGTAAGGGAGCTGTTCACATGACTTTTGTGAAGGCAGAATTAGGCACGGATTCCGTTCTTGGAGTGGTTGCAGCCATAAATCACTGCTTCACATTGGAAATAATGGGAGGCAGATTCCCAGCAGCCACCCGGCAGCTTTTTGGCATGGAATCTGCTCCAAATTCTGCCTAGACAAAACACTGTGTGAATGGCTCCTAAAAGGATTTCAATGTTTTTCTAACAGCCTAATTTATTGTTATCATATACTGAAATAGTAAGTGCGGTGGCCTGCTGTGACACTTGTTCTGCCCACTGACAATTCTCTGCTGTCAACATTCCCAAAGTTAATCTGACGGAAAATAACGTAATCCTGTTTATCCGTATCACGTCAACAGGCATATTCTGACCTACATTACAGCAGCAGCCCTGGCCGAGAGAATTCTTTAATAAAATTGGATTACAAACAGACTTGTAGGAGGAAATCCCCTATGTTTCTATGTCACCCAATTCTTCTACACGAACCTTCCATTCTGCTAATAAATGAGAAATAAAGCTTTCCAAATCAATGCTATTTTCAAATTCTAATTAAGCTGTGCTTTGTGCAATGTTGGATGCTGCTTTAAAGAGGAGCTGTCACCCCTCCTGACATGTCTGTTTTAATAGCTTCATGCATTCCCCGTGTAATAACCATTCTGGAGCATCTATTCATATGTCTGTATGTTGTGCCATTTCTTTATTATCCCTGCTAGAAGTTATAAATCAATTGCTAGCAGTCTGCAGTAAGGGTACAGAGGGGTGGTAACCAGTTGGGGATGTACCTGCACAGTCTGACAATGGCAGGACTGATTGGATAAAGGGCGTTTGTGCAGGTACCATCCCGCCCCCCCCCCAATTGGTTACCTCCCTCTGTACCCTTACTGAAGGCTAATAGCAATTCACTCATAACTTCTAGTAGAAATAATAAAGGAATGGCACAACATAGAGCCATAAGACTAGATGCTTCAGAATTGTTATTACATGAGGAATGCATGTAGAAATTAAAATAAGCATGTCAGGAGGGGTGACAGGGCCTCTTTAAGTTTATCGTCTTTAGACCTTATGCACAAAATGTATTCATGTTTTATTACTTTTTCTTCATTTTTTTTTTGGGGGGGGGGGGAATGGAGATTCGGGCATTATAATTTTTTTTTCTATTGCGTGATTCACCGTGCAGGATAAATACTTTTCGTTTTTAATAGTACATACATTTTCGGATGCAGAGAAACCAGTTATGTTTAATTTTTTTGGGAAAAGGGGGGTTATTTCATTTTTGAATATTTTTATATTTAAACAATGCATTCTTTCTTTAGTTTGATTTATAACCCCAGGACTTGCCATGGAGGTCAGAGCTTAATAAATATGTAATTTGGCCCAAACAGTATAATTTATTGAAGGGAATCTGTCAAAAGGATCAACAGTATCAGACCAGATAGGACCACCTGAGCTGAATAAACCCATACTTGTTTCATTCCGATCTGTTACTTTATTCCAGAGATATGGCACTTTTTCATAATATGCAAATTAGGCCTTAAGTGCACAGAGGGCGGACCCAGCCACTTGGCACATCTTAGATCCTCTTAGATCCTCTTCCCTATGCCCTCCCCATTGCCTTGATTGACAGAGTCAGATCGAGATAATGATTAGGATGTCTGACCCTGTGAACAGACCCTAGCATCTGCCGAGATCTGAACTGCGTATGCGTCAATTCAACATTCACCGGCATATGTCCGGGAATACAGGGCCAGGCTGGAAGACAGTGAGAATGCCTAACCCTGGGGAAAGTCCATTGTGAAACGGTGCCCTTTAGAGGCTAGGTCCACCCCTCGAAACACTTCATTAAAATATGCAATAAAGGGCAGATTTTTCTACAGCGAGCACACTAATCTCAAAGGTATAGTTCAACTCAACACGATCAGCCCTAACACATAGTATGGTTTAATAAACCGCTGTGGATACCCAACAAATGACCAAACACTTGTTTGTCGGGTGGTCATCTTCTGTCGGCACTACATCACCCCGTGTAAACAGGGATTTGCTACTGATAAATGAACATAGTATGTACAGTTGTTTGCTTCCATATCCGTGATGACTTTCACATGTACACGGCACTTAACGAGCACCGATCAAAATGCTGTATCATCAAAACTTGCCCATGTAAAAGGACCCTTACTCTGGTCATCAACTGAATTCTATGTTACTTCTAATCCTCAGACTCTTTCGCTTTCTTATCTCAGAAATCAAGTTCACCTTTTCATGTGATATACCGTACTGAAAGGTTTTGCTGAGCTCAGTATTCTTTTAGCTCCATTGCTGTCTCAGAGATTTAATAGATGTCTCCAGAAGCTACAGCCACCGACCCAGTCAACGCTTGCCTGGATTATTCTGTACTCTTGTGATACATATAGGAGATTAGGAAGAACACCAGGAAAATTCTGTTCAGCGAGAAAACATTTTTGACAAAGGGCTCAGAGTGTGGTTGTATAGTAGTGACAAAGGAATTGACTAAACATATAGAAAATTGTCAAACACAGCTATCCCCATCCCAAGATTTCAGTTCTAAATGATCTCCGATCACATCCTGAAGAAGAGTTTATTACATTTCCTTATTTACTACAGCAATCAAAAAGCACATAACCCTGGTATACTGACCATCCAGACAATACAGAAATGGAGTGTGTACCTCCTGTACGCTGGCCCAGGAAAGTTAAAAAAAAAAAAACTTTTATAAAAGATAACAAAAAAATCAGTTGTTAAATAACTGCTCTGATCTTACTATATGTTGTAGCATTAATGATTGGTTCCATTCCTTTAGAGCAGTATGTTTGCTGTATAGATTAATTTTAGTTTACTGAATTAATACTTGAGATATTTTCTTTAGATGACATGGGGAAAAATGTTCTCATCCATGCTGTGGCTTCTATTGATACCAGAAACTAGACACAGCACTAGGTCCGCCGTACAGTGCGTACCAATGCTATAAGACATGCCCCGATTGCTGTCAAATGTGACTGATCTGTCAATGATGGCTCGAAATGAAGCCCCCTAACCACATTGTGAACAGAACTTTTTCTAAAAGGTTTACAAATACACAAAAAAACACACCAAAAATGAGATTTCGCCATTGCATGAACTCATCTGTCTACTCAAGTATAATAGTTTAGACTTGGGAGTGGCAAAAAGGAATGAAAAGCTAATCACTTATGTTTTGTACAAATGATTTATATCTTTCATCTCACTATACCTGCTGCCTGAAGCTGCATGTATGTGTCAGGTGAGTGCACAGATATTCCATTATTTCCCCAGGTGCAGAGGCCGCTCTAGACTTTGTGAGGCCTTAGGCGAAACTCGAACATTAGGCCCGCACGAACACAAGATATGCAAGCGATAATAAAGATCAACTCCAAACAAAAACACTTGGTATATTATCCTTAGTCTGTCTCTCTTTAAATGGTAATAACTTTAGAACGCGATTCTGAGACTATTTTTTCGTGACATATTGTAGTTTATATAAGTGGTGCATTTTTGTTGACACATGCTGCATTTTTTGTGAAAAACTCAAAAATATTGTGAATAGGATAGGAAATGATAGGGGACAAGTGTCTGATCGTTGAGATGCTGTGATCTCCCATACGGCGCCCCGGCTCAGTCCTCAAGAAATAAGCTGTGTCAACCACCGCACGGAGCGGTGGTGTGGTCAACACTCCCCCTCCATGTATCTCTATGGAAGACTCGGAGATACACAAGTGCTGTATCTGCGGCTCTCCCATAGATACATGGAGGGGGAGTGTTGGCCACTGCTCCGGGCACAAGGAGATCCGAAGTACTGTACTGGAGATCGTGGGGGATCCCATCGGCCGGACCCCCCCGATCAGACACTTATCTCCTATCCTTTGGATAGGGGATTTATTTTCCTATCCCGGAGTACCCCTTTAATATGCAGTGACATTACAGTAAAGGGTTAATATGCACAGTGACAACACAGTACAGGGCTTATATTCAGTATATAAGCCCTGTACTGTGACAGGGCTGTGATGTCACATTGCATTAACCCTGGCTGTACTGTATGTGACATCACTGTGCATATTAACCCTGTACTGTGACTAACAGTACAGGGTTAACATGCACAGTGAGTGACATCACAGTACAGGGTATACACAGTGATGTCACAGTCAGGGTTAAGCAGCTGCATGCTTGCAGCACATAGTACAGGGTGATCTTGTACCTTGGGCTTACATTCACTGGTCGGGCAGACGGGCACCACTGTCTCTCTGTTGGCGGCAGCCAGACACCGACTGAGGTGAGGGCCCTGGCTCCTTCTTATTCTCCCTATGGGTCATGTGCATGCACAAGCTTCTGGCCTCTCAAAGGGCTGGTGCGCGCTAAGTTCTCCGGACCCAATGGTCATATGTCCCAGGCCTTATAAGGGTCCATAATATTCTGGGACTGAGAACTAAGGTCCATTTTGTTCCAGTCTGCTTCAGTGTGCATTTGTTCCTGCTGTTTAAGGCTATGATTCACTTGTTTCCCTGACCTCAATGTCTGTCTGCTGCTGGCCCTGACCTCTGCCTGATCTCTGCTGATTACTAAACTCTGCCTGTTTAATATTAAAAAAGGGAATATCTAGCCACTTCATGCCTACTTCGGAAATCAACAAAATAATAAAATTATTATGATGTGTTGGATATTTAAAGGGGTTGTGCGGGAATAATTAGTTTTTAGCTAATGGCTGCAGCCTGCCTCAGTAACTGGAATCTTCATACTTACCTACTCCCCACCGCTTCGGTCCTCCCTGATGATTCCGGTGTGTCCATGTTGTCTTTGTTTATCTTTGTTGTCTTTCGGCACATCATGAGTATAGTCATATGTTCCAATGCAAAGACTGGCATCAGTGGTGAAGTTGCCACAAACGACAAGTCACCGTTGAAGCCAGCCATTGACTGCAGCAGATCCCATGATGCACCATCGCAGAGAACTGAAACGACGGGGAGCAGGTAAGTATAAATCTACTGAGGCAGACTGTGGACGTTAGCCAAAAACGAATTATTCCGGAACAACCCATTTAAGGTTTACTTCCAATTTCAGAAATCTTCTGATACATCATAATGACGTGTCCGAGCTTTTGATCGGTGGTGCAGAAGTGCTGAGACCTTCACCGACTGATGAAATGAAGGGGCAGATGCCCTCAGCTGAGCGCCGTGCCCGTTTGGTTGTGTTTGATTCATCCTTGGAGAGGCAGGGCTAGTGGGGTACTGGCTCATGGAAAGTGTATGCCACGGTGCTCAGCTGAAGGCTTCTGTCTCTTCATTTGAGCGATCAGTCTCACTAAGACACGTCACAAGTTTTCTGAAATTACAGTTACACTGTTATCCCATTTCCTGATCAGAATCCAAACCCAGGGATGTCATAGAGGTGAGGCAGATGAGGTTTAGAAAAGAGAGGGGTCTGGGGTAAGGATGATAATCTTCTGCCAACCCCCAATAGTTTCTAGCAGTCCACAATAAAGGTCCAATTCGGTGTGGAAATATGTCCCTGCACAGCCTGACACTATTCAATCAGTGCTGCTGCCAGTGTCAGACTGTGCAGTGACACGCCCCCAACTGTAACAACCAGTTGTCCTTTATTGCTGACTACTGCCTGACTTTAATGAGGACCCGTCACCTCAGAATCTTATGTCATCAAAATGATCTATTGTTTAAATCATGTTTATCTTTATGTAAATCTTTATATCATGCAGTTTCACACTAGTCATTAGGCCTAATAATATGTGAAGACTTGCTGACTCCGAGATATGCTTTATAGTAGCCAGCTAGGCCATAGACACAATGGTCAAGAGGAGACCTCATTGACTTCTATGGGAGAGTTCTCTAGACATGCTCTGTGCCAGGCATCCTCAAACTGAGGCCCTCCAGCTGTTGCAAAACTACAACTCCCAGCATGCCCGAACAGCCTACAGGTATCAGCCTACAGCAAGACATTGTGGGAGTTGTAGTTTTACAACAGCTTGAGGGCCGCAGTTTGAGGATGCCTGCTCTGTGCCCTGTGCAGAGGTCATTGTACAAGGAAGAAGGGAGTAGATAAGGTGTCACCATCACGTATTACAGTGGGCAGTAAACTCTCGCACTTCGCTGTTAAGAAACTACAATTCCCAGCATGCTCTATTCACTTCTACAGGAGTTTCGATAACAGCCAAGCAAATGTGTATGCTGGGAGTTGTAGTTTCACAACAGCTGGAGTGTGGAAGGTTGCTGATTTCTGACCTATTGTTATCCTGTGTTATCTATATTTAGGTGATCTCTGTCAATGTAGTTCCACCTGTGATGATAATGAGATGACTGCTAAAAAGTGATCTGTACAGACCAGGAGGTGGCACCAGTTATTAGGCTGGGTACTTTTACACATCGGTTTTACACTTGCTCCAGATGTTAGCTGAAGGTCTATGGAAAATATGAACAAAAAAAAGGACACACAAGCTTTTTTGTTCTACTGGCGTCTTTGTTAAGTAGGTGGAATTTTTTGTCTTTCTGCCTTTTTTTTCAAAAAAGCAGCATGCTGTTGCTTGAGCTTTTTTTCAGGCATTTGTACATCTCTTTTGCTGTAAGGAAAAAAACAAAAAAAAAAGTCCACAAAGCCATTTAGAAAAAAAAAAGCTACAAAAAAACTGCAGCAAAAAATGCATTAGCATTTTCTGGCTTTATTTTTGTGGCAGAGCAAAATTCATGTGTAAGGACCTTTTCATGTGAAGTGACCTTTTGGCCCATTATTATTTGAAAAAATAGTGCAAACTATCATTTGCGATCGCCAAAATGTGTTTGGCCAGGGTGAAAAATTTCAGCCAGTTTAGCCTGCCTTGTTGCTATGTATCGTGTATGGTAGGCTAAGTGTGAAAACTGCAGGAAGTTACTATTTTTAAAAAATAAAGAAGAAAAAAAAATCAACTGAATATAGACATGGAAAATTAAAAATAACTGATAAAAAATATATATAAATACTTGGTTTCAACATGAATTTTATGATGAAAACCACCCAAACCTCTGATTCACAACCCATTCCAATAGTGCCCACAGCCTTAGGCCTCTTGCACACGACCGTATGTCCTCCTCATATGAGTGCGGGACAATAGCCCCGCGGGCGGCCCGACGTGCACAACATCATTGTTATCTTTGATGCTGTGCGCTCCCGTGAACACGATCAATGCCGTTCCGGTACATATGGCCTCTCACGGACCGCATGTTTCGGAGGGCATACGGTCGTGTGCAAGAGACCTTACCAAAATGTTGCCCACCTGTCACAACATGGCCTTGCATGCATTTTTTTCCATCTAAAGCAGGGGTGCACAACCTTTTCTGGTCGGGGGCCACATTGTTAGCCTGAACCAATTCCAAGGGCCGAAAATAAAACTTAAAGGGGTATTACGAACTGAAATACTGTATTTCTGGCATATTGAACATACAGTATATACTATAAATGTCTAGTTACAGTTCTAGGACTCCTATCTAATAGGAGAATACATGAAAGATACATGTAAGAAGCCATAAGACATAGACCTACATGTCTTTTACCAGATGTTTGGGGGCCGCACAGAATGTTATCGAGGGCCGCATTTGGCCCCCGGGCCACAGGTTGTGCACCCCTGATCTAAAATAACTGATTTCTGACAGAAATGGCTCAAACGGATGCCAAATGTGCATAACTGACCACAGGATCAATTTTTTTTCCAGGATCCATTTTTTCTTTATGACGAATCATAACAGTGATGTGAACTCGTCCTAAGCCGCACATGGTGGACCAAGCCCGATTTTCTAAGAAGCAGGTATACGTAAACTGCAGCGTGCGATCAGCTGCACCATGACTGAACCTTACCCTTATAAGATAAGGGGTGAATTTAGCTGTAGACCATTACTGGAAAGACACTGACAAAGAAGGAGACAGTAGCTTGCCAAGAAACAATAAAACAAAAGCACTGTTCACACTAGTGCCACTAGTCGTCACTGTTTTCTGATCAGTCAGTGTAGTCTGAGAAATCGTTAGCCTAAAGACAACCAATATCAGTCAATGAGCTCCCTCAAGATTTGTTAGGATCCATTACATATTAGGGAGATTTATCAAAACCGGTGTAAAGTAGAACTGGCTTAGTTGCTCATAGCAACAAATCCAATTCCACCATTCAGTTTCCAAAGGAGCTTGAAAAATGAAAGGTGGAATCTGATTGGCTGCAATGGGCAACTAAGCCAGTTCTACTTTACACCAGTTTTGATAAATCTCCCCCATTATGTTTTACCTCTCTCGTTAAGAGAAACAAAAAAAAAAGTCTTTCAGACGTAATATTTTGTAATGGCTAACAAAAATAAAAGCAATGATGTGTCATAAGCTTTCCAGACAACTTATGGTAGGATCACATCAGGTTCAGTTTTGTGGTGTATAACTGGCGCAGATTCTGTTGCACGCCATGATGCGGTAGAATATGCGCCAGGTCTCAAAAAGGGGGCATGGCATGGGCAGGGAAGGTGGTGGGCCAGCAGGCACGTCTCATTCACATACCTCCCAACTTTTGAAAAGAAGGAAGAGGGACACTATGTGCGGCGTATGAAGCACGGCAAATTTTTTCTGGACTAGGCCACGCCTCTAACTCCGCCCAAAACATAATTAAACACCTAACCCCACTCAGCCCCCTAAATGCCCTCATATAGTAATTATTCCCCCTTTATGCCACCGCCCAGTATTTATGCCTACATTGTGCCCTTTAAAGAAAAAAGGACACATTTTCCTGTGGCCAAACATTATTGCAGCCCAGAAAGAACATATGAAAGTAGTCATATTAAAAGGCAATTTCAAATCCCAAAGAGGCAGAAGAATTTGGGAATATGTCGTATGAACGTAGCCTTACGTCAAGTAACAAGATCTAAAGAATCTGCTCCATAGATAAGGGGAGCACCAGGTCTCTGAACTAACATCAATGTAGACGATCAGGAGAGATGGAGCGGCACTCCAAAGGAAAGCGCGCAGACCGTGAACCGGTCGCTTACAGCAGCGCAAGCAGTCTCCTGTAAAAGCTCCACACTCGGCGGTGCACAAGCCCCAAAGAAGCAGGATACAACAGTCTTGAAAAAATGAAGGTATGAACGGGGCGGCACTCACCAATGGAGTCAAGGATTCACTTTAATTCGAAGATAAAGCGTGCAGGCAATGTCGGGCAGGACGCCATCTATTTCACACGATAGAAAGAGCGACGGCCGTAGCATCAATGTAGAGACGATAAAACTTTCACACTGTTTATCTGCAATCTCATTTTGTTAGGCCTCATGCACAAAACTGCAAATCGCAGATCTGAAAACCCATTGACTTCAGTGGGTCCGTGGTCTGCATTTTGTGGACATATTCTCTTTTTGCGGAACGGACATAGGGTTGCTTTCAAAATCGGTATGTCCATTCCACAAAAAGGTAGAACATGTCCTATACTTGGCCATAAAATGCAGACCACAGACTTACTGAAATCATTGGATCCCCCAAAATGTGGAAGCAACATGGGCAGTATCCGTATTACGTGGATCCACATATGGTCGTGGGCATGAGACCTATATAACATTATTGCTTTTTTGCAGGCAGAGGTCGCAATAATGCCTGTACAAGCCATTTTCCTCCCTAAAAACATCTAAGGCGAACAGTACACCTTAGGCTGCATTCACACGGGCGAGTTTTCCGCGCAGGTGCAATGCGTGATGTGAACGCATTACACCCACACTGAATCCGAACCCATTAATTTCAATGGGGCTGTGTACATGAGCGTTTTTTTTCACGCATCACTTGTGCATTGCGTGAAAATCGCAGCATGTTCTATATTCTGCGTTTTTTAAACCTTCAGTTTTTTATCACACGCGTGAAAAACGCATCAAAGCGCATTGCACCCGCGCGGAAAAAACTGAACAACTGAACGCAATCGCAGGCAAAATTGAATGGCTTTGCCTGTGAAATCGCACAGTTTTCACTGAACGCATCCGCACCTAATCCGGACACGCTTGTGTGAACCCAGCCTTAGGCCCCTTTCACATGGGCGAGTTTTCCGTGTGGGTGCAATGCGTGACGTGAACGCATAGCACCCGCACTGAATCCTGACCCATTCATTTCAATAGGTCTGTGGACATGAGCGTTTTTTTTCACGCATCACTTGTGCGTTGCGTGAAAATCGCAGCATGTTCTATATTCTGCGTTTTTCACGCAGCCCTGGCCCCATAGAAGTGAATGGGGCTGTGTGAAAAACGCATTGCATCCGCAAGCAAGTGCAGGTGCGTTGCGTTTTTCACTGATGGTTGCTAGAAGATGTTGTTTGTAAACCTTCAGTTTTTTATCACGCGCGTGAAAAACGCATCAAAACGCATTGCACCCGCGCGGAAAAAACTGAACAACTGAACGCAATTGCAGGCAAAACTGAATGGAATTGCACAGTTTTCACTGAACGCATCCGCAATGCATCCGCAACGCATCCGGACCTAATCCGGACACACTCGTGTGAAAGAGGCCTTAGACTTTTCCCTGCCAGTCATCAGAGCAGGGCACCCTGTGAATGGCACTGGCAGCACAGCGATGCTGTCGGTGCCTGAAATAACCAGTAGCAAAGCTCCGTACCGGAAGGAGCTTTAAAACATGAACATGGAGGTGGATTTTTGTCAAATTTTTAACATACACAAAAAAAAGTATACGTTAACGGATACCTGGGACAGATGCCATACTGTGGCATTAGTCACCATAGAGTTCCATTGTAAAAAAAAAAGTAGACTTTTTTTTTGCAGTGTACCACATTTTTCCATCCTGCAAAGTTCAGCCAAAAAACGTATACTTTTTTTTTTTTACAATGGAACTCTATGGTGATGGATGTCACTGTATGGCTCTGTCTGAGGCATCCGTTAACCTATACGTTTTTTGTATACATTAAATGTATGACAAGAATATTTTTCTGATGTCTAACACAGTATCATACTTTATTTTTACAGTAACAACATTAACAATAGTCATGCCACCACCAATCTGAACAGAGCCTAAAAGTGAAGATAACGATAAACTATGAGCAACCAGCAGAGGCATAGCTATAGGGGTGCAGATGTAGCAGTCGCTACCGGACCCAGGAGTCTGAGGGGGCCCAACTACCCTTGTGCCACATAAAAAGACACCGGTATTATAGAAAGTGCATGTTGGTCAACTACGGTACATTTCAATTTTTGGCTCAGGGAACACGAGGCAATGTGTTTCCCTGCCTCTGGCCACAAAGCACTGCTCAAGCTGAACTCTTGCACCAGGCCCATGAGCATTTAGCTATGCCCCTGCCAACCAGGCATTTACCATCCAACAGCAACTCCATGGGCAAAGTGGCATTACATGATGGCTCCTCAGATGAATCGCCATCTATGCAATACAAGGATGTCTCAAGTCCACCAGAATGAGAGCCCAAGTGAGAAACCACCTCTCTATAACATACCTATGCTCTAACAGAGCATATGAATAGGATATGTCTTCATGAGACAACCACTTTAGGAGGAAACCTTCCTTCTATGAAATATTTTGTCTTTAACAACAGATCTCCACCTTAGGCCTCTTTCACATGAGCATATCCGGATTAGGTCCGGATGCGTTGCGGATGCGTTCAGTGAAAACTGTGCGATTTTGCAGGCAAAGCCATTCAGTTTTGCCTGCGATTGCGTTCAGTTGTTCAGTTTTTATCACAATGCGTTTTGATGCGTCATTCACTTCTATGGGGCCAGAGCTGCATGAAAAATGCAGAATATAGAACATGCTGTGATTTTCACGCAATTTAGAAGTGATGCGTGAAAAACAACGCTAATGTACACTGACCCAATGAAATGAATGGGTCAGGATTCAGTGCGGTTGCGATGCGTTCACGTCACGCATTGCACCCGCCCGTAAAAATTGCTCGTGAGAAAGGGGCCTTAAACATTCCACCATTTCCACAAACCACATCTCCATGTCTGTAGCTAATAATGTCATCAGTATCTGTTTGGGCATTCATTCTACAACTGGGCAGGAACTGAAGAACACTAAAGTCCCTGACTGAGAATGCCACAAATCACCTTCTCTGTATTCACAATAAACATCAACAGGTCATTTTTTAATGGAACCTCTTAGAAGGAAGACCTTTGCCAACTATGAAGAAATATATTATCACCTCCTCCAAATGTGAACTGTTTGGGTTCCTTGAGGGCTTAAGAAACACTTCTATCAATCCCTATTCCCATGCTGCAAGCCCGGATGTCACTTTTTTTTTCATTGCTTAGAAAGATAACTTAAAATAAATTACCGTTGAAATAAAAATAATATTCTCAAAATCATGCTAACGTATTAATTAAATTAACCAGGCATTTTATTCAGGAACACATGTTTTTCCCTCATAGTCATACACAGTGACTTTTTTTTACGTCCATTTTGACGTGGGGGAAATGATGAATTCCTATTGTATGTTTTCTGGCCGGTGTTGAGAGGTATCAGGCATTGGAAATGATGCACTGGATGCCAGAAATAATCCCACAGAAAACCATGGGATCAGTTGTGGTATGCGTTTCCCTTCAGCGTTTCTGTTGTACACCAGAAGGAAACTACACCTGGTGGATGGATGTATGGAGATCTAACCATAGGCGTCATGCTCATGGCTGTTTCCATATATTGGTCTGCACACAATGGATCCACAAGACATGGATATCTTCTGTGTACATTATGCATTTTTTCCCACTGCATCAATAGAAAGGTCTATGCGTGTCCACAATATGGACCAGAATAGGACATGTTCTTTAATTTTCAGCGAAAAATACGGATGTCTGTGCATGGCCCTATAGAAATGAATGGGTCAATGTGCTATCTGCAAAAAAAAACAGATAGCACACGAATGAAAAATACGGTCATGTGCACTAAGCCTTACTGAACGATCAATGAAAATAAATGTACTGGAACCATGATACATAGTAATTTGTTCCCTCTTATACTTTTTATCATAGTAGACAAAACAGTAAAATAATAATTGACTCACTAAAGAAATATTCAGGCGAAACCTCATCATCTCAGTTCTCCCATGCTATATTACCTGGACAAGTGGCTCTGGTTTTGGACTGTCAGGGTGGCTATTAATCACCATCCACACTGGGCTTGTCAAGGATTACACCCCTCATTCTCTGTAATACCACATCAATACTACATAATTCTCCATAAAAACAGCACAACTGCATCATACAGTACATAACATTAGAGATAATAAGATGCAAGATGTGCAAGTAATAGAACCAATACTTCCTTCCACCAGGAACACGTCTACATACAATGCCGTGTGATAAGCAGTTGGCATAGAGGAACACTTCTATATATGATGCAAGGGTAGTAAGCTGTGGACAAGTAGGGAATAGAGATCAGCAAACTGATTCATGTAAATCAAATTTGTTGATAAATCAGTCTGCTTGAGCAGCGAGGGGCAGGACCTATTTCATAAGAGTCCCCTCTCACACCATTGATTGACAGGGCCAAACATCTCGCCAGGCGCAGTCAGTCTTGCGTCTGTGCAGTTGCTCCGATTAAGAGGACAGATAAGAACACTTTAATATACAAATATAAAATACTAGAGTAATAAGTAGCAGCCAGCTAGGAGTCCCATTACATACAATGCAAAGACAATATGTTCTGAGCATATAGTAACACTGTGGCTATATACTGTATATTCTACATACAAAGCCAGAGTAATACATGGGGCCCATATACTGTACAATGCCAGGAGCAATACACAGTGGACATATATTTCTACATATAATACCAGGGTAATACATTCTGAACATATAGCAGTAACACTTCCACATATAATACCAGGGTAATACATTCTGGACATATAGTAACACGTCTACATATAATACCAGGGTAATACATTCTGGACATATAGTAACACGTCTACACATTCTGGACATATAGTAACACTTCTACATAAAATACCAGGGTAATAAATTCTGTACATATAGTTATTAGTAACATTTCTACTTATAATACCAGGGTAATATATTCAGGACGTATAGTAACACTTCTAAATATAATACCAGGGTAATAAGCTGAAGACATATAGTAACACATATAACATATAATACCAGGAGCAATACACAGTGAATATATAGTAACAGTTCTACGTATAATACCAGTGTAATAAGCTGTGGACATATAGTAACACTTCTACACACAATGACAGGGCAATATGTTGCATACAAGAAAGCTTCTATACACCTTGCCAGTGCAATAAGTAGTGGACATAGAAGGATATTTCTATACATGATACTAGTGCAATAAGCTGTGAGCACATCATAGTGTCTCTATTAGAGATGAGTGAAGTTTCTATTTGAAAAGAAATTTGCTTCCTGATGAATTACTTTGTCACGAAGCACATTACTTTGTAAGTAGTAGGTACAATGATGATGAATGGAGATTGCGCCGCCCGCCATCATTGAACCCCTTAGATGCTGTATTCATCGCTGATCACGGCATCTGAGATGAAAAATAAGGCTTTCAGGGGTTAATCGGAAAAAAATAATAATACTCATCTTATCCATTTGAGCGTGAGTCTGCCGCGGTCATCTTGATTGAAGATCCAGAGCGAAATCTTGCACGGTACATGATGACGTTATCACGCTGGCCGGCATAGTGACGTCGTATGTCACCACCCACTAGGTTTCAAGTGGGATCTTTAATAAAGATGTCCGCGGCGGCTTCCTCGCGCTCAAAAAACGAAGAACGAGAAAATTCGGCTTTTCAGCGTATCAAATTTTCCCTGAAATTCGGATTGAAGTCCACTTCAAAAAACTTCAATTTGCTAAACACTTGTCTCTATATACCATGCCAGCCTGAATAGTGAGCTGTGGGCACCCAGTAACACTTCCATATGTGAAACTGGTATAGTGAGCTGTGGGTATATAATAATATTGTCTATACATGATGGCAGGGAATGGACACATAACATAACACATGTGCACACATAAAAGCACATATATATATGATGCCAAGTATTGAACTGAGGACATATAGTAATGCTCCGATATATGATGTCAGGACAATAAACTGTGGACATATAGTAACATTTCTACATACTGTATAATGCCAGGGCAAGAAATTCTGTACACTTAGTAACACTTCTACATATAATTTTAGGACAGTAAACTGAGGCCATATAGTAACACTTCTATATATAATGCCAGGACAATAATCTATGGCCATATAGTAAATCTTCTACAAATATTCCAGGACAGTAAATAGTGGCCATATAGTAGAAATATAATGCCAGGACAGTAAACAGTGGCCACATAATAACACTTCTACATATAATGCCAGGACAGTAAATAGTGGCCATATAGTAACACTTCTACATATAATGCCAGGACAGTAAACAGTGGCCATATAGTAACACTTCTACATATAATGCCAGGACAGTAAACAGTGGCCATATAGTAACACTTCTACATATAATACCAGGACAGTAAACAGTGGCAATATAGTAACACTTCTACATATAATGCCAGGACAGTAAACTGAGGCCATATAGTAACACTTCTACAAATATTCCAGGACAGTAAATAGTGGCCATATAGTAGAAATATAATGCCAGGACAGTAAACAGTGGCCATATAGTAACACTTCTACATATAATGCCAGGACAGTAAACAGTGGCCATATAGTAACACTTCTACATACAATGCCAGGACAGCAAACAGTGGCCATATAGTAACACTTCTACATACAATGCCAGGACAGTAAACTGTGGCCATATAGTAACACTTCTATATATAATACCAGGACAGTAAACAGTGGCCATATAGTAACACTACTACATATAATGCCAGGACAGTAAACAGTGGCCATATAGTAACACTTCTACATACAATGCCAGGACAGTAAACAGTGGCCATATAGTAACACTTCTACATACAATGCCAGGACAGTAAACTGTGGCCATATAGTAACACTTCTACATACAATGCCAGGACAGTAAACAGTGGCCATATAGTAACACTTCTACATACAATGCCAGGACAGTAAACTGTGGCCATATAGTAACACTTCTACATATAATGCCAGGACAGTAAACAGTGGCCATATAGTAACACTTCTACATATAATGCCAGGACAGTAAACAGTGGCCACATAATAACATTTCTACATATAATGCCAGGACAGTAAATAGTGGCCATATAGTAACACTTCTGTATATAATGCCAAGACAGTAAATAGTGGCCATATAGTAACACTTCTGTATATAATGCCAATACAGTAAATAGTGGCCATATAGTAACACTTCTATATATAATGCCAGGACAGTAAATAGTGGCCATATAGTAACACTACTACATATAATACCAGGACAGTAAACAGTGGCCATATAGTAACACTACTACATATAATGCCAGGACAGTAAACAGTGGCCATATAGTGACACTTCTACATATAATGCCAGGACAGTAAACTGTGGCCATATAGTAACACTTCTACATATAATGCCAGGACAGTAAACAGTGGCCATATAGTAACACTTCTACATATAATGCCAGGACAGTAAACAGTGGCCATATAGTAACACTACTACATATAATGCCAGGACAGTAAACAGTGGCCATATAGTAACACTTCTACATTTAATGCCAGGACAGTAAATAGTGGCCATATAGTAACACTTCTACATATAATACCAGGACATTAAACGGTGGCAATATAGTAACACTTCTACATATAATGCCAGGACAGTAAACAGTGGCCATATAGTAACACTTCTACATATAATGCCAGGACAGTAAACAGTGGCCATATAGTAACACTTCTACATACAATGCCAGGACAGTAAACAGTGGCCATATAGTAACACTTCTACATACAATGCCAGGACAGTAAACTGTGGCCATATAGTAACACTTCTACATATAATGCCAGGACAGTAAATAGTGGCCATATAGTAACACTTCTACATATAATGCCAGGACAGTAAACTGTGGCCATATAGTAACACTTCTACATATAATGCCAGGACAGTAAACAGTGGCCATATAGTAACACTCCTACATATAATGCCAGGACAGTAAACAGTGGCCATATAGTAACATTCTACATATAATGCCAGGACAGTAAATAGTGGCCATATAGTAACACTTCTGTATATAATGCCAAGACAGTAAATAGTGGCCATATAGTAACACTTCTATATATAATGCCAGGACAGTAAATAGTGGCCATATAGTAACACTACTACATATAATGCCAGGACAATAAACAGTGGCCATATAGTAACACTTCTACATATAATACCAGGACAGTAAACAGTGGCCATATAGTAACACTTCTAGGTATAATGCCAGGGCAGTAAACAGTGGCCATATAGTAACACTTCTACATATAATGCCAGGACAGTAAACAGTGGCCATATAGTAACACTTCTACATATAATGCCAGGACAGTAAACAGTGGCCATATAGTAACACTTCTACATATAATGCCAGGACAGTAAATAGTGGCCATATAGTAACACTTCTACATATAATACCAGGACAGTAAACAGTGGCCATATAGTAACACTTCTACATATAATGCCAGGACAGTAAACAGTGGCCATATAGTAACACTTCTACATATAATGCCAGGACAGTAAACAGTGGCCATATAATAACATTTCTACATATAATGCCAGGACAGTAAACAGTGGCCATATAGTAACATTTCTACATATAATGCCAGGACAGTAAATAGTGGCCATATAGTAACACTTCTGTATATAATGCCAAGACAGTAAATAGTGGCCATATAGTAACACTTCTGTATATAATGCCAAGACAGTAAATAGTGGCCATATAGTAACACTTCTATATATAATGCCAGGACAGTAAATAGTGGCCATATAGTAACGCTACTACATATAATACCAGGACAGTAAACAGTGGCCATATAGTAACACTACTACATATAATGCCAGGACAGTAAATAGTGGCCATATAGTAACATTTCTACATATAATGCCAGGACAGTAAACAGTGGCCATATAGTAACATTCTACATATAATGCCAGGACAGTAAATAGTGGCCATATAGTAACACTTCTGTATATAATGCCAAGACAGTAAATAGTGGCCATATAGTAACACTTCTGTATATAATGCCAAGACAGTAAATAGTGGCCATATAGTAACACTTCTATATATAATGCCAGGACAGTAAATAGTGGCCATATAGTAACACTACTACATATAATACCAGGACAGTAAACAGTGGCCATATAGTAACACTACTACATATAATGCCAGGACAGTAAACAGTGGCAATATAGTAACACTTCTACATATAATACCAGGACAGTAAACAGTGGCCATATAGTAACACTTCTAGGTATAATACCAGGACAGTAAACAGTGGCCATATAGTAACACTTCTACATATAATGCCAGGACAGTAAACTGTGGCCATATAGTAACACTTCTACAGATAATGTCAGGACAGTAAACAGTGGCCATATAGTAACACTTCTAGGTATAATACCAGGACAGTAAACTGTGGCCATATAGTAACACTTCTACATATAATGCCAGGGCAGTAAACAGTGGCCATATAGTAACACTTCTAGGTATAATGTAACACTTGTAATATGTCAGACTGAATAATGACGTATGGACACATATGAACACTGCTATATATGATGCCAGTGCAATGCGCTGTGGGCACATGGTTACACTTGTATATAGGATTCGGTTGCAGCACTTCTCTATTTGATGCCAGCGGGCAGTTATTCTATAGTAATAGGCACATAACCATTCACCAAAAATCTACATGCCTCAAGAAAATACCGATATGAAGCATCTCAGCCGGTACCTATGTCCTGGCATCTGTACCCAGCTCCAAAAACATGAAAAGTCTTAGCTCCATCCTACAAAGGAAATGTATCTGCCTGCAACATTTCTAAAATGGAGGTCTGCTAGATCCGGCAGTATGTCCACAATATTGCAAAAGCTGGAAACGAGAGAATGCGAAATCCTAGTGTGACAAAGGCTATAAAGAGCCTTGCGGCTTCACCGGGGTCTGCCGTCAGCTTCACATTCACACACATGACCCATACATCATGCATAAGTACATGAATGATGCATACCTATAAATACACACACGATGCAAACACAGTTACATGATGCAGACACACACATGATGGATATGATAGCATGCCTCAGTGCCCACATCCAGGCGCTATAACAATGCCTTGGAGCACCCAGTAATGGCACATAGATGCCCGCAGTCAGCGACTGGATTCGCTCTTCTTACCTTATTCCCACCTAGTATGTAATAACAGGCAGTAAGCGGTATGTGCCCAGGGAGAGACGGGGATTAGGAGGATGATGAGGATGATTATCCGGCACTGCCAGCTGCATCACTCACCTCCACAAGGACTCTCCTCCCTGGGATGATTGGCAGTGCACTGAGCTCCTCTGACGTTACCACGCACGGCCCCCTACACACGTAATGTGCACGGTCGCATACTACAGGCTTATGTAACACGTCCCCTGCCTCCTGCACTTAACAGGGGCTTCTGCTGGAAATTGAAATGGGTGGCTGGAAGGGAGATAATACATCATTTTAGAAAATGCCTATTAAATATCTGAGGCAGTTATCTGTGACATTAGCAGCCGGCATGGGAACAGCAAAGCAGAGATGACAGCAGTGCCTCCCCCTGCACACCTCCCCTCAGCACATGCTGACAGCAGGGAAACCAGTACAGCAGGCTGCCCGACATTGCTCCCCCCTCATTACCTTTTACTCCGCCTGAATGCTTCCCCTCCGCTTTTTCTTCATGGTAGCACAAGCTCTACACACCAAATATATATATATATATGTATATACACACACAAATAACACTTGACCAAGGACTGGGGAATAAGGATGCGGTGCTTATTAAAGATAACGCAAATATTTAGGGATGAGCGAATTTCATATTTTGAAATTCGTGTGCGGGTTCGTGTTGTGGTATTTACTGAATTGCGTTAAGGATTCTGTTACTACGGACCATAACGCAATGTCATGATGGAATGCATAACGGAATGCCTTTAGAGGCATTCCATTATTCATTCTGTCATAATTGAATTCTATGGGCTGCATAACGGATCTGTCCCATTTCCGTTATGCAGTAGAGGACTCCAGCATAACGAAAACCGGACGGATACGTTATGCAGGCCATAGACATCTATTGTGACGGAATGAATAACGGATCCGTCCGGTTTCCGTTATGCTGGAGTCCTCTCCTGCAAAACAGAAATGGGACGGATCCGTTATGCAGCCCATAGACTTCAATTATGACGGTATGAATAACGGAATGCCTCTAAAAGGCATTCCGTCATGGAATTGTGTTATGGTCCGTGGTAACGGAATCCATACTGATCCGTTTTGGACCGCTTTTGAGAGCCCTGAACGGATCTGACAGACGGAAAGCCAAAACGCTAGTGTGAAAGTAGCCTAAATACCACAACACGAAGCGAAAACGAATTTCAAAATATGAAATTCGACCATCTCTACATATATATTTTTTTAAAAATACCATAGATAAATTCAAGACCGAGAATAATGAAATCATTATATCTAACATTCCAAAATGGATTTAATGTTAAACTAGTCCACGCAGCATAAGCTAACACTAATAAACACCACAACAATAATTATTAGTTAGAAATAGGGGGAGGGGGAGCGGGCACAGATTAGCTTCTTTCTTCAGTCTTCAAAATTCTGCAGCTTGACCACAAAGATTGCTGGAATATATAGCCTATTTTCCCGCCACTGGTACCTGGAATGCCAATCCTGGAAGAGAATGGCAAGTTCTGCTCAGAGACAGGATGGCAAACATCACTCGTGCCCGAACACAGATTGACCAATTCAGGTACCGGTAAGAACCATAAAAGCACATATGAGGGGGGGAACAAGCAGGGAAAAGTAAGCAAAGAGAAATGGGGGAGAAGAAAAGCTGATATCACTCTGGGGGTCCCCTGATATGGTAGCAAATGCCCCACACACCAAGTATATACAGTATATATATATAAGTATATATATATATATATATATATATACACACACACACCTACACACACAAATAACATGAGACCAAGTATTGGTGAATAAGGCTGCGATATTTATTAAAGATAATGTGATAATTTATTAAAAACATACTATAGATAAATTTAAAACCCAAAATAATGAAATTGTGAATAATCACTATATATATTGTGACACAGTGAGAGGTTTGGTGGTAAAAAGCAGGTATTTTCCTCTCGGCCTGTGCTGCTGGGTTGATTGCAGCCAGGTGAGGGCAAATACTGGACCGGATTTTAGGTGCCGGTCCGGGTTTTTTTGGGTTAATACCTAGCTGCCTTAAGACAGCTGGGTTTATGCAAAGCTCTCTCTGTGTTTGGGATCTGAGCCCTGTGCTGGGCTGAAAAGCTGCGACCTGTGTGTCAGAAGAGCAGGCCATTTAAAGACGGTCAGTGGACTTTTTGTGTTGCCGAGCATTCAGCCAGGTGTGAACTGACACCTAGGATTTGAGGTGATTTAACCTGGAAACTGCTGGTGTTCTGTGGAGCTCTCAGGGCTGGAAGCAAGAGCTTGCAAAGAGGCGTGCAGTCTGCCTGGAAGCCTGGGGTTGGACTTTCCTGCGGCTGGGCTGACAGCCGGGTGTGAACACGCACCTAAACCACACAGGTGATTTGATCCCGTCTTGGACTTTTGTTTTGCCTCAAGTTTTTGCTATGTGTGTGAAGTAACACTAAGTGACTGTTTTGAGTTTTGTTTTTGCAAGTGTGAAATAAAACACTGTTTGCTGCACTACCTGGACTCCCTTTGCCTCTATACTGCACCCGCACCGCTGTCTACCAGAGCAACTCCCCACTATATATATATATATATATATATATATATCTATACTCAGTATATAAAATTTCAAAAAGGATTTAATATTAAACTAGTCTACCCAACATAGGCTGGGTAACCAACAACCCAGATTTTCCAAGAATATTTTGGGGGCCCACACGGAAAATATTATTCCTAATATCAGAAAAATGCAGTACATTGGGGCGGAAAACACTGTGATCTCCACCTTCCAAATCTAAGTGCCTATACGAGAAGTCTCCCAGTAATGGAACAAACTTCTTTATAGCCTTGTTCATTCTCTTGCGAATCTTATCCATAAAGATAGAGTGACCCATTTAAACGCCACTTTTGTGGTCTATATCAGTTGCATATTTTGTCATGACATTTTGCGACAAAATCTGTAACTTTTCCCCGTTCATGCCACTTTCCTGACAGCTCTATAAAGGGGAGTGTGGAGTGGACTGGGAAGAGGGCGGACCACTCGAATCTCATTCATCATTTGCTGCCAATTTTTAGCATTCAAAATGTCTTAAATCTATGTCAAAAAGCAAGCTAGGGTAAATTTTAGATTGTCGCATGTCCTGCTGGAGGAAGCCACAAAGTTATGTAGAGGCCTAAGTCATAGAGCAGCACAGATACTATTAAGACTGCCGTGTAAATAGATGTGCCCCATGGTTTTTGTAAGACTCCCTCTGGACAATTTCTGAAAAACAAATAACAGTACCTGGAATTAAGTGACCCAGGTCCTGTCGCATTACAAATAACAAGTCCAATGTCCTAACCTTAACCAAGTCATTCCCACCTACATGCAAAATTAAAAGATCGGAGACTGGCCACATATCATTCATTTTATGTAGCTCCGACATAAGTGACTTCCATCTTAAACGCCGTACACTATGCCAGAATATAGAAAATACATCAGGATCTAGGGATAAGTTCTCAGTATAGCACCACTTTGCTGCCCTCTTCTGGGCCCAAAAAATATAAGAGTGATCTAAAACCCCAAAAAATAATATAACGATTACCTACGAAAAAAAAAAAAAGAAATTACGTCAGGTCGGATGTACATTTTAAAACGATCAGATTCCTACCAACCAATCTTCTTTATGACACTATCATTTAAACCCAAGCATGCAGCCTCAGTAGCTGCGCCGCCTATCCTAAAAGAATAGGCGAAAATTTTACGTGTCCAGATTCAAAAATTGCAAGCATTTCTTGAGGACAAAATTAAACTAGAATTTGGTCAGTGGGAGTCATCAATATGAACGAAAAAGGCAAAACCAGCTATTGGTTGTAATGATAACGATGTTTTCACATTAGTAAGGGTGGGTTCACACTAGCGTTAGGGATTCCGTTGGTTATAACGAAAAAAAAAAACGGAATGCCCAGACAGAATGCAAAACGGAAGCCTTTAAAACGCATTCCGTTTGCTTTCCGTCCTAATAGAAGTCTATGGGAAAGCATAATGGATCCGTCTGGGTCCCGTTATGCAAGACGGAAAACAAAGTCCTGGACTTTGTTTTCCGTCTTGCATAACGGGAACCAGACGGATCCGTTTTCATTCCCATAGACGTCTATTAGGACGGAAAGCAAACGGAATGCCTTTTAAAGGCACCCGTTTTGCATTCCGTCATAATACAAGTCTATGGGCAGAAGAATGGATCCGTCTTATGGATTCCGTTATTTTCCGTTATAACCATGTTATAATGGAAATCCTTAACGCTAGTGTGAACCCACCCTAAGGCTGGCTTCACACGTCCGTTAAATACGGACGTGAACTGTCCGTGGTAACCTGGGCTGGATTCCTGCTTAGAGCAGGAGCGCACTGCGTCATTGGTTGCTATGATGCGGTGCGCTTCCTGCCGCCGCTGCAGTACAGTAATACAGTCGTATAGATCATACCAGTGTAATTACTGTACTGCAGCGGCAGCAGGAAGCGCATGGCGTCATAGCAACCAAAGACGCCATGCGCTCCTGCTCTAAGCAGGAATCCAGCCCAGGTTACCACGGACAGTTCACGTCCGTGTTAAACGGACGTGTGAAGCCAGCCTAACCGGATAAAGAGGACAATCCAACAGCTGATTAATCCTCACCAAACTACCTCTACCAACCTGATCAGTCTAATTAAAATCAACCCGTGGTCCTCAAAACAACTGATCTCCTTCATGGCCAAACCAGATGGCCTTGCCTTGCTCTCCACCACCAATTCAAGGCAGAAAAGAAGGATAGTGAAAAGGTTGTTCTAAACATACAAACCTCAAAACTATTAACATAAACATAACTAAATCTGAATACAAACTTCCCAATAAAGAAAAGGAGATTGGGCTTTTCTTATAAGAGTTGCCTCATTTCAGCAAATGACATTTACCATGTAGAGAAAGTTACGTAATACAAGTCATTTTCTATCACACTTCTTTTGCTGGCTTGATTCATTTTTCCATCACATTATACACGTCTCGTTTCCATGGATACGACCACCCTGTAATCCAGCAGTGGTCGTGCTTGTACACTACAGGAAAGAGCACCAGTCTATGACCATTCCCAAGTTCCCGGCTTTCACTTTTTCCTATAGTGTGCAAGCACGACCACTGCTGCTAGATTACAGGGTGGTCGTAACCATGGAAACGAGCAGTGTGATGGAAATATGAATAAAGTCAGCAAAGGAGGCAATATGGACAATAAAAGTACATTAGAAAGTGATATATTAACTTTCTCTACATGATAAATGCCACTGAAGTGAGACAACCCCTTTAACTAAAACGGGCGCAACATTCCGATAACCTTTCAAGGTCTGCTTGACTACAAAATTAGATAGAAAAGATTGCTCACCACTTAGTTTCTGAAAAAAAAAGGAAATACCTGCCAAATATTTAGCTATAAAGAATCCATGATATCATTAGACTTAGGCTAGTTTCACACTAGCAGCAGGACGGATCCGACAGGCTGAAAAGCCTGCCCGATCCCTCCTGCCACTAGTGAACGTGTGCCCCTGGACTACCGCTCCGGCCCCATTGACTGTAATAGGGGCAGGGTGGAGATCCAGTGGAGGCACGGCAGCTCACGGCGAGAGGATGCCGGAATAAATGTCGGACATGTCGTAGTTTTATTCCGGCAGCCTTTTGCCGTGCTCTGCCGTGCCTCCCCCGGAACTCCACCCCGCCCCCATTATAGTCAATTGGGCCGAAGCGGTAGTTCGGGGTACACGTTCACTAGCGGCAGGACGGATCCGACAGGCTGTTCCGTCGGGTAAACAGCCTGTCGGATCCGTTCTGCCGCTAGTGTAAAAGTAGCCTTGCCCTCAACATATCGCGTTTTCAGGACCAAACTACTAAAAGCAAACATGTAATACAAAAATCATCTTTATTGGCTCATATCCAAAAAGACATACAATACATAAATATATAGAATAATAAATAGAAAGCAATGCAGATCAATGCTGCTGTGAAAATTAGGCCCATGAGCTCTAGGTCCACATGTATTATCTTAGTCCATCTCACTTAGAGATATATAATTAGTAATATTCAATATTCAAGTAATACAGAGATATGAACTGAATCACTCACTAACTCCAGTGCCATATTAACTAAGAAGTAGCGTTAGAATCCAATCCTCAACACTTTATCAAATTGTCTGTGCAGTGCGGCCAGGGCCGGCGTTAGGGGGGTAAACTGGGCAATTGCCCAGGACCCCCATTGTCTAAAGGGCCCCCTGCTTCAGTGCTGCTGTTCAGCAGAACAACAGATGTGCAAGTTGGGGGACACCTGGGAAATAGTGACCATAAAGTAATAACCTTCAAATTATCATCCAAAAGAGCATTTCTACAGGGAGGAACAAAAATACCAAACTTCAGAAAAGCTAAACTTAGCCAACTAAGCGAGGCCATAGGCCTAACTAACTGGGACAAAGTCCTCAAAAACAAAAATACAGCTGCAAAATGGGATATCTTTAAAAGCATCCTAAAATCTAATTGTGAGAGGTACATATCGTATGAGAATAAAAGGTTAAGGAACAAAAAGAAATGTCTTTGCAAATGTGGATAAATAGAAATGTAAAGAAAGCAATAAATGACAAAAAGAAAGCATATAAATCACTAAAACAGGAGGGTAGCGAGAAAGCACTGAAAAACTATAAGGAAAAAAACTGAACATGTAAAAAAATAATAAAAGTGGCCAAACTAGAGACCGAGAGATTAATTGCCATAGAGAGTAAAACTAACTAAAATTTTCTTCAATTATATAAATGTTAAAAAGTATAAATCTGAAGGTGTCGGCACTTTAAAGAGTAATGAAGGGGAAGTTGCAGAGAGCGAGGAGGAGAAAGCAAAGCTGTTAAATATTTTTTTCTCCAATGTATTCACTGAGGAAAATAAACTGTCAGATGAAATGCTGAATGTAAAAATAAATCCCCCATTAAAAGTGTCCTGTCTGAGCCAAGAAGAAGTACCACAGTGACTTAAAAAGATTAAAATAGACAAATCGCCAGGACCAGATGGCATACACCCCCGTATCCTAAGGGAATTAAGTAATGTCATAGCCAGACCCTTATTTTTGATATTTGCGGACTCTATACTGACAGGGAATGTTCCACAGGATTGGCGCATAGCAAATGTAATACCAATATTCAAAAAGGGTCCAAAAACAGAGCCCGGAAACTATAGGCCGGTAAGTTTAACATCTGTTGCGGGGAAACTGTTTGAGGGTTTTCTGAGAGATGCTATCTTAGAGGATCTCAAAGCAAATAAGCAAATAACGCCATATCAGTATGGCTTCATGAGGGATCGGTCATGCAAAACGAATTTTATCAGTTTCTATGAGGAGGAGCGGCGAATCAATGTATGTCGTATATCTGGACTTCTCCAAAGCATTTGACACTGTACCACATAAAAGGTTAGTATATAAAATGAGAATGCTTGGACTGGGAGAAAATGTCTGTAAGTGGGTAGGTTACTGGCTGAGTGACAGAACACAGAGGGTGGTTATTAACGGTAGATACTCAGATTGGGTCACTGTCACTAGTGGGGTACCTCAGGGGTCAGTACTGGGCCCTATTCTCTTCAATATATTTATTAATGATCTTGTAGAAGGCCTGCAGAGTAAAATATCTATTTTTGCAGATGACACTAAACTGTGTAAAGTAATTAACACTGAAGAGGACAATATACTGCTACAGAGGGATCTGGATAGATTGGAGGCTTGGGCAGAGAAATGGCAGATGAGGTTTAACACTGACAAATGTAAAGTTATGCACATGGGAAGGAATAATGCAGGTCACCCGTACATATTAAATGGTAAAACACTCGGTAACACTGACATGGAAAAGGATCTAGGAATTTTAATAAACAGCAAACTAAGCTGCAAAAAACTGTGTCAGGCAGCTACTGCCAAGGCCAATAAGATAATGGGTTGCATCAAAAGGGGCATAGACGCCCGTGATGAGAACATAGTCCTACCACTTTACAAGGCAGAGATAGCAGAGCTGGAGAGGGTTCAGAGGAGGGCAACTAAAGTAATAACTGGAATGGGGCAACTACAGTACCCTGAAAGATTATCAAAATTAGGGTTATTTACTTTAGAAAAAAGACGACTGAGGGGAGATCTAATAACTATGTATAAATACATCAGGGGTCAGTACAGAGATCTCTCCCATCATCTATTTATCCCCAGGACTGTGACTGTGACGAGGGGACATGCTCTGCGTCTGGAGGAAAGAAGGTTTGTACACAAACATAGAAAAGGATTCTTTACGGTAAGAGCAGTGAGACTATGGAAGTCTCTGCTTGAGGAGGTGGTGATTGTGAGTACAATAAAGGAATTCAAGAGGGGCCTGGATGTATTTCTGGAGTGTAATAATATTACAGGTTAGGGGTGGGCGATATGGCCTAAAATCTATATTGCGATATAATTTTAAGCATGTGCGATATGCGATATATATCGCGATATATTATTTTCTATATTTTTTTTGGGGGGGGGGTGTTTAAACTTTTTTTTTTTTTTTTAATAACCATTAGCCTCCTTAAAGGCTAGAACCCTTGTCATATTCACCCTAATAGACATCAATTAGGGTGAATAGGACGTTACACTCTCCCTGCTGCCCTGTATATAGTACACACAGCAGCAGGGAGCTGACCATGGCAGCCAGCCTCTGATCACCCCCTCCCCAGCCTCTCATGTGCCCTCCAGCCTCTCATGTGCCCCCAGCTTCTGATCAGCCCCCCAGCCTCTGATCAGCCCCCAGCCTCTGATCAGCCCCCAGCCTCTGATCAGCCCCCAGCCTCTGATCAGCCCCCCAGCCTCTGATTAGCCACCCCAGCCTCCTATGTGCCTCCCAACCTCTTATGTGCCCCCAGCCTCTGATCAGCCCCCAGCCTCTCATGTGCCTCCCAACCTCTTATGTGCCCAGCCTCTCCCTCTTATCAGCCCACCCAGCCTCTGATCAGCCTGATCTGATCATTGGTGGCAGTGGCCACAGGGTCTCCTCCCCCACACATCATTGGTGGCAGTGGGCAGTGCGCCCCCTCCCTCCCCAGTATTAATCAATGGTGGTAGTGGCCCCCTTCCGACTCCCCACGTGCGCGGTGGCCGCTCCTTCTTCTGTCTGTGCGGCGCATTGCTAATGCTTATAGATGCGCCGCACAGATCTATGAGTAGAAGGAACGCCCGGCGGCCACCGGCTCCTTCTTCTGTCTGTGCGGCGCATTGCTAATGCTTATAGAATTAGCAATGCGCCGCACAGATCTATGAGAAGGAGGAGCGCCCGGCGGCCACCGCGCACGTAAGTATAATGCTGCTCACTTACATACCATGGCAGCCAGGACTTCAGTAGCGTCCTGGCTGCCATGGTAACCGATCGGAGCCCCAGCATTACACTGCTGGGACTCCGATCGGAACTGCCGCTCAAGGTCATATCGCGGTCCGGCGATATAGGCGATATGCACAAAATCCATATCGTGGCACAAATTTATATCGCATATCGCCTATATCGCCTATACCGTCCACCCCTATTACAGGTTATAGTTACTAGAGATGGGTCGTTGATCCAGGGAGTTATTCTGATTGCCTGATTGGAGTCTGGAAGCAATGTTTTAAGTGGGGAAATTTGACCTCTACCTCACAGTTTTTTTTTTAGCAGGATGACAGGCTTAGGGTACTTTCACACTAGCGTTGGTGCGGATCCGTCTGTTTATTTGTACAGACGGATCCGCACCTCTAATGCAAACGTTTGTATCCGTTCAGAACGGATCCGTTTGCATTAGCTTTAAAGAAAAATGACAAAGTCCAAAACGGATCCGTTTTGACTTACATTGAAAGTCAATGGGGAATGGATCCGTTTTCAAATGCACCATATTGTGTCACTGACAACGGATCCGTCCCCATTGACTTACATTGTAAAAAAAAACGGATCCGTTAGGCTCCGTCTCTTCAGACGGACACCAAAATGCTGCATGCTGCGTTTTGGTGTCCGCCTCCAAAACAGAATAGAGGCAGAACGGAGCCTAACTGATGCATTCTGAACGGATCTTTATCCATTCAGAATGCATTGGGGCTTAACTGATCCGTTTTGGACCGTTTGTGAGAGCCCTGAAACGGATCTCACAAACGGAATCCAAAACGCTAGTGTGAAAGTACCCTGAACTGGATGGACAGATGTCTTTTTTCGGCCTTATGTACTATGTTACATTTCAAGAGGAGGTATGAGGAGAGGACTACAACTCCAGATTGTTATGTAATATTAGAGTACATTATGAGAGGAGGTATAAGAGGAGAGGACTACAACTCTCAGCATGTCCGATTCATTATTATATAATATCACGGTACATTACAACACCCTGGATATTCTGGGAGTTGTAACCTCCTCTTATAATGTACTCTAATATTACATAATAACTGCTTGGACATGCTGGGAGTTGTAGTCTTCTCTTATACCCCCTCTTGTAATGTACTCTAATATTACATAATAACAGCTTGGACATGCTGGGAGTTGTAGTCTCATCCTCTTATACGTCCCCATGTAATGTGCTCTGATATTAAAAAATAATGGCTTAGACATCCTTGGAGTTAAAATCCTCTCCTGTTATACCTCCGGCAGTAATTTGCTCTGAATTAAGGCCGGGACAATTGATAGGGGAGGGTAGTCATCCGCCTAGGGCGCCACTTCGCTACCCATAAAGGGGGGCGCACTCATGGCGGTCCAACTTCATAAGCCTCAGGCCACTAGGCCTCAAGCCTGTGAGGCGTTGAAACAGAGCAAGAAGCTGCAATGACATCACTGCAACCTCCTGCTCTGGGTCTCGTATGATGACATCATCCCGTGAGATCAGGAGCAGGAGTAGTGATGTCATTGGGACTGCATGCATCAGGAAGCAGCAACACAAGCCACAGATAAAACTGTGGTCTGCATCATATATTGGCACTATGAGGGGAAGCATTATATATTGGAACTAGTGGGGGGCACTACAGGGGGACATTAGAGCCACTGAGAGCATTATGGTTATATTATTACTACTAGAGTACTGTAGGGGTGTTATTATTATTTGACGCAATATGGAGGGCATTGCTACTAATGGGGGCTATCTTGGGGAGTATTATCACTATTGGGAGCACCATTACTAATTAGGGCAGTCTGGGTGTATAGTATAGTGTTTGTGGACATGGGGGGGAGCACAACAGGCACAGTATTGGGGGTAGCTTCAAGAGGTTCTCCAGGTTTTTTCATATTGATGACCTATCCTTAGGATAGGTCATCAATATTAGATTGGCGGGGGTCTGACACCTGGAACGCCCGAAGATCAGCTGTTTGAGGAGATGGCGAACACTGTGCGCACGTGCCGTCTCCCTTCTCTCTTCCTGCTCTGCTGCTGTAGGTCTATGGGACAGCAGCAGTGAACGGCATGCGTCATCTCCTGAAACAGCTGATTGGCAGGGGTGTCGGACACCGGACTGTGTTTTTAGCACATTATTACAAGATGTGGGCCCCTTCTTTTGATTTTGCCCAGGGCCATATTTTGTCTAAGGGTACGTTCACACGACGACAATTGTCGCGCGACTTTAGGCACAACTTCACTGCAACATTTGTCGCACGACATTTTGTCGCACTATTGTCGCGCGACAATTTTTATAATGGGAGTCTATGGTGTCGCATTGCGACATGCGACATGCTGCGACTGCGACGTGACAGTCGCAGAAAAACCCATCTTGAATGGATTTTCTCTGACTTTCGTGTCGCAGTCGCAGCATGTCGCATGTCGCACTGCGACACCATAGACTCCCATTATAAAAATTGTCGCGCGACAATAGTGCGACTTTTTGTCGCGCGACAATTGTCGTTGTGTGAACGTACCCTAAAACCGGCTCTGGGCGTGGCTCTCGACCCCTCCCCTTTGGGTGCGCATGTGCGGTATGTTAGGGATGAGAGTGAGCTAGCCTGGCTGATAATGCGAGGTTTGGTCACATGGATGTGATCCCGCGTTTTATCGCAGGATTTTTCCGCCATCCATTGCCACACATGGCTAACAGCCCACTTCCTATAGACCACAGGGGAATATTTTTTCATAATTTAGAAGAGAGGCTTATCTGTATTTTATAGGGTATGTTTAGTTCAGACTGATACGCCCCCAGAAGAAGCAAGGCAAAGTGTATGTCAGGGTTTTTCGGGACTAACATAATACATGCGGACCTAGAGCTTGGTGGGGCTATCATTTTCACAGCATTGATCTGCACTGCTTTCTATTTACGGTATTATTCTCTATATTTATGTATTGTATGTCTTTTTGGATATGAGACATTAAAGAAAGTTTTTGTATTACATGTGTAGTTTTTGTAGTTTGGTCTTGCAGTTATGGTCCCGCACATGATCTTTTATTTTACGGCTGTTTTTGTTTAATTTTCTAACATCCCGTTTTCAGCCAGATATTACTCTCTAAGCAACATAAAACAAAATGTCTCAACAACTTGGTAACTGTAGAAGGATATGTAGAGATATATATATATATATATATATATATATATATATATAGATGATGAATATGGACAGCACTCCAGAGTATGGATAAAAATCTTCTTTTATTCACCCATGTGGTATACAAGCAACGTTTCGGCCCATCAATAGAGCCTTTCTATATACATATATATATTCCCCAATGTGTCCAGTATATGGATGTATATGTATAGATATGTATGTGGGCCCTTGTAATTTACATACATGTCTGTATATATACTTATAAATGCCCCCAGGTTGTATGTGTGTAAAAATAGATATGTATGCATACCCCTGTATTTACATACATATATGTATACATATATACGTACTTATATACATGTACTAATATTTTATGCCCCCCAATCACGGGTGCTCCTCCAGCTGCTGAATCCTCCTGCAGGCGCATGCCAGCGCGCCTGCAGGGGGGAGATGGTGCCCGGATAACTGGACAAATGTGTCCAGTTGTGGGCATATCAAAAGACACAGGATCAAAGAGATCCTCTGCCTTTGCTGAACAGGGCCGGAGATGTTTTGCATAACGAGGACAGGGGAACAAAGAGCTCCCCTGCCCCTGTATGCCACGTACCTCCGGCGCTGTAATTACAGCGCTGGAGGTACGCAGTCACTTCAAAGGCAGGAGGATCAAATTGATCCTCCGCCTGGAAGCGCTGATATGCACACACAACTATTTCTAGGGTTTACAAAGAATGGTGTGAAAAGGGAAAAACATCCAGTATGCGGCAGTCCTGTGGGTGAAAATGCCTTGTGGATGCTAGAGGTCAGAGGAGAATGGGCCGACTGATTCAAGCTGATAGAAGAGCAACGTTGACTGAAATAACCACTCGTTACAACCGAGGTATGCAGCAAAGCATTTGTGAAGCCACAACACGCACAACCTTGAGGCGGATGGGCTACAACAGCAGAAGACCCCACCGGGTACCACTCATCTCCACTACAAATAAGAAAAAGAGGCTACAATTTGCACGAACTCACCAAAATTGGACTGTTGAAGACTGGAAAAATGTTGCCTGGTCTGATGAGTCTCAATTTCTGTTGAGACATTCAAATGGTAGAGTCCGAATTTGGTGTTAACAGAATGAGAACATGTATTCCTCATGCCTTGTTACCACTGTGCAGGCTGGTGGTGGTGGTGTAATGGTGTGGGGGATGTTTTCTGGGCACACTTTAGGCCCCTTAGTGCCAATTGGGCATCATTTAAATGCCACGGGCTACCTGAGCATTGTTTCTGACCATGTCCATCCCTTTATGACCACCATGTACCCATTGTCTGATGGGTACATGGAGCAGGATAATGCACCATGTCACAAAGCTCGAATCATTTTAAATTGGTTTCTTGAACATGACAATGAGTTCACTGTACTAAAATGGCCCCCACAGTCACCAGATCTCAACCCAATAGAGCATCTTTGGGATGTGGTGGAACGGGAGCTTCATTCCCTGGATGTGCATCCCTCAAATCTCCATCAACTGCAAGATGCTATCCTATCAATATGGGCCAACATTTCTAAAGAATGCTATCAGCACCTTGTTCAATCAATGCCACGTAGAATTAAGGCAGTTCTGAAGGCAAAAGGGGGTCCAACACCATATTAGTATGGTGTTCCTAATAATTCTTTAGGTGAGTGTATGTATATATATATATATATATATATAGAGACACACACATACCTACATAAAAACACATAATATACACATTTACAAATTTACACTCAGGTATGGCCATACTGTATCAAAATCACTTTACATACTCGTATACTTACTTTTTATGCAGCATAGCTGAGTAAACTGGAGGGAGAGTTAGCTGGCAGGATCGAGAGTGGGGGGGGGGGGAGTGTATGAGGGGAGCACAGGCTGTAAATCAGCTGCTAGCAGACGGAACCTCTGCTAGACTGATTCTGGTTCACCTCTGCTCCCGACTCCAGAGCCTCATAGCATTGTTTTCTGTAAAGATAGAAGGAAGACCACCTGAAAGAGGCCCCTTTGGTGATGGGGGCCCAGGGCAATCTCCTAACCTGGGGAGCTGCCCGAGCCCTCCTCATTGCTGCTGGCCAGGTACCTAACGATCTGATGCTCTCAGCAATAAAATAATGCTTGGAGTATCAGGAACTTAAGCACCTGGCCACAATCCACAGGTGTCCTCCTGAATTCAACTGTATCACCATCCTCAGTATTGTGATAGGGCAGTATTTTATATTGCACTGTGGTATTTGCTTTTGCTGGGGCTGTATTTTGTGCTTCGCTAGAGTATTGCAAGCCCCACCTACTTCTGTTGTCCCTGCCTACTTGTGGCTTGTGTTGCCCCACCATTTTTCTTCAATTTGTACTTGTCTACAACATGGGGCCACTTGTAGTTTTTTTCCAGGGCCTATTTAAGTTCCTAGTCAGCCCTGGCACTTGGTGGTGTTAGAAGGTGTGCTGGAGCTGTGCCAAAGATAGGTGAAGTCCATCAGCAACAGGACGTGCTATATACAGGAAGGAAACAAACCAGAGTCAGTGTGTCAGGATATGTACAGGAGGTAAGCAACTTAATGAGCATATCTGTTAAAAACCATAATAATACCAGAAAACCCCCTTAACCCCTGACTACCAGTGCTGTACATGTACAGCGGAAGTAGTCACTTTAAATATGGCACACACTCACAAGCACAATAGGTGCCATAGCTGCTGAGTTTCTGTTTTTTTGTACAGTAGATACCTGTTAAAGACTAAACAAAAGCAAAGACAGGTGCACTCTGCGATAATGCTAAACCCTCACACTGATGTTAAATTGAGATGTTAGTTCGACATATCCTACTAGGAGGACATGTCTTAATCTCGGGCACCGCGCCAAGGTCTCTCAAGTAGCCCGAGGCCCTATCTCTCACCTACCTGTGCCGTTTGGGCAATACTAGGGGCCAGTGGGTGGATTACGGGAGCATAAAGCCTGACTCACAGACAGCTTACCAGTAACCTCCACAACCCACATGCGGTTGTGCATATATATAGGGGAGCATATCCTGCACTTATAGTCCGTTGCTTATGGCAATCAACAGCAAAAAATGCATACAATGGAAGATGCCAGCAACGGACTACAAGTACCACACTCTCTACTTGAGAGACCTTGGCGCGGTACCCGAGCTTAAGACACGTCCTCCTAGTAGGATATGTCGAACTAACCTCTCAATTTTACATCAGTGTGAGAGTTTAGTATTTTCGCAGCGTGCACCTGCCTTTGCTTTTGTTTAGCCTTTGATTGTTCTTCACATCCACATAATTGTTACCTTATGTAGGATGGTTATTGTGGTACTTGTAGTCCGTTGCTGGCATCTTCCATTGTATGCATTTTTTTGCTGTTGATTGCCATAAGCAACGGACTATAAGTGCAGGATATGCTCCCCTATATATATGCACAACCACATGTGGGTTTGAGCATATCCTGCCTGTTTAACACCACGTTTTCTAATGGTTTGTATAGTCTTATGTATGGAGGTGTATAAACTCCTATTTAAATGTGCCTGTTTTTCATCTACAGGCTACATTCAAGTGCACCTGTTTAGGCCCTGGGCCATATCAGCCAGTCTCGGGTGGGGCTCACAGGCACTTCCCTCCTCCCATTGCAGCCAAGGCTACATGCTAAAGATTACTGGTAAGCTGTCTGTGAGTCAGGCCCAGGGCCGGCGCGTCCTATAAGCGGACTAGGCCGCCGCGTAGAGCGCCCCTTGGCAAGGGGCGCTGCTAGGAGCGCCGGCCCTGCCTCATGCTGCAGCCGCCCGAGCGCTCTGAATTGAGCCTCAGACGGCTGCAGCACTCCCCGGGCTGGCGCGTCCATGAGGACGCACCGCCCGGGCTCAGCATGAAGGGAGGAGCTGACAGGAGGGAAGCGCTCAGCGCTCCCTCCTGTCAGTCCATTGTAGCGCGGCCGAGCTCTGTATGGCCGCGGGTACAGGAGCATGTGTCTCCTGTACCCGGCCGGACTGACATGAAGTGCGCACACAGTGTGCACTGCCTGTCAGTCCGTCAGGGTACAGGAATCTAAAGCTCCTGTACCCGTGGACCATAAAGCGCTCGGCCACGCTACATTACAGGCGGAGGAGGGAGGGGGAGAATGACAAGAGTGGGGGAAGAATGACAAGAGGGGGGAGAAGAATGACAAGAGGGGAGGAAGAATGACAAGAGGGGAGGAAGAATGACAAGAGGGGAGGAAGAATGACAAGAGGGGGAAGGAAGAATGACAAGAGGGGGGAGAAGAATGACAAGAGGGGAGGAAGAATGACAAGGGTGGGGGAGAGAATGACAAGAGGGGGAAGGAAGAATGACAAGAGGGGGAGAAGAATGACAAGAGGGGAGGAAGAATGACAAGGGGGGGGGGGAAATGACAAAGGAGGAGGGGTGAAGAATGATGGGGGGGGAGAATGACAAAGAAGGAGGGGTGAAGAATGACGGGGGGGGGGGGGAGAATGATAAGGGGGGGGGGCGGCAAACTTTTCTTTTGCCTAGGGCGGCAAAAATCCTTGCACAGGCCCTGGTCAGGCCTTATGCTCCCGTAATCCGCCCACTGGCCCCTGGTATTGCCCAAACGGCACAGGTAGGTGAGTGATAGGGCCTCGGGCTACTTGAGAGACCTTGATGTGGTGCCTAAGCTTAAGACATGTCCTCCTAGTAGGATATGTCGAACTAACCTCTCAATTTTACATCAGTGTGAGGGTTTAGTATTTTCGCACCTGTCTTTGCTTTCGTTTAGTCTTTGATTGTTCTTCACATCCACATAATTGTTACCTTATGTAGGATAGTTATTGTGGTACTTGTAGTCCGTTACTGGCATCTTACATTGTATGCATTTTTTTGCTGTTGATTGCCATAAGCAACAGACTATAGGTGCAGGATATGCTCCCCTATATATATGCACAACCGCATGTGGGTTTGAGCATATCCTGCCTGTTTAACACCACGTTTTCTAATGGTTTGTACAGTAGATACCTGTGCATAATGTCTGCAATCAGAGATAATTCCGATCACAGACATTTTACCCCTCAGTTGCCATGATCACCCGTGACCATAGCATATAAGATCGAGAAAGCTATTACCTTGTAATGATAGGCCGGAGCCTGCTGTAGGCTTCAATGCCTATCACAAGGATATTCAAATACAGACCTGCAGGTGGCAGCACTGCATTGGAATATACTGATATACTGTCTATTCAATAATACAGGGCAGTTTCTAAGGAAATTTACCAACAGGGCGAACATCAAAAAGCACCCCCCCTTCCAGATTGTGGCCGGATCTCTGCCGTACCCTATTGTAGTTGATTGGGGCTGTGGGCATTCAGTCTGCATCCAACAGTGCCGGATCCAGTGAATTCCAGCAGGCTATTCACTGCCGGAACAGCCTGCCAGAATCACTAACGCTGTTGTGAAAGTAGCCTAATGCAGCCCCACATACCTCTTTCATCCAGTGACGTCTCCTGTGATGTAGATGTTCTCTTTCTTTATCTTCTCCATTCAGAACAGACCGCCATGATGATTTCTTTTAGCCATCTCTTCTCTCTGCAGTTTGACAAACATCTTAGTTTCCTACTTTTCCATCATCCTCCCACTTTCTCAACATCCCATCATGCACCCCTAAAACTATACTGCATAAACTGATAAACCCCCTGAAAATACTAGTTACACACAGATAGCCCCCCCCCCCCTTTAATATTTATTGGAACACAAAGCTCTAAAAAAAAACTGCCAGAGTGCACTTAGTAGTAATAGTGCTCCTACAGTTCCCCCAACAGTAATTGCGTCCCAGAAGTAATAATGCTCCCAAAGTCCCCCAGTTGTAATAAAGCCAACCATAATGCCCCTGTAGTAATAATTCTCTTTATAATGTGTGACAGTAGAAAAACGCCCCCTTATAATGTGCACCAGTACAAAAAACGCCTCGCTGTGTGTCAGTAAAAAAATAAAATAAAAAAAATCTCTTAGTGCCCCCAGTAGAGCCAATGTCCCCAGAGTGCCCTTATGTGTTCCAATGACCCGTACTGTGTGCCACTAGAAAAAACACTTACTGCCCCCAGTTAAGCTTAGGTGCCCATAGTGTCCCTTTAATTAGTGCCAGTATAAAATACTCCTATATAGTGCCCCCAGAAGATGCCCCATAGTGCACCTCTCCGTCCCCATAGTGTCCTCCATAATGTGCCAGTTTAAAATGCCCCTATAGACTGCCCCACAGAGATGCCCCCATAATGCTCCTCTCCTCCCTTCCCCATAGTGGCACCAAAATGGGTGCTAGTATTAAATGCCCCTATATAATGCCCCCATAGTGCTCTTTTCCCCCACTTCTCCATAGTGCACCCCCTAAATGCTTGCCAGTAAATAGGGCCCCCAGGAAATGCCCCCATAGTTTTCCATTCCCCCCACTTCTCCATAGAGCCCCCAATAATGTGGGCCAGTACATAGGGCCCCTAGTAGATGCCCCCATAGTGCTCCTTCCCCTCTTCTTCATAGTACCCCCTCATATTGTGCCAGTATATCGAGCCCCACAGTGCTTCCCCACTTCTCCATAGTGCCTCCCCCATATTGTGGCAGTATATAGGGCCCCCATAGTGCTTCCCCCTCTTCTCCATAGTGCCCCCCATATTGTGGCGGTATATAGGGCCCCCATAGTGCTCTCCCTCTTCTCCATAGTGCTCCCCCATATTGTGGCAGTATATAGGGCCCCCATAGTGCTTCCCCTCTTCTCCATATTAACCCCCCCATATTGTGGCAGTATATAGGGCCCCCATAGTGCGTCCCCTCTTCTTCATAGTGCCCCCCATATTGTGGCAGTATATAGGTCCCCCATAGTGCTTCCCCCTCTTCTCCATAGTGCCCCCCATATTGTGGCGGTATATAGGGCCCCCATAGTGCTCTCCTCTTCTCCATAGTGCTCCCCCATATTGTGGCAGTATATAGGGCCCCCATAGTGCTTCCCCTCTTCTCCATAGTAACCCCCCATATTGTGGCAGTATATAGGGCCCCATAGTGTGTCCCTCTTCTTCATAGTGCCCCCCATATTGTGGCAGTATATAGGGCCCCCATAGTGCTTCCCCTCTTCTCCATAGTGGCCCCCATAGTGCTTCCCCCTCTTCTCCATAGTGCTCCCCCATATTTTGGCAGTATAAAGGGCCCCCATAGTGCTTCCCTCTTCTCCATAGTGCCCCCATATTGTAGCAGTATATAGGGCCCCATAGTGCTTCCTCTCTTCTCCATAGTGGCCCCCTATATTGTGGCAGTATATAGGGCCCCCATAGTGCTTCCCCTCTTCTCCATAGTACCCCCCATACTGTGGCAGTATATAGGGCCCCCATAGTGCTTCCCCTCTTCTCAATAGTACCCCCCCCCATACTGTGGCAGTATATAGGGCCCCCATAGTGGTTTCCCTCTTCTCCATAGTACCCCCATACTGTGGCAGTATATAGGGCCCCATAGTGCTTCCCCTCTTCTCAATAGTACCCTCCATATTGTGCCAGTATATAGGGCCCCATAGTGCTTCCCTCTTCTTCATAGTAGCCCCCATATTGTGGCAGTATATAGGGCCCCCATAGTGCTTCCCCTCTTCTCAATAGTAGCCCTTCACCCCCCTTCTGCAGCACTATACTATAAATAAAAACAATAAACTCATATACTTACCTCCTTATGCTGCTGTCAGTGATGCGATGCAGGCCTCTTCCGGCCTGTGTCCCGCGCTGTACGATTCAGGTGGCGTGATGGCGTCATTGCGCCCCCTGCGCCGCCCTGCTCCTCCGCACAATTCATCTGTATCGCTGTCCTGAGGACGGCGATACAGATGAATATGAAGATGAACGCTTGAACAGAAAAAAAAAAAGTTATGGCTCTGAGAAGACAGGGAGGTAAAACAAAAAAATGAAACATGCTCCAGTACTCAAGGGGTTAAAGAATGAATAGTGGACCTTATATGAGTAAGCAGGACTTTTGTGCTGATGTTCCATTTCTAATGGTTTTATATTGGATTCAAAGCTTAATACTACAATCCCAGATGCTGGATCATACCATTCATGTTGTCTGTAATCTGTGCATAGGGCACAAGATGTATTCAAACTGGTGAGATGGATTATCTTTCTTTCTTGGATAATATATTCTATGTGAGGTACAAGGGCATAGCTAAAGGCTTCTGGGCCCTGGTGCAAGAGTTCAGCTTGGGCCCCCCTTTCCTCAGTGCTTTGTGACCAGGGGCAGGGAAGCATATAGCCTTCGGCTTGTCTGAGGCAAAAATTGAAACAGCACCTCCCCTCCATGCCAAATTCTCAACCTAACCCTTGGTGTCATATGAGCATATTTCATAAACATTACTTATCACTAAAATAAAGACAATAACACAAATTATGGTGCAAATGGACGCAGTCCTTTATTAAGGGTTACCTTAAATAATAAAACCATTTAAATTAACCAATTGAATAAAATATTACTCAGCTTAAATAAATCCAACACCATCAATTTCAGTAAAAACCAACAAAGTCCCCCCAGCAAAGCTGGGTGACTAACCCACCAGACTTGCAGGTATCAGCCCGCAAGTCCCCCCCTAAAAACCGCGGCCTTATCAACCATATCCTGAACATCAGAATTAAAAATGTCAAGCCCAATATCAGATAGGTGAACTAAATCATCCCGATATAGGCCTCAAATGAATCCTTCATGCTCAGTATGTCTGAAAGACCAGCCATTAAGACTTGGAAGATATTTTTCCATATTTCTATTCACTCTTCGCCTAATCTTCTCCAAAAAAACCATCTGATCGCTTTTCCAAATAAAACGAGGGATAATTTCAGAGAAAATTAAAGTAACATCCGGTAACAAGGACTTAATAGCCTTAAAATCCGCCCTCATTTGCGCGATCAAATCCACTGTCTTAATTTTACCCAAGTCATTCCCCCCTGCATGAATTATCAGAACCTGAGGATGGGGTAAAGACAATAATTCACCCTTCAAAATTGGAATAATTTGCCTCCATCTTAAACCCCTAAAACCCAACCAACATATAGAAATAAATAAAGAACTGGTACCCATACTCTGAGAATATTTACGCTCTGCAGCCCTCCTTTCGGCCCAGAATACGAAAGAGTGACCCATAATCCAAACGACCAATTGGTTTGAACCTAAAAAAGAGAGCAACAACTATTCAGAGACCAAGTTAGGCCGTACATACGATTTATATCTGCTCGACTTCCAACGCCCAATCCTTTTAATTATCGCCTCACTAAGACCTAAATAGGAGGCAACCGTCGCCGCCCCAATACGAAAGGAGTGCGCCGATGTATTGCTCGGCACCAAGGTTCAACTGCAACAAACATTTCTTTAAAATCGTGTTAAACTGATATACAGTCAAACCGGATCCATCCTCATGGATCAGGAAAGACGAGCTTATTATTAGGCCTGACTACTATAAAAGCTCTCACTGCCTTAACCGGACACAAAACTGATCCTTCTAAAGCTGATAATCTGACCCAAACCCCTTTAGCCAGTTGATCCGTTTTAGACTTTTTAATAAAGATTGATACCGATGTTCCGGTCAATACAATATGCTCCAAATTCAAGGGGAGCATTGATTTCCTATTAACTGCAACCAACTCACTAATACGTAAAGCTCCGAAAAAAGCAATCACGGACGCAACCTTGAAAAGAATCGATTCATACCTGGAAAACGTGACCACTTCCAATACAGATACCAACTTGCCTAAAAGTTCAAAGGTAATTGGGCGCCTACTATCTGCCTGACTAGATGCTCTCTTCATTCCCTTCAAAAATTGCTTTACCACAAACTGATTAGAAAATGATTGGAAACCTGCCAGCTTAAAAAAGAAAGAAACACCTGAGACAGTTTTGGATAATGCTGAGTATCCCAAACCTGCCTCAAACAAGGAACACAAAAACTGAAAAAACAAATTCATATCAAAAACCAACGGATCACGATTCATAGATAAACAAAACTGGTACCATCTTTTCCAGGCCAAGGCGTATCTGTCCCACGTCCTTGGCGCTAACGAATTCTGTAAGAAATTACCTATTAATCCCGAATCAAATCCCACGCTTGTGCTGGACATGGAATTCCCACCTTGTCTGCGTGTGGAACTAAAGAAAAGAATCTTTCCCACTGAGCGCGGGAAAGAGAATCTGCTATATCATTGTCTTTACTCGGAATATACTTGGCCTTAATCCAAACATTTAAGCCTAAGCAACAATGAACCAAGTAACGTAACAATCTAACCACAACTTCGCTATTTGACGATAAACCATTCATTGCATACAAAACCCCTTTATTATCTGAAAAAATTAACACCCTTTTATTCTTAAAAATATTGCCCCAAATCAACAATGAAACAACTATCGGAAATAATTCTAACAGAACTAGATTTTTATTCAGCCTTTGTTCTAGCCACCAATCTGGTCACGGCTCAGCAGACCACTGACCACTGAAAAAGGCTCCATAACCTGAAGCATCTGTATGCAAACCAAGAGCCTCCAATTCCACAAACTCTTCTTGCCAAGCGCTGCGGCCATTAAAATGCGCTAGAAAATCCTCCCAAACAGACAAGTCATCTTTCAAACTTCTAGTTATTCTAACATGAGAATAAGGGGATTTCAAACCTTTAGTCGCCATATAAAGCCGTCTAGAAAAAACACGACCAACTGGAATAACTCTGGAAGCAAAAGCTAATAGACCCAGTAAGCTTTGAACATCCCTTAATAAGGATTTCTTAGCTGAACGAACCTTCCTAATTGCTAACACTGTCCTCTTAACTTTCTCAACTGGCAATCTAAATTCCAAGTTTACTGAATCAATGACAATACCAAGAAATTCAATCTCCTGACACGGGTAAACTGTTTTCTCATTAGCTAATGGAACACCGAAATACTGACAAATCCTACTAAAAACATCTAACAAATGGGAACAATCAAAGAATGAACCAATAAACGAAAAATCATCCAAATAATGCAACAGACTACCTAAACCAGACTCAACAGTAACAACCCACTCTAAAAATGATGAAAATGACTCAAAATAAAAACATGACCAGGACAAACCCATGGGCATACATTTGTCAAAGAAAAACTGACCGTTGAGATGAAAACCCAGGGAATTAAATCCGTCAGGGTGCATTGGCAACAAGCGGAAAATAGCTTTAATGTCCGCTTTAGCCATGAAACACCCTTTCCCCGCTGCAAGTAACATAAACACAGCATTATCAAATGAAGCATATGAAACTGAAGCCGTTTCTTTATCCAAGGAATCATTAAGTGACTCCTTTAGCGGGTATGATAGATGATGAATCAACCTGAATTCATTTGGGGCCTTTTTTGGTACTAGACCTAACGGTGAAACCCTAAAATCAACAAAAGGGAGAGAATCAAAAGGGCCAGCAATTCTACCCTCTCTTAACTCTTTGTCGACCTTATCTTTAACTACCCCCATATGTTTCCTAACTGATGGAAGATTATCAAATATCTTACAACCCTCCCCAGTAAACCTCGGAACATAAAAACCCTCAGCAAAACCTCTAAGAATTGTGTGAGCCATCTGACGATCTGGATACTGATCTAACCAGGGGAGCATTTTTAACCATTTTACCGGCGTCAGAGCTTTTTGAAAATTCCCTACTGCCTTGTTGGCTTGAGGACTGACTGTTTTTTTTTTTACAGCAGCGAAAATTTGGATGAGCACCGGCACAGAAAGAACATTCGTGACGATACTTACAATTACTTAACCATTTGCAGGCTGATTCATTGTATGCAAAGCATACGCCTTTCCTAACGGTCAAGCCAGACGCTGGTGAAAAATTCTGCCTAGCCTGAAAAATGGATTTCTGCGGCAACATTAAACTGAGCCAAAGACCAACATCTTTAGCCCCCCACCACAGATTTGAATGAACTGACAACTTCTGCCGGAAAGTCTCATCATAAGAAAACCACGCGAGGCCGCCGAAATTACGGTATGCCTCTAATATTGAATCCATATGCTGAAACAATCCGACAGACAGTTGCGGGTGCTTAGAGCATAATACAAATGAGTAAATGCAAAAGACCTGCAACCAGTTATTAAATGAACGTGGTGCAGACCTTCCCCTCTCATCTTCTTTATCGTCAGACCTTTTTTCAGTTTTAACAACCTCTTTGGCAGAAGGGAGTAAAGACAAAAGATCTATATACTCCATTCTCCAAATTTTATCCTTAACTGATTGAGTCAGGTGAAACCCAAAGGAGAGCCATAACATACCATGGCCTCCTTCATACAGGTTTCAGCCACTCCTAAACTAACATCAGATGATTTTACATTAACCTTATCAGCCACTGCTGCAGAAGATGAATTACACCATACTGCAGCAGGCTGATTAACCTTACCAGGCGCAGATGCTGCCGCCCAATCTGAGAAAAGCTTAGCCAGGCTAAGCAACAAACTGTTGTCATTTATCCCTAAGTTGGTGGGCAAAGCTAAGCTCTGCCCACAAGATTGCTCACCTAGGTCCAGGGCGATGATAGGTGCTTGGGTGTTGGAGGCCAGCTGCGGCGCTCTACTAGCGACCCCAGACTGCGATGCAGCCCGTCCAAGGGAGGAGCGCCTGCTACTGCCTCTTTCTGCGACCGGATCAGAAGGGAGTAAGATCTTCTGGGTCTCTTCACCCTCTTGGACATCTGGCAGGGATCTTCAGCGCACTGACCAGCGCTCACTGGGGCTTCCGTTGGCAGCGGGGCACCACTGCTGACGTCAATAGCCGGCGCCACAGGAACAGGATCTGCCCTTTCTTCTCCTATTGGCCCGCCGTCAGACAGGCAGCGGCGAAGCCACGCCTCTCGGCCTTTCGACTCTACACGCCGAATCAGGTCACGCAGCAGCTCCTCCATGTCTGGTAAGATGGCTCACCTCCTTCAGCGCCGCTCCTTCCCGCACAAGCTGTGGCCGCTAAGCTATTCTGAGGTACGCAGCACCGGGAAACCGCTTCCTCGCCGACCTGTAGATTCTGCTGCGGCCGCTAATAGCCGGCCCTTGGTCACTCCGCCGCTCCGCTTGCTCTCCGCCGCCGCTCCACCTTTCACTCACCGCCGCCACAACTTGCTCTCGCCGACGGTCACACCAGGACCTGCCGCCGCTCCTCCTTGCTCACGATGCAGCTCAAACTTCTGCCCAGTGATGCCGGCGCTGCGAGTAGCTCTTTTGCAGCGGCGCCGGCAAATACCTGGGGCTTCAACGACGTTTTCTTCTTGACAGGTCCGGCACTGACAGCTGAGGACCCACTGACAGCCCTTATATCCTGACAGACTTCCCGCCACTGGAACCAGCAGTCCAATCAAGAATGGGCAGAACACAGGTGCCCCAGATACAGGTAGGCAACCCCTGACCAATCAGAAGCCTCTCTTAGATTCTCCTCAGAATTTGGCTGTAAGAATAAGAAAACAGAGAAAGCCACCATACCAAGGAAAATATGTAGAAATACTTAACTTTAATAAAACCTATTACCCCAATGCTCCATGACACCACGGCGGGCGCCGGCATACGCCTTCTAACGCACGCTGCCATTCCCTCCAGCCAGAAGTGTAACTTGAAGGTTCTGGGCCCCAGTGAAAAATCTATGACAGAGCCCTCCCAGCACTTTCTATAATACTGTTGTATATTTATATGCCACATAGATCTTTGGGCCCCGTCAGTCTCCTGGGCCCGTAGTGAATGCTACCTCTGCACCCTATAGCTACGCCCCTGGTGAGGTACACAGGACTATTGTCTTATGTGTTCTAAAATACCCTAAATTAGAGTTGGATGTAGCATATATTTCCACTAGATGGCAGTGTACACCACCCAAAAAAAACTGTGGGTAAGTTTACAAAGACTAGCATGTCATATGTCATTCTTTGGGGGAAATGTATCAATATGTGACTTCTTGTTCTTTCTTTATTTTATTTTTTGAGTGATTGAAGCCATATTATTAAGACAAATTTACAAAACGTCACGTCATTTTTTTAAACCTTTGTCACTAAATACCTATAGATTTTTCGGTCTAAAGTCTAATATTTATTACAAAATTTCCTTCAGTTTGTACACCAGCAGGGGACTAAAGTATATTTGTGACTAGAGTTGAGCGAACTTGTATTTTAAGTTTGGCGTCCAAAGTTGGGGTTCGGGTTATCGAAGAATCCCGTTATGGATTCCGCTACCACGGACCATAACGGCATTTGGAATCCATAAGGGGATTCTTCAATGAACCCGAACCTTGAACAACACTAAGGACCTGGGGTGACGTCACCGTCATGTGATCAGTGCAGGGGGCGTGGCTCAGTACTGGATTGGATAAGAGGTGGTATTGGCTGCAGCATCCTCCCTCCACTACTGGGCAGCAGTATCCCCCTCCCTCCATTTTCCTTAGTGTCCCCATTATCAAACTTTCTTTTACTGGCAGCAGCATTTCACCCACTCCCACCCCCCACACTCCAAACTGGCAGCAGCCTTCTTCCCCTCCTCCACCCCTTTCCCAAAGCCAGGAGCATTTTACCCCTTCCCCGCTGGCAGCAGAATTCCCTGCTTTTCTACCCCTGTCCCAGTTGCAGTAGCATTGCTCTCAGCTGTTGTTACCCAAGATGTGGCTTGCCAGTTGTTGCAGAACTACAATTCCAATCATGCCCTGACAGCAGCGGGTGCGTATAGTGGTTTTCATGGTGGTATTGGTCTTTATATAATAGTATGGTGTATGAAATTAGCCTTCTGTTTACTTAAAAAAAATATATGTGCACACCCACTTTAAATTGCATTATGATTTTTGTTATTATTGTTGTATACAGAGCAGGGGCGTTGCTAGGTAAAAACATTCGAGGCCTTGTCTCTGCAAAGTGTGACACACAGACATCTTAGTTTCCTCACTATTGCTGTCCTGAGGGCCTGCCAGCTAGATACAACTGTATTGCTGCCCTCAGGACGGCAATACAATTGCATCTAATGCACTGGAAAAGCTGGTCATGTGACCAGTAAAACAGGCAGTGGTTGAGGACCTGCGAGGATGTCACTGTCATGTGACCAATGCAGGAGAGGACGGTAGTGAAGAGGACATGTCATGAGGAAGAAGATGTGGTGAGGTCTGCTACACGAGGAGAGGTAAGTGAAGGGAGAGGCAGAGGAATGCTGGGAGTTGTGGTTATTTAACTGGGACTGTATGTTAGGGCTGAAGGGAGGGAAGTCATGTTATTTACATGGGAGTGTATTTTGGAGAGGGCTTGAGAGATAGTGTAATGTTATTTACATGGGACTATATAGTGGAGGGAGTAATATAACTACTGGAGGCACTGCAATGGGCATTATAAATACTAGGGGCACTTTAGGGCGAGCATTATAACAGTAGGGGGCACTATAAATACTGGGTGACTGTAGGGGCATTTTAAATCCAGGGAACATTAGGCGTTCTTAATACTACTGTGGGCTCTATAGTAGAGACTTAAAGATCTACCTTATGCAGCAGCCTATTACCAGCATCTGGGGGATCCCTTGCCCCTCAAGAGGTATTTATGATTATATGTCCCTCTGTGAAAGCAAGTAGTCGTGACACCAGTTTCAGTTGGAGTCCCCTTTGTAGATGGTATTGGTGGAACCCAGGGTAAGAATGCCAGAGTGGTGTAGAATGGCCTACAGTGTCTCACTAGATGTTATAAACCCGTGTCACGGTGCTCCTACCTGGATATCCTTGGATCCCAGACGTGGTGTAGTCCAAAGCAAGTGCAAGAAGGGGTTGTTGAACTTGGGTGATGAATAAATGGAGTCCAGACTTACTTGGCATATTAAACGGTAATCCAAACAGTTTCCAAACTTTATCTTAGTCATCAGCAGGTATTGGCTCATTCTGGCACTCAAACACTTCTGCAACAATCTCAGCACTGCTATGCGGTAGCTCTCTCAGCTCTGCTATGCTGGCTGGCTTAAATAGGAACCCTTTCCTCTTTTGCTGGAACTTAGCTGTCTGTAGTCTACCCCTTACTTTAATCCTAGGAACTTCTTCCTGGCATCAAGCTCACTGAGCTTGGGATTAAGGCAATGCAAGCCCAGGAGGGGACAAGCAACCATAAAGGACTTTTGCAGGCCCAGCAAAGCAGACAGTACTCTGCTGGCTGACACACAACCTGTCTGCAAGATGGAGTAGGTTAGACTGACTTGCTCTGATTAAACTCCTCCCTCTCTAAAGAGGGCTGGGATGGGACTAGAAGGTTCCTCTCCATCTCTGCACAGATTTGCTGCCACCTGCTGGTGTACCAGGAACATTACATGTAAACAACAGTTTATAAGGAAATATTTACACATATTGCAGGATATGGCAATAAATATATATGAGTTGGCAAAGGATCGCACATTACAGATAGTGGGGGTACAAAAGAGGTGGTTATGGCACTCTGAGTCATTACACTTATTTCTACTAAGAACGCTATGGGGGGCATTATTACTACTGGGGGGGGGGGGGGCTGTAGTGAGCTTTATTACCACTGGGGGAACAATAGGGGGTCCCTATTTCTACTGGGGGCTTTGTTAGAGTATTAATACTGGTGGGATCTTCTACTAATGGGGGCACTCTCGGAGAGCATTATCACTGTTGGGGGCAGTATTACTAATGAGGGCATTCTAGAAGGGAATTACTATTGGTGGGACTTTGAGGAGCACTATTATTATGGAGGGGATTATCTGTATGGCACTAATATGTCTTCAAGATAGTATTTGGGGGTATTGGGGAGCACAGCGAGCAGCAGGATAACACTTTTGGGACTCCAGGTTGGGGGATGATGATGATGATAGAAAAGTGAGGAAACTAAGATGTCTGTGTGTCACACTCTGCAGAGACAAGGCGGCTGAGAGAAGATGTCTGGACCGAATAAAGAAGATCATGAGAAGATCTACATCAGAGGAGACGTCACCAGGGAGTGTGCGGGGGGAGGATCAACTTAGAGAATTGGGCCATATGCATTGGGGCTTGGGCCCCGGATCTTTCGAGACCCAAGCAACGCCCCTGATACAGAGGATACTTCATCACTAAGATCTAATACATTATTTGTGAACCATTCCATAAGAAAAAAAATTCAGGTGGCCAGTGATTGGTTCCTCAGTCAGATCAAAATGTGGATATCAGTTGGGCCTGGACCCACAGAAGGACGGTAGTTTAGGTTGAACAGTGCAACCCTAACTGGCTAACTTGGAGAAGAGGGGGCGTGACTACTGCACAGTGAACAGTGTGGCAGGCAGAGCAAACCCTGTGAAGCATTACAGAGCAAAGCATGCTGGGTTTGATCAGAAAACAAAACAGGAAGCTCATAAAAACAGGAAGTTCTGCTTGTAAACATCCTGCTAGAATACAGTGATGTTGATAAAAGGGGAAGGAAAGTGCTAACATGAAAAACAGGTATATGGACAAAAATATACTTGGGGTCATTTATCAAACTGGTCTAAAGTAGAACTATCTTAGTCGCCCATAGCAACCCATTGGATTCCACCTTTCATTTTTGACAGCTCCTTTGGAAAATAAAAGGTGGAATCTGATTGGTTGCTATGGGCAACTATGCCAGTTCTACTTTACACCAGTTTGATAAATGACTCCAACAGTTTTTGGGGAACGGTTGCAGATTAGAAAATGTCTTTATGAAAGCGGAGACCCCCTTTAAAATGACAGGGATAGCTTGCACATACTAAAAGTAAAAATCCAGCACTCCGACAATATAAACCTCCAAATTTTTTAACATCTGTAAGCATTCAATGGGTGAGGTCATAGATGGCAGGTATGTATCACTGAGGTAGGTTGCGACCAGTGATCAGGACCGGCGTCAGCACCTGGCAAAGCAGGGCCCACTGCTCTTGGGGGGGGGGGGCCCACTCAGGTCTAGTCACGGATTGCTGAACAGTGGGGAATCCCGAAGAGTTGGGACTCTTCCTGGCTTAGGAGTCCCTGCTTTGACTCCATATATGTAATCAGTGCTATAACCATGAAGGAGACCATGTCAGTATGCTTGGGGACACCCTGTGTATTTAAGTCTAATTGCCCTCTCTTTCTAAAAAGTTCCTGCTGGGATTTGAACTTGCAACCTTCTACAATAAAAGCTGTAATGCACCAAATTGATCAGTTAGGATCTCAACTGCGGTGTCCTTTGACATCCACTTTTGGCACACTGATTGAGTGTTGGTGGTGTCTTTGCGGCTGCTCAGTGTGTACCCCAGGCGGCTCTCTCAGTCTTAAGCGGAGAGTATGGGGTAACAAAATCATGTACCGCGTACTAAAGATAGAGTGTAAAACTAATAGTGAGGAAAGTTCGTTTTAGGAATGTGAGTTCAGATTAAAGTTCATGTGAATAACAGCTCTTGGCAACGTTCAGGAATCCCAGTCCTGCAGTACTAATAACCACCAGCGCGAGTCCCTTCCTTTCAGTGAGCAATGTCATTGAAACAAAATGACAGGCTTGATACTTGCTGTTGGAAGTCCTGCAGGGATCCTGCAGTGGTGGAGCCGGGTAAGGTAGGTGAGGGTTTCTCCTGGAGGTTCAGAGTTGCAGGTAGTTAGGATCTTGAGTCCTCGTGGTGAATGGAGCAGGCAGGGTGCGCACTCCATTAGTGGAACCCCATGTGTAGAACCTGGCTCCTATTTATTGACCAAGTGTGGGTGGGCGGAGCCACCTTAGACGGCCCAGCGGCCACTGCTTCCAGCCTGGGAGGCAAACAGCGATCGTTGTCATGGTTACACAGGGCATGATCCAGGCTGGAGCGCAAACCACCGTATCCTTACAGTACCCCCCCCCCCCTTAAGGGGACCCTCTCCGGGGTACCCCAGTAGGGGAGGGTCGGTCGGGAAATCTCCTGTGAAACAACCTTTGGAGTCTGGGTGCATGGACATCTCGCACATCTTCCCAAGAGTCATCCTGAGACCCGTAACCCTTCCATCTAACGAGGTACTGGATCCTCCCCCGTCTTCTTCTGGAGTCGAGAAGCTGCTCAACCTCAAATTCCTCCTCACCTCGGACATTTATCGGGGGGGAGGGTTGAGGAACCCGTGAGGGGAACGGGCTAGGTCTAAACGGTTTTAGCAACGATACATGGAATGTGGGATATACCTGTAGTCGAGGAGGAAGGGTAAGTCTCACCGTGTTGGGGTTGATAATTCTTTCTATCAGAAAAGGACCCAAAAATTGCCTACCCAGTTTCTTAGCAGGTACCCCCAACCGAAGGTTTATCGTTGACAGCCATACCGAGTCTCCAACCTGATAAGGAGGATTTTCTCTTCTGTGACGATCGTAGTAGATCTTCTGCCTTTCCTTTGCCCGTTGGAGGTTGTCTTTCAGCATCCTGAGGGTTGTTTGCAAGGTAGTTACAAAATCATCTGTGGCAGGAACGTTTGTAGGAAGGTTGATTTCAGGAGAGACCTAGGGTGGAATCCATAATTTGCAAAGAATGGACTATGTAAAGTGGAGGAATTCACAGAATTGTTGTAGCTTAATTCGGCAAGAGGGAGTAGGCTTTCCCAGTCATCTTGAAGGAATGAGCAGTGACATCTGAGAAATTGTTCCAGACATTGGTTCACCCTTTCCGTCTGCCCGTTAGTTTGGGGGTGGTAGGCGGTAGACATTCTATGGTCGATTTGGAGTCTAAGACAGAGTGCTCTCCAAAATTTGGATACAAATTGTGAACCCCTGTCTGATATAACTTGGCTAGGGATTCCATGTAGTTTTATGACATTGGACAGAAAGGCCTCGGCAGTTTAACTGGAGGAAGGTAATTTTTTGAGGGCGATGAAGTGTGCCATCTTAGTTAGTAGGTCTACTACAACCATGATGGTGTTGTTTCCTCTGGAGCGGGGGAGTTCTACAATGAAGTCCATTGAAACCCATTCCCAGGGTCTGTTAGGGATAGGAAGACTCATAAGAAGGCCATATGGTCGATTTCTATCACTTTTGCATGAGGCACATGTCTCGCACGTGGAAACATATTGCTTAATTTCTTTGGTCATTTTTGGCCACCAGAAGTTCCTGCGTATCAGGTTTATGGTTTTGGCAATGCCAGGGTGTCCCGCGAGGGGTGAGTCATGGCAGAGTTTGATTACCTGGGTGGTGAGAGGAGTTGGTATGTACACAGGGCCGGTTCTAGGTGAAATGGGGCCCGGGGGCGAAAAACAATAAGGGGCCCCCCCCTCAGTGTCACGTCATCAATCACCCCCTTCGCGTCACATAATTTCTCCCCGCCCCCTCCATTGCCGCATACTCCCCCCTCCCCCGAATGGCACATTTCTCCCCTGTATGGGCCAGTGGCAGCAGCACATCTCTCCCCCCCCCCCAACCCCATGGCTCATTTCTCCAGCACATCTGCACATCTCCTCCCCCCCCAGCTCCCATCACTACAGAAATACAGCCCCACTTACCTCTTCCATCCAGTGGCGTCTCCTGTGATGTAGATGTTCTCTTTCCTCATCTTCTCCTTTCAGACCTTCAGACCAGACCGTCAGGTTTCGTCTCTACAGTTTGACAACAAAATAAATCTCAGTTACTACTTTTCCATCATCCTCCCATATTCTGGACAAATTATCCTACTACCCCCATATAAAATACATCAGTATTGTCCCCATAGTGCCCCCGGAGTCTCCTCTCTCCCCCATCATGTCCCCTCCCAAAATCATGTGCAGGCTCCTTCCCAAAATCATGTGCAGGCTCCTTCCCCTCCCCCCAAAAAATCATGTGCAGGCTCCTTCTCCCAACCCCCCCAAAATCATGTGCAGGCTCCTTCTCCCAACCCCCACCAAAATCATGTGCAGGCTCCTTCCCCTCCCCCAAAAAAATCATGTGCAGGCTCCTTCTCCCAACCCCCCAAAATCATGTGCAGGCTCCTTCTCCCAACCCCCACCAAAATCATGTGCAGGCTCCTTCCCCTCCCCCAAAATCATGTGCAGGCTCCTTCCCCTCCCCCAAAAAAATCATGTGCAGGCTCCTTCCTCCCCCCCAAAATCATGTCCAGGCTCCTTCCACTCCCCCCAAAATCATGTGCAGGCTCCTTCTCCCAACCCCCAAAATCATGTGCAGACTCCTTCTCCCAACCCCCACCAAAATCATGTGCAGGCTCCTTTCCCCCTCCCTCCCTACTTACCTCCTTGCAGCGCTGGATGCAGGCCTCTTCCGGCCTGTGTCCCGTTCTATCTCTCTGCTCAGGCGGCGCGATGACGTCATCGCGCCGCCTGAACCGCTCTGATAGGCTGTCGGCACGAGGCCGGCAGCCTATCAGAGGAGCAGGGAGGAGACGCCTCTCCCTCCCCTGCCGCACTGCACAGCGATCTGTATCGCTGTCCAGAGGACGGCGACACAGATCGCTATGGAGATGAACGCTTCCACAGTGGAAGCGTTCATCTCCTGTCACTGCCGCCGGTGCTGCCACAATATCGGGGGCAATTGCCCGTTGCCCCCCTGGATCCGCCACTGCTTGGGGGCCCCTAAGGACTCGGGGGCCCGGGGGCAATTGCCCCCCTTGCCTCTATGGAAGCGCCGGCCCTGTATGTACAGTAGGTTGTTTTTGTAGAGGAAACCCCGTTGGTCTTTCAGAAGTCCCGGGGGGATGTTAGCACAGTCAATTTTCAGAGCATCCTTAAGCTGGGTTTCCAATTCGATGGTGGCGAAGATAATTTTGTTAGGTGGTATAATCCATGTGGGGGCTGTGATTGCGGCGCTGCATTCAGCCAGACGTGATAAGGCATCAGCCTTCCCATTTTTTGAGCCTGGTCGGTAAGTAATTTGAAAGTCAAATCTGTCAAAAAAAAAACTCCACCGTACCTGACGTGCTGACAGTGTTTTACTGGTTTTCAGGTATTGTAAATTACGGTGATCCGTGTATATTGTGATGGGGTGTGTTGAACCTTCAAGTAGGTGCCTCCAGTTCTCTAGGGAACATTTTATGGCAAGAAGTTCCTTTTCCCCTATGGGGTAGTTGATTTCAGCGGTGTTTAGAGTCTGGGAGTAGAACCCGACAGGATGTAATGGGGATGAGAAGGAGCTCCGCTGGGACAGAACAGCTGCCTGTGATGCATCTACTTCCAGCACAAAGCGATAGTTTGGATTCGGAATGGTCAGAATTGGTGCTGAAGTGAATTTGTCTTTAAGTAACTCAAAAGCTGATTGGGCCTCCATGGACCAAACAAATTTCATGTTGACACTAGTTAATCTGGTTAGGGGTTTGATGGTAGCGGAGAAGTCTTTGATGAATTTCCTGTAGAAGTTCGAGAACCCTATGAAACGCTGGAGGGCTTTCCTGGAGTCCGGAATCGGCCAGTTTTGGATGCAAGTGATCTTTGACTGATCCATCTGAATTCCCTTGGGTGAGATTGTATAACCAAGGAACGGAAGGGTAGTAGTCTCGAATATACACTTTTCTGGTTTGACATATAAGTGATGGACGCTTAATCGCGCAAGTACCCAACGGACGTGTTTCCTGTGATCTTGTAGGTTATCGGAGTAGACCAATATGTCATCTAGATAGATGACAACACATACATCTAGTAGATCCCTAAATATGTCGTTGATAAAGTTTTGGAAAGTGGCCGGGGCATTGCACAAGCCGAAAGGCATTACCATGTACTCAAAGAGTCCGTACCGGGTGCGGAAAGCAGTTTTCCATTCATCCCGGTTCTAATCCTAATCAAGTTGTATGCGCCTCTCAAGTCCAGTTTAGTGTAGATAGTTGATGTTTGAAGTCTTTCAATAAGCTCGGATATTAGCGGCAGGGGGTACCGGTTTTGATTGTTATTTTATTTAATGCTCTGTAATCAATGATGGGTCTGAGGCTCAAGTCTTTGTTCCTTACGAAGAACATACCCGCGGCTGCAGGGAGGTTGAAGGCCGAATGAATCCCTTCCTTAAGTTCTCTTCAAGATACTGTTTGAGGTGGTCAAGTTCTGGTTGTGCCAATGGGTACATTCTTCCTGTGGGTATTTCACTGCCCGGCAGCAGGTCTATGGGGCAATCGTAGGGTCTATGGGGCGGTAGGGATTCCGCCATCTTTGCACTAAATACCTCCGAGAACTCTGAGTATTGGGTAGGGACCTGGTTCACCCCTACATGCATGAGCGTTTTAATAGGGAAGCAGGTCTCCCTGCAATAACGTGAGGTAAACCCAATTCTCCCCTGTTCCCATAGGAGAACTGGTTGATGTAACCGGAGCCATGGCAAGCCTAAAATGATGGGGAACGAAGGGAGTGTATGACATCAAAGGATAAAAATTCTGTGTGGCTATTTTCAGCTTGTCACCAAAAGGGGTTGAGTCTGGCTATGGATAGGTCTAGAGGTTGTACCATCAATAAAACTCACGGATATCGATACATTTTTCCTTGTATGGGAATTTTATTTCTCTCTACTAGATGCTTATCGATAAAATTCCCGAAGCTCCCGTGTCCACCATTGCATCAACGATAGTTCGGTTTTGGTCCCACTGTAAGGTAAGAGACGTATAAATGTAACCACTTGTGTTGTTATTTTTTCTGCCTAAGTTACAGAACGTCATCATTTTACCTTCATGTTTCTTTCTTATGGCAGGACATCCATCAACCGAATGGTCAGCCGACGCACAGTATAAGCAGAGGTTGAGGTTCCGTCTCCGGGTCTTCTCTCTCTCAGTCAGAGGACCACGAAGTGCCCCAATCTCCATCATCTCTGCTACAGGATCTGGGCTGGTCTGTCTCGGGGTGGGTGTAAACCCTGAGACTCTCTCAGCCCTGCGTTCCCTTAAGCGTCTGTCAATGGTGGTGACCTTCTGCATCATGGCGTCGAGTGTATGTGGCAGCTCTCCGCGGGCTAACTCATCTTTCAGGGCCTCAGATAGACCGAGACGGAACTGATTTCTAAGAGTGAGATCATTCCATTCCGTCTCACGGGCCCAACGAGTGTATTCCGCAATAAAGTCCTCTACGGGTCGTCTCCCTTGCTTTAGGGTGCGAATGGCGGTCTCCGCAGTCAGCTGCTTGTTGTGGTCCTCGTAAAGGAGGGCCATTGTTTCAAGAAATTGCGGAAAGGAATTCAAGACCGGGTCTTCCTTTTCTAAATAGGTGTTAGCCCATGCTCTGGGCTCCCCCTGAGGTACGAGATCATGGTGAGTACTTTGGTTCTATCGGTAGGATAGGTCCGGGCGTAACTGAAACATCAGTTTGCACGCATTCAGGAATTCGTGGAACTGCTTCCGGTCTCCTGAGAAAAGTTCAGGTGGACTGACCTTGGGTTCCGGTCCATCGTGGGGGTGTCCTGTGCGCGACGTGACGAGATCTCGCAACGTCTGATTTTCCAATTGGAGATTCTGTGCGGTCAAGTTAAGGGTTTCCACCCTCTCAGTGAGGGCGACCATATGCCGCGCGAGCTCCGCTGGATCCATGGGGGTTCCACTAATATGTAACGCACCAAATTGATCAGTTAGGATCTCAACTGCGGTGTGCTTTGACATCCACTTTTGGCACACTGATTGAGTGTTGGTGGTGTCTTTGCGGCTGCTCAGTGTGTACCCCAGGCGGCTCTCTCAGTCTTAAGCGGAGAGTATGGGGTAACAAAATCATGTACCGCGTACTAAAGATAGAGTGTAAAACTAATAGTGAGGAAAGTTTGTTTTAGGAATGAGAGTTCAGATTAAAGTTCATGTGAATAACAGCTCTTGGCAACGTTCAGGAATCCCAGGCCTGCAGTACTAATAACCACCAGCGCGAGTCCCTTCCTTTCAGTGAGCAATGTCAGTGAAACAAAATGACATGCTTGATACTTGCTGTTGGAAGTCCTGCAGGGATCCTGCAGTGGTGGAGCCGGGTAAGGTAGGTGAGGGTTTCTCCTGGAGGTTCAGAGTTGCAGGTAGTTAGGATCTTGAGTCCTCGTGGTGAATGGAGCAGGCAGGGTGCGCACTCCATTAGTGGAACCCCCTGTGTAGCACCTGGCTCCTATTTATTGACCAAGTGTGGGTGGGCGGAGCCACCTTAGACGGCCCAGCGGCCACTGCTTCCAGCCTGGGAGGCAAACAGCGATCGTTGTCATGGTTACACAGTACATGATCCAGGCTGGAGCGCAAACCACCGTATCCTTACAAAAGCAAGAACTTTAACCACTGAGCTATTGAGCTCAATGCTAAGCTACAGCAAAAAAAACTCATAGTAGTTTCTTATTTATTAGGTGTTCCTATACAGTAGAAGTATCTTATTTTTTTTTTTTGTAATATTAAAAAAATGTATGGCACAAAATAAATGTGCAATTACAAAAAAAAAAAAAAGAAATCATACCTCTGGAATAAATGAATGCATACTATATGGGATTATTTTTTGTTGGAAAAGGTGGCAACCCTAACCCCCTGCTCCGGTTATGTCTACGGAGATGTGTGGGGGCTCATTTGAGGGAAATCTGGCTTTTTTGACAATACTATTTTGGGGGGTGTATGACTTGATCACTTTGTATAAAATTTTCTTGGGAGATAAAGTGATGAAAAAACGTCAATTCAGCCTTTTTACTTTTTTCTGTTGCATCCTTCACCATATAGGCTAACTCTTTTTTATATTTTAATAGTATGGGTGTTTTCGCATGCGACAATGCCCATAATGGTATTCTTATTTTGTTTATTTCTATTTTGGGGAAAGTGGGGGGATTTTACTTTTTACTTTTTTTTTATATTTTCAAAACTTTTTTTTTTTATTACTTTTCATCAGATTGCAACTTATATAGAATAAGGGAAATTGCATCATTATTCTGTATAGAAATCACTATTTTACAGTTTAGTCCTGCCACCTAGTGGCCTGAACTGGGATATACTAATAATGAGCCTGGAAGCCTAGTACAAGCTACGGCTCATTTTTAGAACAGGGTGCTTTTCCCGATCTCAGCTGGGGGAAGGTGCGTCTGAGCAGGAAGCCTGCACTTCCATTATTTAACACTCTCAGATGCCGTGGTGACATTTGACAAATGCCCCCCCAAGGGTGCCCACTGATTTATCGTCCAAGGGCCCACATGAACCTGGAGCTGGCCCTGCCAGTGATGCTAGAACTTCAGTTTGTGGTAGCTGGAGTTTGGGTTCAGGATTTAGGAGTGACTGAAGCGCTTGGGTGAGAAGGTCACTCCCATACTCCATCCCAGGTGTTCCTACCTCAAACAGGTGGAAAACGAATTAAAAGGCACGCTGCCAGAGAGCAGTGTGTGTGTGCTGGTCTGAAAGAAAGACCCATGGACAAGAACACTATGCAAAGTGGAATCTCTAGGTGAAAACCTACAAGCTGGTGAGAAGCCTATATCACCGCGTTTTTTGTTGTTATTTCCATGAACTGTTATTTTGTTTGCTGAAGCAAGCCTGAATCGTTTTGCTGTGTGTGCCCAATAAACCCTGGAAAAAGAGACTGAATGAATGGTCCTGTCTCACAAATCCTTATAAAATCCTGTTCCCAGCAATACTATAAGTTTCAAATGCAGTCACATGAATCTTAATGTATTTCTGGGAACATGCTTTTGTAAAGATGTTTATAATAAAATTTTTGAGATTTTAATTGGCAAGGTGCTAGGTTTCTTCTAATGGATGGATCCCTTCTTCAGAAGCTAAACAGGTAAGCAAGTTTGGAACTATACTGATTTACAAAGAAGGTACGATTTGTATAGTGCTCATTATTTTTCTTGCATCAGACAATAGTTTTTACTATCAAGGTTGTGCTCAAGAATTAAATGCGTTTGTCTATCTCACACATTGGTGGCATAATGTTAGGATATGCCATGAATATAAGCAGACTCAGACTGGCCCATCGGGAAGCCGGGGAGATCCTCTGTGGGCCCCTGCCTAGTTACAGTTTACATCAGAGGTTGCAAAAAACGCCTGTACAAGCGTCATAGACGCCTGTTCAGGCCATTTTACTCCCTGGAAAAAGTCTGATGTGTATTTTTACGTATGGTCTTTATCTTGTTAGGTGTGCTGTATCAGAAGATGCCAGGTCCGGCAAACATGAAGCCCGGCCCCTCTCCAGAGAAGCCCCACCCCTCACAGACATCTCTCTCACCAGGAGCAGCTCCGGGGACTGGACTAAACACTACATGGTGGTTACAGGACCCGTGGTGATGTCAGTCATGTGATCAGTCATGTGTGTGGGAGGAGTTAGGGGAGCACAGGCTGTGCTGGTGGAGAATGCAGAGGTACTTTATGTATGGAAGGTGTGTGTATAAAGCAGAGCTATGTCAGTGTAACCAGTCTATTGCACAGTTATCTGTGTGTAATGTGCACACAGTAGTTCTATCTGTGTAATGGACATGTAGCAGTGCTGTGTGTGCAATGTGTATATAGTAAACTAGTAAGCTGTGTATGTAATATGTATATAGCAGCGACAGGTGGGCCCTGTGTATGGCAGCAGTGGTCTTATGTTTAGTGTATGATGTTGGATAAATGTAAAATTGTCTACATTGATTTCTGCACGGGAGACTAGCAATGGTTTCCCTGCAGAAATATCAGCCTCATAACGCTATGTGGGCCTATGCATTATATATGTAAATTACCGCAAAATTCCTACTCCTCCTCGACTAAAAATACTCCTCAAAATTGTTAAGAGGAGTATTTTTACTCTTCTGGAAAAAATGTAGTGCAACCTCTGTAAAACAAGAATCACAAAAATAAACGTGGCCTAAATGGGTGGGACTGCTCCAGACCCCAAACACTGTGGCGTGTTTCTAACTGGGGGGGCAGTTCCTCCGCATGTGGTTCGCAGCGAACGGCTATCCCCAGCAAAAATTGCATACAATGGAGGATGCCGGCGCGAACCACAAGCACCACACAAACATCCTACACAAAATAAAACATGTGCGGATGAAAATATATAAACACATAACTCACAGAAAAAAGATGCACCACATGGATAAGCAACTGACAACACTGGCTAATCCCTCACTCTGGTGTTAAAAGCTGAGAGATTCGCCAATATTTCCAATCAGGAACATATCGGAGCCCCTTTAGGCACCACTACACGGTATCTCAGCATGACATGGGGTCCTACCACTAGACTACCTATGGTGTGTGAACAAGGTCTGAACAGGTATTAAGTAGCCTACAGCCCCATCCCACTCACCTGCACTGCAGGACCAACAATGCAATGGGGAACACATGAGGCCATAAGCTACACCTACAACAGACCGTGTGACACCGGCTTCCAGGTGCAACAGAATGTTTACAAGCCATATGCAATGGCACATTCAATACATATAAAACAAGAATCACAAAAATAAACGTGGCCTAAATGGGTGGGACTGCTCCAGACCCCAAACACTGTGGCGTGTTTCTAACTGGGGGCAGTTCCTCCGCATGTGGTTCGCAGCGACGGCTATCCCCAGCAAAAATTGCATACAATGGAGGATGCCGGCGCGAACCACAAGCACCACACAAACATCCTACACAAAATAAAACATGTGCGGATGAAAATATATAAACACATAACTCACAGAAAAAGATGCACCACATGGATAAGCAACTGACAACACTGGCTAATCCCTCACTCTGGTGTTAAAAGCTGAGAGATTCGCCAATATTTCCAATCAGGAACATATCGGAGCCCCTTTAGGCACCACTACACGGTATCTCAGCATGACATGGGGTCCTACCACTAGACTACCTATGGTGTGTGAACAAGGTCTGAACAGGTATTAAGTAGCCTACAGCCCCATCCCACTCACCTGCACTGCAGGACCAACAATGCAATGGGGAACACATGAGGCCGCAAGCTACACCTACAACAGACCGTGTGACACCGGCTTCCAGGTGCAACAGAATGTTTACAAGCCATATGCAATGGCACATTCAATACATATAAAACAAGAATCACAAAAATAAACGTGGCCTAAATGGGTGGGACTGCTCCAGACCCCAAACACTGTGGCGTGTTTCTAACTGGGGGGGCAGTAGTGCAACCTCTGGTCTACATATTAATCAGCAGCGGCAGGCAGCCCAACTTTCTGCTGGTAAGTGCCGCTGCCTGCCGCTTCAATAGGAAGAGCAGAACTACAGACATACAGAAGGTGGCGAGATGATCTTGATCATCTCACCACTTAACTTGCCCTGCAGTGATGCTGGCGCTGCCATCTTTCAGTGGGCGGCAGGACCCGCCTCTTAAAACATGTGTTGCGGTGCCTGCGCATCCTTCTCATTCCCTGCGCTGCACGCACGCTGCGACCTCGCAGAGCATTCTAGAGTCTGCAGAGCGCGGCGGCAGGCTTTTACTGTGCTCCTGAGTGTGCAGACGTGCGGTGGTGCTGCTGTGTCCCCCATGAAACAAAAGCTGCCTGTGACTCCGTGGTGGACATCACAGGCTGCCGCTAGTGTAAAACTTAAAGGGATTGTCTTATCTCAGACAATGGGGGCATATGGCTTGTCTTATAGATGTGAGTCCCACCTATATCAGTAATGGAGCCCCACAAGGTGGTGGCTGGAGGACTCCGGTCTGGCCACCACCAAGTGGTCTCCCACAGAAGTGAATGGGAGCCCACCGCGCATGACGAGCCACCGTTCCCATTCACTTCTATGGGCCAAACGGAAATAGCCGTGCCAGCCAGTGGCGGCCCCATAGAAAATAAATAAAGGGCGGCTGTGTATGCGCAGTGCGCCCTCCACCACTTTCAGGGCTGTGTGACCTGCACTTATAAGACAATGGGGGCATATCCTAGCAATATGCCCCCTTTGTCTAAGATAAGGCAATCCCTTTAATAGAATTTTTTTTAAAAATAGACATATTAGGAATCATTGCGTCTGTATTGACCTGCTCTATAAAAATGACATGACCTATCCCCTCAGGTGAATGCCATTAAAAAAAACAGCCATTTTTTGGTCCCCTTGCCCCCAAAAAGTGTCATGTTGAAGGATCAAAAAGTCTTATGTACCCAAAAAATGCAACACGAAATATGTCAATACTTCCTGCAAAAAAGGAGCCCCTACTCAAGATCATTGGCAGAAAAATTAAAAATATATGGCTTTCAGAAATGGAAACATGATTTAAAAAAAATAAATGCTTTATTATAAAAAATAAAATAAAAATAGACATATTGTCACAGTGCAGTTCACTGTGATACAGGTTACCGTGTTGCTCGCTTTAGTAGTTCTTGAGCGTACTGGCTGCGGTGGATGCCTTATTCATCGGGTACCATAATTAGATCATTTGTGCGCACATAAAAATTATCATTTACTGGAAGTAGATTGTGCTGTGTAATCACGATCTGCTGCCGGCAAACAACTAGTCAGTATGGGGAAGAACATTGAAAGTAGTGATCAGCGCACCCCATACAATGGAAATCGGTGCATGTAAATACAGCTCTCCTCCATTAAAGAGCAGGCAATTGTCGGGAAGGAACGCTTCCTTCCCAACAATCTCCTGCTTTGTCAACCTAATCTGTTAAGGTCCCTTTACACAGGGCATCAACTACAATGAGCTGCTTAATGAGAAACAATCTGATATAGAGCAGTGCACAACACTGAATGTAAGATAGGTGTGCTTCCATCAGGATTATTACATTTTTGTAATTCGGACGCCTCTTACACCAGCAAGTTTGCTAGAAAACTCGGTATTATATAACCCAGTCTTGATACATTCCCCACAAAGTAGTTGCGATCTCATGAGTATGCAGTAGGGATAGTATAAAATGTCCACTAGATGGCGGTATTGAACTCCAAGTCATAGCTGTTTTTTTCCATACAAAGGCGTCACCAATCTTTAAAATGACATTGTGTGTGTGTGTGTATATATATATATATATATATATATATATATAATGTGTACAGTATAGGGCTGGAAGGCGTGTGTATCCCATCCAGATCCAGAAAGCTGCAGTAGTTTCAGCAAAGTGTAGTTTGCTGAGACAGGTTTGTCTAGATTCTGTTCTGGGCTGGATTTTCTTTCGAATGGTGGGTAGGTTTGGTAGTGGGATCTGCCAGTCCATACCCTTCCAGTACATGTATTGCCTTTATCTGGGAGATCGCAGATAAGGCCTTCTGTTGTAATCACGGAAGTATAAAACAACCCTCTGTGTATGACAGAGAGAGAATTTGGAAAAGGAAGCCTGCAGAGGCTCTATGTGGTCTCAGCCAGGGGGGCTGAGGTGCCACGAGGCTGTGTGAAAGCCTGAAGTTTAGGGGGCCCAGCAACATCTACGTAAAGAGGGTCGCACGGTAAGAGTCGGGAGGATTTCTGGATCATAATCCCCCAAACTTCCCCTTTAACAGTGACCGCCACAGTCCCCTGCACCCTTAACAATGACCTCCACAGTGCCCGCCCCGTTATTAGCGACCTCCACAGTACCCTGTCTCCTTAACAGTGACTTCCACAATAACTCACCTCCTTAACAGTGACCTCCACAGAGGCTGGCCCTTTATAAGTGACCTCCACAGTACCCCATCTCCTTATCAGTAATTTCCACAACACCCCGCCCCCTTAACAGTGGACTCTACAGCAATCTGCCTCTTAACCCCGTCCCCTCAACTGTGTGGCCTCCACAGCAGCCTGCTCCCCTTAACTGTGTGGCCTCCACAGCAGCCTGCTCCCCTTAACTGTGTGACCTCCACAGAAGCCTGCTCCCCTTAACTGTGTGACCTCCACAGCAGCCTGCTCCCCTTAACTGTGTTACCTTAACACCAGCTTGCTCCCCTTAACTGTGTCACCTCCACAGCAGCCTGCTCCCCTTAACTGTGTCACCTCCACAGCAGCCTGCTCCTCATAAGGCCTCTTTCACACGGGCGTCCTGGATTTTCTCCGGATGCATTACGGGAAACCCGCGCGAGTGCGCACACAATTTCAGTCAGTTTTAATTGCGTTGCGTTGTTTAGTTTTTTCCGCTCAAGTGCAATGCGTTTTGCACGCGTGTGATAAACTGAATGTGGTACCCAGACCCGAACTTCTTCACTGAAGTTCGGGTTTGGGTTCAGTGTTGTGTAGATTTTATTATTTTCCCTTATAACATGGTTATGAAGGAAAATATTAGCATTCTTAATACAGAATGCTTACTAAAATGTGACTTGAGGGGTTAAAATATAAAAAAAAATAACTCACCTCATCCACTTGATCATGCAGCCAGCATCGTCTTCTTTCTTCTTCTTTCAGGACCTTCTTTCAGGACCTGCAAAAGGACCTTTGATGTCATCGCGCTCGCCACATGGTGAGCGTGGTGATGTCAGCGCAGGTCCTGCTGAATGAAGATAGAGCGTGAGCTGCAGGGAGAAAGTCTCCCTCTCACCCCTGCAGCTGACAAGTTGATTTTTACCTTCATTTTTTCAATCCCTAACTGCCGTGCTGCACCGTAGCTCCGCCCCCCACCCCATTATAGTCAATGTAGACAGACCGGCAGCACACGGGTACTTGCGGCATGGCGGATCTGGCAGGCTGTTCGCCCGCCGGAACAGCCTGCCGGATAGCTATGCAGTTAGTGTGAAAGTACCCTTAAGCTCCAGTAAACTACTGCCTAGTTAGTGCTCAGACGAATATTTTTTTTTGTTTGTTTTGCCTGTAATGTAAAGGCCTTTTTGTTTGTTTTGCAGATGAGATCACAATAAAGTGGACCTTTGTTTGGACTTAATACCGTGTGTCACTGTCTCTGACTGTCTGCCAGCCAGCCAATCCCGCCTCTATCCGAGCTAATTCCCAAATATATATATATATATATATATAATTTTTTTTTTTTGTCTTGCTTCTCCAGCAGTTATGAAATATTTTTAGTTAAATGTCTTCCTATTTACTTGGCTGCAAAGTATCAGTCATTAATCTTATTCTGTTATTAGGTTCTAAGAGTTGGAAGTTATTTTGCACACTCAGTTAATAAGCAGTAGATAGATGTGAAATATTATTTGCAAGGTGCCGTGAATATGCAGTAAGGTGTAGACAGATATTTATGTGAGGTAGGTCACACACAGATGAGTATCTGTCTGCCATGCTGAAAATATGATCAAATGATTTCTGTGCTCTTGTAATTGCATATGAAGCTGTAGCAGACAATAGGATCCCTTGTCATTATACCATCTGTAGAAAAAAGGAAAATGATCATAGATCCAGTAGATCAGATATTCACATTGGAGTTCTGCTGAACCTAGATAGAGATGGCCAGAAAAATGTATACAAATGAAAAAAATATCATATTTCAGATATCTATTCTGTTTCTTAAAGGGCATCTGTCCGCAGATCTGTACCTATGACACTGGCTGACCTGTTACATGTGCACTTGACAGGTAAAGGCATTTGTGTTGGTCCCATGTTCATATGTGCCCGCATTGCTGAGAAAAATTATGTTTTAATATAAGCAAATTAGTTTCCAGGAGCAACAGGGACATTGCCGGTACACGTAGAGGCTCTGATCTCTCTGCAACTGCTGTGCCCTCTACACTTTGTCAGGGCCAGGTGTGATGACTTTTCACTGCCTGGCCCTGTTAATAAAAGTGGGTAGGTTCCGGTCGGGGACACAGCAGCGTGGCAAGAAAGAGGAGGTTGCTCTAGCCTTGAGCCCTGCAAAGAATGTGCTCCTGAATACCTTACCCAGCACTGAGTCACAAGTAACAGGCCATGCTTGGGTAACTTCTAAATATTATTGGGTAACTTCTACATTAATTTCCCTCAGAGTTATCACTGTGTTATCTGTGGGGTTACATAGGACTGCAGGTGATATCTACCACATTACCTGTACTCAGAGTTATTACCAAGGTGTCTGTGGTGTTACATAGGACTGCAGGTAACAACTACTACATTCTCTCTACTCAGAGTTATCATTTGTGTTATCTGTGGTGTAACCACTGGACTGCAATCCACAACAGAATCTACATGTGACACGTGGAATCTGCAGCGTAATAGTCACAGGAACACAGCAATATAATCAGGTTGAAAATCCGCAGGAAATGCAATGCTGCAAAGTAAGAATGCTTACAAAAATAGAAGTGCTAATAGTTTATTTTCATCAATTAAGAAAATCCATGACGGCTTAACCATGAGATTGACCCCTTGACCTCTGTAGGGGCAGGAACACAGAGAGTTTAAAAGGCCACCACCCACTCTCACTCTCAGTGTTTTCTGTCCCTTGGGGACACCTCACAGAGAGACCTCCTGTGGGAAGTGAAGATTTTTTAGTTTTATTATTTTAATTACCTGTTGTGGGGGGGTTTTCCCCTTCCACTCTGCTCTCCTGCGGTTCATTCTAAAGTTGGGCAGAGGAAGACATTCGGGAGCAGATCTCGTCCCTGTCCAGCGGGGGCCTGTTATTTCTCCACATGCGCAGGATCCTCCATCCCTTTCTGTGTGGAAGCTGACCGCGCACTACAGAGCACGCTGCACGCCGACTTCAGCACGAAGCCACAGCGCCATGCTATGTACCCGGCCTGCAGAGGACATGGGGGGGCGGAGCTTTAACCCACGTGTGCGCACGCTGATGACGTCAGACGCGGCGCCTGCGAAAAAGAGCTGCAGATTCAAACAGGCATCGCTGCTTCCAATGTGTGAGTTCCTCTGTGGGGAGAATATGTATCACTTTGACATGCTTAATGTGTATAGTCTTCTGATACCTGGTTGCTCCTCTCTTATAGGGAGTGAAAGGGCCCAGAATTAAATCCAAATTCTCTAGATGTGCAACTTGTACCAAGAGAATTCCTGAAAATCACAAAAAGAAGCTCTGTCAGTCTTGTATTAATGAGCTTGTAAAAGAAGAGCAACCATCTATCCTAATGGAAGTTAGATCTATTATCCAGAACGAGATTAAATCCTCCCTGGCCTCCCTCAAATCTGTTCCTCCTGCTTCACCTGCAAAAAGGTCTAAGATGTCCGTTCCATCCTCCTCTGACGCAGAGGACATGGATGAGGAGGCTTCCAACTCTAGACAACATTGATATGGATGGTCTGTCAGAGGGAGAAATTGTGGAAGATAGTAAAAAATATTTTTTCTCTTCCGAGGATATGGAGGAATTATTGGGAGCTGTAAGAACTACTATGGGCATTGAGGAAATACAAAAGCCCCAGTCGGTACAGGACTAAATGTTTGGAGGACTTAGAGCAAAGAAATCCAAAGTGTTCCCAGTAAATGAAAATATTAAAGATATGATTCTGGTGGAGTTGAAGGATCCAGAAAGGAGATTAGGTGTCTGTAGGAACAGGCTGTTGTTTGATCAAGCTGAACTAAAGATCTTTAATGAAACACCAAAAATTGATGTCCAGGTAGCGAAAGTTGTCAAAACGACCTCCCTAGTCCCTTTCATTCGAGGATTCCTCTCAGCTACAGGATCCAATGAAAAGGAAGGCGGATGCTCTACTGAAACCATAGAATACCATATTAAAAACAAGACTAGAGAGGAGATCCTAAACTCTATTCCTCTTCTCAGGTCATCACCGAGAGATTATCACTAAAATATAACTTTTAATTCAGCTAGTAAAAAATAGTACAAATGATAGAGTCTCCAATCCGAATAGGGAGGGGAGTAGGCAGTGGAGGGAAATGGCTATCCCTAGTCTGTCCACTACACACTTGCGTCCCTGCCTAAGAACGGAATAGCCGCCCCGATAGGGGCGATCCCGTGTCAGGAACTTCCTAGTGTCCCTAGTAAGGCCCTGACACAGAAAAGTACCCACCACCTAAATACAAGTGCAAGAAGTCAAACAGCGTCTGTCAAACAGTCAAGTGTAGTATATTTACTAAAACAGACTCAATAGATATCCTATCATAGGAATAAAATATAGCGGTTCCTTCCTGATATTCCAAAAATCCCAACGCGTTTCACTGCAACCATGCAATGGGTAGCAGATCATCAGGGGACCAACTTTACAACGATGGTGTCTCAAATTATCACAAGCACCATCCAACAAATCAGTACGCTCAATTTGGTGGATCACAAATTCAGCGATCAACTTGCATTATTTAAAAACCAACATTAATATTCACATTCACTATCCCTCACACACACAAGATAAGTGTGAAATGCAGTGCGACCGGCAGGGGAATAGTTGATGTGTATATCAATAGTGCATGCTATAGGGCTATACTCTCATATTGCAAAATATGCCAGAAGGGGTTAATTTAAACCCAGAAGGTAACAGCTGGCATATAGATCACCAATGCCTAATATAGCAATGCAATAACACGGCTAAAGATGTCTCGATAACATATATCAAAACACTGGAATGATCTAAACCAGTATCAAACAATAGGTGCAGAGATTCAAGATTACTTCCTTTTCTGGGTCAGCAAACAGATGAGAAGGCTGGCCAGAATAGATGTATAGGCTGCATCCTAATGTCTCCGTGCCGCTTGCAGTGATGTGCTGTGTTGGTAGTGCCGGGCCTGGCACTACCAACACAGCACATCACTGCAAGCGGCACGGAGACATTAGGATGCAGCCTATACATCTATTCTGGCCAGCCTTCTCATCTGTTTGCTGACCCAGAAAAGGGAAGTAATCTTGAATCTCTGCACCTATTGTTTGATACTGGTTTAGATCATTCCAGTGTTTTGATATATGTTATCGAGACATCTTTAGCCGTGTTATTGCATTGCTATATTAGGCATTGTGATCTATATGCCAGCTGTTACCTTCTGGGTTTAAATTAACCCCTTCTGGCATATTTTGCAATATGAGAGTATAGCCCTATAGCATGCACTATTGATATACACATCAACTATTCCCTGCCGGTCGCACTGCATTCACACTTATCTTGTGTGTGAAGGGATAGTGAATGTGAATATTAATGTTGGTTTTAAATAATGCGAGTTGATCGCTGAATTTGTGATCCACCAAATTGAGCGTACTGATTTGTTGGATGGTGCTTGTGATAATTTGAGACACCATCGTGTAAAGTTGGTCCCTGATGATCTGCTACCCATTGCATGGTTGCAGTGAAACGCGTTGGGATTTTTGGAATATCAGGAAGGAACCGCTATATTTGATTCCTATGATAGGATATCTATTGAGTCTGTTTTAGTAAATATACTACACTTGACTGTTTGACAGACGCTGTTTGACTTCTTGCACTTGTATTTAGGTAGTGGTACTTTCTGTGTCAGGGCCCTACTAGGGACACTAGGAGGTTCTTGACACGGATCGCTCTATCGAGGCGGCTATTCCGTTCTAGGCAGGGACGCAAGTGTGTAGTGGACAGACTAGGATAGCCATTCCTCCACTGCCTACTCCTCCCTATTCGGATTGGAGACTCTATCATTTGTACTATTTTTTACTAGCTGAATTAAAAGTTATATTTTAGTGATAATCTCTCGGTGATGCACTCTAACTACATTATCACTTTCTATCTTACCCACTGACGGTTGACATGTCGGAACGTGATTAGTGTTCTTCTCAGGTCAGCCACAGCGCTCTTGGTGGATGCCTCAGCTGAGTCAGTTAGGTTTGCCGCTAAGGATGTGGCTCTCTCTAATCAAGCGAGAAGAGCATTGTGGATGAAATCTTGTGGGGGGAGGAAGAGATAGAACATCTAAAGCTAAGTTATGCTCTATTGCTTTCTCTGGAGAATACCTTTTTGGACCGGTCTTAGACTCTATTCTCGAAACAGCAGCTTACAAAAAGAAATGGTTCCCTGAGGAGAGTAAAAAGTAGCCCTTTCTTTCCTTTAACCCTCAGTCCAAGTCCTATAGAGGCAAAGGAAAATCAGGGAGGTGGAGCTATCAAAAAGGGGGCAAAGGCAGGGCTTTCCTTCTAAATCCCCAAAATATACAATCTGATAAACAATGACGCCAAGGTTGGGGGAAGGTTGAGAAGTTTTCTATCCCAGTGGGAATCCAGAATCCAGAATCCCTGGGCCTTGGACATCATAAAACGGTTACAGGATAGAATTCTCCTTAACCACTTCAAAGAAGTTTCGGATAACCTCTCACAGCCAGAGCGTGTTAAAAAAATTTGGCAGAGAGTCTTAGACTTGATAGACTCAAACGTGGTAAGGGTATTATTTAAACCTTTTTTTAGTTGAAAAACCAGATCTTCCCGTACCATTATAAATCTTAAAAGGTTAAACAAAGCAATTACCTACAGGAAATTCAAAATGAGTTTAGATCTTCCATTATCCCTTTAATCAAAAACGGAGCCTTCATGACATCCATAGATCTAAAAGATGCCTATTACCACATCCCCATACACAAAAATTCTCAAAAATACCTCAGATGTGCATTGATAGGCAACACCGGTGTGGTAAATCATTTCCAGTTCACTTCTCTACCCTTTGGGATATCCTCTGCCCCAAGGGTGTTCACAAAACTGGTGGTGGAAATGATCTCCCCTCTCAGGACAAAGGGATAAAAAATGTTTCCATACCTAGACGATTTCCGTATTATAGGAAACTCAGAGCTAGGAACATCCAGTCAAACGGATTACCTGATTCACAAGTTCACAGAGTTGGGCTGGTTAGTAAATTGGAAAAAGTCTTGTTTGGTACCATCTACTCAATGAAATTCCTAGGGGTGATGCCTAATTTCTACCACAAGAAAAGTTGGTATCTTTCAGGGAAAAGCTAAAGAGATTCCAGTCCCAAAGTTCTATCAGGAGTGCCATGAGCCTTCTAGGAATGATGACCTCTTGCATCACCACAGTGGCATGGTGCCAGGCCCATACCAGGATAACTCAATCCTGGATACTAGGGAAGTGGGACAGGAAACAGTCCTCCCTAGAGAAAAATATAACCCTCCCCCTACGCGTAAAGTATATAGACAAATAAAAAGCAGAGAGGAGGCAGCGCCTCATGTGTCGGATCCCTTTTAAACGTAGTTTTGAGTCAAGGTATTAAAATGCGCTTACCGTATTTGGTTGTGAGGTAGTCACAACCACTTGATGAGCCTAGCTGATTCCCGTCCAGCTATCGGGAAAAACAAGCCTGGCAGCAGCCTTGGTCCCTCCACTGTGCTTGGGTATTGTCCCGTGCAGTGTTAGTAATCCAAATAGAGGCAAAAGGTGAAAAAATTCGGGATCCCTTTAAATGGCGCTTGTCAGGACTGAATACACTGGAGTCCGTTCAGAGGTAGAGAAGAAATCTTTTATTATGGTAGTTTACGTGTTTCGGGGGTGGAAGACCCCCTTCAGGACAATATTACAAAGCATTATGAGTTTACAGACATTTAAAACCAATGTTTTGGCGCCAAGCTGTAAGGGGGAGGGAGGAGTGTACGATGGGAGTTGTGGTTTCAAGACTGACAGTGTCAAGTGCTGAGCTTATGACTTCGGGCTGCGATGTTCTGTGTATACTAGATACCGTGGCTGGGGAAGGGAGTGTTCCTACGTGTAAAGTCAGATTTAAACTGGTGGACGGAAAAGAAGAATCTGTCAAGGGGTGTAACCTGGTTGAGAAATCCAGAAGTCCAGATCATGACAGATGCAAGCAGCATCAGTTAGACGCCTAGGAGAGATTCAGGCTCTCTCCTGCCAAGAACTCTATCTCTGTCTTTCCGGACAGGATAGTTTTTAAACTGGATCTGGGTTTTCTTCCGAAAGTCGTCACAGATTTTCCTAGACCAGGGAATCGTCCTCCCTATTCCTGAAGATGTAAAGAATTAATCTGAGGAACAATTTCAACTCCTAGATGTCAGGGAGACTATTATACAATACCTGGCAGTGATAAAAAAATTCTGAAAAGATGACAATCTCCTTATTCAGTTTGCAGCGTACTCAAGTTAGGGTTCGGTAGTGTTCCTGGGTGTTGTAGTGCAATTATGACCACTAACCTGAGATAGGCTGACTCTCTGGTACTTCTGCAGGGACAGGTAGTTATAGGTAGAGTTCGTGACGCCAGTGCCAATTAACGGTGGCACACCGTTTGCTGATAGTAGGAATAATTGAGGAACCACGTTGTAATAAAACAGAACTTGAACTTTACTGAAGCTTTAGTAGTCATACACGTACGATGGAAGCGCAGTTCCTTAGAAGACGGTTGGTTTCAGTAAGCTTTAGGTTACAGTACATTTAATGGCAGGCAATATGTAGCAAGAGGGTTAAAAGTAGGATTCGCAGTACAGGCGGCTTGCACTCTATTCCTGACTGATCCTGGAACATGGACACTATCCTCCAAGGCCCCAATGCCCTATATCTGGCGTATATCCTTGGGAACACGATAAGTAAGTACCTCCTCTGGTGTCTTTAGTACCTCTTGCTTTCCTGGACTTGGCTCTGCCTTTCCTCAGCTCCCTTAGGCTGGTTAACCGTGGTGTTCCTACTTCTGTAAATGCGGACTCAGGAGGGGAACCTTCTCCTTGGATCTGGAACCCGGTTACAGGGACTGGAATGCCCTCTCCTAGTCTGCAGGCTCACAGCCTGCACTCCTTCACAGGCTCATGGCCTGGACTTCAACTGAACTTTTCCCTTCCCTGACTGGGCCTATATATAAACTAGCGCTCCCTAGCTCCCTCTACTGACCTAGAGCTGGAATGACATCCCTATCAGGCCTGCACATGGCAACCACACAGTAACAGGGAAGATAATTACATTACATTGAAGATAATTTATACCAACCTCCCCATAAATGAGGGGAACAACAGCACACAAGTGACCCTCCTGTAGTGACGGGCATTACAGCTCCCGTACACTACAAGTTTGCTGGTCAAAACAAGGGGAGAAAAGCATCCAAGTCTTCTATAGGTCGTTGGATTAAGTCAACTATAACCTGCTGTTACCAAATGTCAGCCCTTAGTAGTCCCACAAATATAAGAACCCATTCCACAAGAGCAATGGCATCTTCATGGGCTGAAAGAGCGGGTGCGTTTCTCTAGACAAAATCTGTAGAGCCGTCACCTGGTCTAATATAAATACGTTCATAAGATATTATCGTATTGATGTGTCTGCCTCTGCTGATTTGACATTTGGACAGAAGGTCCTGCAAGCAGTCTCCCTCCCTACTAAGTAATCTGATAGTTCTCATGGTTAAGCCGTCATGGTGGACGAAATGGAAAAAACGTAATTAGACTTACCAGTAATTCTGTTTCCTTGAGTCCACTATGACGCCTCGTAAATTCACCAGGTTATAAGAGGGGTTAGAGTATGAGGTAATACTCAGAAAAGGGAATTTTTAGGGCTGCACCCACTTGGTAACTTGTAAACCCTGAGGGTGAGAGTGGGTGGTAGCCTTTTAAACTGTGTTCCTGCCCCTACAGAGGTCAAAGGGTCAATCTCATGGTTAAGCCGTCATGGTGGACTCAAGGAAACAGAATTACCGGTAAGTCTAATTACGTTTTTTGCACTTTTGTGCACTTTTGTGCAGGTGGCCTTAGAGCTCTCAGGATGCTGCTGTATTATTTGTGTCGGTTTTCTTTTGCATTACAGTCATGACAGACATGTACCTGCACATTGATTTCACTTTTTTAGGATGTCCTCACTGTTTTCTTTTCAGTTTGTCAATTTAGGGCATGTTCACATCTGCGTTGGAGGCTCCACTTGGGACCTCCGTCACAGATTTAGTCAAAAGCAGCAGAGAGAAAAGTCCCCTTTAACATAATATCATTTGAATCATTTCCTTTAGACACTAAAGAGCTAAATCTCTGTAAGGAAAGTTGAATTCCTCCTGCTTCCACGCTGATGCCTTCAGCAGAGTACTGGTGCCAATTGGAGTCACAACAACATTTCTGAGCAGTGACGTGACATCTTCTGCAGTAACGTATCTAAAAACAAGTTTTCGTTTTCCTCATTTGTCAGGGAGTTATAGTGGAAACGGGGCACACAGCTGAAACAGACATCCATACACACATAGTAACTACATTTTCCACACTGTTATAACTGATACTGTGCAATACAAATCTAAAAAAAATCTAATTTGCATAGTTTTAGATTATGGGTAGCATTATTCAATAAGGTTCTCATTTCATTTGGGCATTATGCTCTATTCCACAGGACTATTAGAAACATTCTGCCTACATTGATGCAGTACCCCCAGAATGCAGTGACCCTGCAAAGGGTAAATTGTTGGAATGTTATCTTAAGTGAAAAGTTGAGATTTACTGTATTTGTATACCTAATAGTACTATATGGACAAATGTTAACAACCTTGGTTTATCCCCTTAGTTTTCCAGGAGATAAAACTGAGTCCACCCCTTGTTAGTTATTCAGTGAGAGTCTAGCTGTGCTACAGCGAGGACCTGCATGTGCTTTATCCTCAGAGCTAGGCCCGAGTTTAGAGAACCTTTGTCTACAGCCAAGAAAAGCTACGTTAACCTCAAAAGTGCTCCAGAGAAAGAGAAACCAGAAGGTCCAGAATCTGCAAGGCTGCACATTGGAGTCAGGCAGCAAGATATTGTGCATGTTGTGGCAGATACAGAGTTTGCTTCGGTGAGAGGGAATATTGCTAATGCACTCTTCCACACATTGAGACGGTTTGGCCAGTGTAAGAGGGCGCAAGGTGCCGTCATGGACGGACGATACGTGTCACCGAGGTTCCTGGCCTCGGTGAGGTGAGAGCCGGATTTTTATGTGTCAGCAGCAGCTAGTGCTGTTTGACATTGTTAGTTAGTTTGGCTGCAAAGCCAATCCGGGCCGGCTCTTACTGGGAGTAGGCAAAGAGTTGGGTGGGTGCCTACTCCCCACGGTCCAGGCCGGACTTTGCCGGGCCTTTATAAGACAGCCAGCACCAGCAGGTGATGATGATTGTCCTGGAGCTGATAACAGTGCTGTGGAGCTCTCTGACCTGGAGGAAGGAGCTCAGCAAAGTGGGGTTATTCCTGGAAGCCTGATGGTGGATTATCCTGCGGCTCGGCTGACAGCCAGGTGCGAACCCGCACCTTAAACCTCACAGGTGATTGGATCCTGCTTTGGACTCTTTTTGTTTTTGCCTGATGACTTCTGATGCGTGTGTGAATTAACACCAAGAGACTGTTTATCATTTGTTTTGTGTCAGTGTGAATAAAACACTGTTTATTGCACGTTCTGGACTCCTTGTTTTGCCTCTGTACTGCACCCGCACCGCTATCTACCAGAGCGACTCCCCACACCAGCCATATCAAATCTGTACCCCTCAGTCTAGGAATTATAGAAACATTTACATGAAACCTCATTGCATGCTTAAGGTTCTGCAGAGACAAAGAGAAGGGTTACTACAACCCCCATCATTGCTGCTATGCATACATTACTATTGGGAAGAAATGCACTGTGGACTACTTGAAACAATTTTTGTGCTGGGGCACATTATAAGGGGTTATTTTTTGTACTAGCACACATTATAAAGAGGTATTTTTTGTACTGATGCACAGGAGGGTATTTCTTGCACAGGTGAACATTGTAAGGGGGTATTTTTTGTATTGGTACACATAGGGGGTATTTTTTGTACTGGTGCACAGTATAAGGAGAATTATTACTCCTGGGGGTCTATGGGGAACATGATTACTAGTATGGGCACAGTGGGGTCATTATTACTTCTGGGGCACAACAGGGGCATTATTATTGGGAACACCTTTACCACTAAATGCACTCTGGCAGATAATTATTTCTATTGGTGGGACTTTGGAGAGCACTATTACTGTGGTGCACCCTGGCACAGTATCTGCTTAGCACAATTATTTTTGGGGGACACCATTTACTGAGCGTAGTTATTTTTTAGGGCACAGTGTACCAATAATTATTGAAGGGGACACTATCTGTGTGGTACTAGTATTTTCAGGGGGACTGTTTCTGCAGTATAGTATTGGGGAGCACAGTGGGCACAGTATCCGGGGTGTTGAGAAGGTGGGAGGATGATGGAAAAGTAGGAAACTAAGATATCTGTTTGTCAAACTCTGCTGGTCTGAATGGAGAAGATGAGGAAAGAGAACATCTACATCAGAGGAGGCGTCACTTATTGTAAAGGGTATGTGGTGCTGTTTTAACCTGTATGTGTTGTAGTGCTGTATGTAATGTTTTGCAAGTATGTCTTTAACAATAGGGCTGGAGAGAAGGGGTTAGGTTGAGAATTTGGCATGGGGGGGGGGGGGGGGTCCCCCCCGCCATTTCAATGTTTGGCTTAGTCAGCAGAAAGGGTAGGTGCACCCTACAATATCCTGGCGGCCTTAGAAGCAGATGATTCACATTGTATGCTGTTATTTAATTAACCATCTACAAGGACAGTGACTCTCCCAGTGTTACATCCCCTAGGACATATGACACACAGAGATTATTACTACCCAGATGCATAACTTTACATTTATTCACATTGAACCTCATTTGCCAAGTTGATGCCCAATCACTCAGAGTGTTCAAGTTAGCTTGTATTTCATGGATATCTTCCTTAGACTGCACAGTATTACACAGCTTAGTGTCATCTACAAAAATAGAAACCGTGCTATTAATCTCATCCTCTATTATTATTCCCTTAGTGACCACCCAAATGTTTTTTTATGGTGGTTACTAAGGGGCCTAAGGCTGGGCCGCCAACTTTTTAAGCAAGTAGTTACTAAAAACAGACATGTCAGGAGAGGTAAAAGCTCCTCTTTAAATAAACTCTGGATAAAATTGCAGTCATGTGAGTTTTCGGTAATTGTGACTACAGAAGTATATCACCTTCATAGGTACAATATTCCTTGTTTCCAATCAAAATGGAGGTTGCTCCGCTTGTCGCTCTAGGGACAGGAAACAGAGAGGGTTAAAAGAGCCCCTCCCCTTACACACCCCAGTGTTTTCGTGTCCCTACAATACGAGAGGATGCATGGATGCACGGATGAAGGGGGCCGGTCAATCGGGGCCTCTTGTGGTCTTCCTCCGGGTGTTTACTCCCCCTCCCCCAGGACAGTACTCTCACTGTTTGGGAGTCCCCTGTCCTGGGTCCGACGTCCCCGAACCATTTCTGCTGCTCGGGGGCTCTGCGGGGCTCTGAGCAAGCTGCGGCTCTTTGCTTATGCAGTGCATCCCACACACCAGGTTGGTGAATGCAATTACAGCTGGGGGTGGTGCTGTGATAGAGGGATCCCTCTCACACGTGGAACGCTCTCCAGTCTGTTTGTTCCATGCTCGCTCAGATTATAGGCACCATGGAAGCGGACCGTGCTGACCCTGCAGAAGCCCGGAAGACGTCTGTAACAGTGAGTAAGGTGGTATATCCACCCATTTTCCTTCCCATCACTGTTTTCTAATAAGGTTCTATCTGTCCCTTCTTTTTTTCAAGGGGGAAGAAGGGAAAAGGAGGGAGCCCAGCTTTGGTTCTATGTGCTGTATTTCCTTACCCAACTCATATAGGCGCCCTATCTGTAACACCTGTATAGGGACTGTAGTTAGGGAGGAACGGTCAGCTATGATGCAGGACATTAGGTCCATGATTAGGGAAGAGATTCGCTCTTCTATGGCCGAAAAACATTCCCTTTCTGAACCTTGCCCTAGCGCTGCTCCCGCTAAGTGCCCTAGACTCTATGCTTAATCCTCCTCCAACGCTGATGACAACCCTATGGCTCCCGGTGGTTCCTCAGACATAGTATGTGAGGAAGGGGAAAGGGAAGACTCTGACTCAGAATCTGTAGTGAAATACTACTTTGATTCTGTTACTATAGACTCCCTTTTGTCCGCCATCCGTAATACCATGGACATTGACGAGGAGGTACAACTTCACTCAATTCAGGACCAGATGTTTGGGGGTTTGAGAGCCAGGAAGCATAACGTTTTTCCCATAAACCCAAATCTGAAGGAACTCATGATGGATGAGTGGGCGGACGTTAATAGAAGGTTATTGGTCCCTAGAGAATTAGACTTCCATTCTGTCTTGAAGATGCAAGAATCTGGAATGAAATCCCTAAAATTGATGTACAGGTCACTAAAGTAGGCAAACGTACATCCATTCCTTTTAAAGATGCCTCTCAACTTAAGGACCCCATGGACCGTAGGTTGGAGGGCTTACTTAGGAAACTTTGGGAGAACGGGCCGTTTCCATTAAGACTAATGTGGCAGCCACCTCTGTTGCAAGATCAAGGTTTGTTTGGCTTAACAGAGTTTAGGACCATCTTAGGAAGGGTACTCCTAGGAATAAGATCTTAGAGTCCTTTCCCCTCCTTAAAATGGCCACAGGTTTTCTGGTGGATGCCTTCGCAGAATGTGAGATTTGCTGCAAGATCCTTGTCTAACTTTGTCCGCCGTGCACTCTGGCTTAAACCTTGGTCGGGGGACACCTTATCAAAAAATAGACTTTGCTCAATTTCCTTTCAGGGGTCCCTGGTGTTCGGGCCAAAGTTGGACAAGATTTTGGAAGATGCCGCAGATGAAAAGAAAGACCCCTTAGAAAATCCCAGTCCTTTTGCGGCAACAAACGTCCTTCCAAAAATTCTGCGGAGTGAAAGCAGGGTGTTGGAGTTACCCAAAAGGGGGTAAAGGGAAAAACTTTGTCCTCAACTCCAGTTCTGACCCTGCCCCTGCAAAAAAATTACAGCGACCAGGTTGGGGGGAGAATCCTCAAATTTGGGGACCAATGGGCCAGTGTGACCTCAAACCCTTGGGCTCTGCAAATAGTACGGCAGGGGTTAAAAATAATTTCTAAGTCTCCCCCCCCCCCCCACCACCAATTTTCAGGTCACAACCCTCTCCTCACCAGCAGTCAGCCCAGTTATAGAAGGGGGTCTTGGACTTGTTGTTTCTGGGAGCCATCGTCCTGGTGCCTTTAGACCAAGAGGGTCGGGGGCATTTTTCCAGACTCTTTCTTGTGAAGAAGCCGAACTGGTCATACCGGACTATCATAAATCTAAAACACCTTAATCAGTGCCTCTTATCCATCAAAATGCCTTGATGTGTTCGGTGGATTTGAAGGACGTGTATTTTCACGTCCCTATCCACTCCTGGTACCAGCAGTTCCTTCGGTTTGCTGTGTCCATGAAGTGAAAAATTTGTCAGTTCCAGTTTCTGTGTCTCCCATTTGGAATCTCCTCTGCTCCCAGAGTTTTTACCACACTTGTGGTGGAGGTGGTCGCCCCACCTGAGACAACAGGGCATCCAGATATTTCCTTATCTGGACGATTTTCTGATTGTAGAAAATTCCAGGGATGAAGTCCAGTCACACCTATCCAAATCTCTGGATCTTTTTCACTTCCTGGGGTGGAAGGTGAATTGGGAAAAAATCCAGCCTAGACCCCTCCACTTGCAAAATTTTCCTGGGGACATTGTTAGACTCAGAAGCCCAGATGTCTTTTCTTCCAGACACCAAGAAAGAAAATCTTGTCCTCGAGGTGTCATCCCTACAGAGGAAGTCTCAGGCTCCTATTCAGGATTTCATGAAGGTTCATGGCCTCAGGACCTCCTGCATACAAACAGTAGCTTGGAGTCAGGCCCACTCCAGACCCCTCCAGTCCAATCTCTCCCACTGGGACCGAAGTCAATCGTCCCTAGACAAAAAGATTAAAATTTCCTTAGTCACCAAAAGATCCCTGTATTGGTGGCAGGACAAGAGAAATCTCTCTGTAGGGATCTTCTGGTCCCATTCTCCTGTAGTGACAGTTACTACAGATGCAAGCTGGACAGGTTGGGGAGCAGTGTCCCAATGGGGCTCTGTTCAGGTTGTCTGGACATCAGAGATAGGTCGGAGGTCTTCTAATTACAGGGAACTCAGGGCTGTTTGGGAAGCACTAAGGTCCCTTCAGGGTCAGCTAGTCGGGAAACATCTCAGAATTTACTCCGACAATATAACAGCGGTCTCTTTCATAAGGCATCAGGGTGGGACATGTCACCCTCATCTTCAGAATCTCTCCAAGGAGATTTTCTCCTGGGCAGAAAAGACATCACAGCGATAGCTCCCCCTCTTCCGCTTCCGTCCAGACCAGATCTGCTCCAGTAGGGTCCTCTTTGGTTTCCAGAGGTACGGAGACTCCATCTCACAGCATGGATCCTGAGTGGTGGATCCTAAAGCAGAAGGGTCTGTCAGACCCAGTCATCTCGACTATCCAGTCAGGAAGAAGACCTTCTACAGTTTCTGTCTATTCTGGGACCTGGTGTAGGTTTAATTCCTGGCTGCGGGATAGACCTTTTGACATCCCTAGTATTCCCCTAATCTTGGACTTCTTGCAGGAAGGTCTGCAGAAGTGCCTTAGTTATAACACCATTAAGGTACAGGTGTCGGCTCTATCAAGCTTCCTTGAGGTGTCTCTAGCTGAGGATAAGCTAGTAAAGAGTTTCCTCAAAGGTGTCAGTGTTATCAAACCCAGGTCTAGGCCTTCTGTGCCCAGATGGGATCTCAACTTAGTGCTGTCAGGACTAGCAGGGAGTCCTTTTGAGCCTGTTTCAGCGGCAGAAATTAAATTTCTTTCATGGAAAACGGCCTTTTTAGTTGCAATTTCTACAGCCCGCAGAATAGGGGAAATCCAAGCCCTTTCTATTAGAGAACCTTTTTTTTAGAGTCTCAGACAAGAAAACTATTCTCAGACACCATCCAGATTTCCTCCCTAAGGTGTCTTCCTATTTTTATAAAAGCCAAAATATTATCTTACCTTCTTTTTGTCAGAACCCCAAAAATGGGAGAGAACAGGCGTTTCACACTCTAACCCTCAGTTCACACTTGCGCGTTTTACAGCACATTCGAAGGCGCTGTAAAACGCATAACCGATGCAAACCAATGCTTCCCTATTGGACTGGTTCACATTTTCGCGCTTTACAGCACGTTCGAACGCGCTGAAAAACGCCCGACGCATAAACAAGTACTTGAGCTTTTTTTGGGGGCGTTTGTTGCGCGTTTTGGCACACTGAAAACGCGCGTTCGAACGCGCGTTTATGAATTTGCAACATGCTGGAAAGGCCAAACTTCATATAGACAGGGATATTTGGTCATTGGACAACACTGCAGTTAATCACACAACGTAAAACGCGCGTTTACTATTGCCAAAAACGCGCACTAAAACGCGCGGAAAACGCGCGACAAAAACACGCGGAAAACACGCGTCTCAGAAACGCTCAGGTCTGAACCCAGCGTTAATGTTAGGAGAACAGTTCTCAGGTACCTAGAAGCTATGGCTTAATGGAAGTTAGATGAGAACCTTTTTGTTCAGTATGGGGGTAAGAATAGAGGCAAGAAGGCCTCAAAGGACAGGGTCGGTAAGTGGATCAAGTCAGCCATCATAGAGGCTTACAAGACAGAAGGGAAGAATTGTCCTCTTTCAATAAAAGCACACACCACAACTGCATTCTCTTCTTCCTGGGCCGAGAGAGCAGACGCATCTCCAGATCGGATCTGAGGGTGGCTACATGGTCAAGCCTTCACACATTCACCCGTCGTTACAGACTGGACGTGTTGGCCAACAAGGACTGTTCCTTTGGACGCAAGGTCCTTCAGGCCGTGGTCCCTCCCTAGAGCTACTTATCTGGTATGGCTCCATATTTTTTGCCGTCATGAAGGGGGATGCCGTGGAAAAGGGAATTATTCCTACCGTTAATTCGGTTTCCACTAATGCTTCATAACGGCACCACCGTAACTCCCACCCTCTATTTTTGGTGTTGGGTTTATTATCTCACATCCTGGTAGTAATTTGAAAAAGCACTGGGGTGTGTAAGGGGAGAGGCTCTTTTAACCCTCTCTGTTTCCTGTCCCTAGAGCGACATAAGGAGCAACCTCCATTTTGGTGCCGTCATGAAGGATTAATGGAAACCGAATTAACGGTAGGAATAATTCCCTTTTTATCCTGTGATCACATTATCTGTAATATTTTAATGATAATAATATCCTTGCATGGTTTGCCTCCCCATATGTTCATCAGTATAAATATCAGTATTAAAAACCACAAGAAGAAAAATGTAATATTGACTTTTATAGTTAGCTGCATCACAAAATCCATTAAACCTGCTTACATTACATTTATTAAAGAACAAACTAAATTGAATTATAATTATATTGATAGCATATTAAACATGAGAATCTTTGCTGTGTACACAAGAAAAGATTTATACATGGCTTTCTGCAGGACAAGGAAATTAGATTTTTATGAAAACAGTAAAAGATAAGAATTTTACTGCTTCCTTTCCAGTTATGCGTCATGATTAGAAATGAGCGAATTTTTAAAAAATTCAATTTGCCGGTTCATTGAATTTTGGGGAAAAATTTGATTCGATCCGAATATATTCACGGCGAATTACGTTAAAAAAATGCTATTTCCTGGCTGCAGAGAGCCTTTATAGTGGTGTAGAACACTGTGCCTTGCAGTAACATGCATAAGGAGTCTCCTGTGGTAGTGAAATAATACTGTGACTCAGTATGACATGCAGATGACAGGCATCGCTCTTAGAAGCACTGCACACTTCACTTATTTGGGCAGTCACGGGGCCAAAACTGACCAAATAACTGAAGTATGAACTCAGCCTTACAGGTCGATGTTAGCCCCAAGAAGAAGCGCAGTCCTTTTACACCTTGGTCAGCTGATTCCACATAGATGTCTACAGAACCTGTTCTATTAAACACTTATGCAAGTAGAGCCCAACTGACAGAGTGGAGAGGATGTCAGCAGTAAGTTTGTGTTGACGTCACTGATTATTTTGCCCTTCCTCTGATCCGTCAGAACAATAACCCACAAAAACCAGATGCTGTCTGTGGCGCATACGCCTTCACTCGGTCAGCATTTGCTCAATAATCCATCAGTATTGCTAATGCCAAAAAAATACGGAGTGGATCTAAAACAGATGACTCGTGAATAAAATATTTGCATGTTTTCTGTCTTTAGTACCCACTCCTGTTTTTGACTACCAAATCATAAGCCAATTCTGATGGGACCATCCATGCCTTACAGCTGCTACACAGAGAGGATCCGTTGTGCATCTAATTTTTCCTTCCTTCTGACATATCAGAAGAAAGGTCAAATATATGATGATGTCAGCCAGGCCGAAAGCCAAAATAGTGGACCAGTCATGAATTGGGGAGGGTGGGAAGAGCATGAGAAGTCCATAAAGTGGACCTATGACATAGTGGTGAAGTGGAAGCATCATGGGGCGACCACCAAGTGGCACAATGACAGAGTCTGGAGGTGGCCAGGGACTGACGAAGAGTAGGAGCAGGAGCATGTGGACCAGCAGAAAATGGGATTAACAGACAGAGAAAAACCCTGTATTCCAAGGTAATATTATACCTTTATAAACTCCTCATAAAGCCACATCTTGAATGTGGGATTCAGTTTTGGGCTGCATGTACTAAAAAGGATATAGGAGCGCTAAAAAGGGTTCAGAGATGAGAAACCAGATGATTAACCCCTTCCTATTATCTGCCGTACATGTACAGCAGATGTCGGGTCTTTAAAGATGGTGCCTGCTCAGGAACTAAGCGGGCGCCATAGTTGCCAGGTGCCTGCTGTCTACATAGCAGACATCTGGAGGCAGATACCATGATTGGCAATAACACTGATCATGGACCTTTAACCTCAGATGTCATGATTTATTGTGACCATGGCATCTGAGAGGGCTTTTCCCAGAGGCACTGCACTCCCAGGGACAAATTGGCTCCCCTGTGGTGAGATAGAGGGTTACTAATGGCAGCCTCAGGTTTTCTGAAGGCAGGGCTCCATAAGAACATAATGAATCTCCTGTAGGTTGCAATTTTAACTCATTGCAGTCTGGGAGATGTGATCAGGCAATTGCATGTTAAAGTCCTCTAGGGAGACTTAAAGGGGTTCTGTAGTTTGTTACAACTGATGATCTATCCTCAGGATAGATCATCAGCATCTGATCGGCCGGGGTCTGACACCCGGAACCCACGCCTATCAGCTGTTTAAGAAGCTGCTGCTGCAGGCGCCACGCCTCAGTGATCGTGCCACGACTTGTATCAATTGGCGTGGGCGGGGCTAAGCTCCATTCAGTGAACAGAGCTTAGCCTCGCCCACGCCACTTGGATACAAGTCGTGACGTCACTGGGCGGGGCTCTAGCAGAGGTAAACAGTGAGAAGACCGCGGCGCTGCTGCAGCGCCGCGGCCTTCTCAAACAGCTGATCGGCGGTGGTCCCGGGTGTCAGACCCCGGCCGATCAGATGCTGATGATCTATCCTGATGATAGATCATCAGTTGTAACAAACTACAGAACCCCTTTAAAGTAAGTATGAAAAAAAAAAAGTAAAATTGTTTTTAAAAATTAAACAATTAAAAAATAGATTATAAATAACAGGACATCCCAAAATGTCCAATCTATTAAAATATAAAAGTATTGATCTGGATTAAGTTATTATTATTTTTTTTATCTACTTCACCTTCCAAAAATGTAATAAAAAGTGACCAAAATTTCATACATACTCCATGATTGAATCAATAACAAATACAGATCATCCCGCCAAAATAAGCCCTCATACAGTAAATATAAAAAAGATATGGGGGTCAGAACATGGCGATGCACAGGAAAAAAAAAAATTTTCAAAGTTTTTATTTTTTAAAATATTAAAACACGAGAAACTATAAAATTGTACTGACCTGGAGAATGAAGATTACAAGCCAGTTTTACTGCATAGTGAAGGCTGTAAAAATGAAACCCATAAAATTGTGGTGGAATTACATTTTTCAAATTCCAACCCATTTCGAATTTTGTTCCAGCTTCCCTCTACATTGCATGCAATAGTAAATGGTGTCATTAGAAAGCACAACTTGGAAAAATAAAAAAAAAAGTTATGGCTCTGGGAAGCCAGGGAGTAAAAAACAAACATGGAAAATTGCTCCATCAGGAAGGGTTTAAATGCCACGGAGAGGCTTAAAAAATGTGGTCTTATTCCACTTGAAAAATAAAAAAACGCCTTAAAGGTGATTTTCTAAATATGTGTGGTCAGTACAAAAAATTGGCATCGGATTTGTTCATTACAAGGACTTTACAAAGGACCAGGGGGCAATCATGATGTGCATAGGAAAGGCGATTCAGGCATCAATAGAGGAAAGGATTCTTTACAGTTAGAAGTCATACTGCAGAATGCCCTACCCCAGGAGGTAGTAATGGCAAATACAATTTTAGCATTTAATGAAGGTGTAGATGCTTATCTAATAGCAAACGGCAATGAGCATTATAATTAAATCTAACACTGTTGTAAAATTTATCTGGAAAAGGTTGAACTTGATGGACCTGTGCCTTTTTTGAACCTATGTATGTAAATATTCACCTGAATGGGAGCTGCAAGACAACCCCATTAATACCAAGGAGTTTACAATGACCCTAAAATAGTTAAAGGGGTTGTCCGGGTTCATAGATAAACCTGGATTCAGGGGTCAAGTCCTGGGAAAAAAAAGTGTGGGAACTCACCCAAGTGCCTCCGTGTAACGTCACGGCGCGCGGCGTACGCAAAGGGCAGGGAGGTCAGGAGGAGGAGCAAGCACCATATTTTTCGCCCTATAAGATGCACCTAGGTTTTAGAGGGGGACAATAAGAAAAAAAATATTTTTTATTACACCTCAGGTCAGACCACCAATCAGACCCCCAATGTTAATCAGACCACAGCTAACAGCCCCAATAAGATGCCCAATGTTAATAAGACCCCAATAAGACCTCAGATCACACCTCAGCTCAGACCCCAATATGAATGACCCCAATCAGACCTCAGATAAGACCTCTCCACCAGCCCCCAGTGCCTCTCCATCAGCCCCCAGTGCCTCCCCACCAGCCCACAGTGCCTCCCCACCAGCCCACAGTGCCTCCCCACCAGCCCTCAGTGCCTCTCCATCAGCCCACAGTGCCTCCCCACCAGCCCCTAGTGCCTCTCCATCAGCCCCCAGTGCCTCTCCACCAGCCCCCAGTGCCTCTCCACCAGCCCCCAGTGCCTCTCCATCAGCCCCCAGTGCCTCTCACCAGCCCTCAGTGCCTCTCCATCAGCCCCCAGTGCCCCTCCATCAGCCCCCAGTGCCCTCTCCATCAGCCCCAGTGCCTCTCTATTAGCCCCAGTGCCTCTCCATCAGCCCCCAGTGCCTCTCCATCAGCCCCCAGTGCCCCTCCATCAGTCCCCAGTGCCTCTCCATCAGCCCCCAGTGCCTCTCCATCAGCCCCCAGTGCCTCTCCATCAGCCCCCAGTGACCCCTCAATCAGCCCCCAGTGCCCCCTCCATCAGCCCCCAGTGCCCCCTCCATCAGCCCCCAGTGACCCCTCAGTCAGCCCCCAGTGCCCCCTCCATCAGCCCTAGTGCCCCCTCCATCAGCCCCCAGTGCCTCTCTATTAGCCCCCAGTGCCTCTCCATTAGCCCCCAGTGCCCCCTCCATCAGCCCCCAGTGCCCCCTCCATCAGCCCCCAGTGCCTCTCAACAGCCCCCAGTGCCCCCTCCATTAGCCCCCAGTCAGTGCCTCTCACCAGCCATAAAATATAAAACAAAAAAAACACTTACCCTCTCCTGCTCCTGGACGCCGCCGCTCCTCTCTTCCTGTTTCTCGGCTGTGCTGTGAAGGCTGCGCACAGCGTGAGGTCACAAAGCGCCTCATGCCTGTGCGCAGCCCTGACAGCCGACAGCCGAGAACCAGGAAGCGGTGAGTACAAAGTCTTCACCACTTCCTGGTCATTTTGCCCTGAAAGGGAACGGCGTTCCTGCTGTGAAAAAAGTGCAGGAACGCCGTTCCCACCCGTTCCCCCTGGACTCGAGCCCTGCTGGATATACTCCTATTTTCACCATTCCGGCTCCCCTGATTGGGGCATCGGAGCATTTCATGCTCCGATGCTCGCCCTTGCCCTGAGCTGGATCGCGCAGGACAAGCGCTTTTTTGTTTATAACAACATATTGCTGGATGGAGGCTACCAACCAGCAGTGTTCCCGATGATGTTACCAGCACTAATGGGCGGGTTTTAGAGCTGCCCTAGCCGTTTTACAGGCTAGGGCAGCGCTAAAGCTGGCCCATTAGTGCAGGTGAGGTCACCGGGCTCACTGCTGGGCGGAAGCCCGGGACGTCACCGGGTCTCCTAAAAAAAAAAAATCCGTTACCCTTCGTGATTCAGCACAGGGCAAAGGAGAGCATCGGAGCAGCATGAAATACTCTGATCCTCATATTAGGGGGGCTGCCTGGGTCAAAACGGGGGTATGTCGAGGTTCATTTCTAAACAATGACAACCCCTTTTCATTACAAGCAGAAAGGTCACCTACAATATGCACAGTTCTTCCCACTTTTCTATTGGTAGGTACACTTTTATTAAAATGGACGTCTCTGACCACATGGTTCAGCTATTATTTATACAGTGGTATTCCCCGGCCTGTCAACACATACATATTTTATACAATGCAAGCAAAATTGCTGTTTAACTTCCTAATCTACTATACACAAAGGATGTCAAAAGCTTCATGCTATTCACTGTCTACCTCTGCCTTAGGCTAACAGAAGAGTTCAGAATAGCAACTGTACATTTTGAAATGCAGATTACACAGGAACACTTCCATTAGAAAGGGATATTTATATCTAAAATTCAGCACTAACAATCCACAACTGACGCCCGCCTGCAGCCACCAGGATCTGGTTATTTAACCCCTTAGATCAGATATGGGAAACTCGTGACTAGTGTTGAGCGAAAAAAAGTGGAATTCAGTCTGAATTTTAGGAAAACTTAGATTTGCAATGAATCCGAATTTTTACATGCTTCCCAGGAATGCAAAACCCATAATGCCAGATAGCCATCCCATGTGATGTCACATTAATGGCCATTAATAATGAAGACCAACTATACAGTGCTGTCTTCATTATTAAATCTGCTTCACCGCAGCATCGCCGCAGCGGCACTGTAATCCGGGATTTTACAGTTACTCTCCGATACCTCCACAGCACTGTGAGTCTCTTACTGTTGGTGGCAATTCACACAGCCCAATGTCAGCACCACTGAGTAGTTGCTGCACACAGTCCTTTTCAGCATGGCTCCACTAAATGCACAGTTTTTTTTATACTCCGTCCGTGTCTAGACTGAAGTTCACACAGCCTGGCTGCACAGGGAGTCCTTTAGTATCTCCACACACTTTTAACACAACACAAAACCTGTTCTGTATTTTGCCAACATGGCTGCAGCTTCTGCACAAGTCTCGTCAGCCCCCTCCATCAGCCCCCAGTGCCCCTCCATCAGCCCCCAGTGCCCCTCCATCAGCCCCAGTGCCCCCTCCATCAGCCCCCAGTGCCCCCTCCATCAGCCCCAGTGCCCCCCTCCATCAGCCCCCTGTGCCCCCTCCATCAGCCCCAGTGCCTCTCTATTAGCCCCCAGTGCCTTTCTATTAGCCCCCAGTGCCTCTCCATCAGCCCCCAGTGACCCCTCCATCAGCCACCAGATCCCCCTCCATCAGCCCCCAGTGCCTCTCAACAGTCCCCAGTGCCCCCTCCATTAGCCCCCAGTCAGTGCCTCTCACCAGCCATAAAATATAGTCAGTGCCTCTCACCAGCCATAAAATATAAAACAAAAAAAAAACACTTACCCTCTCCTGCTCCTGGACGCCGCCGCTCCTCTTTTCCTGTTTCTCGGCTGTGCTGTGAAGGCTGCGCACAGCGTGAGGTCACAAAGCGCCTCATGCCTGTGCGCAGCTCTGACAGCCGACAGCCGAGAACCAGGAAGCGGTGAGTACAAAGTCTTCACCGCTTCCTGGTCATTTTGCCTTGAAAGGGAACGGCGTTCCTGCTGTGAAAAAAGTGCAGGAACGCCGTTCCCACCCGTTCCCCCTGGACTCGAGCCCTGCCAGATATACCCCTATTTTCACCTTTCCAGCTCCCCTGATTGGGGCATCAGAGCATTTCATGCTCCGATGCTCGCCTTTGCCCTGAGCTGGATCGCGCAGGACAAGCGCTTTTTTGTTTATAACAACATATTGCTGGATGGAGGCTTCCAACCAGCAGTGTTCCCGATGATGTTACCAGCACTAATGGGCGGGTTTTAGCGCTGCCCTAGCCGTTTTACAGGCTAGGGCAGCGCTAAAGCTGGCCCAATAGTGCCGGTGAGGTCACCGGGCTCACTGCTGGGAAGAAGCCTGGGACGTCACCGGGTCTCCTAAAAAAAAAAAAAAAAAAGCCGTTACTCTGCGTGATTCAGCGCAGGGCAAAGGAGAGCATTGGAGCATGAAATACTCTGATCCTCATATTAGGGGAGCTGCCTGGGTCAAAACGGGGGTATGTCGAGGTTCATTTCTAAACGATGACAACCCCTTTTCATTACAAGCAGAAAGGTCACCTACAATATGCACAGTTCTTCCCACTTTTCTATTGGTAGGTACACTTTTATTAAAATAAACGTCTCTGACCACATGGTTCAGCTATTATTTATACAGTGGTATTCCCCGGCCTGTCAACACATACATATTTTATACAATGCAAGCAAAATTGCTGTTTAACTTCCTAATCCACTATACACAAAGGATGTCAAAAGCTTCATGCTGTTCACTGTCTACCGCTGCCTTAAGCTAACAGAGTTCAGAATAGCAACTGTACATTTTGAAATGCAGATTACACAGGAACACTTCCATTAGAAAGGGATATTTATATCTAAAATTCAGCACTAACAATCCACAACTGACGCCCGCCTGCAGCCACCAGGATCTGGTCATTTAACCCCTTAGATCAGATACGGGAAACTCGTGACTTGTGTTGAGCGAAAAGAAGTGGAATTCATTCTGAATTTTAGGAAAACTTAGATTTGCAATGAATCCGAATTTTTACATGCTTCACGGTAACGGATCAGGTTTTCCTAAAGTGGCAGCTGCACGTGTTATAAAGTGAAATTAAGTGTAGAGGAGACAAGCCCAGGAATGCAAAACCCATAATGCCGTGCAGCCAGCCAGTTTGCAGATAGCCATCCCATGTGATGTCACATTAATGGACATTAATAATGAAGACCAACTATACAGTGCTGTCTTCATTATTAAATGTGCTTCACCGCAGCATCGCCGCAACCTGCCAGCGGCACTGCCATACTCTAAGGCAGAGTGCCCTGGGTGTACCTGATTTATAGTGATTTGTGATGAATTAATTTGAAACAAATCTAATTACTTGTCGAACTTCAGCAAAGCTCCCAAATCAAATTTTTCAAAACTTTTCTCATCTCTACTCGTGACCCCCAAGCTGTTCCAAAACTACAACTTCCATCATGCCCAGATAAGCTACAACTAGCAGGGCTTGGGGGAGTTCCCTCCCCCATCGGGCCGTTGCGCTGCTGTGGCAGCATCTTGATCATTACCATGCCAACTGGACGCCTTTACAGGCATCCGGCTTGCCATGGTGTTTCTGAGCTGAGCGAAGCTGGCCCCCCTTCAATCAGCACAAACAAAAACTCCAGTGTGTTTCTTTAGTGCTACGTTTGTGCTGTTTTGTGACGCAAAAATTAACATTTGTGCTGCTTTTATTTTAAAGATAATAGCAATTGTTTGTTTTAACATGATGACATCACCAGCCCCCCGACCACAGCAAAAAGACATGAAACTTGCTAATAAAACAAAATCATCAGCACTCCATACAGCGTACAGACCTTGAGTAAGAGGTTGGTGCTTGAAGTGACAACATGGATGGCGCCGTGTCAGATACAGTCCACAATAGAAGTCACCAGCACTCAATGATATGTGCAAGAAGTAAACCCCTTTTTTTCAATCGTCACATGTGTCAAACATGGTTGCATCACTGAGAAACACAACAAAAGCAAAAGAAAGAGGGTTAACCCTTTAAGGACCCTTAGATGCTTTTTGCGTTTTCATTTTGCGCTCCCTGCCTTCTGAGAGCCATAGCTTTTTTATTTTTCCGTTCACATAGCCAATTTTTTTTTTGTTGCGGGACCAGTTGTACTTTCCAACGCCACCATTTAATATTGCATATGATGTAGTGGGAAGCGGTAAAAAAATTCCAAATGGAGTGAAATTGCAAAAAAAAGCTTGACCAGCAGGATTGACCACGGCATCTGAGGGGTTAAATGTCCTCAATCGGCAATACTGCCGGTCGCGGACATTAGCCACAGGTGTCTGCTTGAAGAAGCAGGAAGCCACCCGCGGCTATGGCGCTCACATTGAGCGGGAGCGGGCGCCATCTTTAAAGACCGGACCTCCGCCGTACATATACGGCGGAGGTCCTTAAGGGGTTAAACTTCAATTTCACTTTCAGGGCCTCGTTCACGATATAGGTGCGGGGCCCACCGCACCGATATGCCCACATTGTCTGAGATGGGACAACCCCTTTAATAAGGAGATCTCTATGCTTGGGTTTATTTGTTCTTCATTTGTCATTGATTTTCATGAAAACTTTATGATCTATAGTTTGTAAAATGATTTGTAGAATAAAAATGTTTGAGACACATTTTCTACTTCTTGGGCCCCTTCAATAAGCGACGGGCGAAACGCGCGTTGGGGTCACCGGGACACCTTACATGGTCATTTATTTGTATGTAGTTTTGCTGGAGACTAACACCCGCAGACCACTGAGTGGAATCCGATGGAGGGTGATATCACCTCGGGGTCTGTCTGTCAAAGATGGGAGTTTGGCCTATTCATCTTTCCAGCGTTTTAGTATGCCAGTGACGAATATTATAGGGCAGCCTGATGCGGGTATTGACGCCTTCCCTTAGATAGTATGGGAAGGACCACAATAGGAGGGATTATTGTTACCCTCGTGTGAACTTACCTATAGTATACGTCGAGACTTTCTTGTTTTCGATATTTCAAGTTGCACTGTTATGATAGTGTATTGGTTGTGCTGAACAAGTGTTGTTTCTGTTCACCGTCTTGCCATCATGTACTCTTTAATGCTGCTGGTGCATTTACTGTTATGTATAATTATGTGGTTATTTTAATCATTGAAATAAAATTTGGATATTTTATGATCAGTTATGTGGTTTTCTCGGAGTGGATTTTCTACTTCTTGATAGTTAGTATGACTTCTTGATAGCACAAACATAGCACTAACCATCCAGCAAGTTTCATGTCTTTTTTCTGTGGTCGGGGGGCTGGTGATGTCATCATGTTGAAACAAACAATTGCTATTATCTTTAAAATAAAAGCAGCACAAATGTTAATTTTTGCGTCACAAAACAGCACAAACGTAGCACTAAAGAAACGCACTGGAGTTTTTGTTTGTGCTGATTGAATGGGGGGGAGGGGGGAAATCATCATAAAAAAAAGCAACAAAACAAAGCAATTGCTATTATCTTACAAATAAAAGCAGCACAAATGTTAATTTCTAACGCACAGTCCAGCACAAACGTAGCACTAACCAACCGGCTCAGTTTTATGTCTTTTGGCTGTGATGGGGGACTTGGTGACCTTTTATGACCTTTCAATAAATAGTTAATAACTCGAAAACGAAAGGAGGTAGAATGGAGATTTAAACGGCACAAACCAGCACAAATGTAGCACTAACCATCCAGCAAGTTTCATGTCTTTTTGCTGTGGTAGGGGGGCTGGTGATGTCATCATGTTGAAACAAACAATTGCTATTATCTTTAAAATAAAAGCAGCACAAATGTTAATTTTTGCGGCAGAAACGTAGCACTAAAGAAACACACTGGAGTTTTTGTTTATTGCTGATTGAAGGGGGGCCAGCTTCGCTCAGCTAGAAAAGAGTGCGTACGCAGTGGTCAAGTATAAGAAAATTGCATCTACTATAGATTAATAAAGGCAGGTAATGATGAGATAACAGAGATGAAGACAAGCAAAATATTCAGAATAGCATAAACAATTCAAGTCAAATCCTGAAACAATTTTCACCTTTTCTCTGTCTGTATTTGCAGTGCGGACATTCAATAAGCAATAGTCCCACAAACTGTCCCTAACTGACCCTAACTTCACAATTGGGTGCGCCAAAAGTACCTCTTACAGTTCGTAGAAGTGCACGGTGGGGCCCGATGTCGTCCTTTTCCTTCAGTGAACACAAGACCTGGAATAATGGAGTCCTCCTCAGCAGGCTGGAAACTAGTTGGATATAATGGAGCTCAACAGCAGATGTCCCCTTGGCACTCTGATCCTCCTGCAGAAGGTATATACTGGGGTGTGATGTAATCCGGGATTTTACAGTTACACTCCGATACCTCCACAGCACTGTGAGTCTCTTACTGTTGGTGGCAATTCACACAGCCCAATGTCAGATCCCCTGCGTGCGATTCCCCCCCCACCCCCACCCATTTTAAGGATGGCCAGAGCGGTTGAGCAGAGTGTGAGCACATTGCTGACACTCTGCTTCAAACAGCAGACATCTGTGCTGGATGTCTGCCGTTTAACCCTTTCCATGCCGCGGTCCATAGGGACCGCCACATGGAAGAGGTTAACAGGGAGGGAGCTCCCTCCCTCTCCCATCGGGGGCTGCTGTGCCATTGCAGCCACTCGATACTTGACCCAGAGGGAGGGGGCCCCCCCTCCCTCCTTCCTCATCAGCCGCTGCTCTGTTGTGGCAACGGCTGATGGTTACCATGGCAACTGGACGCCTTCACAGGCTTCCGGCTTGCCATGGTATAGCAGATCAGGCTTCTGCTAAACACAGCAGCAGCTTGATCAGGCTAAGTGTAAATTCTTAATACACTACAGTACACTATATAGTGTACTGTAGTGTATTATACAGGCATCAGACCCTCTGGATCTTCAAGAACCAAGTGGGTCTGGGTCAAAAAAATGTAAAAAAAAATTAATTTCTTCTTATAGCCACACATTTATCACTGATTAAAAAAAATAAAAATAAAATACACTACACATGTTTGATATCACCGCGTCCGTAAAGACCTGATCTATAAAACGGTCATGTTGCTTTCCCTGCACGGTGAACGCCGAAAAAAATTAAAAATAAAAACTGTGTAAAAAAAGCCATTCTTTGTCACCTTACATCACAAAAAGTGTAATATCAAGCGATCAAAAGACGTATGCCCCCCATTATAGTGCCAATCAAACCGCCATCTCATCCTGAAAAAATAGTACCCTATCTAAGACAATAGGTAAAAAAAAAATAAAAAATTTCACTCTCGGACAATGAAGACAATAAAATATGATTTTTTTTGCTTCAAAACTAGTATTATTGTGCTAAAGTGAAATAAATAAAAAAAGTATACATATTAGGTATCGCCATGTCCGTAAGAACCTGCTCTATAAAATTACCACATGATCTAACCTGTCAGTAAATAACTGTAAATAACAAAAAATAAAAACGGTGACAAAACAGCTTTTGTTAGCTTGCCTCAAAAAAGTGAAATATAGAGCAACCAAAAATCAAATGTACCCTAAAATAGTACCAACAAAACTGCCACCTTATCCTGTACCTTCCAAAATGGGGTCTTTTTTTGGAGTTTCTACTCTAGGGGTGCATCAGGGGATCTTCAAATGTGATATGGCAACTTAAAATGATCCCAGTGAAATCTACCCTCCAAAAACCATATGGCGTTCCTTTCCTTCTGCGCCCTGCAGTGTCCCCGTAAAGCAGTTTACGACCACATATGGGATGTTTCTGTAAACTACAGAATCAGGGCAATAAATATTGAGTTTTGTTTGGCTGTTAACCCTAGCTTTGTTAGCGTAAAAAAAATGATTAAAATAGAAAGTTTGCCAAAAAAGTGAAATTGTGATATGTCATCTCCATTTTCCATGAATTCTTGTGGAAAACCTAAAGGGTTAACAAAGTTTGTAAAATCAGTTTTGAATACCTTGAGGGGTGTAGTTTCTAGAATGGGGTTATTTTTGGGTGGTTTCTATTGTGTAAGCCTCACAAAGTGACTTCAGACCTGAACTGGTCCTTAAAAAGTGGGTTTTTGGAAATTCCTGAAGAGTTTTAAGATTTGCTTCTAAATTTCTAAGCCTTGTAACGTCCCCAAAAAATAAAATGTAATTCCCAAAATGATCCAAATATAAAGTAGACATATGGGGACTGTAAAGTAATAACTATTTTTGTAGGTATTAATATGTATTATAGAAGTAGAGAAATTGAAACTTAAAAATTTAAAAAATTTTGAAAATTTTTGGTAAATTTGGTATTTTTTTATAAATAAAAATGAATTTTTTTGACTCCATTTTACCAATGTCATGAAGTACAATATGTGACGAAAAAACAATCTCAGAATGGCTTGGATAAGTAAAAGCGTTTTAAAGTTGTCACCACATAAAGTGAATCATGTCAGATTTGCAAAAAATGGCCTGGTCCTGAAGGGGTTAAAGAACCAGTATCACATTAATACAGAAACACATATACATTGCATTTTAAAACAGTTTAAACAGAGTAATGAAACTTGGGGACATTACATGACTATTTCTTACAACAGTATACAGTGTACTGCAGTGTATTGTAGAGGCATCCAACCCACTGGATCTTCAATAACCAAGTGGGCCTGGGTCAAAATATTGTGAAAAAAATAAAAACAATAGCTTTCTCCTATATCCACACATTTATAATTGGTTTAAAAAGATAAAATACACATGATTTGTATTGCTGTGTCCGTAACGACCTCATCTATAAAATGATCATGTTACTTTGATCACCCCATTTAAAAAAAAAATTACAATTACAATTTTTGCCCATCTAAAAAATAAAATTAAAAATGATCCAAAAAGTCATATGTACCCCAAAATGGTGCCAATCAAACCGTCATCTGATCAGGCAAAAATGAGACCCTACCTAAGACAATCGCCCAAAAAATAAAAAAAAATATGTCTCTCAGAAAATGGCAACACAAAAACAAGATTTTATGATATTCAAAAATGCATTCACTGTGTAAAATTTAACAAAAATAAAAATGATGGATATATTGTGTATTGCCACATACTTAACAACCTGTTCTATAAAAATATCACATTATATGCCCCCTCAGGTGAATTCTTTAAAAATAAATGAATAAAAACTGTGCCAGAACAAAATGCATAATATCGAGTGATCAAAAAGTCATATATACCCCAAAATGCCAATGAAATGAGATTTGCAAAAAATGGCCTGGTCCTGAAGGGGTTAAAGAACCAGTATCACATTAATACAGAAACACATATACATTGCATTTTAAAACAGTTTAAACAGAGTAATGAAACTTGGGGACATTACATGACTATTTCTTACAACAGTATACAGTGTACTGCAGTGTATTGTAGAGGCATCCAACCCACTGGATCTTCAATAACCAAGTGGGCCTGGGTCAAAATATTGTGAAAAAAATAAAAACAATAGCTTTCTCCTATATCCACACATTTATAATTGGTTTAAAAAGATAAAATACACATGATTTGTATTGCTGTGTCCGTAACGACCTCATCTATAAAATGATCATGTTACTTTGATCACCCCATTTTAAAAAAAAATGACAATTACAATTTTTGCCCATCTAAAAAATAAAATTAAAAGTGATCCAAAAAGTCATATGTACCCCCAAAATGGTGCCAATCAAACCGTCATCTGATCAGGCAAAAATGAGACCCTACCTAAGACAATCGCCCAAAAAATAAAAAAAAATATGTCTCTCAGAAAATGGCAACACAAAAACAAGATTTTATGACATTCAAAAATGCATTCACTGTGTAAAATTTAAAAATTTAACAAAAATAAAAATAATGGATATATTGTGTATTGCCACATACATAACAACCTGTTCTATAAAAATATCACATTATATGCCCCCTCAGGTGAATTCTTTAAAAATAAATGAATAAAAACTGTGCCAGAACAAAATGCATAATATCGAGTGATCAAAAAGTCATATATACCCCAAAATACCAATGAAAACGTTACCTCAGCCTGCAAAAAATGAACCCCTACATAAGACAATCACTAAAAAAATAAAAACCAATGGCACCGGTAAACCAATCCATCAAAATCTGCACCACGAAAGTCAAATGGCGCTCCTTCCTTTCCTGCCATGTGCCCCCACAGCAGTTTACCACCATATATGGGGTGTTGAGTATTCAGGAGAAAATGGGTAACGTATTATGGGGTGCATTTTTTCCCTCCTTTTACTCCTTGTGAAAATGAAAAATTTGGGCTAAAGCAACATTTTATTGGAAGGAAATGTAATTATTCACGTTTACAGTCAAGTGTTTCTATATTCTATGGAACACTTGTTAGGTCAACACACTACCCACACCCCTCAATGAATGCCTTGAGGGGTGTAGTTTCCAAAAATGAGTCACTTTTTGGTGATTTACTTTCTAGAGGTACCTCAGGGTCTCTTAAAATGTGAGATGGCATCCAAAAGCCATCCCAGCAAAAGCTGCCCTCCAAAAACCATATGGAGCTCCTTTCCTTCTGCGCCAAAACAGCAGTTTACCACCAGTGCTCTGTAATCCTTCCGATCCATGACACCGCTACATATCTTGAGGATTGCGGACCTATTCAAGTCAATGGGTCCACATCCGTAACACGGAGCGCACACAGCTGCTGCCTATATGGTCTTAAGTCTGTTTTGGACTGCACTTGCGGATGCAGACCTATTTGACTAGTATGGTTTCACGATCCATCTGCACTGCAAAAAGGCAGTGCACGTGCTACTCTTTTGCGTTGCGGATAGACGGACCGAAATGCCATGGAAGCACTTTATAGTGTTTCTGTGGCCTTCTGGTAAATGCCTTCACATTACACCGCTCCGTATACTACGGTATGCAGACCCTTTCAAGTAAAGGCTCATGCACACAAGTGTGCTGCCCACTCTGTGCATTGGGGATCTCAATTTGCGGTCCCCAATGCACGGGCACCGTCCGTATGGCTGGTGCTGATGGACGCAGACCCATTCAATTTGAATGAGTCTGTGACCCGTCCACACTGCAAAAAAAATAGAACATGTGAAAATAGAACAAGTGAATGGGTCTGCATCTGTTATGTGGTGCAAAAACATCCTGTGCCTCTATATTGCGCACCCACTGTTTGCATGCCACAATACGGCCTTGTCCATGAGCCCTGAATCGGCATCCCCGTATATGCAGACAGACCGTTTGCAGCCCGTAATATGGGCACGGACAGCCAACGCCCATGTGTATGAGGCCTAAGGAGGAGTTCACATCACAGTTTCTTTTTCCGTTCTTCTGATCTGTCAGAAGAAGAGGAAAAAAGTATCCTGTAAAAAAATTGATCCTTTTGCATTCCTTTTAGCCATTTCTGTCTGAGATCTGTTTTTTTCAGATGGAATAAAAGCTCCATATGCAGGACTTCTGTTCTGTCTGGAGAAACTTCTCAGGCACAAATGGCTGAAACGGATGCTTAATGTGCATAACGGATGCAACAGGATTCTTTTTTTTTACAGGCTACCCTTTTTTTCTGTACTTCATAAGAATGGAAAAAGAAATGGTGATTTGAACGCCCTCTAAGTCGTCACTATCTGATCGGAGAGGGTCCAATACCTGAGACCACCTCTGCTCAGCAGTGTGATTGTATCTTAGCCTGGGCCAGTGACAGCATGTTTATTGGTTACATGACCTAGGGGCAGCTCACCCACATAGAAGTAAATGGGGCTGCAATACCATAGTAGTTATACAAAATGAAGCAGCACTGCCGGGAGGGGTATTGGGAGGATACAGAGAAGAGTGGTGGGTGTGGAGCAGCACTGCCAGAAGGGGCAATGGGATGATAAGAGAGGAGTGGAGGGGGTGGAGCAGCACTGCCAGGAGGGGCAGTGGGAGGATACAGTAAAGAGTGGTGGACGTGGAGCAGCACTGCCGGGAGGGGTAGTGGGAGGATACAGAGAAGAGTGGTGGGTGTGGAGCAGCACTGCCAGGAGGGGCAATGGGAGGATACAGAGAGGAGTGGTGGGCGTGGAGCAGCACTGCCAGGAGGGGCAGTGGGAGGATACAGAGAGGAGTGGTGGGCGTGGAGCAGCACTGCCAGGAGGGGCAGTGGGAGGATACAGTAAAGAGTGGTGGGCGTGGAGCAGCACTGCCAGGAGGGGCAGTGGGAGGATACAGAGAGGAGTAGTGGGCATGGAGCAGAAATGCCGGGATGGGCAGTGGGAAGATACAGAGAGGAGTGGTGGGCGTGGAGCAGCACTGCCGGGAGGGGCAGTGGGAGGATACAGAGAGGAGTGGGGAGCATGGAGCAGCACTGCCAGGAGGGGCAGTGGGAGGATACAGAGAAGAGTGGTGGCTGTGGAGCACTGCCAGAAGGGGCAGTAGGAGGATACAGTAAAGAGTGATGGGCGTAGAGCAGCACTGCCAGGAGGGGCAATAGGAGGATACAGAGAGGGGTTGTGGGCGTGGAGCAGCACTGCTGGGAGGGGCAATGGGAGGATACAGAGAGGGGTGGTGGGCATGGAGCAGCACGGCTGGGAGGTGCAATGGGAGGATACAGAGAGGGGTGGTGGGCATGGAGCAGCACGGCTGGGAGGGGCAGTGGGAGGATAGAGAAAGGAGTGGGGGGCATGGAGCAGCACTGGCAGGAGGGACAGTGGGAGGATACAGAGAAGAGTGGTGGGTGTGGAGCAGCACTGCTGGGGGGGGCAGTGGGAGGATACAGAGAGGAGTGGTGGGTGTGGAGCAGCACTGCCAGGAGGGGCAGTGGGAGGATACAGAGAGGAGTGGTGGGTGTGGAGCAGCACTGCCAGGAGGGGCAGTGGGAGGATACAGAGAGGAGTGGTGGGTGTGGAGCAGCACTGCCGGGAGGGCAGTGGGAGGATACAGAGAGGAGTGGTGGGTGTGGAGCAGCACTGCCAGGAGGAGCAGTGGGAGGATACAGAGAGGAGTGGTGGGTGTGGAGCAGCACTGCCAGGAGGGACAGTGGGAGGATACAGAGAGGAGTGGTGGGTGTGGAGCAGCACTGCCAGGAGGAGCAGTGGGAGGATACAGAGAGGAGTGGTGGGTGTGGAGCAGCACTGCCAGGAGGGGCAGTGGGAGGATACAGAGAGGAGTGGTGGGTGTGGAGCAGCACTGCCGGGAGGGGCAGTGGGAGGATACAGAGAGGAGTGGTGGGTGTGGAGCAGCACTGCCAGGAGGAGCAGTGGGAGGATACAGAGAGGAGTGGTGGGTGTGGAGCACCTGCCAGGAGGGACAGTAGGAGGATACAGAGAGGAGTGGTGGGTGTGGAGCAGCACTGCCAGGAGAGGCAGTGGGAGGATACAGAGAGGAGTGGTGGGTGTGGAGCAGCACTGCTGGGAGGGACAGTGGGAGGATACAGAGAGGAGTGGTGGGTGTGGAGCAGCACTGCCAGGAGGGGCAGTGGGAGGATACAGAGAAGAGTGGTGGGTGTGGAGCAGCACTGCCAGGAGGAGCAGTGGGAGGATACAGAGAGGAGTGGTGGGTGTGGAGCAGCACTGCCAGGAGGGCAGTGGGAGGATACAGAGAGAGTGGTGGGTGTGGAGCAGCACTGCCGGGAGGGGCAGTGGGAGGATACAGAGAGGAGTGGGGGTGTGGAGCAGCACTGCCAGGAGGGGCAGTGGGAGGATACAGAGAAGAGTGGTGGGTGTGGAGCAGCACTGCCAGGAGGGGCAGTGGGAGGATACAGAGAGGAGTGGTGGGTGTGGAGCAGCACTGCTGGGAGGGCAGTGGGAGGATACAGAGAGGAGTGGTGGGTGTGGAGCAGCACTGCCGGGAGGGACAGTGGGAGGATACAGAGAGGAGTGGTGGGTGTGGAGCAGCACTGCTGGGAGGGCAGTGGGAGGATACAGAGAGGAGTGGTGGGTGTGGAGCAGCACTGCCGGGAGGGACAGTGGGAGGATACAGAGAGGAGTGGTGGGTGTGGAGCAGCACTGCTGGGAGGGCAGTGGGAGGATACAGAGAGGAGTGGTGGGTGTGGAGCAGCACTGCCAGGAGAGGGCAGTGGGAGGATACAGAGAGGAGTGGTGGGTGTGGAGCAGCACTGCCAGGAGGGGCAGTGGGAGGATACAGAGAGGAGTGGTGGGTGTGGAGCAGCACTGCTGGGAGGAGCAGTGGGAGGATACAGAGAGGAGTGGTGGGTGTGGAGCAGCACTGCCAGGAGGGGCAGTGGGAGGATACAGAGAAGAGTGGTGGGTGTGGAGCAGCACTGCCAGGAGGGCAGTGGGAGGATACAGAGAGAGTGGTGGGTGTGGAGCAGCACTGCCAGGAGGAGCAGTGGGAGGATACAGAGAGGAGTGGTGGGTGTGGAGCAGCACTGCTGGGAGGGCAGTGGGAGGATACAGAGAGGAGTGGTGGGTGTGGAGCAGCACTGCTGGGAGGAGCAGTGGGAGGATACAGAGAGGAGTGGTGGGTGTGGAGCAGCACTGCTGGGAGGGCAGTGGGAGGATACAGAGAGGAGTGGTGGGTGTGGAGCAGCACTGCTGGGAGGAGCAGTGGGAGGATACAGAGAGGAGTGGTGGGTGTGGAGCAGCACTGCTGGGAGGAGCAGTGGGAGGATACAGAGAGGAGTGGTGGGTGTGGAGCAGCACTGCTGGGAGGAGCAGTGGGAGGATACAGAGAGGAGTGGTGGGTGTGGAGCAGCACTGCTGGGAGGGCAGTGGGAGGATACAGAGAGGAGTGGTGGGTGTGGAGCAGCACTGCCAGGAGGGCAGTGGGAGGATACAGAGAAGAGTGGTGGGTGTGGAGCAGCACTGCTAGGAGGAGCAGTGGGAGGATACAGAGAGGAGTGGTGGGTGTGGAGCAGCACTGCCAGGAGGAGCAGTGGGAGGATACAGAGAGGAGTGGTGGGTGTGGAGCAGCACTGCCGGGAGGGCAGTGGGAGGATACAGAGAGGAGTGGTGGGTGTGGAGCAGCACTGCTGGGAGGGGCAGTGGGAGGATACAGAGAAGAGTGGTGGGTGTGGAGCAGCACTGCTGGGAGGGGCAGTGGGAGGATACAGAGAAGAGTGGTGGGTGTGGAGCAGCACTGCTAGGAGGAGCAGTGGGAGGATACAGAGAGGAGTGGTGGGTGTGGAGCAGCACTGCTGGGAGGGGCAGTGGGAGGATACAGAGAAGAGTGGTGGGTGTGGAGCAGCACTGCTGGGAGGGGCAGTGGGAGGATACAGAGAAGAGTGGTGGGTGTGGAGCAGCACTGCTGGGAGGGGCAGTGAGAGGATACAGAGAAGAGCGGTGGGTGGGGAGCAGCACTGCTGGGAGGGGCAGTGGGAGGATACAGAGAAGAGTGGTGGGTGTGGAGCAGCACTGCTGGGAGGGGCAGTGAGAGGATACAGAGAAGAGTGGTGGGTGCGGAGCAGCACTGCTGGGAGGGGCAGTGGGAGGATACAGAGAGAAGTGGTGGGTGTGGAGCAGCACTGCTGGGAGGGGCAGTGGGAGGATACAGAGAAAAGCTGCATCATCACTGCTGACACTCCCACAACCAGGAAGTACAGAAGCAGAAAATGCTGGCTGCATGGGAGACATGAGAAAAGCACAGCTTGATCGAAACATGTTTCAAGTTACTCGATTAGCTTTAGTCTGTCATATTAGTAGATATTGAAGTGAGTTCTTACATTTGTATAGACCCGGATATCTCCTTTAACAAATTATTATGCCTCAGTCACATTAGACAGCTGATCGCCCTGACCTGTTCATGAATCATACGTCTTATTGTTCTCTGTATATTCTGATGCTAAATAAACCTGTAATTTACCTGACCTGAAAGTGACCCGAATGACCAGAACCTGACACCACTGTATGCTAATATGGACAGATACAAATCCCATATGACTTTTGTTTTCCACTTCAGTATATTTTCTTCACCTGCATTTTCAGCTGACAGGGGCCACAAAAATACATCTTCCAGCCATCGTGAACTTCTAAATGAAAATGGTCAAAATCGTCTAATTGGTCTGCTTTATCATTATGTCTTCTATGTCTCCTATGTCTCCACCGTTCTGTTGGATGCACATGGTTAAATGTGTAATGTAGTCTTCATGAACACACTGAAAAACTGCAAGTGATACTTCTTCATAGAGTAATATGGCTGCCCTGAAGTGGTGAATGAGTTAATATTTATCACTAACCACTTCCTGGGGGAGGGGGGGGGGGAATACTCACGTGAAGCTTCTTGTCACTAGGGGATAACATGGTGTGAAAAGTTTGTGAAAGAACAGGAGTAACCGAAAACATTGATGTATAGATTTGTAGGAAAAAACTCAGTAACTTATCTGTGTAGACCTGGGAGTCTAAATCTATACCCACGTTATGCAGAGATTTGGAGATCTGCATGACCAACACTGAGCTCAGACCAATATAAAGACTCTGTATATTAGGCCTCATGCACACGACTGTTGTTTGTTTCCGCGTCCGTTCCGTCCGCAAATTTTGCGTCTGCCAAAAAAGACGGATGACGGACTGTTTTTTTGGGCGGATCGGTTTTTATGGCAGATCCGTTTTTATGGCAGATCCATTGTAATAATGCCTATCCTTGTCCGCAAACGTGAAAAAAATAGGATCAAAAAGTCATGAATGTCGCAATAGAATGTTGGATATCTAGGAAGAGGTGCACTTCACAAAATGGAGTCACTCACTCCACACAAAGTAAAAGTATATAGTAATAAAGGTTAGTGCGGCACTCTCTAATACTTAGGAGCATAAAGAGAAAGCATTTATTTATTAGCTATATTAAAATAAATTCTATAAAAATTCCAATACAGTTATTCACATACTAATCCTAAATACAATATGAAATAAACGCATCAATAGCTCATAATAAAAATTATCGCATAAAATAGCTTGCAATTAAAACAGAAATAAAAAAATGGGATGGTTGCCCAAAGTCTAAAAGGTATCCAATAATAATAAAGGGGATACTCATAAATTAGTGAATAATCAAAGTACAGTATGTCCGTCCTTTCAGTGAATAATCTCACTTTCCCTACACAACTTCAAGTTGTTTCCAACTCAATCCGGCTCTTTTTCAGAGATATCAAATAAACCTTTTGCCAGTTGAATTGGTTTGGTGTGTGTCTTGAGTGGCGTCCCACTCCGACACTTACAGTAGCGGCGACCCGCTCGAAGTCAGTAGAAGCGATCGCTGTAATTCTTAATATGAACTAGAACAGTCTTACCGGGTTCTCGAGGTTAGGATGGCTCTCTGCGTAGTGCTCGATATTGCTGTCTCCACACTCCGGTATCGGGAGCCGTCCGATTTAACAGAGTCCGCGCACACGGTGTCTCCTGCACGTGGGAATATCTGCTCTGTAATGCCGTACCGTGCTTTGCCGTGCTTGTGCTCCTGCGGGTATCTGGTCTTTCTCCTCAACCCTCTTCACTGTTCTTTGACGTAGTCTCTGGGGGGTAAAACACCAGACGCGTTTCGGGGTTACAAGCTTACCCCTTTCTCAGTGGTTATCTTCCCCCTTACGATGTTCCTCTTTTATACAGGTCACAAGTATTCACAAAGACCAGTCATGGATTATTTTCAAAACATGGCAAAAAGTATTCCAGCTGGCATTTCTGATAAAATCAACCTATTAGTAAAGTAGGGTAGTGTGTTCTTAAAATTCTCAAATATCCATCAATAGCAGTCTCTGATCAAAAAGATTTTTCATATGGTTGTATAAAAAAGGTTCAATATTCCCCATATAGAGAAAACGCATTAGCGGATTCATGCGTCTTCCTTGCGATATCAATGCGATTTCAGCGATTTTAATAAATACCTTAAAGTTAGTAAAAAAAATTACATAATAAAATATGTGCAAAGGTTTATAACTCTTCCCAATATATTGTACAAAAGGTAGAATATATATCATAGTTATTAAACATAGCTTCTTTATTTTTTCTTTAATTCTCAGCGACTTTTTATCATAATATATTCCTTCATATCTTTTATTCTGATACAAAAGATTGTTAGGGTGGGAACCTCCCCAACAAGAAAAACCGGACCCAGTAAATACAAAGTGCGGGTAATTGTCGTCTGGGAGGATCCCACCCCCACAACACAAAAAGCCGAACAATTCAAACTCTGCGTTTAGCCCTCCAGGTAATAAAGTGTCTAATTCGAAGATTCTCTTAGTTTCTAATCTTGACATCTTAAAATGTTTAGATAAAGAATGATTCTCAAAGCCTTTTATAATATTTGTGACATGTTCTGAGATGCGTTTTTTTAGAGACCTTTTTGTCCTTCCCACATCTGTCGTTTACATGGGCATTCTACAACATAAATAACATTCTCTGAATTACAGGTGAGGAGGTCTTTCATAGTATGTATATGATTATTAGTGGTAGAGATGATCCCTTTAGTTTTTTTAGGAAACAATGTTATTTTGCAGTTCCTACATTGGCTACATTTAAAGAGGACCTTTCATCACCCTAACAAATGTAAACTAAGTACACATACATGGAGAGCGGCGCCCAGGGATCTCCCTGCACTTACTATTATCCCTGGGCGCCGCTCCGTTCTGCCGGTATGTACTCCGGTGACTTCAGCTCTGCGTCTCAACTGGGAGGAGCCTGCCCTTGTTCTCTTGGGCGTCTCCTTCTCCCAGGCTAGCGCTGATCACCAGCGCTCAGCTCATAGCCTGGGAGAAGAAAACCTCCTAGGCTATGAGCTGAGCGCTGCGGTTGGTCAGCGCTACAGCCTGGGAGAAGGAGACGCCCAGGAGAACAAGGCAGGCTCCTCCCAGTTGAGACGCAGAGCTGAAGTCACCGGAGTACATACCGGCAGAACGGAGCGGCGCCCAGGGATAATAGTAAGTGCAGGGAGATCCCTGGGCGCCGCTCTCCATGTATGTGTACTTAGTTTACATTTGTTAGGGTGATGAAAGGTCCTCTTTAAAGAAACCCTGCATTCCTACCTAATTTTGGATGGTAAATTTATTATCATTATGCCTCTTTTTCCCAGTAGGTGCTATTTTTATTCCCAAAATTAGGGGCTTTTGTAAAAGTAATTTTTGGTTCTGAAGGTATTATTGGGCCCAATGTCTTGTCTTGCCTTAATAAATTCCAATGCATTTTTATTATATATCTTATTTTTTTATAATTGTCACTAAATGGTAAAATAATTCTCATATTTTCTTGTTCAGATTTTAATTTCTGTTTGTTGTTTGTCTCAAAAAAGGATTGTCTATCCATGTTTTTGACTTTTATTATTGCTGAGTCTAAAAAATTTTCGGGGTATTTTTTCTCCAAAAATTGTTCTCTCATCTTTTGGGCCTCCAATTCAATTTGCTCCTCTGATGTGCAGTTCCGCCTAATTCTGCGAAACTGTCCCTGAGGAATATTAATAAGCCAATCTGGAAGGTGGCAGCTGTTAAAAAGAATATAGCTATTTCTGGCCATAGGTTTAGTAAAGGTGCTACATTCTAATTGGTTGTTTTTTACCGAAATTCTTAAGTCCAAGAATTCCAAAGAGTTCTGACTAGTGGCGCCTGTGAACTTCAAATTTATTTTATTGGAATTGATTTCTTCTAAGAAGAGTTTCAATCCTTTCTCGCCAGCTTGCCATATAAAAAAGATAACATCAATATAGCGCTGCCAGAGCACCAGGTCCGTCCCCAGTCTGGGAGTGATGTAATGTGTCTCCCAATCTGCCATAAATAAGTTGGCATAGCTGGGGACGAAACCTGGTGCCCATGGCAGTGCCCTGTATTTGCATCTCAGAACATGTCACAAATATTATAAAGGGCATTGAGAATCATTCTTTATCTAATCATTTTAAGGAGGTACATAAACAAGATCCTGCCGGAATTAATTAGTACAGAAAGATTGGAGCGGGGCAACTTTATAGAAAAGATGTCAAGATTAGAAACTAAGAGAATCTTCGAATTAGACACTTTATTACCTGGAGGGCTAAACGCAGAGTTTGAATTGTTTGGCTTTTTGTAATGTGGGAGTGGGATCCTCCCTGACGACAATTACCCGCACTTTGTATTCACTGGGTCTGGTTTTTCTTGTTGGGGAGGTTCCCATCCTAACAATCTTTCGTATCAGAATAAAAGATATGAAGGAATACATTATGATAAAGAGTCGCTGAGAATTAAAGAAAAAATAAATAAGCTATGTTTAATAACTATGATATATATTCTACCTTTTGTACAATATATTGGGAAGAGTTATAAACCTTTGCACATATTTTATTATGTATTTTTTTACTAACTTTAAGGTAATTTATTAAAATTGCTGAAATCGCATTGATATCGCAAGGAAGACGCACGAATCCCCTAATGCGTTTTATCTATATGGGGAATGTTGAACCTTTTTTATACAACCATATGAAAAATCTTTTTGATCAGAGACTGCTATTGATGGATATTTGAGAATTTTAAGAACACACTACCCTACTTTACTAATAGGTTGATTTTATCAGAAATGCCAGCTGGAATACTTTTTGCCATGTTTTGAAAAAAATCCATGACTGGTCTTTGCGAATACTTGTGACCCGTATAAAAGAGGAACATCGTAAGGGGCAAGATAACCACTGAGAAAGGGGTAAGCTTGTAACCCCGAAACGCGTCTGGTGTTTTACCCTCAGAGACTACGCCAAAGAACAGTGAAGAGGGTTGAGGAGAAAGACCAGATACCCGCAGGAGCATGAGGCCTTAGCAAGTTAATCAGCACAGAAGATAGAACATATTTAGATAAAAAGAAACGTATTGCTATTCAAATCTAGACCTTTGTGTTTATTTCAGGAAGACTGGATAATCAGTAGCTTATAATTGGTGATCAGTTTCTATAATAGGAATGACCTGTTAATAGCAATTATACATTGTATCCCTGGTTATTTATTTCCCTTAACCAGTTATTAGACAGCTGATCGCGCTGACCTGTTCATGAGTCATATGTATGATTGTTCTCTGTATCTTCTGATGCTAAATAGCTGATATAGACGGATACAAATTTCATATGACTGCCAAAAAATTCCATCTTAGATTATATTCCGGCCATCGCAAACTTCTTAATGAATGCAAGTCAAAATAGTCCAGTTGGACTGACATTTACCTTGTGTATGGCAGGTCAGACTGGCCATAGACCCTACAGTGAAATTTCCCAGTGGGCCGATGCCCAAGGGACTGCCCGAGCCCTCCTCACGGCTGCTGGCCAGGTACATAAAGATTTGATTATATTGGCATTAATGCTGGGAGCATCAGGTACTGGCCATCGGCTGCCCTCCTGAATACAACTGAATCACTATCCTTAGTATGGTCATAGGGCAGTATTTTGTTCTGCACTGTGGTGGTTGGTTCTGGTGGAGCAGGATTTTGTTCTGCACTACGGTATTGCTGACCCCGTCTACTTAGTTTCCCCACCAATCCGTCAATTCACCTACAACTTGTTGCCCCTTTTAGTTTTTTTCCATGGCCATTTCAAGTTCCCAGTCTGCCCTGATGTATGGACATCTTTACATCGGATCCTGTAGTCACTCCCGGTGCCACCATATGGGGTCTCTATGAGGTACTGTATTCTCCAATTGAAACAATGCTTCTAGGCGGGAATAACTGCATAATGGAGCATGTTACAATTTCAGATTGATGTAGAATTCATACACGTAAAATATAAGGTACCCAACACAGAGGTACAGTAGAGGCCTATAGCATTTTATAGGTACCATATTATGGATGCATAATAGACAGATCTGTGATACAACAGTTTGTATTGACCCTTAAGCTGGCCATACACATTAGTCTTTTGTCGGTGGAACAGCTGAGAACGGTGGGTTCAGCCGTCACTCTGATATGTGTGTGGGGAGCTTCAGACAGGGATTCTTTTGTTCTCCCAGGAGATAAGCCACCACCAGAGGTGTCTGGCACAGGGACAGATTGTGCATGTAGGGCCGGGGTTGTCTGCCCAACTCGGGCCCCTCCCCCATTTTAGTAAAAAAAAAAAAAAATCTGTATCAAGAGGCTTAGGTGATATGACATCACATTCATCGTTCAGATGGTCTAGGTGCAGCTCTGTTCCATCTGAGTGATTGGGTCTGAGCTGCAAAACCAAGCAGAGTGCTATCAAATGGACAGCGCCGTGCTTGGTAAGGAGCAAAGAGACTACGGCGCTCACTGGGACATCGCAGTCTCCTCAAACAGCGGATTGATGGGGGTGCCAGGAATCATACCCCCACCATCTCATAACTCTCCGAGTACAGATGTCATAGATTTTACCTGCAGTCCTATGTAACACCCCATATAACACAGTGAATTGTGTTATGTGGAGTGCTACATAGGACTGTAAGGAACATCTACTACGTTATCTGTACACAAAGCTATCACTGTTATCTGGACTGTTACAAATTTGCCAAATTTAAAATACATATGATTATAACAAAAAATACTTGTAGGAGAATACAACACCACATACCTCTTAAATCCAGGGACATCTCCTGTCATGTAGACCTTCTCTATCCTCTTCTCCTGTGTCTGACCCAGACCACCATGACAAATTCTTTCAGCCGCATCTCGTCTCTACAGAGTTAGTTACACAGACACATTAGATTTCTCAATTTTTTCAATCAACCTCCCCATCCTGGTGTCCCAACAATCTTATCCTGCTGCCACTGCCACTACTGTGCCCACTGTGCCCCCAATGTCCCAGGTACTATACTGCTGAAAAAATAGTGACCCCAGTAGACATAATGGGGTCATTTATCAAACTGGTATAAAGTAAAACTTTCATTTTCCAAAGGAGCTGTCAAAAATGAAAGGTGAGATCTGATTGGTTGCTATCAGTATGGGCAGCTTAACTTTCTGGTTTCCTTCATTATTGGTTAATATTAAAAGAAACTCGATTATCTGTTCATTTACAGGAGATCACTAGAAATACCATATAGAAGACAACAATCCTGCACCCCTGCTGATCAGCTGTTTCAGAGTAGCTTTGGTGCCTTAAGGACCAGTTACACGGATTGAAAATCCTAAAGCTAATCACAAACGAGCGTTCATAGTTATCTGGCGGTGTAAATGTACCGCCGATTACCCAATGAATGAGTGAAGCGCTTGTTCATTAGGTAATCCAATCATTTGTGCACACACAAAACTCATTGTTTGCTGGCAGCAGATCGTGCTGTTTAATCAATCTGCTGCAGGCAGTATGAGGATGAGATATGGCATTAATGATCGATCCTCCCCATACTGTGGAGGAGATTGCTGCATGTAAATACAGCTGTCTCCTCTACCAAACACCAGTGTTGGGCAAACGCCTATATCCGGATAGCCCACAAGTAATAAACGCAAACAAAAGAAACATCCGGATGAAAGTATCAAAAAACTTTATTGATTACATCAGATAATAAAAGAATATAAAATTCTAGGGTAATAAGATCATAAATTCAGATAGATGGTACATGATTTGGCACAAAAATAGGGGATAGAGGAGGTAAACATATACACAAGGAAGCCACAGTTAGCAGAATTATGCTATAGGTTCACATACATAATATAAAGTGCCAAGTGCAATAAATAAACCATAGAATACATATGAACTGGCTACCTGAAAGTAAAGACGGTATGAATCTCCAGCGCCCCACGCCCGACGTACGTTTCACCACAACGCGGCTTTCTCAAGGGAAGTGATCGTGCTTACCTCTACCAGCGAGCAGCAGATTGTCAGGAAGGAAGATTTCCCTCTTGACAATCTGAAGCTCTGTCGTCCCATGTAAAGGGACCTTAAAGTCAGAACTAGAACTACACAGGCTCTGTCCACGGAGCTGTTTACCGCGGAGCTGTGTCCCACTGAAGTGAATGGGAGCAGCACAACAGTTACCAGCTTAGTCCACTACACAATGGATTCTAAGAAACAAAGCTATTCTAAAACTCATAGGCGTGCGCAGCCTATTGCATTAGGGTGTGCACCCTAAAGCACAGACACACACCACGCGCGTATGTATGTGTATATATATATTATATACACACACATATACTGTATATATACACAAATACACTGTCAGTGGCGACTCTAGGAACAATATATAGGGGGGCACATAATATAACACAGTCAAAAATGGGGGGGCACTAATAATTTTTACCACTTAATTATACTACTGAAAAAAAACAAAATAAGCATATATAAATGAGATTACAAAATACGAGAGTATTGCGGTATTCAGGGATACCTTTTTATTGTACTAACAGTGAGACAGTGACAGGTCTCACTCTAGTTACTGGTAAGGAAGGGGTGGATAGTGCTGTCCACACCCCTATTCCACCACAGGTGGGAGAGCTGGAGGTATCAGGATGGGATAAAGCACCTCCCTCTGTCTCATTCAATGGAGATGTTTTGAAGGAGAGCCAAGGAGGCTCTGGGAGAGAGTTTGAAGCAGAGGCCTGTGATGGCTCTGTGAGGTGGCCTCAGCTGGGCAAGGCTGAGGGACTATGAGGCTTGGTATAGCCTGGTCTTAGGGGGACGAAGCAACGCCTGGTAGTGGGTTGCATGAGTCCTAGTCAGGCGGACTAGTGAGCCCAAATCCCCCAAGGGGCTTTGTTGCTGCACAGCCTAGGGGCTGGAGGACTGTAAGCCTTGGAGGGCTGGAGGACTACAAGGTGCATGAGTTCCAGGTGAGAACTGTGACTAATAGCGAGGTAGAGTAGAGACACTGTGTATGTTTAGTTAGGGCCCAGCCGGGCAAGGTGTTTATTTTCTGTACAGTTTATGTTGTGCTGGAACCAAATAAATGCACATTTGGACATTGATACCATGTGTTCTGAAGATACTTGTGAAAGTGACCCCCGAAACCGAGCTAATCCCCCTAATACTTAAAAGACAAGCTTTCAAGAGTTTTCCTTTCTTACTCGGTATTGCTTTAGACCTGAGAAAGAGAGAAACGCTCTTGAAAACTTTTCATTAGAGTTTAAAGCAGTTTCAGCACTATAATAAAACAATTTACTTACAAAAGAAGCTTTTCAGTCCTCTGCTCGCTTCCGCGGATCTTCCCCTCCTCTTAGTCTCTCCTCAGTGCGCAGGCGCAGGGCTATAGGGGATCTGTGGATGACACACTGTTATGGGGGGATCTGTGGATGACACACTGTTATGGGGGATCTGTGGATGACACACTGTTATGGGGGATTTGTGGATGACACACTGTTATGGGGGACCTGTGGATGACACACTGTTATGGGGGGGATCTGTGGATGACACACTGTTATGGGGGATCTGTGGATGACACACTGTTATGGGGGATTTGTGGATGACACACTGTTATGGGGGACCTGTGGATGACACACTGTTATGGGGGGATCTGTGGATGACACACTGTTATGGGGGGATCTGTGGAGGACACACTGTTATGGGGGGGATCTGTGGAGGACACACTGTTATGGGGGGATCTGTGGATGACACACTGTTATGGGGATCTGTGGATGACACACTGTTATGGGGGATTTGTGGATGACACACTGTTATGGGGGATTTGTGGATGACACACTGTTATGGGGGACCTGTGGATGACACACTGTTATGGGGGATCTGTGGATGACGCACTGTTATGGGGGATCTGTGGATGACGCACTGTTATGGGGGATCTGTGGATGACGCACTGTTATGGGGGATCTGTGGATGACACACTGTTATGGGGGATCTGTGGATGACACACTGTTATGGGGGATCTGTGGATGACACACTGTTATGGGGGATCTGTGGATGACACACTGTTATGGGGGATCTGTGGAGGACACACTGTTATGGGGGGGATCTGTGGAGGACACACTGTTATGGGGGGGATCTGTGGAGGACACACTGTTATGGGGGGATCTGTGGAGGACACACTGTTATGGGGGGATCTGTGGATGACACACTGTTATGGGGGATCTGTGGAGGATCACACTGTTATGGGGGATCTGTGGATGACACACTGTTATGGGGGGATCTGTGGATGACACACTGTTATGGGGGATCTGTGGATGACACACTGTTATGGGGGATCTGTGGATGACACACTGTTATGGGGGATCTGTCTGTGGATGAAATATGACTATGAGGAGGGCTATCCGGGAAAATTAAACAGGGGGTAATATAACTAAGGGGTATCGGGGTACATTATACTGGGGTAATATAACTAGTGAGGAGGGATATAAGTTATATTACCCCTGTATAATGTACCCTGATACCCCATAGTTATATTACCCCTGTATAATAATGTACCCGCAAACCCACCTGATACCCCTTAGTTATATTACCCCGCCCTGTATAATTTACCACAATACCCCTCAGTTAAATTATATAACTAAACTGAGGGGTATCAGGGTACATTATACAGGGGTAATATAACTTAACAGGGCTATCCAGGACAGAATACAGGGGCTATGACTAATATATTAGACATTACCCCTGTATAATGTCTGATAATAGAATAGCCCTCCACAGTTATATTACATGATGGTAAACCCCTCCATAGTTATATGCCCCTTGCCCCCCTGTATAATTCCCTGATACCCCTCAGAAGGCTCAGATAATCATATATTATATAACTGACTAAACTGAGGGGTATCAATCAGGGTAATACTGTTACAGGGACGGGACAATAGAGCCAGAGGGGTAGCACTGTGGGACAGTCAGAGAGGGGGGTAGACATACAAAAACTTCACATGCTCCAGCCGATCAGATATTGATATCCTATCCTGAGAATAAGCCTGCAGTATTAAAATCCTGGAAATTTCCTTTAAATATTATATACCGTACCATCTGCATTCTCATTGCAAGCATGGGTGTAGCTATAAGAGATGCAGAGGTAAAAGTCGCTGCCGGGCCCAGGAGCCTGAAGGGCCCCAAAGACCCTTGTGCCACTTAAGAAAACACAAGTATTCTAGAAAGTGCATGCTGGTCAACTTGCATCTCTGGCTAGAGGAAAGGGATTAGTTAAAGAATTTAGCATTTGGGGGGGGGGGGGGGGTCATTAAAATTTTTGACTCGGGCAGCATGAAGGCTATGTGCTTATCTGCCCCTGGCCACAAAGCACTGAGGGAAGGGGGGGCCCTAGAGCCTTTAGCTACGCCTCTAAAGGCAAGTAGATATATACCAGGTCGAGGGGCATATGGAGGTCATAGCGGGGGGATTCCCTCCTCCGGACCCCCTTCTATAAGCCAGAGATCATGCATCTGAATAGCTGTAAGTAATACTGCATTTCCTCTGCAGAGAAAAAAGCTGTCTGGCAGCAGCTTTCTCTAGGAAAATCAGCATTCTGCCAGGGGTCTCAAGCCAACCTTTGTCGATCAGCGGATTGCGGCTTCTATTTCATAGCTGTTGTTTATAATGAAACAATCCCATTAATTGTACTGACATTTTGCACTGACTGCACATATTTTCACTCGCCTGTTTCCACGGAGGACGCAGAAGATCAGTAATGTATTCACTAAGTTACTCAACTTTTTATGTAAGTGGAAAGTGGACTTATTTTATCATTCATTCCAATTCAAATGCATTCACTTGAACAACGAGAAGTTGTTGTATATAAGAATAGTTCAATTTTTTTCATTAAGAGAATAAAAGGGTTAAAGAAGCTTTTTTTTTTTTTTTACTTTTTTTTACACATAATGCTAATTTAAAACAAGTCATATAAGACAATAACCACATAATCTTAATACCAGCCCCATAGCATTGCGTAATTATACCAGCACAACAGCATCGGCCGGTGCGATTGCGGACCTGGCAGAGTAAATAAATATTGACTCACAGGGCGACTCAAAGGTGAATCAAAGGCGATGTCTTCTTTGATTGCAATCAGTCTTTTTCTGGCCACCACTCGTCTCCGCAGAATCTGCAAAACTAGTAGTTTAGTCTTCTCATTCTATGATTCCAGCACCATCCCCACCTATGTACAAACTCCCAATGTGTATTGCCCCACACAGTAATAAAGTCCACTAAACATGGCAACACAGAGAAGGGGAATCTGTACTATATGACAGCACAGATGGGGGAGCCTGTACTATATGGGGGCTGTACTATATGGGGGCACAGAGGAGGGAAATGTAAATAAATGTAGTATGATAGACTTGTATGACTTTAAAGGGGTTGTCCTGTTATTAAAAATGTATCCCCCATCCACAGGATGGGACTCCCTGAGCGATCTCCAGATAGGGCAGGTCTGTGGATAACAACACTGTTATGTGGGATCTGTGGATGGCACCATTATGGGGGGATCTTTCAACGACACTATTATGGGGGGGATCTGTGGATGACACTGTTATGGAGGATGTGTGGATGACATTGTTATGGGGGCTCTGTGGAGGACACACTGTTATGGGGGATCTGTGGATGGCACTGTTATGGGGGATCTGTGCATGACATTGTTATGGGGGATCTGTGGAGGACACACTTATGGGGGATCTATGGATAACACTTATGGAGGATCTATGGATGACACATTGTTATGGGGGATCTGAGGATGACACTGTTATTGGGGGGATCTGAGAATGACACTTATTGGGGGGATCTGTGGTGGATGACACTTATGGGGGGATCTGAGGATGACACTTTTATTGGGGGGTATCTGTGGTGGATGACACTGCTATGGGGGATCTGTGGTGGATGACACAGTTATGTGGGATCTGTGGTGGATGACACTGTTATGGGGGATCTGAGGATGACACTGTTATTGGGGGGGATCTGTGGTGGATTACACTGCTATGGGGGATCTGTGGTGGATGACACTGCTATGGGGGATCTGTGGTGGATGACACTGCTATGGGGGAATCTGTAGTGGATGACACTGCTATGGGGGATCTGTGGTGGATGACACTGTTATGGGGGGATCTGAGGTTGACACTGTTATTGGGGGATCTGTGGTGGATGACACTGCTATGGGGGATCTGTGGATGACACTGCTATGGGGGATCTGTGGTGGATGACACTGTTATGGGGGGATCTGAGGTTGACACTGTTATTGGGGGATCTGTGGTGGATGACACTGCTATGGGGGATCTGTGGTGGATGACACAGTTATGTGGGATCTGTGGTGGATGACACTGTTATGGGGGATCTGAGGATGACACTGTTATTGGGGGGGATCTGTGGTGGATGACACTGCTATGGGGGATCTGTGGTGGATGACACTGCTATGGGGGATCTGTGGTGGATGACACTGCTATGGGGGAATCTGTGGTGGATGACACTGCTATGGGGGATCTGTGGTGGATGACACTGTTATGGGGGATCTGAGGTTGACACTGTTATTGGGGGGATCTGTGGTGGATGACACTGCTATGGGGGATCTGTGGATGACACTGTTATGGGGGATCTGTGGATGACGCACTGTTATGGGGGATCAGTGGACGACACACTATTATGGGGGATCTGTGGATGACACTGTTATGGGGGATCTGTGAATGACACTGTTATGGGGATCTGTGGATGACACACTGTTATGGGGGGATCTGTGGATGACACACTGTTATGGGGAGATCTGTGGAGGACACACTGTTATGGGGGATCTGTGGAGGACGCACTGTTATGGGGGATCTGTGGAGGACGCACTGTTATGGGGGATCTGTGGAGGACGCACTGTTATGGGGGATCTGTGGAGGACGCACTGTTATGGGGGATCTGTGGAGGACGCACTGTTATGGGGGATCTGTGGAGGACGCACTGTTATGGGGGATCTGTGGATGACGCACTGTTATGGGGGATCTGTGGATGACGCACTGTTATGGGGGTACTTTCATACCTGCGGCATGGCTATCCGGCCTGTCCGGGCTGTTCACCCGCCGGGTCCACCATGCTGCAAGTACCCGTGCACTGCCGTGCTGCTGCTCTGTCCCCATTGACTATAATAGGGGCAGGGGATGGAGCTATGGCGCAGCGCAACAGTGCGTCATCCACAGATCCCCCATAACAGTGTGTCATCCACAGATCCCCCATAACAGTGTGTCATCCACAGATCCCCCATAACAGTTTGTCCTCCACAGATCTCCATAACAGTGTCTCCCCGCAGATCTCCATAACAGTATCATCCACAGATCCCCCATAACAGTGCGTCATTTGCACTTATCACATGTATGCCGGAGCAGCAGGAAGGCTGCCTTATGCTGTGAGGCACTCAGGCAGGATGAAATCATCAAGGCAGCCACAGTCACTTACTTGATGAATTGAATTGGTGAAGATTAATAAATAATTCTTCAGGCCAGGGCTGGAGCAGGGGCCAGTGCACACAGGGACAGGGCCTATACCACACCTCACACCAGACCAGCTGGCAGGGCACTGCAGCGGCGCCTCATCACACACTGGCTTGGCTATTTCCGTCGACCCCATATAAATGAATGGGAGTGGTGGCTGCACAAGCACGGTGCGCTCTCATTCACTTGTATGGGGAGAGCGCTTGGAAACCCGGGGTCCTCCAGCCACCCCTCTCCCCGCTCCGCACCTATCCTATAGGCCATATCCTAGTCATATCCCCCATTGTCTGTGATGGGAAAACCACTTTAAAAAGCTGGAGAACCCCTATAATACGTGATTCATTGTCTTTGCCAGGGCTGTAGCAGACATGGCACATGGCAGGTGGAGACCCTGTTACAAAATTCGGATTGGGAAACAGGAGCTTCAAATTAAACCTTAATCTAGGTTTTATCTTCTTCCCAATATGTGATAAATTGTTCTGGTTTATAATTCCCTTATCCATTTTCTATCTTTCTTAAAATGTGGTGTGAATGTACAAAAGACAACTTGATCTTTCTCCACTAGAGCCAGACGCTCTGATTCATTATCTTTAATGGAGTGAGGGTTCCTGTTAATGTATTTTTTCTCGAGTACATTGCAATCAATCCCCAATAGAAACTGGAAATGGTTTTGTGCACATATACTGAAATCCAGCAGCCCATCAATATTCTAGTACTTCTACCAAGGAAGCTGCTGACTTTCAACATAGCAGCTTTTACGTGATCCCATTAGAATTTCTGTGTAGTTTTCTGAGGTCATCACTAGCACTTATACTCTTATTATCCCTTTTTCTACAGCTTTTATAGAGATTACCCAAAATATCATGCGGGCTTTTGGTTTCCACCACTTTACTATTGATTAGTGCCCTTTAGGTCATATAACAAATACACAGGAACATAACCTTTATTTGCAACAACACAAGACTGCAATGAGGGCATAACTAGAGACTAGTGTTGAGCGTGAAAATTTTCGAATAGCGAATTTTTATTGCGAATTTCGCAACTTCGATGATTTGCGAATATTGTGAATATAGCGCTACATATTCGCAATTTTCAATATCCCCTTTTTTTTTTTTTTTTTTTTAGCTGTTAATCCTTGTTGCTCTCTGGTTGTCTTCCCACTTCCCAAAAGCTGTTCTTACCTGTCCGGAGGATTCCTAGCTCCCTGCCCGCTCCAGGTAATGCCTGTTGCCGCTTCTGCCGACTTCCCGTGTGCATGGGAACGCCTCCATGCTAAAATGTACTGTCGGATGTGAGAATCACGATCTCACAAATTTGACTAAATTGTAATCGCAATGCGATTAATATAACCTGAATTATTCGCATTGCGATATTCGCTATATTCTAGCAATACAACCAATAGAAACCCAGCTTTAAGTTGAATTCGCAATGCAAACATATATATAGTGCTATATTCGTGAATTTGTGATATTCGTCATCTTCGTTATATTCTAGCAATACAACCATTAGGAAATTAGCTCTAAGATCAATTCGCAATGCGAGTATATGTTCGCTTCGCGAATGAAACTTAGAGCTGGGTTCCTAATGGTTGTTGCTAGAATATAACGAAGATTGAGAATATAGTGCTATATTCGTGAATTCGTGATATTCGTCATCTTCGTTATACTCTAGCAATGCAACCATTAGGAACTCAGATCTAAGTTGTAATCGCAATGCGATTAATATAGCCTGTATTACTCGCATTGCGATTACAACTTAGATCTGAGTTCCCATTGGTTGTATTGCTAGAATATAACGAAGATTGAGAATATAGCGCTATATTCTCAATCTTTGTTATATTCTAGCAATACAACCATTAGGAAGTTGGATTCGCAATGCGATTAATGCAGGTTATATTAATCCCATTGCGAATTCAACTTAGAGCTGAGTTCCTAATGGTTGTATTGCTAGAATATAACAAAGATTGAGAATATAGCGCTATATTCGTTATCTTCGTCAATTCTAGCAATACAAGTTACAACCATTAGGAACTCAGCTCTCAGTTTAATTTGCGATGCGAATATAAATTCGCAATATATAGAATAATGACGAATATTCGATTTCGACGAATATATGAGGAATATTCAATCGAATATTCGTGAAATATCGCGAAATCGAATATGGCACCTCCCGCTCATCACTACTAGAGACATAGGGAGTTGGCAGGCCTTAATTCAAATTTGTACCAGGGGATGTCCAGCACAATATACCCAATTTGTTAAAGGTGTTGTCCACGTTCTACTATTGAGGACCTATCCTCATCTATGTTCTGGGACATAAGTATAATAGGAACTCCTGTTTAGTAACATCACTGTGTGGATTTTTAGGATCATTAAAACAGTATATGGGGTGTAGAGGTTGCAGTAGCACCAAATTTTTTTTGAGTCCTATTTACTTGAATAGGCTGATCCGTCCCATAGAAGTGAATGGGGACATTATACTTGTAATTAATTACACTGTTCGCCACTGCAACTGTCAAACAGCCGTTAAGAAGGGGTTTCGGGTGTCGGCCACCCACCGATTTGATATTGATGACCTATCCTAAGGATAGATCATCAATAGTAAGAAAACTGACAACCCCTTTAAGCTAAAGTAGCAGAGGGGCCACTGGGTTAACTCAAAAACCAATTTAGGTGCTACTGCAACCTCTACGCCCCATATACTGTATTAATTATCCTAAAAATGAACCCAGCGAGGTTACTAAACAGGAGTTATTATTACACTTCCTACAGAACATAGATAGTGGACACAATAATATCCCACAACACGTACAGTGCCTTGAAAAATGTTTGGGATATGTGATAGACCAACACAAAGTAGCAAGTATGTGTGAAATGAAAAAAATATGATACATGGTTTTGAAAGTTTTTAATAACTAAAAATCTGGACAGATTTTGATGAAGAATATGTTACTACTACTGGCCAATATAACGATCTAGGAGAGTTTGAAGTTACACAATTTAATAGTTAGAAATGTAGACCCTTTGGGCAGAATACCCCTGTCGAATCCCTAATCCACATCCCAATCATTGCTTGTCTAAACTGATATTTGTATTCAATCAATGAAATCTGCTAAACTTCAACCCCATACGAGGAAGCCAAATAGATTTTTCTGTTAATGTTTAAGATAATTGCTCAGCTCTTCACAATTCTATACCTTCCACTGAATCTTCTCATAAGGCTATTATCTTCCGTCTCACCTGTCTGTTCTCCAGACTTGCTGGACCACGTTTCTCATACCTCAGCAGACAGTCCATGGAACAAGTCCAAATTCCAACAGAAAAATACACAGTCAATATGTTGTAAACTTTATATGCTATAAACTTCGTAACAGATAAGTCAGTTTACAGCAATGCGGTTAAGTAAGATCAGACAGTAAAAAGAAACATTGTAAACACAGATCCCAGTGCCCATTCTTCTGTGCTGCAACCTACAGTTCTATTAGGCACTCAAACTCTATATCTGTATGTACACCGCTTCAGATTGTCTTTCTACATAAAATGATGGAATAATGCAGCACCATGTACACACAAAAGTAGATTCATACATATCATATTAAAAATCAATATGGAACTGGCATGCAGTCCAGACCTAGGTTTTATTACAGTTTCTCCCAGGGAGAGACAGAGTTAGGGTTCATGCACACGACTGTATTTTCTTTCCGCTTCCATTCCGTTTTTTGAGCGGCCTGTATGCGGAACCATTCACTTTAATGGGGCTGTAGAAAATATGGACGTTACCACGTGTGCATTCCGTTTCAGTTTGTCCGCATGGCCGTTTTGCAAAAAAAGTAGTGCATGTCCTATTATTGTCCGCAAATCACGGTCCGAGGCCCTATTCAAGTCAATGGGTTCGCAAAAAATACGGAACACATTCGTATGTCATCCATATTTCATCCGTATTTTGCGGATCCATACTGTAGAACTTCTATGCTGAGCCCATATTGCTCATGTGTTTGTTGATTTAATAAGTTACTGTTTCCGCTTTCGATCCGCAAAAAACGGATCGCATACGGAAACCATACGGATATGTTTTGTGGAATAATGGAATGGAAGATGACTTAAATCAGAGTGAAAAACGCACCGCAAAACAACAACGGTCTTGTGCATGAGCCCAGAGTGCAGTGGAAGAACAGGTATACCAGGATTGAAAAATGTGGCTGGCCAGTATAGCACATAGTGTATTCCTAACAGACGTTACACTCTCATACACATTTGGGCCTGGCTGCTGTGTGCAAGGATTTTTTCCTAAAGTTCTCAGCTGATCTGTAAGGCTCAGGTGCAATGCGTGATGTGAACGCATAGCACCTGCACTGAATCCTGACCCATTCATTTCAATGGGTCTGTGTACATGAGCATTTTTTTCACGCATCAGTTCTTGGTTGCGTGAAAAATGCAGCATGTTCTATATTCTGCGTTTTTCACGCAGCCCTGGCCCAATAGAAGTGAATGGGGCTTCAGTGAAAAACTTGCATCCGCAAGTACTTGCGGATGCAATGCGTTTTTCACTGATGGTTGCTAAGAGATGTTTGTAAACCTTCAGTTTTTTTATCACGAGCGTGAAAAACGCATCAAAGCGCATAGCACCCGTGCGGAAAAAACGGAACAACTGAACGCAATCGCTGACAAAACTGACTGAACTTGCTTGCAAAATAGTGTGAGTTTCACTGAACGCATCCGGACCCAATCCGTATCGTTCATGTCAAAGGGGCCTAAGGATCTTTCAAATAATGCTGAACAACATCTCACATGAGGCATTGCTGTGGGGAATAAGGAGAAGAAACTTTGCCAGCTTGGAAAGCACGCCATATTGATAACGTCCAGTCACATGATCTTTGATTTGTGACAATTTGACAAATAATGCCAAAGTTAAGAAATTTGTCCTTGTCTTTGGCATCTATAACATTTGGAAATCTGTTCATTACAGTGTGGTTGTCCTCAATACTTGATGATAACCACAGATCGGGACTGGAGTACTGGATCCCCCAGAGGCATCACTTTTATTCATGTAGTCTAGTGCTGTGCAATAAAAGGCAACAGTTTCCAGGGCGGATTTCTGGAACAGAGGGGTATGAATCAGGTTCTCTCTCCTCAAATAGTATGTGGTTTCAAACCCAATAAGAATATACTCCTGGGGCCAATGTACAGATGGATCAGAATAATCAACGTCCATGATGTTTTCAGCTCTAGAGATAACAGCTGGATGGACAAATCTGACCAGCAGATCTCTGTACAGGTTTAACATTTTTTTATTTGTTTTTATTTTACATTATATCACTGTTAACACCATATTTATAAAACAAATTCTAAAGATTTATACAGCACACCCTCCGCTCCTCCTTTCTTTACCTTTATGGCTCTTATATAATTTGTTCACAAAAAGCATATAATTCTCCTCGTCGTGATTTCTTTATAAATGGGTGCTCTTTCATCCATGCATCCTTAAAAAGGGATGCATGGATGCCCTTTTCTTAGGTGACTCACGGGATTGCTCAGCCGTGATGTTTTCTGAAACACCTTTGGTAAATGGACAAAGCATTACAGTTATGCCAGAAGTAACGTTACTGAAACAGCACAAACATATCCCCAACCTACCTACCCTGGAGCTCCTGGCACTGGAAAGATACGTTTACGCTGTGCTTTTGCAGGCAGAAAAATGCTGCCAAATGGTGGATTTACACTTGCCTGATACTTGGGAAGATTATAAGGAATGGACGTTCCAAAAACCGCTTGTTCCTGACAGTCTGCCCATGTAAAGCCGCTGCCGATCACCCCATAAACAAGTAAAATGCTTATTCATCTTGTGATCCTATTGTTAGTGCAGGCACCACCGATCATCCTCCTTGGGTAGAAGATTGTGCTGTCTAAACAGAGATCTGCTGCCCAGAAACAATGATTCTTTATGGGGACGAGTGATCGCAATAGCTATCCCTCGTCCTTATACTGTGGCGGAGATTGCTGCATCTAAATACGACGGTCTCCTTCACTGAGGACATAAGTATATGAATCCCAGAAAACCGGAGCTCTCTGCTGTTTCCCGGCTGGGGGGTGGTCGGAACTGCGTCTCATCTCACCTTAGTAACGGCAAGATGAGATAGTAAACTCTTTAAAGGGTTTATATACAGAGTTGTGTGTGGTCTAGAAAATATGGTCCATGTGGCTTCTGCACTTGCCGTAGCGCCCTGGCTGAGGGTGGGTTCACTTCACAGTTTTGCCATCTCTTTAACGTATATGTTGGGGGTAAAAAGGATACAAACACGTAGTACACCACACTTTTCTATCAACATCCATCGGAGGCATCTGTTAACATATCCTTTTTTTGTATACGCTAAATGAATGGAAAAAATGTGATGTGAACCCAACCTTTGCTGGCAGAACTCATCTGTGATGCTGTGAGTTCCTGCTCAGCTGTCCGTCTACAAGTGATTGTTGGGGTTATATTTAAATGCAATTTAATAAACAAAGATTTCCTTCACAGCAAAAATTCCTGCTTCTGAGTGAAAAAACAAACAGGAAAATAAACTTTCAAAAGGAAATCTCTGTCTATATATACAACAGTGGCATGCATGACCTGGAAAAAACCAGACAGACATCATGAAAACTTTTTTAAAACAACTTTATTTAACCAAACCAAAGTAAAACAAACTGTCAAACTTTGTTGTGACTCACCCAACAAATTCCTTAGGGCACTTTCACACTTGCGTTTGGAACTCGTTGGGGCTCTATGCCGGAAAGAAACACTTCAGTTACAGATAATACAACCGCTTGCATCCGTTTGAACGGATCCGGTTGTATTAACTTTAACAATTTTTTTAAATTGCCAAAACGGATCCGTTTTGAACTCTATTGAAAGTCAATGGAGGACTGATCCATTTTCTATTGTGGCAGACTGTGCCAGAGAAAACAGATCCGTCCCCATTGACTTGTATTGGGGGTCATGACGGATCCCTTTTGCTCCACATCCCAGGACGGAAAGAATACTGCAGCATGCTGCGGTATTTTCTCCATCCAAAAAACGTTCAGTGACTGAACTGATGCATCCTGATGCATCCTGAACGGATTTCTCTCCATTCAGAATGCATGAGGATAATCCTGATCATTATTCTCCCGGCATAGAGTCCCGACGACGGAACTCTATGCCGGATCTTCCAAACGCAAGTGTGAAAGGGCCCTTAGATGATTTACAAACAATGGCGGCTATGTAAGCAATACCTGAAAATATGTTTTACTTCCTAAAAATAGTCATCTCCATGAATGGACTGAAAATATATCGTAGCAGGTTGCTTGTCGCATTGCAGCACTATTGAGAAACATTACATGCACGACACATATCAATGTGGCTGTACCCTTATACTACGTGGCCCACGAATAAGTAGACGCCTCCAGTATCTACAAATCAAGCTGCCTAATAGTAACTCGGTCTTAGTTGCCCATAGCAACCAATCAGAGCTCAGCTGTCAATTCTTACACTGCTCTGAAAAAATGAAATCTGAGCTCTAATTGGTTGCTATGGGCAACTAAGACAGATTTACTATTAGGCAGCTTGATTTGTAGATATTCGAAGCGGCTACTTTTTCGCGGGCCACCCAGTATTTAAGCCGGAAGGATCACGGTAACAAGAGCAATCAGCAAGAGGAAGAGAACAAAAAACACAGCTATACAATTCTCCCAAATGGATATTATGGGAAAGAGGGGAAGGCCTACAAGTATACTGTAAGGCCACACCTACACAGGACATATCCGCCATGGGCTATAACACGTAGTGAAATTTGGTCCCAGTAAATGACATCTGAACCCCACACTATGCACAATTCCATACATCTCATTCTCCTTCTAGCAATGAATATTGCAGCAGGTTATCTCCTGCAAATTCTGCAGTAGGTAAGCCACTGAAGGTACGTGGACGTAATGAAAGGGTACCTGCAGACAATGCGGATTATGTAACACAGCAGCGTAGGACAGTACCAGCAAAGTGTATAAGATTACACAAATTTCTTGTACACTTTGCAGATTGTTGCCGCGCGGAAATCAACATGCATTGCGTTTCCAAATCCGCAGCATGTCAATTATGTTTGCGGTTTTAGCTGCAGATTTTGCGCTTTAACAATGAAGGGTGAGATGCCAGGCAAAACCGCATCTAATCCGCACCAAAATCCACAATTAGAGGTTGTGGATTTTGGTGTGGATGTGCTGCAGAAAGGCACAGAAATTTGTGTGGATTTTGTGTGCGATCAACCGCATCGTGTGCAGGCGGACTAAATCTGTGCCAGAAAAATACCTCAAACCAGTAGACTGCTGTACTTACCCCCAACATGCGCTTGATTTCTTGTTTGTGGAGGGTGGGTTAAGCCTTATTCACACGTCAGTGTTCTCAATAGACAGCACACGTCCTCCCATTCATTTTAATGTGTGTATTCACACATCAGTTTTTGACTACGGTCTTTTGGTCCGTGTTTTTAACACGGAAGCATGCCCTATTTTGTCCGTGCTGAGGGATCTATCATGTCTATTATAGTCCATGGGTCCGTGAAAACCATGGATGTAACATGGATACCAATAGGTGGAGATGCTTTGAAAATTATGAAATCAGTGAAACGGACACAAGGACCACACATGGATCCTTCACGGACATCTTCACGGAGGCATCACTGATCACCTTTTCACGGATTTGAGCACGGACTTGTGAATGAGGCTTAACGCAGATTAAAAGACGTAGGTCTGTGATTTATAATACATTTTCTCACAAGTAGAGATGAGCGAACTTCTATTTTTAGTTCGGAGTCCAAAGTTTGGGTTCGGGTTATCGTAGCATCCCGTTATGGATTCCATAACGGCATATGGAATCCATAAGGGGCTGCTTCATTGAACCCGAACCTTGGACAACCCTGGGGTGATGTCACCGTCATGTGAGCCACGCCCCCTGCACTGATCACATGACGGTGACGTTACCCCAGGTCCTTAGGGTTGGACATTTTTTCCAAATCCGTATATTATCTCTAACTGTCTTTATTAAAGGTATCACATTTAATTTTATATATTCCTGAGGACACCGCAATACACTTACCCCCAAATATTTTACACTTTTCACCCGGCTTTTTAATTTCCAACAGTTATCTATTTGGTCCAAAGGAATACAAGCCGAGTACCAATTTATATTTAAAGGGAACCTGACATCAACTTTATGCTGACCTCACGGAGGGCAGCATAAAATAGTGACAGAAATGCTGATTTCAGCAGTGTGTCACTCATGAGTTAAAAGTAAGTGGTTGCTAAGAACCAGCATCATAATTATTGCAGCACAGGCCTTGAAAAGAGTCAAATCCACTTGAGAAGAGTCATGGTTATTCATAATCTCCTGCTCTCCCGCCCATCTGCTGATGGTTGGCAGTTCTCTCCTAGAGAGAAAGGGAGAAAACTAGGTAGAAGACTGTCAGTCATCAGCAGGTGGGCAGGGAGAGCAAGAGTTCATGAATAACCAGGACTAGAGATGAGCGAACTTCTATTTTTAGTTCGGCGTCCAAAGTTCGGGTTATTGTAGCATCCCGTTATGGATTCCGCTACCGCGGACCATAACGACATTTGGAATCCATAAAAGGATGCTTCATTTGAACCCGAACCGTGGACAACCCTAAGGACCTGGGGTGACGTCACCGTCATGTGATCAGTGCAGGGGGCGTGGCTCAGCACTGGATCACCTCTTATCCAATCCAGTGCTGAGCCACGCCCCCTGCACTGATCACATGATGGTGACATCACCCAGGTCCTTAGGGTTGTCCAAGGTTCAGGTTCAATGAAGCAGCCCCTTATGGATTCCAAATGCCGTTATGGTCCGCGGTAGCGGAATCCATAACGGGATGCTACGATAACCCGAACCGGAACTTTGGATGCCGAACTAAAAATAGAAGTTCGCTCATCTCTAACCAGGACTTTTCTCAGGTGGCCGTGACTCTTTTCCAGGCCCAGTCTGCAATGATTGTGATGTCGGTTCTCGGCAACCACTTACTCTTAACTTTAAATGACAGACCACTGAACTCACCAGTCTCTACTTTATGCTGCCGTTAGTATGGGCTGCATAAAGATGACAGGTTCCCTTTAACCCTGCTAATTTCCCGTAGATCTCAAATACTTCAAGGATACGTATCAAAGAATCATGAGAGCCCACAAAAAGCATCAACATTCATTAAAGATATAGGAGTCTGGTTGCAGAGAATCTTTTCCTGGTTTAAGGAGGAGTTTTATGTGTGTCAGGAAAGCTGACTTCGGAAGACCTCCCTCACCCAGCGAATTGTTATACATCGCTGTTAATGTAGTGCCTATCTGATCCCTTAGGGTTCATTAGAACTCCCCTGACAGTCCATCTGAACCAGAAGCTTTTGATGCTTTTAGATGATTTATTACTCCCAAGACCTTTTTCTCCTGTACTGGGGTGTTTAGATAGTCTAACTGTTCTTGGAACACCACAGGAAGGGAGATGTGATCCAAAATCGTTTGTGTCAGCAGGGGAACGTGCACATCAGCGTATAGGTTCCTATAAAAATTCCCCAAGATCCTATTGATCTTCTTCGGGTCTGTTGTTGTGTTTGCCCACCCTTCAGCTAATGCCCCTATGTGGGTGACTGGGGGGTTATTTCTAGATAGGTTTACCAGAAGTTTTCCAGAGCTGTTTCCATATTTACATAGTGACCCCCCATTCTTTTCTATAATAGTTTTATCTCTCTAATGCCCATCTATTAAAGACTTTCTGCTTTTTTCTCCAATTCTGTAGGCAATCAGAGGAGGGGGAGTTAATATACTCAGAAAAATCCCTTCCCAAGGCCTGTCTTGCCTGCAAATATTTAGTCCTCATCTTTCTTTTTCCCCTGATATGTAGGAGATAATCCTGCCCCGAAGGACAGCCTTAGCCGTGTCCCAAAATAGGTTAGCATCTGGCTTATGTTCTGCATTGTCTGAGCATATTCTTCCCACCATCCCCTTGGAAACTTGGCAGAACCATCAGCCCTGGCTAGATGTGTTGGAAATCTCCATAATATGTCCGTCCCCTGTTTCTGAACCTCTGATAATACAACAGTCAATGGGAAGTGATCTGAGATGACTACGTCATTTAATTCAGAAGATGTCACCCTAGGTAATAAGGAGTTATGGACTAAGGTGTAGTCAAGTCTTGACCAAGAGGAGTGGGCATGCGAATAGTAAGAATACCCCTTCTCAGCTGGGTGGAGATACCTCCAAGTGTCGATCAACCCCGTGGTGTTTAGGAGTGGGACCAATTCACCATCTTGGCTTGATTGGTGAGATTTTTTCATTGTCATTTAATCTCTGCATCTATCAACACCTGGATCAATGACTGAATTGAAATCTCCCCCACTATTTTGGCTCCTTGTGTCTGTGTCAATAGATGAGTTTCTAGTTTCACAAAGTACTCGTTGTCAGTATTTGGGTCATACATTAAATACATCCAGTTTGCCACATGCAGTATCTATAGAGATGTGTAGTATACGACCCTCCTCATCCGATTACACAGACAGAATCTTATGGGATACGGATCTGCGGACTAGCGTGAGAACTCTGGCCGTCCTGCCCTTAGCCAGAGAACCATGAACCATGAACCCCCACAGTTTGTGCATCCACCTCCATTCTCCCTCTCCCAGGTGTGTTTCTTGCAATAATGCAATATTTGCCTTCAGTCTCTGTAAATGACAACGTACCATCATTCGCTTTTCTAGGGAGCGTAGCCCTTTAATATTCCACGTAACTATATGCTTTCAGGGACGTTATGGTAATGGTGTGGCTAAGTAAGATATCTACCTGTCTCATGGGGGACCTCTCCGTGATACTCTGTGGAGGAGTGGTTACTCCTGGTTGACTGACTCTACATTTGGAGGTTAGACCCAGAAAGTGTATGAGTATTGTGGGGAGTCGCTCTGGTAGATAGCAGTGCGGGTGCAGTATAGAGGCAAAACAGGGAGTCCAGATAGTGCAATAAACAGTGTTTTATTCACACTTGCACAAAATAAAACAGTCTCTTGGTGTTAATTCACACACATAAGAAATCAAGCGGAAAAACAAGACAGTCCAAAACAGGCTCCAGTCACCTGGGAGGTTTTTAGATGCAGGTTCACACCTGGCTGTCAGTCCAGCCGTAAGACAGTCGCCGTCAGGCTTCCAGGTCGTCTGCCCTCCTCCTTGCTTGGTTCTTGCTTCCAGCCCAGAGAACTTCCAAACACAAGTAAAACAGTCTAACAGCAGCTCCAGGACAATCACACCCTCCACACCCAGCTGCTGGCTGTGTTATAAAGGCCCTGGAAAACCCGGCCTGGACCGTGGGGAGTAGGCACCCACCCAACTCTTTGCCTACTCCCAGTAAGAGCCGGCCCGGATTGGCTTTGCAGCCAAACTAAATAGCAAGGTGTCAAGCAGCACTAGCTGCTGCTGACACACCAAAATCCGGCTCTTACCTCACCGAGGCCAGGAACCTCGGTGACACGTACCTCCCGTCGACCACAGTACCTTGCACCTTACCACATACCCCCTTTGTTCAACCCTGAGGGGGTGAACACATGTGAGGCAGTGGACGCGGACAGGGCATCTGCGTTACCCTGCAAGCGGCCTGCCCTGTGTTCCACGGAGAACTTGAAGTTCTGCAGGGATAGGAACCACCTGGTGACCCGAGCATTCCTCTCCTTTGCCTGGCTCATCCACTTGAGAGGGGAATGGTCGGTCACCAGACGGAACCTCCTCCCTAACAGGTAGTAGCGGAGAGATTCGAGTGCCCACTTGATAGCCAGGCACTCCCTCTCCACTATGCTATACCTGGTCTCGGCGGGACTGAGCTTACGGCTCAGGAAGACAACGGGATGTTCTTCCCCGTTGACCTCCTGAGACAGTACAGCACCGAGGCCTACCTCTGAGGCATCCGTCTGTACTATGAATTCCCTGTTGAAGTCGGGTGTCACCAAAACCGGGGACCCACACAGGGCCGACTTCAATGCAGAGAAAGCCTCTTCTGCCTTCTCACTCCAGTGAACCTTTCCGGACTTTCGTCCCTTCAATAGGTCTGTCAATGGTGCTGCTATCGTGGCAAAGTGGGGCACAAACCTCATGTAGTACCCTACAATCCCCAGGAACGATTTTACCTGCCTGGTAGTGACCGGTCGGGGCCAGTTACGTATGGCTTCTACTTTAGTTACCTGCGGCTTGATGACTCCCCGCCCAATAACATATCCCAGGTATTTGGTCTCTTCCAACCCAATCGCACACTTCTTTGGATTGGCGGTTAGTCCAGCTTTCCTCAGGGCATCCACAACCGCCTGCACTTTGGGCAAATGGCTTTCCCAGTCGGTGCTGTGGATGATTACATCATCTAAGTAGGCCGAGCGCACCGACGATGAGGTCGCAGTACAATATCCATTAACCTTTGGAAGGTGGCGGGGCGCCATGCAGGCCAAAGGGTAACACCTTGTAATGATACAGGCCCTGCGGGGTAACAAAGCGGTTTTTTCCTTGGCCGCCTCCGTTAAGGGTACCTGCCAGTATCCTTTAGTGAGGTCTAGCACAGAAAAATAACGGGCTTGCCCTAAATTCTCAACAAGCTCGTCTACCCGGGCATGGGATACGCATCGAACTTGGACACTTCATTTAATTTGCGAAAATCGTTGCAGAACCGCAACGTCCCATCCGGCTTGGGTATTAGAACTATGGGACTGGCCCACTCACTTTTCGACTCCTCAATGACATCAAGCTTCAACATTAACTGCACTTCCTCCGCGATGGCCCGTCGCCGAGCCTCGGGTACCCGGTAGGGTTTTAACCGGATCTTGGCCTGAGGCTCAGTGACGATGTCATGTTGGATGAGAGACGTGCGGCCAGGGAGGTCCGAGAACACATCCGTGTTCCGACTGACGAACTCCCTGACATCCTGAACTTGTTTGGAAGACAGGCTGTCTGCGATTTTTACCGTGGTTACCGCTTCGCAGGCCTCGAACTGTGGGGCTGGACCCTTGTCACCTAGAAGCCCTGGCCGGGGGCTGTTGTCGCCGGCCGTGTCCCTGTCTTTCCACGGCTTCAGTAAATTCACGTGGTACACCTGCTCCGGCTTGCGCCGCCCGGCTGGTGTACTTTGTAATTTACTTCCCTACCTTCTCAATAACCTCATAGGGGCCCTGCCACCTGGCTAGGAACTTGCTGTCAAGGGTGGGCACCAGAACCAAAACCCGATCTCCCGGGTTGAAGCTCCGCACCCGAGCCTGACGATTGTACACCCTACTCTGGGCTTGTTGCGCTGCCTCCATATGCTCCCGGACCAGCGGCAACACCCTTTCCATCCGTTCCTGCATCTGGGTGACATACTCAATGACACTTTTGTGGGGACAGGCTGTTGTTCCCACGCTTCCTTGGCGATATCCAACAGGCCCCGAGGGTGTCTGCCATAAAGCAGTTCGAAGGGCGAGAACCCAGTAGAGGCCTGGGGCACCTCTCGCACTGCGAACATGAGATAGGGCAGAAGCAGATCCCAGTCCTTCCCATCTCTAGACACCACCCTTTTTAACATGTTTTTTAAAGTTTGATTAAACCTCTCGACAAGACCGTCTGTTTGTGGATGGTAAACGGACGTCCGTAACTGCTTTATACGCAACAATTTACACAGTTCCCTCATAACTTTGGACATAAAAGGGGTCCCTTGGTCTGTCAGAACCTCTTTGGCAGGCCCACACGGGAAAACATTTCCATTAACTCTTTGGCAATGAGCTTAGCTGAGGTATGTCGCAGAGGCACCGCCTCCGGATATCGAGTGGCATAGTCGAGAACTACCAGAATGTGTTGGTGGCCCCTGGCAGACTTTGGTACAGGCCCAATTAGATCCATAGCGATTCGCTCAAACGGGACCTCAATAATTGGAAGAGGTACCAGAGGACTACGGAAATGTGGCTGGGGGCTATTTATCTGACAGGTGGGACAGGACTTACAATACTCTTCTACTTCCTTAAACAAACCGGGCCAGTAAAATCGCTGTAGTATGCGGTCCTGCGTTTTCTGCCACCCCAGGTGTCCCCAAGAACATGTTGGTGGGCAAGCTCCATGACCAGCTTGCGATACGCTGTGGGCACCACCAACTGTTCAACAGGCTCACCTCGGATTTGGTTCACTCGATACAACATATCCTGAAGAACAATGAATCGCGGAAACATTAATTCAGCCCCAGGTTTCTGGGGTTTACCATCAATTATTATGACACTTTCCCAGGCCCTGGTTAGGGTTTGGTCCCGGTGTTGTGCGGTCCCAAAATTTTCCCCGGAGACATTGAGGTCTGCCAACTCAGGTCCCGGTGGCAAGTCCTCCGTGTCTCCCACCATTACACTCAGTGGGGTTGTCTCCCCTCTACCGCAGCAGTGGTGGTCACCCCTACCGCTGGCCCTTCAGACTCGGGCTCCCAGGGTTCTGGCCTTCCAGTGGTATCAGGCCACTCTCCTAGGGTTACCCCTGTCTCGGGTCCATCAGACAGTTTTATCGCCGGCCACAGTGCCGGGAAACCTGGGAAGTCCCTCCCAAGTATCAATTCATGCGGGAGTTTGGTAGCAACAGCCACCTCGTGGGTCCACTTACCAGCTGCTGTGGACAAAGTCACTAGTGCAGTGGGGTAGTCTTTTAGGTCTCCGTGGATGCACAGGACCCCGATTTTACGGCCGGTATACTCCACAGGCCGTACCAGGGCAGCCCTTACCAGGGAGACTAGACTCCCGGAGTCCAGCAGGGCCACCGCCAGAGAATCTCCCACCTCTACCTGACACAGGTGGTTATTGTCCTGCCCCTCACGGGTGCCAGTTGCGCACAGCTTCCGTGCATACAGGGAGTGGCGATAGCCATAGTTCACATCCATCGGCTCATCCCGATGCGGACAGTCGGCCCTGATGTGGCCTGGCTCCTGACACCTCCAGCATACCACGGGAGGCGGATCCGCAGGGGGTATATTCCGTGCAGGCCTCTCTGTCGCCGGACGTCGGAACTGGGGCGGAGGCCTCCGGGTTTGACTGACCCCTTCCCAGCAAGATTCCCTGCAGGTTTCTGGTGGCCTCGTAACGCTCCACCAGGTCGACCATCTCCAGGGCACTTACCGGAGACGCCTGGCCGACCCAGTGTTGGAGGGATAAGGCAGGGCCCTCCAGAACATGTCGGCCAGTAGACGGTCCAGCATAGCAGTCGGACTTAGAACATCAGGCTGCAGCCACTTTTGCAACCGATGCAGCAACTCATAGTACTGCGGCCTGGCGGGTTCAGCCGCTTTAAAGTCCCACTGGTGGACCCGCTGAGCCCGGACCAACACGTTTACCCCCAATCTGGCCAGGATCTCCCCTTCACCGTGGGGTAATCAGCAGCCTGGGCATCTGCCAAGTCAAAAACTTGCTGGGGCCCGGATGCCAGGAACGGAGCGACCACCTCGGCCCACTGGTCACGGGGTAACTTTTCCCTCACGGCTACCTTCTCAAAGACCGCCAGATATGTCTCAACGTCGTCCGAAGGGGTCATCTTTGGGATCGCCGCACGGACCGCTTCCGGGCATCATGGTCGTGGTGGGACGCTCCTGCAGCTTGTAACGCCATCACGTGCTGTAACAGTAGCTGGTTGGTCTCCCGCTGCTGCACGTTAGCCTCTATGAGAGCTTTCACAGCCGCCTCCATGTTGCCAGCAACTCCTACTTGTAGCTTTGCTGGCTTAATATATGCCATGCACTTGTGCCCAGCAAAACAAAACAAACTTCGGCGGTCACGCCAGCCTCACTGCGCATGCCCGCATCCGACACCAAAATGTGGGGAGTCGCTCTGGTAGATAGCAGTGCGGGTGCAGTATAGAGGCAAAACAGGGAGTCCAGATAGTGCAATAAACAGTGTTTTATTCACACTTGCACAAAATAAAACAGTCTAACAGCAGCTCCAGGACAATCACACCCTCCACACCCAGCTGCTGGCTGTGTTATAAAGGCCCTGGAAAACCCGGCCTGGACCGTGGGGAGTAGGCACCCACCCAACTCTTTGCCTACTCCCAGTAAGAGCCGGCCCGGATTGGCTTTGCAGCCAAACTAAATAGCAAGGTGTCAAGCAGCACTAGCTGCTGCTGACACACCAAAAATCCGGCTCTTACCTCACCGAGGCCAGGAACCTCGGTGACACGTACCTCCCGTCGACCACAGTACCTTGCACCTTACCACAGTATAAAGAACCATGTGAATATTATATAAAACTATGTCCTTAACATGGACATACAAATACAGGGAGGTATGTTTGCGTCTAGCACCTCTCCCCTCATTTACTTCTGTCTACCTTTCTCGATTTTTCTGGTATTAAAGCCGTTCTTTCTTCCGTTCTCCTCCCACCCTCTCTCATTATCTAAGCAGAGCAATAAAGAACTAAATAACTGCTGCAAGAAAATATCCAGCATTGCATTCCATTACTGAAGTAGCAATGCCTTAACTATTATTTTCCCCTACTACACTTCGTAATAGATGTAAAGATATAAACGCTCCTAACAGAGTTATCAGTACTTATCAGTCCATGGCCAACAAGGAATAGCAGTTGGACTTCTGTGGTCTCTGTGACTTCGGGGCTGATCCAGAGTCGGTTGCCATATAATCTCTCTTGGGTGCTTTTGTCCACTCGATCCAGCGGGTACCAGCTCCAGAGGGTTCCCATGATCTTTCTTGGTGCGTGGCCGATGTGCCGGCATACACAGCTCCTGTACCCGCCCGATCAGCCCACCGTACATGTACGGCGCTGGTCCTTAAGTCACGTCCACCAGTGCCGTACATGTACAGAGGGGGTCCTTATGGGGTCAAATGCCCCCCAAACCACCAATTAACATTAGTCTCCCAATATATTATAGCTTACTTCCTGACAGTCCCTTACCTCCAATTGCTCTAGCTAGCCAGAGGCTCCATTGGAAACAACGTCCCTGTGGGCCATAATTAATAACTAGCTATAGTAGGGAGTGGTCTGAGATGCATCTGGGCAAATATGATACATGTTGAACAAGAATCAATCCACCAACACAAAACAATGGTAATTTCTAGTGAAGGTATTGTGAATATTTAGCAGCATTTTTACATTACTCTAATTTAGTGGGTGGTAAGTAGCTGTGGTTAGCCTGTGAATCTGATTAAAGCCAACTGCAACTTAATAAAAGGCACACGAATTGTTCCAATCTTTCGTCAGTAATAGGGGTGGTATACAAAGTGGAGTAACATCTCCAGACAGCTAGGTAACCTAAAGATGCACCAATTGTATTAAACTATTAAAAAATGGCTTCAAAAATTGCAAGCCAACTTTGATATTTTGGGGGAAGTTTAGCATGGGGAAAACATCTTAAAAATCTTCAGTAGACAAATAGTCAACATTGGCATGAAGGTGAAGATTAAAGAATGAGGGACTCTATGAAGAATCTCTTGCTCTTTACTAAGTACAGCAGTTGTTAAAAGCTAGGTGATTTTTCCTATTTTATCGTAGCTTTATTGTCTCATATTTAACCTTTTGAGTCACATTATGTGTCCAAGAAAAAAAACACCTCTAAAAAAAAAAAATACGTGTGCCAAAGTTCACACAGTAACATGATTAATACTGGCAATAACTGAATGTTGTGGAGAGATTACACTCACCTCGGTGAACTCTCAAAAAGGAATAGGATGGACAACTACATGAAATAAGTGTCTATACATGGAGGCATGCACTGTTGGGGGAGAGTCAGGAGGCTCCCATACACGTTATATGGTCAGCTGATCCCCCAGAAATCAGCAGGTTTAGCCGTCATATATCAATCTACTGTATATGGCCAGCTTTAGGCACCATAAGACAAAGTTCAGACTAAGCACCTATATTTCTACACTCAGAAGTGCATGACCATAAGGCAAATTAAGTAGGTTAAAAGATGGCCGCACAATACATCTCAAACTAACAGAAAAACAAAAAAGGGGCTCATTCCAGAAATAGGAATGAAGGAAGTTCTTCTGCACATTTTTGATCAAAAGTATGTCGGGCCCAAATGCCACTTCACGGCGACTTCCGCACATGGGTCCCTAACACTACAGATACTGCCTCTCATGGACTTACCAGTCTCCTTATTTTCAGGGCACTGTAGGAACCAGCTAAATTGCTTTTGTGCTGAGAAGTCCCAGGAACTTGGGCGGGTCTCAGTCCAAAAGAGGCGCCACCCTCAATATATACTATAAGACAAAGTTCAGACTAAGCACCTATATTTCTACACTCAGAAGTGCATGACCATAAGGCAAATTAAGTAGGTTAAAAGAGGCCGCACAATACATCTCAAACTAACAGAAAAACAAAAAAGGGGCTCATTCCAGAAATAGGAATGAAGGAAGTTCTTTGCGCACATTTTTGATCAAAAGTATGTCTGGCCCAAATGCCACTTCACGGCGACTTCCGCAAGTGGCATTTGGGCCCGCAATACTTTTGATCAAAAATGTGCGCAAAGAACTTCCTTCATTCCTATTTCTGGAATGAGCCCCTTTTTTGTTTTTCTGTTAGTTTGAGATGTATTGTGCGGCCATCTTTTAACCTACTTAATTTGCCTTATGGTCATGCACTTCTGAGTGTAGAAATATAGGTGCTTAGTCTGAACTTTGTCTTATAGTATATATTGAGGGTGGCGCCTCTTTTGGACTGAGACCCGCCCAAGTTCCTGGGACTTCTCAGCACAAAAGCAATTTAGCTGGTTCCTACAGTGCCCTGAAAATAAGGAGACTGGTAAGTCCATGAGAGGCAGTATCTGTAGTGTTAGGGACCCATGTGCGGAAGTCGCCGTGAAGTGGCATTTGGGCCCGACATACTTTTGATCAAAAATGTGCGCAAAGAACTTCCTTCATTCCTATTTCTGGAATGAGCCCTTTTTGTTTTTCTGTTAGTTTGAGATGTATTGTGCGGCCATCTTTTAACCTACTTAATTTGCCTTATGGTCATGCACTTCTGAGTGTAGAAATATAGGTGCTTAGTCTGAACTTTGTCTTATAGTATATATTGAGGGTGGCGCCTCTTTTGGACTGAGACCCGCCCAAGTTCCTGGGACTTCTCAGCACAAAAGCAATTTAGCTGGTTCCTACAGTGCCCTGAAAATAAGGAGACTGGTAAGTCCATGAGAGGCAGTATCTGTAGTGTTAGGGACCCATGTGCGGAAGTCGCCGTGAAGTGGCATTTGGGCCCGACATACTTTTGATCAAAAATGTGCGCAAAGAACTTCCTTCATTCCTATTTCTGGAATGAGCCCCTTTTTTGTTTTTCTGTTAGTTTGAGATGTATTGTGCGGCCATCTTTTAACCAGCTTTAGGCACCTACACAAAATAAACCTTTTATCATCAAAATGTGGAGGAGGAGAATAAGAGCTAGTCTACAGATTTTCAATATGGTTTTCCAGGCGGTAAATCTGCAGTGTATTATAGGGCCAGCAAAGTGAATGAAGTTTGTATATACCTCACCAACAAGCTGTTAAAATTTTCTGTGCAGAGAATTACCTACTTTTCAGACTTTTAAATCAGAAACCTGTCAACTTTTGACATGGAATTGCCACATGTTTGTTGCAGATTTCTCCTTTGAGTTCAATGGGTAAGTCAAAATGCATCTGGTATGGGTTTTTCTGTGGATTGCCCATAGATCCGCTGCAAAATCTGCAGATTCTACAAAAAAAAAAAAATCAGAGGCTCCAACAATCAAATGAAGAGATGTCATTGCAGAAGACAAAACTGTAGAGATGGAAGAAGAGCAGGCAAGAGAATGATAGAAGCGCCAGGGGAGGTAAGCATTCAGCTTTTTTTTTTTTTTTTGCGCTCGCCTGCCTTTTGCAGGTGGAATTTGCAAGCAAATGTGCACCAAAATCCACACAATCTGGTGAGAATTTGCTGCTGCAGATTTCCCTGCTGAATCTTGCAGTATTGCTGCAGTCATTTCTAGCCTCAATTCTGCTGTATGTGGACCCTTAATGGCAGCATGGTGTATTATATTACTACAAATACTTTTTTTTTTGTGTTTTTAAGGTTTTGTTTCTGCAAGATTAGAAGCTAACAGCAGGACATAATTTTTCTTCAAGTGGACATTGCCAACAAACCATATAGGCTTACCGACGGGTTCACAGAAGAAATCAATAGAATTAAATGTAGTCTATGAAATTTTGCTATACCCCTTGAAAAATGGACTCAAGTGTTTCAGACAACCCCATTAAATTCCTAACACTCTAGGTAGCATGAACCCTGCACCCAGGTTTGAGAAGCATAGTTACGCATATGGTACGTCTTGTGGTTTCTATTATTTCCTCCAGCAGACGATCTAGGCTTCTCATTCACTACAGTAATGCCTATGTTGTGTGGTGGGAGGACACCTGCTTGTAATTGTCCTGACGAAAGCTTGTCCATAATAATCAGGAAATGGCCTGATAAGAATCTTGGAAAAAGTTAAAGCAACACGAGAAAAGAAAATGTACAAAAATTGGAAAAAAGCTAAACTGAATATAGACTAGACACTATAAAGTATCTCTATGAAAGGGTGCAATTCCACGGTGCGCTGACCCTGCATGCGGTGCAAGCCATGCCTACCCGCAGCAACCAAATGCCATAGGAGTTTGATGCAAACTCATGTGGGTGGGTCTGCAGTCAGTCACATTATGGAGTCACCCCCTTATACTGCAGATTTGGCTTCTAAAAGAATGTCTTGGCTGATTAGGTTGATTAGGCTGATTAGTCCCTGCACTGGCTTCCCATTGCCCAGCGAATTCAGTTTAAAATACTAACCCACACATACAAGGCCGTCCACAATCGGTCCCCTCCCTACATCTCTGAGCTACTTTCCCGATACATCCCCACACGCAATCTTCGATCCTCACAGGACCTCCTTCTCTCCTCTCCTCTTCCCACACTCGTCTCCAGGATTTCTCCCGTGCATCCCCTATACTCTGGAACTCGCTACCCCAACATATCAGACTCTCACCTACAGTGGAATCCTTCAAAAGCAACCTGAAAACCCACCTCTTCAGACAAGCCTACGACCAGTGACACTGCTGCTTCTATACTGCCATGACCAGCTTCACCCTCGCCTACTGTCTCCATCCCCCATACCATGTAGATTGTAAGCCCTCACGGGCAGGGCCCTCTATCCTCCTGTACCAGTCTGTAACTTGTCTCGTTCATGCTTAAGGTAATTGCCTGTATTATGTATGTGCACCGCTTATGATATGTACAGCGCTATGGAATGAATGGCGCTCTAAAAATAAATAATAATAATAATAAAATTAGGTGTAACACAGCTGACACAGGGATTTACTGTATGACTAACTGTGGCATATACTGATAAAACATGGCATTTCTAAGGAATGATTCATACCCTTCTGCTCTGAGAACAGTGTTCTAGTTGATAATGTATTCAACCTGCAGTATCCTAGGGCAGGGATCAGCAACCTTCGGCACTCCAGCTGTTCGGAAACTACCACTCCCAGAATGCATCATACACTTCTATGGGAGTTAAAAGAACAGTAGAGCGTGTTTTTATGCTGTAGAGCTGTAGTTTCACCGCAGCTGGAGTGCCGAAGGTTGCTGATCCCTGCCATTGGTGGTATACATTGCAGGATCAAGTGGTACGCCAAAACAAAAAAAAAAACATCTAAGTCTGCACTAGCGTCCACCAATATTTACTAGGGCACTAATGTAGGAACCGACATGCATACACAGTAGGCATGGCAGCTCTTAATGCACACCTCCTCAGTATCACCCACGTTGTCACCTCTGCTGCTTGTGACCCGCTGCTGGAGGTCGGTTGTTACCGGATAGGTTCCTCTGTCTCTGGACATAAAGTGTAGGTCTACGGGGTGGTCCATTACCTGCTGTTGCCAGGTGAAAGGTTTGTATCAGGAATGCACATCTTTAGGTGCCAGACAGGAGAACTCATGAGCACTAGCTGATAAAACTTGGGTTCTCTCTACCTGAAACCAGAGTGATAACAGAGAGAATAATACATTGTTCTGCGTGGCATCACTATCGTTCTGGGTAAAGGTAGACACATAATGTACACTGTCCTCAGGTCACAGGACTGGACACCTGTCCTAGTTTTCGTGCAAGGAACTCACAGTGAATGTGCCTAAGTTTGTCTCCTTCATTAGGGTACAACCACATGGTGCGATCGTGGCTGTCATTTCCCAACAGAAGTCAATGAGAAAATAGGATTCTGGGATAGACCTGGCACTTTCAAAGTTGTCATAACTGCACCTGATTTACGTGTTTTTGACCTTAAATAAAACATGTCCTGCTGTTTGCATCCTAGAATGTATGAGAGACTCCTGAAGAGCTTCCAGGTGACCCACATAGTTGCCTATTCCCATTCCTGCCAACATTCTGACACCAAGTGGAAGAAAGCACAGGTACAAGGAGAGTTGACTAACTGAACATGTGGTCTGAGGTCTGTAAAATGGCACTTTGTTGTCTAGTCAGAGTTTCTAAACAGGAAGAAGTCTGGTCTGGGATCTGTAAACTGGTCTGGTTTGGGATCTGTAATCGGGGAGTCTTGTCTGAGGCATGTAGACAGCAATGATCTGGTATATGGTCTGTATCCATTTTGGCGTCTGCTGAAGAGTTTTGTACTGTATGTACATATGGTAACAGTTAGGAATGTGTCCTATAAATGGGTTGAGCACAAGTAACATTTTGCATGGCAGGCTAAGAATACCACTTTTCTTTTCCCCCCTCTTCTAGGTATAAGATATGACACAGACACCAATGGCTTCCCTTCTCCTGATGGGACCATTAATTAATTTATAATAGGGTCCATCATGAGTCCACATGAGGTGTCTGTCATTTTGATAGAAGAATAGCACCGCAAGTTGCACTATTGCTCCAGTCAAATCTGATGGAGCTGCTGATAGAACCTCCAAAAAGGGCGTCTGATGGTGGTGTCAGCATAGCTTATTTTGCTAACGTTTATAACTAGGGGGTACTTGGTGTGCAAAGATTGAGAAACACTAATGTACGGTATCTCTTTTAACATACTCTATGTCTAGATTTGTCCATTATTACAGAGTTGGGATCACAGACAGTAATAGTTGAACAAATGACTTCACATGACAGTGGCACAGTATGTTTGCTGGTTGTAATTCACATGGAGAGGCATAATTAATGTCTATGTTATGTCTATCTAAGGTTTCCTGCAGGAGGATTTCTCAACACTAACCTTGGACGCTTGCATTTAATAGATGCTACTGAGTGGCATCCCTCACCCATAGGAGCCCAGGTTAAAAACCACATACCACACTATTTACAGGATGCCTCTGTAGGGAATATTACAATCTGCTGCACTGTTCCATGCAGTTAACACCGTAGAACGGGGTGAGAGTGTTGGGTATCATAGGGTCTTATAGATCCGTTAAACGTAAGCCAGCTTTCCCAGCACATACTGTAAACATACACTGAAGATGGAGTGTGAAAAGACCATAAACTTGATTGTTTTTGGTCACTCAGGGTGGCATGAGACACGTGAATATTCCATGTCACAATCTCAACAGTAGTATTGGGTGCGAATATTCGAATCGCAAATTTTAATCATGCTACAGCCATGCTACAGGCAAAAGCCCAGGCAGCCTTCCCAGGCTGCGGTCTCCCCACAGTCCTTTGCTCAAGCTATAACCTCCCTCAAGGCTGAAGATTCACACGATCAAGCCCACCTTATCTCCCTACAAGGCTGAAGTATCTCACAACTCATGAGGACCTTCCAGAGGTAACCTTCTTCCAGAGGGCTGAGCCCCACACTGCTTTGTTGGCCCTTACTTTTCTTGAACTGAAGGTATTCTCAGTTCTCACCTCCCAGTATCACTTATTCACCCCCACGAGCTCACCATCTACCTAGGGTTGACAATACTCTGGTCTTGCCATGTGGTACTGTACTAGCCATTGCTCCTTGGGGTTCTTTGCATTAAACCATGTGACCACTATATCTCCTGTTTTTTGGCAGCCACAGCCAGAAAACCACCTTGCTTGCTGCTAACATGATAGACCCTGCAACCGCAGACTTCGAGGTGCACACAGCAAATGTACAACACATTTACATACATTATGACATGAGATTTATGCAAGGCTTCAATAGCAACAACACAGTAAATTTTAAAGAGCTGAACGCAGTCCTTTAACTAAAGGGGAATACACACCACTTACAGGCTGCCTAGTTTTAAAAGGGGTTGAACATCATTTGTTAAAGGATCTTATAAAAAGAGGAAAATTATTTTGTTGGAGTTTTGTTATAGTTGTCTTAATTTATTTTTTTGTTAAAGTATAACTACATTCTAATTTCTTGCCCAGGTCCCCAAATCCTGCTTACCTCTTGTTTTGCACGTTTCAGTTCAGTTGCCTCCAGTGGATGTCTACTAAATGCCATTGTCAATAATTTTGCCATTAGTCTGAATCAGTGGCATAACTACTGTAGAACTGACTGGACACACAGAATATCTTTGAATCTCTGCCTTCCTGGGAGCTAAAAGCCTAATAAAGCAGGATCGCTTTATGTATGCAGTGGATGGGTTTGGGGTGGCCCCAACACTACGCTGGGTCCTCTGGACACCGTCAAGGTGTCACCATGTGTTGCTGCTCCTTGGAAGGGATGGTAAAGTGTGGTGAACCCCAGTGGGGTCAGGGTATACCAGTGTGCTTCTTTACTGGAGGAATTCAGGTGCAAAACAATACAGGTGAGGCAAAGGGCTAGCTTTTCCAGTCTCCTTCCTGGCAGAAGAAGGGTTTGATGCATTGCTGAGGAAAGGCCTGAGCTAGCTGTCCCCCTCTCTCAGAACACTGGTACCCTGGGCAAAGGCTGGTGATCCAGTCTCCTCTTCTAAGCACTGTTCCCTAACTGTAGAACACTAAGGGACTGTTCTTCTTATATACAGTTTCTGGCTGTACTAGAACGTTCTAGTGGGAGGGGTGGAGTGGAGAAACTCAGCACAAACAAATACAATGTTACAGCTCCTATCCCTAATAGACTATACAATACTATACTACTCAATGGCAACACAGCAGTTTTTTCCAGACAAAAACAGATTTTCAGACATAACAGTAGAGCTAAACCAGACAATCAAAAGGTCCATCTGTCTGGTTTTGGTGGTAAACAAGTCTACCTTTCTCTCTCTTCTTTTAAGGGGTAGTCCCATCTCAGACAATGGGGGCATATTGCTAGGATATGCCTCCATTGTATGATAGGTGCGAGTTGGCAACGTTAAACAGGTCAGGCTCCATGCGCAGCCACCCTCCACTCATTTCTATGGGGCTACTGAAAATAGCCGAGCACTGGCTCGGTTATTTCCGTCGGTCCCATAGAAATGAATGAGAGCGCACCACGCTTGTGCGGTCCACCGTGTACATTCACTTCAATGTGGCCGATGGAATTAGCCAAACCAGCACTCAGCTATTTTCGATAGCCCTTTAGAAATGAGTGTGGGGTGGCCGCGCATGCATTGTGCGCACTCCTTTACTTTGTCAGCTCAGTTTACGAGACCCACACCTATCAGACAATGGAGACATATACTAGCAATATGCTCCCATTGTCTGAGATAGGAATACCCCTTTAAACCTCATAGTAGCTGTGGAAATTTACCAGCTTCTCATTATTAGCTAGAAAGTCCCAAAAGCCTTTAACCCTTTTCGCATTGCTGTGCAAACATAGTGCGAATGAACAGGATATATATATCACAACATACATATAAAATGCAGTTACACAGTATTACACAGCAACTCAATGCATGTTAACCCTTTAAAGTGAAATAAAGTAAGGAGTTGATGACTTTGCATAGGGCAAACAGGTAAATGTCCAGGAATGTCCAGATTTCAAAGTACCCCTGCTCCACAGCAGTACATGTACCATCAGACTATGCAGTCACCTTATACCAGGGGTGGCTAACCTTTTTGCTGCCGAGAACCATTTGGATATTTGTAACGTTGTTCGCAGGCCATACTAAATTCTCAGTTTAAAAATTTGACTGCTATATTCGGTCAAACACCTAACCGACTTAGGGGTAAGTTACAGAAATTGCGCTTCAATTAAAAAAAATCTAGAGCGCTATATTTTTGCAGCACTAAATGGCACCTGTACTATATATTACATTACTTATTTGACCACACATAGCAGTCTAATTTTTTACATGTTTAAGTTCAGAATGTTATTTATTTAGTTCTTTATTTGGCATTAATGGCAGCCAAGCTAAAGCCGAGGGGGGGGGGGGGGGTCGAGGGTTTTTCACCCAACTTCAACTCTGCTACTGTCTCTGCCTCTTCCTTTGCAACTGTCCCTGCCTTTGTCCTTTTCTCAGTCTCAGATCTGCCCCCCCACCTCCATCAGCCTCCTATCAGACCCCCCAACCTCAAATCAGACTCCCATCAGACCTCCCAGCCTTAGATCAGACCGCCATCAGACCCCCAACCTCAGGTCAGACCCTCCCCAGCTTTAGATCAGACCCCCCCAGCCTCAGATCACACCCTATCAGATCTCCCAGCCTCAGATCACACCCCCATAAGACCCTCCCTAGCCTCAGATCAGACCCTCATCAGCCCTCAGCCTCAGACCAGCCCCCATCAGACCCCTTAGCCTCAGTTCAGCCCCCATCAGCCCCCTCAGCCTCAGATTAGACCCCCCCAGCATCAGATCAGTCCCCATCAGACTCCCAGCCTCAGATCAAACCTTCCCCACCCTCCATTAGCCTCAGATCAGCCCCTATCAGGCCCCCCAGCATCCAATCAGACCTTAGATCAGACTCTGGACGGCACTGCCACTTGGCAGATTTACTTACCCTCCCCGTTCTTCTTCCCGCCGCTCTGTACTGTGACTTGACCCCACCCCTGCTTTATACAGTCACTAATGTCAGCGACATCTTACAATTGAACCCAGCCAATATAAGGAGAATAACCAGTTTTTTAGCTTTTTGTTCATGTGCGCAGCCAGACAAATCCAGTTCTGTTACCTATTGTTTAGGATATGTCATGATTTCTAGAATAATCCCAATCAGAATTTCAACAACATGAAATACTGTATAATGAAGTGTGGCAATTTATTTGACAAATCGCTATACATAGCTTTACCCATCTGCTGTAATAGTCCTTGTCTGCAGAGCTGTTATTTCATTGTGCACTATGCAATTAGAAGTTGTTAACAGATTCTCACATTTCCAAACTTCTCAGCCCACATGATATAAATAGCTGTATGCAAGCAGCTTTAGTGCAATTTTTATAATTTCCCTAAATGTATTTTTACAGCACTAAAATTGAGCACCATGATATTTGGACATTGTGTCAGACTGGCCAAGGAGTGTCAGAGGATCCTGTAAAGAGGCTGTTGCAGGGATCTCCAGCCCTAGAGACTCAGTCACTGAGAAAGTAAGGTAAGTTCAGGCAGTACCAATCTTACCTCCCACTCAATGACATATAGGATTCAGTGTGCTAATAACACATTATTAGCATATTGAATCCTCGTTTACCAGGCACGATCATGATCCCAGTACATGGCGTGCCGAGGCCTACAGGACGCTTTAGGGTCCATTCACACGTCTGACACTGTTTTGCGGTCCCCAAATTGCAGATCCGCAAAACACGGACACTGGCCATGTGCATCTGCATTTTGCGGACCGCACATGGCCGCACTATGATAGAAATGCCTTTTCTTGTTTGTGACTGCGGACAAGAATAGGGCATGTTCTATTTTTTTGCGGGGCCGCGGAACGTAAGTGCAGATGCGAACATCTGGGTCCCCACTCCTTCGGCAAAATTGCGGAACAGATGTGGACCCATTTTGTGCACGTGTGAATAGACCCTAATGTTAAGCCCACAAGGGTTTGGTACCTCCAGCTCAACTAGAATAGGTGAGCACCCTATTGTCACTTTTTTCTCTTCCCTTTATTAACAGTCCTGCCCATATTGAACTTCTCTTGTTTTGCATGTATCACTCTATGCCAGGGATGGCCAACCTGGGGCTCTCTAGCTGTTGCAAAACTACAACTCCCAGTATGCCCAGACTGCCTACAGCAGGGCATGGTGGGAGTTGTAGTTTTACAACACCTGGAGAGCCGCAGGTTGGCCATGCTCTATGCAATGTCACAATAATTATTATTTTTTGTCTTTCAAATTTGTATTATACCAGGGATACACATGAATGGCTAAAACCTCCTCCTTGTACCCTTCTTTGATGCTTCCCTGGCTTTCTCTATGGGTCTCCTCCTATATCTCTTCTGCATTTAAGTTAAAAGGGTTATCCCATAAAAAAATATTCTACATTTTTCAAACAAGCACCTAAATCTGAATATTTTTGAAATTTAGTATAGCCACTGAGTTTATTCAATCAAATCTTTCCTAAACAGAACCACCTGTTTTGTTCTTTTGCTTATTTCTCTGTCCACCTCAGTAACATTTCTCAAGTGGACATACATGCTCAGTTCCAACCTTGAACTGCCACCAGCTGTATCTACTGTTAGAAGGCATGTCAGTTCAGGAGAGAAAGCTGTAGCACAATGGACAACCCCGCCTGAACTGCCAGTCTGAAAAAAAATCTAGCAGAGTGTTACGGTATAACCCGGTATAGTGAGGGTTAATACCGTTCGGGCGATGCATTTGGAACAATGAGTGAGGAGCGTTCTGGAGCCATGTGAGATTGGTTCTAGTTTTGTTAGAACAAGATTGTCATGTACTATATGATGTTTGATTTGCTTTGTCATGTACTTTGGTGTTGACACGGTGCCCATTGTATCTTGTCTGATTATTTTTAAGGATATCATTGTAGACGATTTCCTGCTGCGTCCACCCACCTCTCTTTTTTGTACTATGTTTTTTAAATCTCTTATGTGATGTATGTGACCTGTGTGGCTGTTATGACCACTGCTTTTAACATATTTGTCCATTCAATAAAATATATTGTTACTTTTTGCAATTTAGGAGTACTTGGTTATGGGTTTACTATAGAATGATTTGTATTGGAATTGGCTCTGTGGAGTGTAGGTTTATTATATTCAAGAAAAGGGGCGTAAGGAAAAGGGGGAAAGGGCTCTTACATTTAGCTGTCTGTATGTAATACATTTTGCCATCTGCTGATAAAACAGAACATTAATTTTGGGTCTTACCTAAAACCAGAAGTCCAGTCCTAGGGGTGGGAGTGCTTTTTTAAAGCTCCAACATCATGGATTGCTTGAGAGGAAAGAGCATGCTCTCAGAGGAATTTGGAAGGGATAAAGAACAATGGCTCCTGCTACTTGAGGAGGACATCTTGTATAGCAGAAAAGTGTGTAAGTGCATATGTAGTACCCCAGAGCAGGCACTACCATTCCCACACACTGCTACTGTCACTAATGGCTAACAAATAATGTAATCTATGTATTTGATTCCTGGTCCTTTGATACGGTGCCAAAATAGTATTGCTATGCAACTGTTATTTATTGTATTTTATGCAATGTGCCTGGTTTATCAGCAGGTGCAGCTCTGTCATTTTATAATTGCAGAGACAAAGAACAGGAAAAAACCAAATGAACTTCCAGCACAACTGTCAGCTTGATGCCAGCAGTAAACCATTATTATCTTTATTATAAAATAATTGACATCCTGCTTACAATCTTGTATTTCCACTTAACTTTATTAAAAAGCCTTTGCGTGCCTGCACAGAAAGCTTTCACAGAATAACAACATGACTTTGGCGGCATCATATACATGTATTTTCAAATCATTCTAAACTTCGAGATAGCAGTAGCTCAGCCTGGGTATAAACTGGTCAGCAGCGTGTGCCCAATGGGCCTCATGTGTCAGGACCCTCACAGATAAGAAATGCCCCAGGTGCCCAAAGCAACCAATCAGAGCTCAGCTTTGACTGTTCCAGCCCAATTTCTAAAATAAAAGCTACACTCTGATTGGTTATTAAGGACAGCAAGGAAGCTCATTAACTGAGACAGTTTTGATCCATGGCCGGGGAACGTGCTATAAGACGGAATGTGAAATTATCTATACAAAGACAGAAAGGAGATAATATAGAAAAGAGTTTAAAGGGAACCTGTCAAGTCTGTTTTAATGACAATGGTAGTCTATGGGGTTATTTACACAGTTGTTGTTTTTTTGATGGCCATTGATTAACAGACGTAAAAAAATAGAACACGTTCTATGTTGTCCAGTCGGTTTTTAACTTTTATTTTTTTCCACTGGTGCCTGCCGTGAAAATGGACAAGATAGAACCATTAATCACTGGCCGTCAAAAAAATGGGAGTGTGAATAACCCCACAGACTGCCATTGTTCTTAAAAAAGACATGTGAAGGCTGTTAAGAAAACAGACCTCACACATGTCGTGTGAATATAGCCTAAAGGTTAAAGGCCTGAAGTGCTGGGACACTATGGTTGTTTTTAAAAAGAATGCTCTTAGGCCTCTTTCACATCAGCGTTTTAGCTTTCCGTCCTAGAGATCCGTCATCGGATCTCTAGGACGGAAAGCTACTGATCAGTTTTATCCCCATGCATCCTGAATGGAGAGAAATCCGTTCAGGATGCATCAGGATGCATCAGTTCAGTATGTCAACGTTTTTTGGACGTTGACAAAAGCGCAGCATGCTGCGGATTTGTCTCCGCCCAAAAATCCGAAGACATGCGCAACGCCGGATCTCGGAATTAATGCCCATTGAAGGGCATTAGTCCGGATCCGCCTTTAGCTAAACGTCGCTTTCCGCGCATCGCCGATCCGACGCTTAGCTTTTTGTCAATGGTTACTATGGCAGCCAGGACGCTAAAGTCCTGGCTGCCATAGTAAACGAGTAGCGGGGAGCGCATACTACATTCCATGCGGCTCCCGCGACGCTCCAGGATGACGTCAGGGCGCCCCAGTGCATAGATCACGTGATCGCATGGATCACGTGATCCATGCGCGCGGGGTGCTCTGACGTCATTCAGGAGCGCCCCGGGAGCCGCACGGAATGTAAGTATGCCGCTCCCCCGCTCCCCACTGCTACTATGGCAACCAGGACGCTAGTAGCATCCTGGCTGCCATAGTAACACTGAAAGCATTTTGAAGACTTATCAGTCTTCAAATGCTTTCAGTTCACTTGCGTTGTGCCGGATCCGGCGTGCATTCCGGCGACGGAAGTGCATGCCGGATCTTCACAACGCAAGTGTGAAAGAGGCCTTAGTGAATGCTCTAGTCTGTGGTGTGCACCCTCTGTATATCCAAGTAGGACCATAATAGGTGAGCAATGAATTTTCCAGGCAAAGAGAAAATATGAGCACATTACATTGTATGCATAAAAACTTTCCTTTGAATTTCCCACAGTGCTTTACTTTGGAGCATTAATTAAAGAAGAAAAAGAAATGGAAGATCTGCTCACTGCAAATATCTGGCTCCAGTCCATATCACAATGCAGGAAGGGAACCACGGCACTCAAGCATCTAGTTAATTTCCTACAACATATCGGTCATGAATAAGGTTCCGGGACGGAATTGACTTGGAAGTTTCATGGAGTACTGGAGTTTTAGCATTTTTTTTTAAGGAGCATGAATTAGACCCCTACTTCAAACAAATAATGCATTTCTTGAAAGGACAATTAAAGTGTAAGATTTTCACCAGAAATTGTGGAGTCTTGGGATCTCAACAATCAACTATTATCGAGCAATTCATGTGCCATATTATGATCTAACCTTCTGCATCAAAACTTTGTTACCCTGATCCCTTAGGGCCAGTTCACACGACTTTAAAAATCAGTTTGGAATCCGTGTGTTTTTTTAGAGCAAAAAACACGCATTTTTTGTGCAGCTTTTGACATGTTTCCGATGCGTTTTTTAATGCCTTTTTTAACCAATGAATGTTCACGTCAATACAAAACTACATTTTCAGCTTGAGGTTTTCGACACGGATCTGCGCCAAAAAACACATGGAAAACGCACAAAAAATGCTTGGACTTACATGGAGCTGTTTTTCTTCTGCTTCCTATTCATTTAAATGATAGGGTATGTTGCTTCAAGTGCTCCAAAATCAGTGCCAAAAAATCTGTGTCAACTGGACCTTCATGTTTTACATAATAAAGCGAAGATATGGCAAAAGAGAGAAGCTAATAGTGAATATAGTTGTTACTTCTCATTTTCTCTGCCAGAACCCTGAAAACTTGTTTACCAAATGCTCTTCAGTCTAGAAGCTAAAGAGCCCCATGGACATTACGTATCACACTGGAGGAGAGCCATGAGCTTGGATCTTTGCCTTCCCCATAACCAGAAATACTTGACCTCAATTGCCTCTCTTGAACATTTCCAAGTACCAGGAATCATGGAAATGGTTGGGAATCCACCACATGGACAGCCTCTAACGTGACCTTCTTAGATATCTGTACAATATGTCGGAGATCACTTTTGGTTGAATTTTCCCTTTACGTGTTGCACACGATTCTTTGGCAAGCAGAAATCTTCAAGAATCTTTTCCAGTCATATATGACTTTGTAATGGAATATCTCCCAATAAAGTAATAAGATTTATGACAAACATATGGACAATATCTCATTGTATAAAAGACTGATGGAATAGTGTTGATTGACATCAGTGTACTGTGGCTATAGAATAAGTGCCATCAATATTTTAATAAGACCAATGCTGGCTTTACGGCACTCTCTTATTTACTAATGAGGAAGTGACAACAAAATATAACAGAAAATATGAATACCTTTATACAGCACCCTGAGAAAATGTGATGTGACTCATAAGATCCAATGATGTTTATATCGTAGAACAATTTTTGAAAATTTCCTGCTGTTTTACCCAGGACACTTACCTTACTCTACAAAGAACAGCGACTCCGTTGCCTATTGATGCAAAAACAGGTTGATATTATCAGTTGGCTTTGGCAAGTCTTGGAAAAGGACAAACACAGCAGCTGACAGACAACAGTGGCAGTATCATTATAATATTGTCCCCAAAAAGTAGACACTAAATTAGCTTTCTTGGGGACAAGTCATTCTGTCATACAAATGACTCCCCAAACTCAAGACAAAGGAGGGTAGTTATGGCTCAAGCACATATCACTCCACACAGACAGTTCATATATACTGTACAAATAGATCTAATTACAACAATCCTGAGTTTTGCTTTGGCACAAACAAAATACAAACATGAAATACACAAAAACATCAGTTCAAAAAAATCATCAGTGCATTGAACATTAAAAAGAACTGCTTGGCGTTTTCAGTGATTACCATTTAACACATTTGGTGAATAGAAGAGAACAAATGATTGTATGTCATTACAATCCAACACATATAACTGAATTCAGAGGGAATGATGATATTATTGAAATTACATTACCTCTTGAAACAATAATCATACACATTCTCAGCAAAAGAAGATTAAAAATGAAAGTAGTAACATCTGTAACTGCAGAAAGGAAATGAAAGGAGTTATCCAACCCAGAAAAAAATGCCCCCCCCCCCCTTAAATGCCTGGGCCCCTCAAACAGATTGTACTTAGCTCGCGCCCTGGCACCCGCATCTCTTCTGATCCCTGCATCTCCCTGTTGCGTGGATCAAAACATCCAGCGGTAGGGGTCAGACATTAGCAGGCCACGACGGGAACGAGCTGAGGTAAGTACAATCTGTATGAGGGGCCTGGGCATTTGGGGGGGGGGGCATTTTTGGGGTTGGATAACCCCTTTAATTAGGTAAAATCATCATACATCATTCCAATAGAAAATGAATTAAGTAAGAGACAAAAATCACTGTCAACAGTGATCAAGTCTACCATGTTAAGGCATATAAACCAGGCACATCTGATACCTTGTACTTTCAGCGTAAACCTGAAGAGGCTGTCCACTTTGGACAATTCCATATTTCTTAGCGGGGTCTCCTGAATATAGGCTGATTATAGGGTGTGGTGCTTCTAGGACATCCAGTTATCAGCTGTATTAGGGAACCTGGCACCAATTGTTGTGGTTAGCAGGGAATGATCTACAGAAAATACCACACTTAAGGTGGAGGGAGCTGTGGCATGATTATTATTTTTTTTAAATTTTCCAATCACCACTAAAAATTATTTGCAAGATGGAATCCAAGGACATATGTAATTTTTGAGCCTCATTTATCAAAACTGTATAACACTAAAACGTTACATGTTCACCAATCAGAGTTTGATTTTATTACTTAAAAAGGCCCTGTAACCAAGATCAACCCTATTAATCCAGGCATATAGCCTAGTAGGGTTGATCAAGCTGTATGAAACAACACCTGTCTTTCCTTCGTAGGTGCCGGCGTTGTGGAGAAATTCCAACTTTTATAAATATGTTACAATACAAGTATTGTTTTACACATCATGATCAACCCTACCAAGTTATATACCTGTTTTAATAGGGTTGATCCCAGTGACAGAGCCTCTTTAAACTGCACCTGTCACCAATGTTTTGTATAAACAGCAATCATTTATTGTATTTCCTATTGTGGTTATATTTGCTTTATGCTGTTTTTTAGTACTTTTCACTTTTTTGTTAAAATACATACAGTAGGCCCCTTCCCTGTTTTCTTTCTTCCTTTCTTTTTTCCTGCCATGTTACATGCTCTGAAATCTCTTTAAATGTTTTTTTTTTCTTTTCTCTCTGTTTTTCCTTTTCTTGATGAATGCATAAATATATGCACACATATGTATGTATAATAACAATAATGAAAAGATACATAGGTCAAATTTTGATCAAAAAATCCAGGTCACATACAGCAGAATATATTTAGAATATGATTCTATAATAATGACTTCAAAGATATAGAAAGCTGCATTTTGTTGCAAACACTCTTTAAACTACTCTATCAAATAAGAGCTACCCTGTAATTAGTCACTATCGGCAACAAGACCAGATTTTCTTTTACACCATTTTTATAAATGAGGCCCATTGTGAAAAGCGAGAGACAGAACTCATGAAATATTGTGTCCAAAGTGCAAAGAATATTATGCAGATAAATGCCTAATTCTTAGCTTTTTTCATATTGATGTCCTATTCTCAGGATAGGTCATTAATATCAGATCAGCGGGGGACCGACACCCGGCAATCAGCTCTTTGAAGAGAAGGCAGCGCTCATATGAGCGCTGCGTTCTCCTCACAGTTTACATGCTCACTGGTACAATTGCAGCAGTAAACAGGTATAATTACAACTCTGCAAGGGTGCCGGGAGTTGCCCACCTGCCGATCTGCTATTCATGACCTGTGGATAGGTCATCGATATAAAAGAACCCCTTTAAGCATTTTGAGAACAGTTGTCATTCTGCAATAATAAAAATAATTTATAGATTATGGCTAAAAGACATATTTCCCCGAGCAGGATATATATAAATTCAAGAAAAAGCTCATTACTTCCCATAACAGTAGGAAGTCATCTGAATGACATGGAAACCAAGTCCCTCTGCTGCTCTTCAATCTTCTCAATCAAGCATTTAATTAATATAGGGTCTACTTTTGGGTCAAACTTATTTGCAAACCAGTGACCTGAATTTAGGAGCCATCGAAGTTCAGCCGCCCCATAAATGCATACACTTCGGACATGTGTTCCTGTGCAAGGTGGATAGCGATTTTCCTCATGATATATCCATTTTACTAGTCGAGTTTTGCTATCAAGATCTGTAACCTCTACTTCTGTCCTTGAAAGTCCCCCTGGTGCACCTGGCACCCGATTTAGTGTAGCCCAAAAATGTTCATCTGGTGAAAAAGTGTCTTTACTCCACTCTAAAAATTGCGCAACTAGCGGTGATTCAAAGACATACTGAATAAATGGACGGCTTGAAACAAAATAGGCACTTCCAACATACATCTCAATACCTTCAGGCGGAGGAGATTTTTTAGTAAGAGTTTTCATTGGGATCTGTGCATAAGCAAGATTTGCCACAGACCAGATCTCATGATGGAAGGTATAGCGATCCTTCTTTATATCTGTTGGCAGTGATGTCTCCAACATATTCTTTCCATTAAGTTTTTTCAACTCAGAGATAAGTTCAGAATTAGATTTTAGTGGCATGTCCTGGCCGCACAAATTGATGACATATTTCCACTGCACAGGTGACTTTAGCAAGTCAGACAAACAGTTGAGATCAGCTTGTAGTCTTGAAAAGTGAGCATAAATTACTGACTCAAGTTTTGACGCAATGAAAACATTGGGGAAACAGTTGGCTAGATTTATCATGGCTTTCTTGAAGCTGGAAGGCGATTTTTGGTCATAATGGATACAATAGATATTAGTAGGACTGTATAAGGAGTACAGGAGGCGTTCCACACTTATAGCATCTTTGTGTACAACCAGTGAATAAGCTATGGGAAAGTCTTTCTCGTCCTGCGAGATAGGTTTTTCATGGTAGTGACGTACATTTTTATAGTCATCACAATTACTTGTCATTGTCACGACGTTTGAGTCTTCAAGATCATATATGCGTCTTCTCCTAAGTTGTAAACTCTTTCCAATCTCCATGGGTTCCAGTTCGTATATGGAGGTACAGTTGATGCTGCTAGTTGGGTCATTGGGTATAGAATTTTTGGTAACAGAAGAGAAAATATTTGGCTCCACAAAATAACTTTCAGTTCTAGGAAATATTAACTCAACTCTTAAAAGCTTCAAAATACAAAGCAAGGACACAGCGATCAAGAGGACGGTAACTTTCTGTCGTTGAAGACATGATAAGCAACTTTTTGGCTTCTTCATTCTGAAAGAATACATATCACATGTAAGGAATTCAGTGAATGTGCACATTAAAATGTCAAGGCAGTTTAAAAAGAAAGACAACATAGACAACACTTTGGTAATGCGGACAATTAAAGGGGTTTTCCCTCAAAAAATATTCTACGGTTTTCAAACCAGCACCTGGATCTGAATACTTTTGTTATTGCATGTAATGAAAAATGTAATATAGCTACTGAGTTGTTCAATTAAATCTATCTGTATAGCTCCACCTGCTGTTAGCTCTTTTTCTAATTTCTCTGAACCACTACTGAGATGTAGGCACATGCTCAGTTCTATCCTTCTAAAGGAATCAGCTGCAGCAGAAAGGACATGCCCTGTGAGAAAGAACACTCCACTAAGATTTCTTGAAATGAATCTAGCAGAGCAATGAATGTATTTTGTGATGGACTGTGGCATTTGGCTCTGTTGGGGTGGTATAATGTGCCACAATATGGTATCGCTGGCCCGCAATAGCCTACTTGTGTTGGCCCTGCCTTTAATTAATTTGGAGCCAACTACAACACAGGGCCACTTTTAGTATTTTTTCCGGGGCCACTTTAAGTTCCCAGTCCAACCCTGGGCTGAGCTGTCCCTATCATCTACAGCAGGGATGCCCAACCTGCGGCCCTCCAGCTGTTGCAAAACTACAACTCCCAGCATGCCCTGACAGCCTACAGCTATCAGAGCATGTTGGGAATTGTAGTTCTGCAGCAGCTGGAGGGCCGCAGGTTGGGCAACCCTGATCTACAGTCTATGTTGTAATCCTGTCCTGTTTTATCTGTGTCGCCTATCATTGTTATCCTCTTCCTCTGATAATGTCCAGTGGGCATAGGGCCTGCCAAAATGCCTGTAAAACAAAGTCATCCTATTGTAAGGCTTACAAACCATCTGAAAACTGCAAAAATTCTGGATTTTTACTCATGTGAGCACATGAAAAAAATAATTTGTTTAAAAAAATTTTGCTTTAAACAATGGGTGATTTTCTATTAATAGCTTCATAGTTGACCCTATGATCTGCCACATGACTGGTGAGACATCTGCCTGGTCTCATAGATATCATGATTTTTTCACTAAGACTTTCAAGTGTGTCAAAAAATATCTTTGTGATTCCAGTCACGAGAAATTCTCATTACCTACCTGGTAGAAAATCTAACAAGAGCAATTAATTAATGATTGAACTGTTCATTAATAATTAAGAAGCGGAGAGCATTGAGATCTTAAAACAACATGTACCATAGCAGTATTCTGCTCTGGTAAAGTCAGAATTTATAGATGAATGTGCCACATTTATATTTTTTTACTTATTACAACCAGATGTTTTGATTACCATGATGGGGAGATGCAGCGGCAGCCGTGTGGGCATCAGAAGCGACATGGGTGTCGGGGAGCGGGGTACAGTAAGTACAACCTGTATGAGGGGCATGGGCATTATAGGGGTTGGATAACCCCTTTAATGGTATGAGCAGGGTGATTACTTGTCGCATGTAAGACTGTGTGGCCTGCAGATTTTTTACGGTAGAGACTCGCATGTACTGTCCCTTTATCCGGATCCTCAATAAGGTGTAGATCAAGAAAGGAAGTCTGAGCTTCTTCATTATTCCCAGTAAATTGTATATTACGAGGGTTATTATTGATATACCTCAGAAATGCCGGTTTGGACGCCACATGACCATCCCAAACAATTAAGATATCATCTATGTAGCGTACGTACCAGCGTATCTCCTTCCTGAAAGGGTTATCAGTGCAGTATATGTATCTCTCTTCCCACTATCATATGGACAAGTTAGCCAAGGATGGTTAAGATTTTGCCCCCATTGGCGCACCTCTGTTTAGCAAATAATAATTTTGATCAAAAGAAACATAGTTATGCGTTAAGAGATAATTCAACACATCAATAATAAATTTGCATAGTTTCTCTGTGTAATGTCCATATTTATACAGGTGGTGTGATACTGCACTGATAGCCAGGTCGTGCAGGATGCAGGAATTTAAAGAACAAACATCACATGTCATCAGGGCCGGTGCAAAGATTTTTGCCAACACAAGCGAAGCTACATTTTGCCCCCCCCCCCCACACACACATACAACAGAACTCCCCCTAACACCAGCATCCCACCCGGACCCCACTCCAATCGCCTGAATGCCTGCCTCACAAAACCCTGCAGCCCACCTACCACACCCACCTCTTGATTGGCCACTGATTGGCTGAGTGGGAAAGGTCCTCAAACTTGTCGGGGGCCCAGAGAGAAGATACCAGGACCACACTGAGGAGAACAGGAACTGTGGCTGACGCTGACCCACGGCAGTCCGTCTGGCTGTGTAAGTCACCAACTCCCTGCTGCCGGCCGCCACTGCGGCGCCAGTCACAACCCCCTTGCCGTGTGCCGCTCCCTCTGTAAGTTAGGGCCGCACGGCACACGCAGCACACAACAAAGCTGTCAGAGCGCCCTCCCGCAGCCTGGCAGGTGGACAGCCAGTGGCGCAAGTGATTTATTTAAAAAAAAAAGTTTCATTTTTCCGCCCCCTCTTGGCTCGGCATCTCTGAACCCTAAGGCAGCCGCTTGGTCTGCCTTATTATAGCACTGGGCCGCATGTAATCCATGTGTAAGATGCCATGAAAAAGTATCAAACATCCTTAAAACTTACTTGCCATCATGAATGTACCCCGGGGTCTCCAACACCAGAAGCTGCAGGCACTCATCAAGCCATTCACACAGTTTCTCTTTAAGGGATCCTATACCAGCTATAATAGGTCTCAGTGGAGGTGGATGCTCTTGCTTGTGGACATTAGGGAGCCCGTAAAAAATGGGGTTACTGGAAATTCCACTACTAGATGTGCTGCTTGTTTTTCTGTTAGAATCCCCAAGTTAATGCCTTCTGTTCTTGACCACATCTTTAAATACTGGAGTAGGATCTGAACTAAGTCTCCTATATGTATCCTTGTCATTCAAAATTGGCATGACCACATACATTTGTTTATCCAGGACAATTTTTCAACCTTTGTCAGCCATTCCTACCTTTGTCAACTCGTCCTTATCTCATGAGATATGTGTGCACTGTGCATTACAGATCGATTTTTGATCTGAAGTACCATTAGCATAGATGTGTACCTTTTTTGGCTCATTGGAACTTATTCTTATTCTCAACACAAAAGGTTTTTACATCAATTCATGTTGTATACATATTATAAATATGAGTTTTAACTATTATGAATTTTATGTCTATATAACACTACAATATATTTTGCCTGACACACAACCATTGTGTGTCTTTATGGCATGTGTATAACTTAGGAGAGCTTTACTGGGCTTTTTTTTTTTACATACATGCCCTTAAACCAGCTATGATCCACCCATACACTATGGCTCTCATGTAGGTACGCGTTCACACTGGATCTACATGTAGTTTCAAATAGTTGTACTGCATGCAAATGCTATGGCTCCCATCTTAGTATGTGTTCACACACAGATCCATATGTAATCTCAAGCGGTCGCACTCTATATAATTTATTTTTATATTTATAAATATACAATTGATCTTACATTTATTCATTTTGATTACATACCAGTACAAGGATAGGCTTTAATTATAATCATTACATATTTTATGTTTACATTTCGCCTGACACAACCATTGCGTGTCTTCTTTGCGTGCGTCTAAAGCCTCATTCACACGTCAGTGATTGCATCAGTGATTTTTGAGCCAAAACTGGGTGCGGCTCTGAACACAGGAGCAAATCTTTCCCTTATAGCTCATGTCTGTACTGGTTCTGGCTCACAATCACTGATGGAAATCACTGACAAAAACACTGACGTGTGAATGAGGCTTAAAGGGGTTGTCCCATCAGCTAGGATATGCCCCCATTGTCTTATAGGTGCGGGTCTTTGAATACTTTTATAAGGCCTCATGCACACAACTGTTGGTGTTTTGCGGTCCGCAAACCGCGGATCCGCAAAACACGGAAGCTGCTCCGCGTTCCGTTCCGCAATGCGGCCCATTATAGAAATGCCTATTCTTGTCTGCAAAACGGAAAAGAATAGGACATGCTCTATTTTTTTTTTGCCTGGGCACGGAACGGAGCAACGGATGCAGCCCCATCTTTTGCGGCCCCATTGAAGTGAATTGGTCCGCGCCCGAGCCGTAGAATATGCGGCTCGGACGCGGACCACAACAACAGCCGTGTGCATGAGGCCTAAGTATAGGCTTCAGAAATAATTATTACACATTTTGCCTGACACACATATCCCTTAAATCAGCCATAATCTACTCATATTGTATGGCTCTCATCTTGGCACGTGTTCACACACAGATCTGTGAGTGGTCCCAAGCAGCAGTACTGCATGCAACCTTAAACAGTGGATCATTTTTTCGACTGTGATACTCTGCCTAATCTGATTATTATTACAAATTTTTATTGCTTATGCCCGTGGATATATACCTAATATGACCAGTACCTGTTTTCAAATACTTGCACTTGCACACTAACATGAGAAGTTTTCCCCATCTGAGATTTCGCCTAAATTTTCAGCCATGCGGACAGCTGCAGGAGAGGGGCGGTAATATATTGGGTTTACTTTCCCCTCCATTGGTCAATTTGCCTTTTAAATTTCTCCTGGAGAATGTCCTCAGTAGGACATGACAAAGCGCATGACAAAGAGCTTTTTAATCATGTAAATAAAAGTTACGTTTTATTCTAAATTTCAAGGCGATGGATCCATTGAAAATTTGTTACTAATTTCATCTTCATGGACGACAAGGTGCCAGCTCATCGAGGTCGCATCATTAAAGGGGTTATCCGACTTATATTAATTTAGGCTAATGTGCTTGATATTAACATATTAAACAACTTTGTAATTCACTTACATTATTAAAGATGCCCTGTTTATCTTCTACGGATTAGTGTTTTGTTACCTCTGACGTCATCCACCTTGCTTCGGCGGTGACGGCTCGTTTACAGGCTGCTCCCTGCTAGAAGGAGTGGCCCTGCTCTGTAAACGAAACGCCAGAGCCATTGGTCCACGCCCCCCTCTCACTTTCGTCTCACAGCATCGGCTCCAGTAAGGGATTGCGCATGCGCGATCCTTACCAGAGCTGTGCTGACTCAGCCGGACAGCCTTACAGCCTTTGGTGCCCGACCCTTCTCTCTCTCTTCTGACACAGCATTGGCTCTAGTAAGAGATTGCACATGCGCGATCCCTTACTGGAGCCGATGCTGCGAAACGAGAGTGAGAGGGGGGCTTGGACCAACAGCTCTGACGTTTAGTTTAAAGAGCAGGGCCACTCCCTCAAGCAGGGAACAGGCTGTAAACGAGACGTCGCGCATTTTCCCGCAACGCACCCGCATCCTATCCGGGCGTCAAACATGACGCCTGCGTGAACCCAGCCTAAGGCTAGACAGGGCAAACAGGATCGCAGAGTAGCCGTGATCCCAAAGAAGTGAATAGGATTACCGTGGCAGTAACAAGAAATCCACCACGATTCCATTAATTTCTACAGGATCACCACTACTCTGCGATCCTGGCCACGACAGCTGTTGCACGACCAGTGTCGCCATGTAGCCATAGCCTAACACTATCAGAAGGGAGAGGACGATTAGAGAGCACTGTCAGAAGCAGGAGCAGTGGAGGATTTATGTTAGATTCAGAAGCTGCAGCAACTACATGAAGGACTGACACGTACTCTGCAGAAGAAAATTGTGGGGAATTTATAATACAGATTGTTTAGAAGGTTGCTTAATTTTGTACTTAGACAGCAACAGAACTATAAATAATTGCAAACATACTGCTTTATTGTGCCTAGGATTATTTTGTGACTATGCTTATGTTTTCTAAAATCTAAACCCATCCTGTGGTTGTTTAAGGCTCCTCAGTATCTGCCCATTCTGTGTGACTTCATTTTTATGGTCTATTTTTCATTTAACTTCATATATATTATTATGCCTGTACACATCTCATGACTGTGTAGGTGAATAATTGCTGAGTTACTGCCGGCTGCCTCCCTCCCCTCTCTATAGCAATAGATCTTGGCCACGTTCCCTTTTCTAGCGTAAACATCAGAGGTCTGCTATTTCTCCAAAGCAAATGAGAACATGAACCATTTTATTTCTGTGCTGCTAAAATCAGATTTACCAGCAAATCATTTCCTTTACATTAAAGATGCAGTAGTGTAATCACTTATTAACATCATTCCTTTGACAAGTCATCGAAAGTAATTACATTAAGGGGATAACATTTCTTAAGGTAGCATGCCCAGCACATTTTTTGCAGTCTTCAACCCTGTATGTTTGTGCAGTGAATACTACAGGTCTACACCAGATTCAACAGTCACCTGCAGAATTTACCTAGTAGTAAGCTTTCTGCATGCAAATCAATTTCACTGCGTTGAATAATTGCTAAAATTTAGTAATAACTATAGCAAATATTGCATATCTAATGCCATACACATTTTATTGGGACTTACATATCGATAACCGATTCTCAGGATACTACTTGCATCCTACATAGTGAAGAACGACTGTAATTCACAGCAGTATTCCTTTACCAACGGCCAAGATAGTAAAAAAAATAATTTAAAGCCATTGAACCTATTCTGCACCTTGATGAAGGCTGATCGCAGTAGTGACAGAGGGAAGGGGCTTGCTTTTCACTTATTCCACAACTCTGGCACTGCAATAGTGATGCTGAGGATTTTATAGTGGTAAAGTATGGAGTATTTTATATGCAACAAGCAACAATGTAACGTCATAAACTTAAATTACATCACGGAAATGTTCAAAAGTAAAAGTCCCAACAATAATTCAGTGAAAATAGATTTCTATTTTACTTGTGTTGTTGGTAATTGTGTTTATGGAGGTTAAAATAACATTCATCACTACAAAAGGAAAAAGTTTGCAACATTTGGTACTGTAGGTCATGATTAGGGATATAGATTTCAGTATGTCCTAAGCTTGAAGAATCATACAGAAGTGAGAGGAGACACATTGTCACAATTTCATCTAACTGTCTCAAGTCTGATTTCCTGAGATTGAATCTCAGGGTGCTGAATCTCTTTAAAGAAGCCAGTCCTATATGGGGACTTACTGGAAGTAATTCATGGTAAGGAGACTTATTGGCAAGGCACCATGGGAAAACAATATGCAAAGAGGTATCTCCCAAGAAAAGAGAACCATCTCGCTAGCATCACCCTGTGGAAGTGGCTCTCTATGAGTCAAAATCTGACTTTTCCCAAGCAGTGGGCTATTTTCCCTTGTCATGTACCAAAGCTTGTTAAAAAAATAGGATTTTGACTCATAGGGAGCCACTTCCACAAGGTGTTCTTACCTCTTTGCACAATTAGTATAAGTAGTCAGATGTGGGAGGGAAGAGTCAAAATCCTGCAGTTCTGATGGCTGTAATTTCATATTGCTCCTTAGCAACAAGAGTGAATAATCGAATTACTATATAACTATATAAGCAGTTCTAAACAAGAGGTTTTTCAACTATTAGAAGTGATGGCATACTGGAAGGAGGCTTTTATAGAGCTTGTTAAAAGTCAAAAGGAATCAGGACCGTCACCATTCTTATTCTGTTGACATAAGATTCTTTCTCTTTCTAAAAAAATCTACCCAAACAAATCTGTAGAAATTCTGATTCTACAGAATCAGTATTTGAAGAAGATGGGTTGGCAGTGTGGTTTGCACATGGTGCATGCGTCCAGGGAAGATGTCCCACTAGTATATAGTGAAGAAGGACCGGCACTCATTTTTTTGATGATGCTATTATGCCTTGAATAAACGTCTCTTCATATCCTCAAGAAAGTGATCTACAGAATCAGTATTTGAAGAAGATGGGTTGGCACTGTGGTTTGCACATGGTGCACGGGTCCAGGGAAGGCAACCCACTAGTATATAGCGAAGAAGGACTGGCACTCATTTTCTTGATGATGCTCTTATGCCTTGAATAAACGTCTCTTCATATCATCAAGAAAGTGATCTACAGAATCAGTATCTTTTCAAAGATTTGGGTCATATTTTGATTCTAATGAACCAATTTGCTATTCTATATATTACAAAATTGTGTGCGCATTGGGTCAATAAGTACTTACTCAGATGCTTGGATACTACGGGCCACCATTAGGAAGGCAGAGAAATAATCCTTTTAGTGAATACATGGCAGGATCTAAAACAAAACAAAAAAAAGGCCAAATCAATGATTCAGTCATGCAAATTCTGTAAACAGTTCCTAGACTGAACTCTGCGGTACAGAGTGAGCTGATGACGTCATTGTCATAACCTAGTAAGAAGTACTCTCCATTACACAATCACTAATGTCAGATACTAGAATTCTCACTTCTCAGTTCCTCCCAGAGTTGCTACTGCCGACAGTATCTCTGATACCAACAAATTGGGGCAGATTTTTTTTAGTAACACTGCAGGAACAGTTTCTGTCACTACATACCTTTCCTTCATGAAAAGCCTACAAATGTACATGTTGCCTGCTGCCAGGTCTAACCTGTCCTACACGAGATCTATATTTGTAAGATAGCATGTTGAAATACACTGAGCTGTGTAACATACAGTGAAACTTCTTCCACCTTTTTGGAAAGGACCTCTCTCCTTGTCCAGACAAGATGTCCTGTGACAGATTTTCAGCTCCACCATATATAAGGCATAGTGGCCATCTTCTTTGAGATGACCACTTTTCAATGCAATTTTCAGTGTTCGTCTCAAAGAGGTCTCACTGTATATGCAACTATGCAGCTTTCATGTAATCAGGGCAGCTGGTGTCTGAGGTGCCTCCATATAAAAGACAGATTTCTAGATTTTGCAATGAGGCCTAGAAGCTTCATGTTCCTTCCTTGCAAGCAAATAGCAATTGCTGTCATTTTAGCTCTCACCATATAAATACACTCACGTGGCCCCAGCCTTATACAGCTTCAGAAAACTTAGATGTTAGACAAATGTGGTCCAAACCATCTGCAACAGTTTTCAGGACTGTCTTTAACCAGTTTTAAAGTTGCACCATATTTCTAAATCTGCCCCAATATTTTCCCAGTCCTCTCCCACAGTATATATAGATACACAAATTAAAAACTTCCTTGTTCCTGCAAATTTTCCTACTATGTAATTGTAAACCTTTTTTTTAAAGGTAATTGATCACTGCTGCTTCTTGCTTAACAGTATCTCTCAATATTTCTAACCAATAAACTGGTAAAGTGCTTCCAAAGCTATGATCGTCTACCCATTTGCAGGCTCTGGTATTTTGCCACGGTAGTAATAGCTCAATCGAAAACCTCGTGAACCCCATTATAAGCAAGTGGAAATTGTCAGGTTTCCTTGGGATCCATTTGAGAACTTGTTTGTCATACTGGTCTTGACTCCGTTATCATACGAAGCCGTAACAGTGTAATCAGGGTCTCACATAGGCCCATTCTCAATGATGCAAGAATCAAATTCTACTGTGTATGTCTATAATGAAGTGTGACAAAAATAATAAAATCATTACACCTTATAATTGTATTGCTGTTGGATAAAATAGCAAGTCAAATTAGCACAGTCTCTACAAAAAGTTTTCAAACTAGATTGTCAGGGACACACGATTGATTGTTCGCAACTTAGATCGTCTGTGTGCCGTTCATTTCAGCACATTATCTCCTGACAACTGATAAAAATGTCAATCAACTGACAAACAGGAGTTTGCTTGTTTGTCGGTTGATTGTAGGGCCTTTTACATGGATCAATTATTGGGCATGAACATGATTAATGTTGAGCGAATTGAACCTGATGAAGTGTAATTCGATCTGAATTTGAGGAAAAATTCGAATCACCGCGAAGCCAAATTTCCTTGTGCTTCATGGTAACGAATCGATTTTCCATGAAAGGCGATAAAAAATAAATAAATCACACTTACCTCATCCATTTGAGTGCGAAGATCCGGCCGCCGCCATCTTGACATATGACGTCACCATGGCGGGCCGACATGACATCATTACGGCCCGAGCAAGATTTCGCGCTGGAGCTCTTCTCGATTAAATAGATGAGGTAAGTATGATTTTTTTTTTTATTTTACACTGTAAATTTATGTCAGATGCCGCGATCAGCTATGAATGCAGCATCTGAGGGGTACAACGACAGGGGTCGGCACTCACTACTTACAAAGAAATGCGCTTTATGACAAAGCATTGAATTTTCCAATATTTCACTCATCACTGAACATGATAATCAGCCAGTGTAAAAGTTTTAAAATGCAGAATATATATATGAAAACTATAAAATTATAACTATTAAATAACAAGGAGCGCTGGGTTCAGACAAGCATTACTTTTATTGAAAGCCACATTTAACGGACTAAGTGCTTGACAAAGAAGCCAATGCGCATAAACATAATTTAAATCCATTAGCAAATATACCTGCTCACTACAGACACAAGCGGCTGTTACCCTCCACTGTCTGTGTAAATAGGCATAAGAGTGCACTAGACTGCAGGTAGAGACGACAAGGCAGCATTAGGAGAAAAGTGCATTAGGCTTTGTGAAAGAGAAAATATACATGAGCCTCCTATATGTCATAATATCTTACAATCCACCCCTTTAGCACATGAACGGCCTTCATTTCTTTCTGCTCTCGGAATCTATCTAAGCCTCCTGGCAGGGGAGAAATCTCTGCTATTCCAAAACTCTGCAGGGTTTTTTCATAAGTACTGTAAAATACTTCATAATACAAGTATTTTTAACTCTTAATCCCTTCTGTGCTCCCGCAACCGTTGCTTATAACAGAGCTGTTATTCCTATAACTATCTAGGAAAATTCCTATTTCATGACCAATAAAAATTGATCAAAGTTGCCTAACAAAATCAAAAGTCTACAAAGTTCTGTTCATCCCTAACTTAGGCCTCATGCACACTACCATGTACAACATCCGAATTGTAAGGAGCTGTAAGGCTACATTTACACGACTGTAATGTTTTGCGGAGCCACAAAACACGAATATCAGCCCATCTGCGTTCCGCAATTTGCTGACCGCACATGCCTCCGCTATCATAAAAAATGCCTATTTTTGTCTGCAATTGCAGGCAAGAATAAGATATGTTCTATCTTTTTTGCTAGACTGCAGAACGGATATATGGTGTGCTGTCCGCATCTTTTGCGGCCACTAAATGAATGGGTCTGCACCCATTCAGCGGACTCATTCATGCAGTCGTGTGAATGTAGCCTCCAAGTGTGTACACAGTTCATTTTCAATCAGAATTTTATTGGGGCAGAATAAAACCGCAACAAAGTGCTATACAGAGGCACATAAAGGGGTCTAGAGTCCTGTGGTACAGGAAGAAAGGCAATAATTCTGTTATTATTGAAGAACACCATGTGTGAATGTCCTTGCAGAAAAAATTCCAAAAAATTCCACCCCAGCTGAGGAAACAGGTAATTTCTTACAAGATTGCTGTTAATAGACTACATACACACAGCAGGGCCGTGCACAGCGCATCTGTATGGACATCACTGCACCTTCATTCTGGTGATCTATGGGGGTTCCAGGATGGGACCTCCACTGATCACATACTGATGGCCTTTCTTAAGGACATCCTGAAGAAAAAAACTTTAACCGTTTAAGGACACAGCCTAGCTTGGTAACTCCTACATAACTTTTTTATTTCATTTTATTTTCGATGTAGCAGTGGACTTTTTTTGTGGCAAAACTTGCATTTTTAATGGCATCATTTATCACATACAGTATAATGATTTTTTTTTTAGGGCGAGCCGGTGATCACCGATATAATACACTGCAATACGTACTTCTGCCTATTAGGCCCTGCCTACATGCAACAGCAGGCCTGGGGCTCTTGTTATGCCCTGAGCTGTAATAGCAACCCATTGGTAACCCGCAATTATGTCACAGGGGCTCATGGGGAAACAAAGGACGTCCCACCCCTTTATCTCACCAACTATGGGGAGTTTAAGAGGTTAAAAGGTCAGAAGTGGCATTATTTAAAATCCCAGTAGTTACAGTGGCGTGTTGGCTGTATAATAAAACCTGCGCCTGCTAACTGATGGTGCAGTTCTCACAATGTACTATTATGGCACAAGGAATTAAGGTTTGAAGTTCTAAGAGCCTATCCTTAGAACAGACCATCCATATTTAGGCCTCATGCACACGAACATATTTTCTTTCCGTGTCTGTTCCGTGTTACTCCGTGTGCATTCTGTTTCTGTATTTCTGTTGCACAAGTTCCATTCAAGTGATCAGGACTGAGCTGCTATACCAGATTCAGGCATACTCAAGTGAACTAGGTTTACTAAACCAAAGCTACACAATTTGGGACCAGACCAACACGTAATATAGCAGGCCAGCGCCCTGTAACATGCAGAAGCATGGGAAGCTTGCTGAAAACCCAAGTAAGCTCTCATGCACATGTATTTTTCATCTGCGTGCTATCCTCATTTTGTGCACACTGACCAATTTATTTCTATGGGGCCATGAACACAGGACCCATGTGAGCTTCCAGCAAATTATAGAGCATGTCCTTTTTTGGTCTAAATTGTGGACGGGAATAACTCTGTATTGGTCGGAGTGAGAAAAAAGCAGTATGCACATGGAAAGTATCCGTATTTTGCAGATCCAAATCCGGATATGGTCGTGTGTATGAAGCCTGAGTGTGAAATGGATAAAATAGATTATGCCCCTGCTGGATTTCAATCAAAGGATACGGTGTCTGATGAACAGCAGTACTAACCGCAAACATACACTCCGGGGGCGGGCAGTTTACCATGACCAAGACGACGTTTTACATACAGTGGTTATTATGCAGATATCGCTAGTGTCACGTCACTTGGAGGTATAAGAAGGTGACGCACCTACCAGCTCATTCAATACAAGATATAACGGCGGACATTTATCAATAATGGCATAATTTGCGTCAAAAAAATACTAATATTACAAATTAAAAGTGGTGATTTGTTTCACCTCATATATCAAAAGGCGCACACCACTTTTAAAATGTGACTTTTTAAAATATAAACTTGATTTTTCAATCTATTTCTCTTGATTTGTGAAATTTTAACTCCAATAGCACAAAAATGCGACATTTTTTAAATAAAAATGCACCATTTTAGCCAGCCCTAGACGACACATGCGACTTTTTAAACATATTTGTGACTTTTAAAGCATATTTGTGACATTTCCTGTGGTAAATTGCGAATTTACTGACAAAACCCTGTTGTTTGGTTCAATTTTATTAGATAAAATTTTTTATTTATTACTTACCTATCACTTGTTCCCACAATGAGTTGGTTTTCTTTTCATAAATGCACCTTTTTACACAAAATACCACCACATAAGCCGGCCTAATTGTCAACAATTTGAGCCATTTCTGCCAATAAGAGGATGATAAATGAGGCGTAATATGCGCCAATTTAATAGCACCGCCCACTTTGACTTATATAACTCATTTCTGGCATGATGCATTCTTTATGGTGAAAATTCTGGAGAAAACAGTCGATATATTTGGCGCAAATCAAAACGCTGTTCTTTTTGGTTTTTACGCCATACTTCTGGTGCAACATGCTTAGTAAATGTCCCCCAATGTGTAACCTTTGTCATCTCACAGGCTTTGATAGTGGATGTGGGTGAAGTCGTGGTGAAGGTAGATGAAAAATTGTTGGAATTGTTCCAGAGCGGCAGTTGTATAAGTCAACATCCAGAGACTAAAAACAAAAGGGGGATGTATAAGATTGGGGTTTCATGCAGCAGTCTCAATCAGAAGTGCCCAGGAGCAAGATGTGCCAAATGTATCAAGAGGAAAACCTGTCAAGGTACTCTATGCGCTAGAAAAGCTAATCTATGGCACTTATGAGCTGGAGTAGATTTGCACTGCTGTAAAATTTATGCAAGTTTCTGGTGTAAATGGGAAGCCCTACCCAATTGTTTTGGAAAAGCGGGAGAGAGGCACAAAAACAAAAAAAACAACTAAAAAACAAAACAAAAAATGGAATGCTACTTCCAAATGTTTCTGGTGCAAAATATAGGCGCTGTTATTGGAGCAATCTGAGGGACAGTACAACGTACAGGAATAAGCAAAACATGGTGTAGCAAAGTAGTGAAGGGGTTAAATGAGAGCAGAAGTACTTTCAATGACAGTCACAAGCAAGGGATGCTGGGCCTCAGCCCTGTGGTCTTCACTTGGAAAACGAGGTTGCTGCTGACTTCTGGGTTTGCTTCTTTTATGGTTGTGAAATAGATGCAAAAGGAACCGTGCAGAGTTGTTGTTGGTCAATCACCCCTGATATCACCATGAAGAGGCAATGATGTAATGAGCACTGCGTTCCCGGCCGCACATGGTCCTATCATGACCTGTTGACAGCTTACACAAGCAGCACTGCTGTGACATTCTGCTCTGTATCAAGTCAAACAGGATAAGTCGTCACAGGGGTCACCGCTCAGAAAAGATTCTAAATTAGGAATATCTCCGGCTCCTGCTGCCAGACTGCGCTGCATTATTAATAACAGACCCATAATTGCAGTTTATGGAGAAGTACTCAACACAAACAGTACGAGTATACAATATAAATATATACCAGCGTATCAGTCTACAGCCATCCTCTAAGTACATGGAATTCTATTAACCCCGTCTGATCGGTATCCAGTACCTGAACATATACTTGCGAAGCATTTCATGTATGAGCCTGCATTATTCTGGTCCCAGCTTTGTGGCTCTCCAACCTCAGTAGGCAGTGGTCCTATTATCTAAAATAATAACCAAATATCATTTGTGTATCCACAATTTATGATTACACACAGAATTTCATCAAAGTCGAAAACCGTTCAACCCAAGACTATGAGAAAACAGCAATCTGACTCAACATTTTTAACATTTTCTTACTTCTACACGTTGAGTATAAGGCATTCTATGAAAGGAAAACTGTCACCATTAAAATTCCATGCAATCTGTATCATCATGGAGAACAGGTTACACAGCTTTGTGTTTTTTCTATGCTTAGGAGTCCAGTGAGTAGTCCTACCTAAGTGATTGACATCCTTCCCCATCTGAATGTGAACAGATAGCAATCACCGATAAGATACACTGATAAGACACTGGGATCCTTATAACTTTCTGCACAAAACTCTATCAATCTGCTCCGCTCCTCCTGCTCTATAACATGCTGCCTGCTGATTGCACTGCATTTTCACGGGGGCAGATTCACAGTAACTTCCGCACATGTACATATCTTTCTATTAACTCTTAAGTCAAGGATATACCATAATCTACTCATTTAAACAGACAAGTAGACATACACCTATTAACACTTAATTATGAGTATACAGAATTCGTTTATCCTTACTGGAGTTTATGGAATTCATGAGTATCCTGTATTATACACAGCGAAGCACACGAGTATCATATAAACCTAATGGGACCTTCTAGGAGGACACAGAAGCCACCACCGTTCAGCATTCCAGGCTACTCCCTTAGGAAACATGATAGAGCATCCCAGTGGAATAGTGCACAGGGCCACCCGCCTTCCAGTAATGAAGCACTGTCCCATCCTGATATTGCAGCAAAAGTACCAGGGAGAATTGAACTTACCGGCGTGCCGTACAGATGGCCAGAGACTGAGCTACTAAAGGAAGGGACTCCAGGCTTGTCTTGCTACTAGTATGCACTGAGCCTTGTGTGACAGGACAGGAAGGAGTCTGTCAGAGGTGTATGAGAAGGGGCTGGGTGATGTGAAATAGAAATGGGAACGCTCCTCCTCCAGCAGCACAAGGAAGTGAACTGTCTGCTGTGTGCCGAAATCTTACTGCTCGCAGAAAAATGACATCTGCACAGAGATTTCTGTATACTGAGCTGATGACACGTTCTCACGTCTTCGCGCTGGAGGCTTCTATACACTTTGTGCACTTGACTTTAATTAGAAGTCAAGAGCCCTGCATTTAATTATCTATTACTTAGTACTCGTTATTATATGGCGGTGACATACTCTGGAGGGATAAAGACATGACTGCGTGACTTTGAGCAGCTCTTTAATGTTCATACGTCTGCCTGCTGACTGCTCATTCTGAACTGTTGCCTACTGGGACAATGGAGTCCTCTTCTCTGCATTTCACATTTCGGAAAGTGTGTCTCTCTCCATTGCAGTTTACCTAAATTGGTGGTGAAAAAGCTGAGTGTTTCACTACACCCACAGACTACAGGAAATACTCCATTTCATCACTCCTTTTTGGAGGGCTGCACATGGTTCATAAGACCCTATGTTTTGCCAGTATTTGTGGGTCTCAGAGATGGCCACACAGTACACCACCAGTACTTACCTGTCCTTGCTCTCATACTAGGTGCCACTTAATTTCTCTCCGACATGAAAAATACATGTGAGGAAGCACCAGACACAAGCATGTCTTATCAGATGGTTGGGGGCCACACTGAGGGCCCAGGCCGTAGGTTGTGCACTCCTGCTATAAAATCAGTTTAATAGAAAGTCCATTAGAGGGGTTGTCTTATAGCGCAGAGTGGGTTAAAGAAATGAATAACCATTACTTACCCTCACCGATACCCTGCTACAACTGTTCTGATGCTTACCAGTCCCCACTTCTTCCCTTCCTGATCCCACATAAGAAACAGAAGGAGCTGCCTGCTTACCCACTCACTGGCCACAATGTTGAGCAAATCAAAGTTCACAAAGTGGACTTTGGTCCAAATTTCATGAAAGATTTGATTCTCCGCAAAGCTGAATCTCCTTGTGCTTTGCGGTAACTAATTGATTTTCCCTGAAATGGCAGTAAAAATAAAAAAACATTCATACTTATCTCATCCATTTGAGCGTGAAGAGGCCACTAGACCATCTTGCTTGAATATCCCGCGCACAAGATTTTGACATCACCATGCCTGCCAAGGTGATGACGTCATCACACGATGTGCGTGGATCTTCAAGCAAGATGGCCGAGGCCGCCTCTTCACGATCAAATGGATAAGGTAAGTACAATTTAATTTTTTGTTTCAATAAAAACAACTTAAATCCCTTATTATGGATCTCAGATGCTGTGATCAGCGATGAACGCCGCATCTGAAGAGTTAAATAAGGGGGACAGCGCAATTGCCATTCCCTGTTATTGCACCCACTAGTTACAAAGAAATGCTCTACGTGACAAAGTAATTCATCACAAAGTGAATTTTTTTGTAAAATTCGGCAAAGCAGCCGAACCGAATTTTTGAGAACTTTGCTCATCTCTAGTAATCAGCCTCAGCCACTTATTGGTTGAGCAGGCATCTCAGTCCTTAGACTCTACAGTAGTCTAGAAAACCCTTCACATTTCAGAATTGAAGCCTCAATTGAACACTGGTTGACAGCACTCGATTTTACATGGCCCAGTTCAGTTGTCATATCCTCAGCAGCGCACCCCTGTTTACATAGGATAATGTGCTACCAGCCAATGATGATTTTTGGAGCTGAATGAAAGACACCTTCAACCAATAAACCATGATTTGCCCCTTTGTCAGGTGACTGGCGGCATGTTTACCAAGGACAATAACTGTGAAGCAGGGTTTTTCTTTCCTGGTCTATTTAAGTGAACAAGCACAAATCTGAGGTGGGTACTTGGAATCCAGTGGTTTACTAAACTTCTCAGATCCCTGCTCTGTCTGTGCCCCGATCATAGGTCCACAATTAGGCTGATAGGAGATGAGAAAGCAGGGACCTTGCTCTATAGAAATTCAGTTTTGAGTGCTACTCACATCAGGTTCTGAGAAGAGATGTGATAAGTATCAACTACATTTTTTTTTACATACACAATTTTTACAATAACTGGAATGGGGCAACTACAGTACCCTGAAAGATTATCAAAATTAGGGTTTTTTACTTTAGAAAAAAGACGACTGAGGGGAGATCTAATAACTATGTATAAATATATCAGGGGTCAGTACAGAGATCTCTCCCATCATCTATTTATCCCCAGGACTGTGACGAGGGGACATCCTCTGCGTCTGGAGGAAAGAAGGTTTGTACACAAACATAGAAGAGGATTCTTTACAGTAAGAGCAGTGAGACTATGGAACTCTCTGCCTGAGGAGGTGGTGATGGGGAGTTCACTAAAAGAGTTCAAGAGGGGCCTGGATGTATTTCTGGATTGTAATAATATTACAGGCTATAGCTACTAGAGAGGGGTCGTTGATCCAGGGAGTTATTCTGATTGCCTGATTGGAGTCAGGAAGGATTTTTTTCCCCTTAAGTGAGGAAAATTGGCTTCTGCCTCAAAGGTTTTTTTTTGCCTTCCTCTGGATCAATTTGTAGGAAGCAGGCCGAACTGGATGGACAAATGTCTTTTTTCGGTCTTATATACTATGTTACTTATATACTATGTTACACCCAGCCCCAAATACTATTAACTTACTGTGTTCCAATCATAGTACCATGGTTTGTGAAGATGAAAAAACACAACCATCCAATTCAGCCTGTTTTTCTCATCTTAGGGGGAAAAAACTATTTCCCGACTCAATCAGGCAATCAGAATAACTCCCTGGATCAACGACCCCTCTCTAGTAGCTGTAGCCTGTAATATTATTACACTCCAGAAATACATCCAGTCCCCTCTTGAATTCCTTTATTGTACTCACCATCACCACCTCCTCAGACAGAGAGTTCCACAGTCTCACTGCTCTTATCGTAAAGAATCCTCTTCTATGTTTGTGTACAAACCTTCTTTCCTCCAGACGCAGAGGATGTCCCCTCGTCACAGTCCTGGGGATAAATAGATGATGGGAGAGATCTCTGTACTGAGCCCTGATATATTTATACATAGTTATTAGATTTCTAAACTAAATAACCCTCATTTTGATAATCTTTCTGGGCACTGTAGTATACTCATTCCATTTATTACTTTAGTTGCCCTCCTCTGAACCCTCTCTAGCTCTGCTATGTCTGCTGCCTTGTTCACAGGAGCCCAGAACTGTACACAGTACTCCATGTGTGGTCTGACTAGCGATTTGTAAAGTGGTAGGACTATGTTCTCATCATGTGCATCTATGTCCCTTTTGATGCACCCCATAATTTTATTGGCCTTGGCAACACCTGCCTGACACTGGTTGCTACAGTTTACCGCCAACTAAAATTCCTAAGTCCTTTTCCATGTCAGTGTTACCCAGTGTTTTACCATTTAGTATGTACTGATGACTTGAATTTTCCTTCCTATGTGTACCTTACCTTACACTTATCAGTGTTAGGCCTCTTTCACACTATCATTTTTGCTTTCTGTACTAGAGTTCCGTCCTCAGGGTTCTAGGACGGAAAGATACTGATCAGGATTATCCCAATGCATTCTGAATGGAGAGAAATCCGTTCAGGATGCATCAGGATGTCTTGAGTTCAGTACTGAGACGTTTTTGGCCGTAGCAAAATCCGCAGCATGCTGCGGATTTTTCACCGGCCAAAAATCCTGAAGGCATGCCGCAAGGACGGATCCGGACTAATGCCCATTGAAAAGCATTAATCCGGATCCGGCTTTAAGCTAAACGTCGTTTTGGCGCATCGCCGGATCCAACGTTTAGTTTTCTGAATGGTAACCATGGCAGCCAGGATGCTACTAAAGTCACGGCTGCAATGGAAAAGTAGTGGAGAGCCAGAGGGGAAGCTACTTACCGTCTGTGTGGCGCCCGGGGCGCTCCACAATGACGTCACAACGCCCCTACGTCACATGGATCATGTGATCCATGCGACGTAGGGGTGCTGTGACGTCATTGTGGAGCGCCCCGGGAGCCGCACGGACGGTAAGTAGCTTCTCCCCTGGCTCCCCACTACTTTTCCATGGCAGCCGGGACTTTAGTAGCATCCTGGCTGCCATGGTAACACTGAAAGCATTTTGAAGACTGATCAGTCTTCAAATGCTTTCAGGTGAGTTGTGTTGTGATGGAAGTGCCCGCCGGATCCTCACAACGCTAGTGTGAAAGAAGCCTTAGGCTAGTTTGTACACTAGCTGTAAATTCTTCCAGCAGGCTGTGCCGGCAGAGGAACAGCCTGAGGGACGACATAGTATCTGGCACAGACAGAAAAGGCCGGAGCACCGGCAATACCCATTGACTATAATGGGACTCAGTGGGAATCCGGCCTCTTTTTGGCATTAGTGCTGTGATTTAGCTGGACAAATACCTCTGCAAGCATTGTTTTTGTGACCCCTACATTGCCTGACTACGATTCTGCCTACTGTCATCTGTAAGTTCGTCTGGATCTCTGACCTTGCACTGCCTGACTATGAGTCCGTCTGACCCAGTATACCGTATTACTCTGAACTTTGTTTTGCCTTTGTTTCAAGTGACTTTTGTCTACCTTCTGCCAGTAAAGATAATCTGTTCCATTACTCTGCCTTTGTTGGACTCTGTACACACCAGTGGCGTACCGTCAATAGAGGCAGACCACGCCACTGCTATGGGGCCCGCAGCACAGGGGGGCCCGAAGCCATGGAACGCTCCGCCCCCCCACTTTGCACGGACAGGCTGCGATGTATAATCAGGGAGGAGGAGCTGGGGGCGGGCATTTGTGGCTGGGCACTCCCGCCCCAACACTCCTGTCAAGTTCTAAAATTCAATTACAGTACTCTGTACCATAATCCATAATATAAATAATGCCCCCTCTGTTTTAATTTATCATAAACTCACATGAGGCGCACCGGCAGTGAATACTTCACGCAGGCCGGGCGGGCGAGCGCAGCGTGACTGACGTCACATGCCTGCGCCGCCTGCTTCATTCATAAAGCAGGCCGGGCAGGCACGTGACATGAGACAGTCACGCTGCGCCGCCCGCCCGGCCTGCGTGAAGTATTCACTGCCGGTGCGCCTCATGTGAGTTTATGATAAATTAAAACAGAGGGGGCATTATTTATATTATGGATTATGGTACAGAGTACCGTAATTGAATTTTAGAACTTGACAGGAGCGGTAATGGGGAGGGGGCCTGTGGATTGCACTGTTATGGGATGGGGGGCTGTGGATGGAACTGTTATGGGATGGGGGCTGTGGATGGCACTGTTATGGGATTGGGGGGCTGTGGATGGAACTGTTATGGGATGGGGGCTGTGGATGGCACTGTTATGGGATGGGGGCTGTGGATGGCACTGTTATGGGATGGGATGGAGGGGCTGTGGATGGCACTGTTATGGGATGGGGGCTGTGGATGCCATTCACAGATCCCCATAACAGTGCCATCCACAGCCCCCATCCCATAACAGTGCCATCCACAGCCCCCATCCCATAACAGTGCCATCCACAGATCCCCATAACAGTGTCATCCACAGATCCCCCATAACAGTGTCATCCACAGATCCCCCATAACAGTGTGTCATCCACAGATCCCGCATAACAGTGTCATCCACAGATCCCCCATAACAGTGCCATCCACAGATCCCCCATAACAGTGTCATCCACAGATCCCCCATAACAGTGCCATCCACAGATCCCCCCCATAACAGTGCCATCCACAGATCCCCCCCATAACAGTGCCATCCACAGCCCCCCCATCCCATAACAGTGCCATCCACAGCCCCCCCAGTAGTTTCAGTAGGTCATGTATAAATTTATTTAATGGGGGTGTGGCATGGGAGGAGCCAGGGCAGGAGATGGGAGGGCGGGGTTAAGAGGGGAGGTGGGAGGGGCCAGGGGTGGGTAGTGGGTGTGGTTAAGGGGGCCCATTTCAGATTCTTGCTATGGGGCCCAGTGATTTCTATGTACGCCCCTGGTACACACTCTTGCAGTTAGCTGCTTTCTGGGTGACTGGTATAAACACCGGGGTCCTGACTCTGGGAATCAGCAGTCAGCAATATCGGGCTTATTCCTAGTCCACTATCAGCTGACAAAGCGGATCCACTTCCTCTGGTTGTGACTAGGGATGAGCGAATCGACTTTTAAAAACATCCAAAGTCGATTCGCATAAAACTCCGTTCTAGTGCTGTATGGAGAAGGAGCTCTGTACAGTATTAGAATGTATTGGCTCCAAGTGGTACCTTGAAACCGAACCCGAGTTCGGGAAATGGTTTTTACAGTACAAATTAACTTATGAAGTTATTGCCCAAAGTCTCGCAAGACTTCGCGAAGCAATAACTATGGCTCATCGGAGCCAATACATTCTAATACTGTACAGAGCTTCTGCTCCGTACAGTAATAGAATGAAGTTTTATGCGACTAGACCTCTGATCAGACCCCAGAATAAATAGGCCTCATACCACACTCTAGAATACAGACCCCTGAATAAATACATACAGTACTTCGGAGCAGACCAAAAAAATAATAATTATGAATATTAATTATTGATATTAATTATGTATATTAATTATCAATATTAATATTCATTACTATTTTTTAACATTGGCGAGCCAGGCCCACTGCTAGGAATTTGTATCTGTGTTCTGTTCTAGTGAGGAAAATCTCTTACGCTGTGAACTATTAAGGCGGGAGGGATGCACTCAGTGGAGTCTGAGCGTCCAAGGCCTGATAGTTCGAACAGGTAAAGCATTTTCTTCAATCAGAACTAGGCACAAGGCAATTTCTACAGCAGAGAACCTAAAATCTTTTGGATTTTGTGTGTACTAACGTTTGTCTGATTCCTTTGCACGCCCACCGAACACCGGGGAGAGGTTGTCGCTTGCGTCACTGAAGAGAGAACCATCACCGTTGGAGCTGAATAGGAGCTGGTCGGGAGAGTAGGCGTTCCGGTTTAATGGACCTCCTCCATGCAGCACAAAGGACAACTCCAAGTAAGATGGCTTCTCTTCAAAACGTAAGTTTGAACTTCCCTGCACTGCAACACCTTGCAGCACACAGCTCATTTGATCCCATCATCCCCACCACAAAACAGTCAGCAGAAATGCTGCGGTCCGATTTGTTGGGTACAGGCTTGTAACTATGACAAGCTGCGTGTCAGCAAACGGACGGTGCTTAATAAGGCCACCAAGCGGCTTCAGATGCTAGCCAAACTTGTTCACATATTTGAGGCTAGCATCTGCAAGCCAAAGGAAGTAGCGGTGCTATCTCGTTCAACAGAGACAATTCCTCCAGACGCTCACTGCCAATGCTGTGCCAGTAATTTGGATTAGCTTTCCGCATTGCAGGCATGGTTGGCGGAGAGCGTACAGTCTGCTGTTGACAGAGATGCGCAGATCGCTAAGATACAGTCACAGTGACAGTTAGTAGAGTTGCAGAAGCAAAAGGAGGAAATTCAGGCTAAATTGATCCAGTCTAATACTGAGGTCAAGGCCTTTAGGATGCGGGCTGCCTCTACTGATGTGACGGTAGCCAAATTGAAGGCCGAGGTTGCAGTAAGGTCCCAGATAATGACTGGCATGCAACAGGTCATTAGCAGTTTGGTGCCGGCCCTTTCTTTTTCCGTAAAGTCAGGGCTGGAATCTCCCAAAACTTTGCCTTATTCAAGGCAAAAGGGGGGGAGAGGTGTCTGTGATCGGCCGAATCACCAGATCAAGCCGGTACAGACCAACAGAGATTTTTCCCTGACTTTGGGAAAAAGAACTGTTGTAAAGAGTGTGTCCCTGAGGATGTGTCAGTACAGGGAAAGGGAGCACGGTCGCAGGGTGGACAGACCTAAGCCATGCAGGGAAACCATCAGATGTTTTGCATGTAGTAGCTTACATAGTAACATAGTAACATAGTATATAAGACCGAAAAAAGACATTTGTCCATCCAGTTCGGCCTGTTTCCTACAAGTTGATCCAGAGGAAGGCAAAAAACCCCTGTGAGGCAGAAGCCAATTTTCCTCACTTAAGGGGAAAAAAATTCCTTCCCGACTCCAATTAGGCAATCAGAATAACTCCCTGGATCAACGACCCCTCTCTAGTAGCTATAACCTGTAATATTATTACAGTCCAGAAATACATCCAGTCCCCTCTTGAATTCCTTTATTGTACTCACCATCACCACCTCCTCAGGCAGAGAGTTCCATAGTCCATGGCTATGGTCATATAGCAAAACACTGGGGTAAGTACAAAGCGCACGGGACCGGAAGCCAAGTCAGGTGCTTCAGATGTGGGAACAAAGGACACATTGCAAGGAATTGCCCCTGTGCAAATAATTTCAATGTCCAGTGATAGGATCCAGGTGACAAGTGGTACAGTGGGGTCTAATCTGCTTGACCATACATCTCTGCAACACCAATTGCTGGGGGGTCAGAGTGGACAAGCTAGGTTAGGCACCGCTTGACACCCCTGTGCTATTTGTCACACCCTCTGTTCCCTGTGTTTGTCCATGTTGTGTGTCTTTGTTACCTGTCTGTATGCTTTATTTGTTGATGGCGGTGATCCCTGTGTACGAATGTTCTCCCTGCTGATTTTTGTAGGTTACATTCCCTGCTGTTAGTCCATTCGCTGCTGTCTGATTCATTCTTGTGTCCCCTCGGGGTAGAACAGTGTTATACTGTGGATCGAGAATATTGTCGGTTTGCAGGCAGGTAACAAGTTGTGTTATTCTGAGCAACCAGGGTCTCTGATCGTCACGGGTAGCACTGTTTAGTTCAAGGTTCTCAGTAGGGCTGTGTTATACTGGGGACTATGGCGGACAGACAACATTGGTGTAATGTTGTGCTGCGCACATAATTCTGGTTCGAGCAGGTAACGCAGCTCTAGTTGGGATTTGGCGCAGGGTGATTGGAGGCGGAGTGTGGACTGTGTTCTTGTGTTGTGGAGTCATGAAGAGTCTAGGCAGGACCTATGCCATGGATTCTGCGGGGCTCCACAAGACAGGATGACAGGGGGAAGTCAGCCTTAGTGCACATGAGTGGACGGGGACACAGTACCATCAATTCCAAGATGGAGCTTCATCCGCAGTTCCCCTCGGATGTCCTAACTTAGTTAGGCGGTCACCCTTATTAGGGAGGGTGTGCATATACCAGTGTTGGGATAATGAGGGGTCCTGCGAGATGGAGGATAGCCCAATACCTTTCGTTTCACTTGGATCGAAGGTGTTGGGACTGGTGTAGAACACAATAACGGCGCTGCAAGGGGAGAAATCCCCAAGGAGCGCCTGTTATGTTTTTTATTATAGGTATGGAGCAGAGGTATATACCCAGATGAGTCCTGATATCCACCCAGATAATATTGTGAGGATCCCATTGGATTTTGGCAGTGCAGCGCAGAGGCCCCTAAGGATGGAGAACTGTGCCACTATCCAGCGGGAATATATAAAGACTTGGAGGTGTTCAGGTGGAAGAGCCATTTTAGGATCCACATATTGTTTGGTGGTAGTTCTCCTGGTTCTGGTCATTATCTACTTGGGACTGTGTATCAAGGGACTTGACCAAACACACCAGAACCAGGTGGAACCAATAGAACTGAAAACCGAAGAGGCTCAGGGCTTAATTCAAAGTCCTGAAGCCTGGGATCACAGACAAATTTTTTTCTTATTCAAATCGATTGTAATCCTGGAACCCCATAGGGTTATACTGGGTCTCAATGTTCTATACTTTTTTATGTGGGGGTTTGGGCCTGAAACCCCCTTGTATTGTATATTATGTGGATGTACTTGTTGATCAGTGTACCCATGGACACTCTAGGTGCAATTGTGTGACAGCCTAAAACTCACCCAATGCACTACAGTGAGTTCATTTGGCTGTCCACATTTGTATCCTATAGTCGTTTCCCATCGACACATGGGTCTGTGACCTACCTGTCTTTGGAGGTGTAGAGAGATTTGCCAGGTTGCAGAAGTCTCTATGGGTACCCACTAAATTTATTTGACGGGAGGGGAAAGTGAAATGTGTTTTGTGTGTAAATGGGGATTAGAGTAGGGCACGTTAGGGACAGGCCCCTTTTGTTCGCCATTTGCCACCTCAAACCCTGTAACGGTGAAGTTCGTAAGGGAGGGGCTGGATGGTTAGTGCGGCGGAAGTATTTCCTGCGGTTAGAATTTAGGCACCTTGACATCGCCTCACTTAATGGAAAATCTGACCTGCCTTGTAAAGACCTACTTATCTGTCCATGGGGAGGTTGTCGCCAATGGAAAATTGATTGTGAGGGTGAACCCGCTCCTGGTCACGATATTCTTGTTTCAAGAAAGTTGGTGCAGTTGGGAAAGACTGCAAGGGTTAAGCCGCTCCGGAAGTCAATAGGTCGGGAGAGTAGGCGTTCCGGTTTAATGGACCTCCTCCATGCAGCACACAAGGGACAAGTAAGACAGTAGGAGCGGCTGACACCATACGTTCGAAGCAGAAGATGTCCAGACCTTGGGGTGGATACCTGAAGATCGGCAGTAGTACCGAGAGACGGTAAGGGTGTGGTCATTCCAAACTCATCGGAGTGGCCGACACCGGAAGACGGTTATCTGAAAGAATGGCCAGTTAAGTTGACGACAGCCAATCCTGTGGATAGAAGAGTTTGGATTACGAAAAGCAGGTCGGTGAAAGGTCGGGATGGGTGATGTCTAGGTACCTAAGGATCAGTGTATACTCCAGTTCTTCCTGAACTATCACTAAGAATGGGGTTGAGTGGGGCGAATATGTCTCAAGCCGCCTCCCCTAAGTATTGTCGTATTTCCGACAACAGGGGGATTGTTGAGGAAGGGTTGAAATATATGTATATATATATATATATATATATATACTCAGTCAGAGACGAGGCAGCACTCCAATGTAGATAGTGGTGACCCAAATTTATTCCAAAGCTACGTTTCTGCCTTCTCAATGAGGCCTTTGTCAAGCTATACAACCAGTGTCAATCTCAAACTTAAATACCCCTAACCGGGGTCATGTGACATGGGCGTGGAAAAGATGACATCACAATAACATCAAGTGATTTCTTCACATCGATACAAGTGCATATAAGTGCAAAATAAACAATCAGAGTATGCATCAGCATACATTTAAAGTGCTGTGTATTTACAACAATGAAAAGGTCCATAGATGTGTCCAGTGTGAACAGTCCACTGTGCCTCTGTGAGTCAGATGCACCTCGTGCGATACCCCGCACGGGGCATACATTATACGTGCTGATTAAAAACATTATGATGCAGCCTACCCTGGTGGATCCGGATAGATCGCAGGTACATGGCGTCTTTACTCGCAGAATGCGCGTGTCCGGAAGTACATCTCCCATCTCAGACCGGGGTAAGCGTCCGTTGGCATGGTGATTCACCCACGTGATCTGGGTGACGTCAACAAAACGGCGCTCCCTCAGTCAAGGGAGGAGTAAGGAATCCAGTGTCCAATGAAGTGGAAGCATTATAGTTCCCATAGTAATCATGGAACAATACCGGAAGGAGGGGAATACCGGTCCGTTCACAGAGCTTTAGCCAATGATAACATTCATACCTAGTAACGTGGGGGAATCCGTCGCTCAGATCGGCACCCGACACCGGTCCCCCAGTAACTGGCACCGATCAGCATGGTTGCCCGTCGTCCACCCCCATATCCTGGAGGGGGGCGACACGCTCCCACAGCAGCGCACCCCCGCGGCTTCTCCGAGCACACGTAGCCAACCACTGTTTTCAAGATTCTAATAATGAAAAATAAAAATAAAGAAGTATAATGTCCGGTGGCCATATTCATACATATGTACTGGGCACGCATCTTATGAACTCGGTATCCCTTCATCCGTGGCTTCTGGGCTTGTGTAGCAAAATGCATGTTTTGCGATACTCCGGGTCCACCAAGGGCCCTGCTGCACCCGCGATGGGTTCTAATATGGCGCCGACTTACGCTAACGTGTTCATGGCCTCCCTTGAGGAGGAGCACGTCTATGTGTCCCACCACTTCCGCCATGTGCGGGGGTGGTGGAGATACATAGATGACGTGTTTGTCGTCTGGGAGGGCCCTGAACCGTTATTGCTTGAATTCCATACATTTCTCAATAATCTCGATCCGGACATTATGTTTACATTGACATATTCATCACAGAATGTTCAATTTTTGGACACTATGGTGACCATTAGTGGACAGGGTCTTACGACCGATATATATATTAAACCTACTGACTGCAACAACTTGCTTAAATACGAAAGCTGCCACCCTAGGAGCATGGTGCGGTCACTCCCTAGGAGTCAACTCCTTAGAGTATCTCGTATTGTTAAAGATACACAGCAGAGACAGCAGAGATTGACAGAAATGGCCAGGAAATTTACAGAGAGAGGTTATCCCCATTCTTTGGTACGGAAACATCTCATGGATTTGGGACAGGACAGACAGAAAGAAGGAGGCACTGGGGAACGCATTAAATTTATTTCCACTTACACTTCCAGAAGTCCGGAGATCGCGGGTATAGTCCGGAAACATTGGCACATTCTCAAGAGCAATTTGCAGCACATTCCTGAGTTTCATAATCCTGCATTGTTGGTCTATAGGAGGTCTAGGAACCTTCGGGATAAACTGGTGAAGGCTGAGGTTCCGAAACCGGGTAAAGTGCAGACGTTTTTTGGATCAAGACGGGTGGGTTGTTACCCGTGCCTGAACTGTGTTAATTGTAAACAGATGATCAAAGGGAATCAGTTCATCCACCCAGTTACAGGGGTGATGTATGACATCAGACACTACCTGACCTGTGACAGCTCCTTTGTTATTTATTTGTTGTCTTGTCCCTGTGAGCTTTGGTACATAGGAGAGACCACGCTAGATTTTAAATCATGATTTAACTATCATCGCTACACCATAAGACAACAAAGAAAGGACCTACCAGTGTCAAAACACTTTACTGAGATGAAACACAGGGAATCTGAGTTGAAATTCAGAATTATAGATTTTATTCCCCCCTTAAAAAGAGGGGGTAATAGAGAGAAATTATTGAAACAACGCAAGGTCAGGTGGATATACCGACTTGGGACACTGAAACCGGCAGGACTTAACACTGAATACAATGTTTCTCTGTTCTATACGTAGGCTATTTCTGATCGGGTCTTCCCTGTGATCTTCCCTCTATTATCTGGTGTGTAACTTTGCTACAGTGTCAATATAAAATTATACTTACGAATTCTCTTTTTTCTATTCTCTCTAGATAAGAGACCTTTGTTATAGTGCAGCAGTGCCCTTGGTGGACCCGGAGTATCGCAAAACACGCATTTTGCTACACAAGCCCAGAAGCCACGGATGAAGGGATACCGAGTTCATAAGATGCGTGCACAGTACATATGTATGAATATGGCCACCGGACATTATACTTCTTTATTTTTATTTTTCATTATTAGAATCTTGAAAACAGTGGTTGGCTACGTGTGCTCGGAGTAGCCGCGGGGGTGCGCTGCTGTGGGAGCGTGTCGCCCCCCTCCAGGATATGGGGGTGGACGACGGGCAACCATGCTGATCGGTGCCAGTTACTGGGGGACCGGTGTCGGGTGCCGATCTGAGCGACGGATTCCCCCACGTTACTAGGTATGAATGTTATCATTGGCTAAAGCTCTGTGAACGGACCGGTATTCCCCTCCTTCCGGTATTGTTCCATGATTACTATGGGAACTATAATGCTTCCACTTCATTGGACACTGGATTCCTTACTCCTCCCTTGACTGAGGGAGCGCCGTTTTGTTGACATCACCCAGATCACGTGGGTGAATCACCATGCCAACGGACGCTTACCCCGGTCTGAGATGGGAGATGTACTTCCGGACACGCGCATTCTGCGAGTAAAGACGCCGTGTACCTGCGATCTATCCGGATCCACCAGGGTAGGCTGCATCATAATGTTTTTAATCAGCACGTATAATGTATGCCCCGTGCGGGGTATCGCACGAGGTGCATCTGACTCACAGAGGCACAGTGGACTGTTCACACTGGACACATCTATGGACCTTTTTTATTGTTGTAAATACACAGCACTTTAAATGTATGCTGATGCATACTCTGATTGTTTATTTTGCACTTATATGCACTTGTATCGATGTGAAGAAATCACTTGATGTTATTGTGATGTCATCTTTTCCACGCCCATGTCACATGACCCCGGTTAGGGGTATTTAAGTTTGAGATTGACACTGGTTGTATAGCTTGACAAAGGCCTCATTGAGAAGGCAGAAACGTAGCTTTGGAATAAATTTGGGTCACCACTATCTACATTGGAGTGCTGCCTCGTCTCTGACTGAGTATATTTGAGGAAGATCGTCCGTTTTCCTGAGGAATTGCACCCGCCCACCTTTGAACAGTGCTGCTATTTTTTGGTGTTTGTATATATATATATATATATATATATATATATATATATAAGAAAACCAAAGGGAGCACCATCCAGGGAGCGGGTGCAATGTCCAACAAGAGGGTTTTGGCAATACCCAATTTGTAAAAAAGAAAAAAGGTTGGACTGCACACCTCAATTGTAGTGAAAAACAATAAAAACTTTATTCACCCATATTGTGGCAAACTTGCGACGTTTCGGCTCACATGAGCCTTCCTCAAGCCAGCCTTCCTCAAGCATAGAAACAGTGAAAATGAGGGTATATAAAGGCATATCATAAGTGACCAACCAATCACAGTGTGATTCCAATCATTATTAGATTAAATACATCTGATTTATGTGCAAGAAAAATAAGCAAAGTGCACGTGCGTAAAGTGACATGTGCCATAAATTCGAATATACATAAACAATATCCTTGTGTGTAGATCGAATAACCATATAATATAAAATACAATATGTGTGTGTGAAAAAACTCTTGTTATAAGAATATAATAATCAAAGTGACTTAATATGCCAGATGAGGATCATCGAGATCCTACCTCAACAGGTAATGGCGCTCGCAGAGACCATAGCGCTCCATTGAGCGTCTCAGATAACTCATTGCGCATGTCTGGACTGTCCTCGTCCTGTATGGCGTAGCACATCGACTGAGCGCATGCGCTCTTCACAGTTGCGCTAAATCCGCCATATTACTTGAGGGCAACCTGCCCACCTGTTTTATAAATATTTGCTATGGAGATATTATATAGTGTCCTTGATAATTTACGGGCCGCCGCAGGTGAATCCTACGTTATCCAGCATATAGGGAGAGTCCCAAATCTGCCGAGATGGAGCCCAACCTAATGGGTCGCCCATGTTAGAAGGGGACAAGTCAATGTACCCCACTTACACTGACAACCACAATGCCGGTAATTACAAATTAGTTTGAAGTAGGGTAATGTATCTGATGTAAGTTACAAATTATACTTTCACCATTCATTGGCACTATTATACACAATTGAAACAGGAAGAGCACAAGTGCAAGGAAAATCAGGATCAACCCCAAATCAAGGCTCTTTCACCTAAATTCCATATTAAGACCTCTAGGGTTTAGACTATCAAGAGTATATATCCATTGGAGTTCTCTTCTTTTCAGAATTGCTATACGGTCACCGCCTCTTCTAGGTAGCTTAATGTGATCTATAATCCAGCATCTTAGATCCCGTTCTGTGTGGTGAAGGGATCCAAAATGTCTGGAAACAGGTAGATCCGTGCGTTTTTTCCTTATGGAGTTTCTGTGATTGTTAAACCTTGATTTCAATTCTGTTGATGTCTCACCAACATATATTAGGTTACAGGGACATGATAACACATATATCACATATGATGAAGAGCATGTAAGATGAAATCTAATAGGATATTCTCTCCCTGTTTGCGGGTGTACAAAGGATTTAGATTTACAAATATAGCGACAATTGACGCAGTTGAGGCACTAATCGGAATATGTCGAAATAAACGGTATCCTTTGGACTTTTTTGGCGACATATTGAGTACTTTCCACATTGGTGTGGAGGACTTTACATTTTTGTTTATTTAGCAATTTTTGGGGGTAACCAGGCTCTTTAAATTTATCAACCATCACATCTAATGTGGTGTTCAATTCCACCCCATCGGATACAATGCGTTTTGCCCTCAAAAACTGCGAATAAGGAAGGTGTTTAATCATACTACGTGGATGGTTGCTTTCAAACCGTAAAATCGTGTTTCTATCTGTAGGTTTGACAAACAAACCCGTACAGATAGAGCCATCAACCAGTTTGACATTGGTATCCAAAAATGACAAGTTTGTTTTAGAAAAAGATACAGTATACTGAAGATCGACATCCACGCTATTGAGGTATTGATGGAATTCATCTAATTGTGTTACCGTCCCCGTCCAAAGGAGGAAGACGTCGTCTATGTATCTCCACCACCTCAAAACATGTTGAAAGTGGTGGGACACATAGATAAAGTCCTCCTCCATGTGGCGCATATATATATTTGCGTATGTAGGGGCCACATTTGACCCCATCGCAACGCCCCGTTTTTGATTAAAGAATGTGTCCTGGAACTGGAAGTAGTTATTCTCTAGTATCAATTCCAAGAGAATAATAATAAAGCATTTTGTATCAGAGGTTATGTGAGAGTCATCCAGATATTTTTTGACTGCGGCAATACCTTTTTTGTGGCCTATCGATGTATAGAGTGATACCACATCAAAAGAAACAAGAGTTATGGACTCAAAACTACCGGTATCAACTTCTCTCAATTGTTGTAAAAAGTCCCCTGTATCTTTAATATAAGATTTTCCAGCTGTGGAGAAGTCCCTAAGCATCCTATCCAAGAAAATAGCTATTCTACTAAATATAGAGTCTGTGCCTGATACGATGGGGCGGCCAGGAGGGTCCACAAGACTTTTGTGGACCTTTGGTAATATATATTATTATATATATTACCGGAGTGATGGGAAAGGGTACCAGCAAATATTCTCTTAACTCATCATCTATGATGTCTGCCACGACCGCATCAGACAAGATCTTCTTGATTATTTTCATGATGTGAAATTTAGGATCACCCTGGAGGATACCATATACATTTGTGTCTCCCAATTGACGTTGTATTTCTTTGATGTAATTAGAGGTGTCTAATATAACTACCCCTCTGCCCTTATCAGCAGGTTTAATCGTCAGATGGGGATTATTTTTGAGTTGTGACAAGGCCTCAATTTCTGCGGACGTTAAATTCGGATTTCTTACTGTATCTGATTCTTCTATAGAGGATTTATTCTTCTATAGAGGCATTTATTGCAGATTCATCAATAATAGGAGTGAAATCACTTTTGTTAGTCAATCCTACTTTTTTAAGTGACAATTCACTAGAGCATGTTTGCATGTTTACAGTCGTATTCCTAAAAAACGTTTTTAACTTAATAGAACGAAAAAAGTCATTTAGATCCATTTCTAAATCAAACCAATTTACCTTAGAGCTCGGACAGAATGTAAGTCCCTTGGACAGAATGCTGTATTGGGCTTCAGTCAATTCCACAGAGGATAAATTAAACACTATTGTCTCTTTCTTTGTGTGGGTCCCTTTGTCGTCTGCAATCTGGTTCTGTTGTATCGTTGTTTTCCTTTTCCGTCTGTATCTGTAGCCTCCTCGTCTGGTTCTTGTTCCTTTCTTTTCTTTACATCCAGGTTGTTCCCTAAAAAAAAACTTTTCCCCATCAGTAGATGTCTGTGTATTTTTCCTCTTTTTCTTGTTATCCCGGTTGAAGCTCATATAGGCAGAGTCTGATTGCCACGTGTATATGTCAGGCTTGAGGAAGGCTCATGTGAGCCGAAACGTCGCAAGTTTGCCACAATATGGGTGAATAAAGTTTTTATTGTTTTTCACTACAATTGAGGGGTGCAGTCCAACCTTTTTTCTTTTATATATATATATATATATATATATATATATATACATGCGAACACGTGCATGCATGTATAATATATATGCATACCTAAATAGGCACATTATAGGAAGATGTGCGCAGATGTGCCCAGCATCTGCCCTTAGTATTCCACAGGGGCTCATTAGGGCTCCTGTGGGGAATATGTGCCCCCTTATATGTTCCTTTTATTATATATATATATATATATATCCCCTTATAGAATGTGTCCCCTTATAGAATTTGTCCCCTTTCATATATATATCCCATATATGTCCCCTCTTTCCATGGCCCCTTTTATATATATAATATCAACTCTTATCAACTTGATACAGGCCAGTGTTTAGCCTGTAGGCCATGGCTTGCATTGTTATCTGTTAAATCGCCCAACCGTCTCTGGGGGGTAGTTAGCATAGAGATGCTAACTAGGATGTGGGTCCAGGACAGGAGATTGCAGACTTTATGACACCTTTTGATCACCACATGGCTTACATGCTAAACCTGTTTCCTACCCGAACCCCCCTCCCCCCCACCTCTGACCATGGCCAAACTACTTGGGGGGAGGGTTCACAAAGTAGAGTCACTTCAGTGGAGTGATGTCATATCCCTAAACCTGATATTAGGGCATGCCAAGACAAAGTAAGGCTCTTCTGAACTCGGCTCCTGAGAGAGAGGAAGGACAGATGGGACCTGGAGATGGCTGAGTACCCCTAATACCCCTGCCCTGATTTACCATATCCCTACATTCCCATGTACCCTTCCCTGCCCAGCAGCATCAACTGCTGCTGCTGTGTACCCCTTTACCCCTTATTAACCCCTTAACTGCTGCAGCCCTTTTCCAGCCCAGCAGTACCCCAGCCCAGAACCCTTGCAGTGCCCAGCAGCCCTGTAACCCTGAACCCCTTCAAGGCTTCTGTGTGCAGATTGACCCCTGCAACCCAGGTTGTGTTAACCCTTGCAGTGCCATTACCCCTGGACTGCATTGTCATATATATATTGCAGTAGGGACAGCATGAGTAGCCAGGTGGGTGGGTTACTGCTGTAATGTATGTTAGTGTAATTGTATAGCTAGTTTGTGGGGTGGAATTGGGATTGTATGTAGAATAGTTAGGAATATTGTATGTGTAGTAGTGTTGTAGTGTTGTAATTGACTGACTGTATTACTGTGTGGCTATAAATATATATATTCATATTCTCTTTTATATGGATATATATAATTATAGAGTATAGACATGTAATGTGTTAATAAATACCTTTATTATCTAAGCACAGCGTGTAGTCTTTTGTTATCATAGGCGCCGCAGTATAAACTAGCCGTGTAAGTCGCACATAGATGAGTTCAGTGGATAGTGTAAGGCAAAAGGAGGTATAGATCTTTATTTAAGGTATAAATAGGCGGAGTAATCAACAGATTATTTATTGATTGCATAAATATTAATAATTAATATTCCCCCTTAACAACTGCAGATCCCAGATAAGACCCCGTAAATAATTAAGGACCCCAGAATAGATATACCCCAAAATAACTACAGATAACTACACATAAAAAAGATCTGAATCCCAGACTCTCTAGTCTAAATAAAGACAGACCAGAACTTAAAATAGACACCAATCCTCTGAAAAAATAGAGACCAGACTAAACCCCTGAATAAATACAGACCCAGCATACATACCCCTGACCAGACCCCAGAATAAATAGGCCTCATACCACACTCCAGAATACAGACCCCTGAATAAATACATACTTCGGACCAGACCCCCCCCAAAAAAAGACAAACTTCTAATGAGACAACCTAAATAAATAGGAACCCAAAAACAAAAATAAATATGAACCCCAGAATAAATAAAACACTAGAATACAGATCTATAATCATATATAGACCCCACATATGACCCCAACATCATCCCAACAACCCCTAAAATAACTAAAGACCAGACCACCATAAATAAAAACAGTCTAGACCCCCTAAATATGGCGGACCCCTCTCCCGCTCCAGCTAGCCCCGCCTCCTCCACCAACAGTGGCTGCCTGCAGGAGCCGCAACAAGGTCAGACTGAACTTTACGCTAACATAGCAGCCCTGTTCCGTACAGAACTTTCTCAGGCTGTGACGGAGTTTACACGTCAAATTCAAGACCTGGGGCAAAGAGTCTCTGAACTTGAGAACCGCACGGACGATATAGCGGATGCATTAGGCACCGACCGCGACGACATTAACTCACACGCGGCGCAACTGGAGGCACTGGAGCTCAAAATAGAGGAATTGAAAATCAGATCCGCAGAGGAAACCTCCGTGTGCGGGGTCTGCCAGAAACTTATCTGGACTTACAATCTACCTTGACCGCTTTATTTAAGGCCCTCCTGCCGCAAACAGAGACAAACCGCCTGAAAATGGACAGGGTCCACAGGGCCCTGAACTACCAAGAGACGTGGTCCTAAAATTTCACCACCCTGAAGTCAGAGACATGATCCTGGTCGCAGCCAGAAACACTCCGGAGCTACCGGGCCTACCTCCATCTGTGGATCTGTACACGGACCTTGCTCCATCTTCGCTCTACCGACGCCGGGAGTTGAGGCCAGTAACACAGGCTTTGCAGAAAGCGCAGGTGAAATACAGATGGGGCTTCTCTTTTGCCCTGTCTTTTCAGCTCAACTCCCGGAAGCATACAATCCGGTCGTTATCTGAGGGCCTGGAGGACCTGCAGCGAGTGGGGATTCCACATGACCACCGTGAAGGCCTGGAGGCCGTTCCCAAGCCTCAGCGACCGGCTAGGATCTGGACCACAGTAGCACCTACTTCGGTATCTGTGAACCGATCACCCAGGACCTGAACTGCGGGAACCGTGGGGGCCACCACCTCCTTTACGGATCGGCACTATGGTGTCAACGACATATTGAGACGTAAGTGTTACCCACTTTTTCATCGTTCTGTTTTTCACCAAGTTTTATGATACTCATTCTATTTTATAACTTTTTTTTTAAGTTCTATATCAGGGATTCAGCTCCATGGACTTTCATATTGCCTCACGTAACAGGGTTGACGGAGTTGGAGGTTCGCGCCATTTCAATGGGTCCGCAAAAGATGCGGAGAGCATTCCGTATGCTCTCCACATCCGCAAATCCTTTCATTTCCGCAATGCGGAACCGTAAAAAAAGTACAGCATGTCCTACTTTTGTCCGCAAATTGCGGACCGTAGCCCCATTGAAGTGAATGGATCCGCATAAATCCGGATGACATGCGGAAAGGTTACAAAAGTCATCCGCATGTCATCCGTATTTGCGGATCCGTAATTATGGATCCACAGGAAATGAAAAGTTACCCTGGAAACATCTATTTTTTTTCTTGTTCTTCTAGATTTTTGCAGAAATACGGAAATACGGAAACGCGGAAGGTATACAGAGACACTAAAAAACAAAAACGGAAGAATTTTGCGGAAACACGGATCTGCAAAAAAACGCACCGTGATTCTGGAAAGAAAAATTACTGACGTGTGAATAAGGCCTTAAAAGTTTTATAGTTTCTATTATGGAGATCAACCATTTAATACTCCTGCAGGAGTCCTGCATATGTGTGAGGTGGCAGAGGTGGGGGTTCCTGAGACGGACGAACATCCAAGTGAGCTACTTATTCTACATCCGTTATGTATAAAATTATCTCTCATAACGTGCGAGGCGTGAACTCGCCGAGGAAATGGAAGACAGCATTTGCTGTGTATTTAAAACATAAACCTGACGTCCTCTGCCTACAGGAATCTTACTACACACCTCGGTCCAACCCGAAGTTCTTTCACTCACAGTACACCAGGTTCTTTTCATCTACCTATCCCTCAAAAAGCAGGGGTGTGATTACATTACTGAAAAACTCTTTCCCGATGTCAGTGACGCAATCGATGCTAGATCCTAACGGGAGATATGTCATATTGTTTGGAACATACAGGGAGGAAACATTATGCTTGGTAAACGTGTATGCTCCTAATAATGATCCAATTTCCTTCTTAGAGGAGATGGGAACCATTATTGAATCCCTTACGTACATACCACAAGATCATCTGGTGCGGAGACTTTAATCTTACTATCAGCCCCGTATTGGACCGCTCGTCCCCTCCTGTACAACCCCATCCACGTTCCCATGAGGCTAAAATCCGAAGGGTGCTAAAGTCTTTAGCAATAGCTGACATGTGGAGAGAACACAATGGTCCACAAAAGGAGTTATACATATTACTCACCTATACATCGACTGTATACACGTATTGACATGATCTTCACGTCAGCAATACTTTTTCTTTTTCTTTTTTCTTCCCTGTATCTTATACTCTAGACATGTTCCATCCTCTTGGTCAGACCATGACATGGTTCTGACTGAAATAGCCATTACTAATCGAACTACATCAGAATATGTATAGAGAAATGAGTCTCTAATGACAAGCCCCAGTCTGGTTACCCAGCTTCAAACAGACATTCAAGGCTTTTTTACAGACAATGATCCATTGACAGTGTGGCTAGCTCACAAGGCTTTTATGAGGGGAAAATTTATCAGTGTGGCCCCGCATATGAAGCGAGAACGTACAGAAGCTCAAAGGGCCTTGGAAGCCAAACTAGAACTGCTTGTAAGAGCCCATCAAAGATCACCCTCCCTGTATTTTCTGAAGGCCGTTAAAGACACTAAAATGCAATTGAACGCTATCCTCTCCAATAACACTGAGAAAGCCCTCCGTTGGACAGCATCTTATTACTATAGATACGCAAACAAATCTGATAAGATGTTGATCTCCCAACTTAAGGTGAAACAGAAAATAAACCCGGTATTCCAGCTACGTACGAACTTAGGCCGTCTTACCTCCAACCCAGATACTATCCAACAAATGTTCCACACCTTTTATCAGAAACTATACTCTAGCCCTAATACTTCCGCTGAGTCCCACATCCAGGATATTCTGACATCCGTGTCCATCCCCTGGATAAGCCCCAAAGCTTCACTAGACCTAGGAAAACCGATAACAACGGAGGAAGTCGAGTATACCATAAACAATTTAAAATTAGGTAAGGCTCCTGGCCCAGATGGTCTTTCAGCCCTTTATTATAAAAAAAAATTCGCCCCTACACTCTCCAAGCATATTTCTAATTACTGTAAGCTCTTATTACAGGGTCATACACCCCCAGCAGAATTCCTTAAGGCCAAAATAGCAGTGATCCCTAAACCCAACAAAGATCCTCTACAGCCCTATAATTACAGGCCCATATCCCTTCTTAACCTGGACAATAAAATATTCACATCCATCTTAGCTCGTCGCTTAAATAACATATTACCAGACCTTATACACAAGGATCAGGTAGGGTTTATACCTGGACGAGAATCCCCGGACAATATTAGGAAGGTTTTAAATCTTATTAAAGAAGCTAACAAGAAAAATATCCCTCTAGCATTGTTAGCTTTAGACATAGAAAAGGCCTTCGACTTGCTGTAATGGGAATATCTTCATAGGGTCCTGACTAGAATGGGAGTGGATGGCCTGTTTTTGTCAGCGATAAATTCTCTTTATTCCACTCCTGAGGCGCACCTTAAACTACCCATCTCTAGCCCATCTCCTATACAGATACATCGAGGTACACGTCAGGGGTGTCCCTTATCTCCGGCCCTATTTGCCATGGCTATGGAGCCTCTAGCCATTCCTATTAGAACAAATCCCGACATTTCGGGGTTAATTATAGGAGGAATGGAATACAAGTTAAACTTATTTGCTGACGATTTACTGATGTCCATTACTAATCCCATCATATCTTTCCCAACCCTTCTACGACTATTACAGACCTTTTCGGAGGTGTCCGGTCATAAAATCAATAATAGTAAGTCAGAATTGCTTCTCTGTAATATCCACATAGCCACAAACGAAAGATCTCTTGATAAGGAACTTTCCTTTTCAACATAAACTTCACTATATCCGATACCTGGGAACGCTATTACCAACCAAACTCGAATTGGTATACAAAACTAACTTCCCCCCGATGTATCGTAAGATTAGGCAGGATTTGACTACCTGGAGCTCCTTACCAGTCTCTTGGGTCGGCAGGATACATATAATCAAAATGGTGATACTCCCAAGACTATTATATTTGTTCAGGACGCTTCCTGTCCCTGTCCCCCCCTCTGACTTAAAATCCTTACAAAAGGATATCATGAAATTTATCTGGGCCAAAGAGAGACCACGCATCTCTAAACCAACAATGTGTCGTCACAAAGAGTCAACCACTCTGGATCACGCTAGACATGGCACACATGACACCCTATACTTGGTCTGCATTGGTATAGACAGTCCCCTCGCTCCCACCAACCATTCGCACTAAATCCCTTTTATCATACTACTCATTACTTCTATGGAGATCAGTCCAATTTAAATACAAATGGCAGTCCGCACCATCCCCTTTGACACCAATATTGGGTAAACCAATGTTTCTCCCGGGCTTACAGCATACGACTTTTACTTGGTAGATCAACAAAAACCTCTGCTCTCTACACATATTCCTGCAACGGGGAAAGTTGGAATCAATGGGTGACTTTGTAGACAAACACTCTCCCCCTGCATATGAACACTTTAATGTCAATAGGATTTTTTCCTTTTTACAGACGTTGATGGGATCCACTCAAGTATTGGACTTTGCCCACTTTGAAAGAATGATGGCCTACTCCCCATACAAACAGGGGTAACTGTCCAGAATATATGGAATGCTTGACATTCATCCAGAGGGGGTAAAACTACCGTATATGGTAGCATGGGAGAGTGACACAGGTACGGAATTCTCCGTGTCCAGGTGGCAACGCTCTCAAACGCTTACAAAAGGCTCCTGGCAGGTTACACTGGCAGAGACATCTATAAAGGTTCTGCACAGAACGTACATGGTGCCGTCTAGGCTGCACTGCATATACCCGGAGGTGTCTCCAAAATGCTTCAGGGGCTGTGACATGGACAGCACGATGCTACACATTCGGTGGTCCAGCGCAGTGGTTAGGTGATTCTGGGATCAGGTGTGTGCTCTGATTGTGACAACTCTGGGGTGCACTTACCCCACTACTCTCCCACTCTGTTTACTGGGTGACAAACCTTCTTGGTTAACATTTTCAAAATTTAAATTATCACAATTTATTTAGTTAGCAGCTAGGATTCATGTAGCCTTCAAATGGCGAACTTCTTCACTCAGCTATCAGGCTGTACTAGACAGGGTTAATAAAATTCTTCTGTGTGAGAGACTGACAGCAAGACGTACTGATTCAGTAGCCATTTTTGAGAAGATATGGGATCCTTGGATGGCTTCGCCAAACTCTGTTGACCTACGGTACACTTTTACGATGTAATCAACAAGAAGCTCATTATGCAGGACTGTCTTATTCTATACTGTTGGAGTGATCTTTGCCGTTTTTCCTATTGTATATTGATATTGATTATGACTTTGATTTCTATAATGTACACTACATTGTGTTGGAACACTTCTATTCCTGTAATTTTCAATAAATGATTTTTGAAACTAAAAGTTAACAGTAAGCATAAAATCTCTTTGGACCTTGCAACCAGAGGCGGATTGACCATAGACCTTACAGGTGGGCCGATGCCCAGGAGGCTGCCAAGCCCCCCTCTTTGTCGCTGATCGGGTACATAGTAAGCCCTCAGCAGTAAATAATGTGGTGGGAATCAGGTATTCATGTACCTGGGCAGTGACCGCACATTCGTTCCTGAATTCATCTGCTGTAGCCGGATCTCACCAAATTAAGAGGACAGAAAATAACAGCTATTGATGGCCACAGAAGAGGGACAGCTTTTGAGTGTATTCGCTGGGTTTCTGGGGTCTTTAGGACTATGTGCAATATGTTGTTTTTCTGTAGTTTGGAAGATGTGAAAAAAATTCTCCCTGCCATTCTTGACTTTGCCCCTTGCATTTCGCACATCGTTAAAGGGAACCTGTCACCTCAAAAACGCATATAAAACCACCAGCATTACCTCATAGTAGCCCCCAGTCTGTTAAATATCATATGTTTCATCCGGTAGTCTAACGCTCCATGATTCAAAAAACTATGTTTTAAGCGCCATCAGCTCTATCTAGCCAGTCAGCTTAAATTTAAGGGGGCAGTGGCTTCCTTGCTTCAAGTCAGGGCAGTGTATTGAATTTTAACCGGTGAACCTGTGGAAAGCAGTGAGATATACCAATGTGCTTTTACTGAAATTTTACCTTTGTGAGTGCAATAAATTGTTTCTTAACTGTATCAGATCTGGCAATACTTCACTATCAAAGTGTCTCTTTCTTATGAATAGGAAGGTTGTATACAAAGTCCATAGTGGGAGTGAGCTAGTTCTCTGTATCGAGCTCTAAGGGTGGACCCCTTACTGCATTTGAAATTGACTTGAAACGCATTGACTTTCTGTGTGAACATAGCCCACGTCACACTTTGGACCTGCGACGCTGAGGAAAACAGGCACAGTACTGGGGACTTTCTTTTATTGATTTTCACAAGGTAAGCATGCCCCCTAACCGTAACCTTAGCCGGGTTTATGCGGCGCACTTGCAACGGGCCCACTGGCCACGCCTGGGGTATCCCTTGCCCCTTAGGAGGTTTCTACGAAATATGTCCCTCCTTTAGAGCAAGTAATGGTGACGCCAGCTGCCGTGAAGCAGCGAGGACATGGAGTCCCCTTTGTAGATGGTAATGTTGGTACCCAGGGGTAGGATTGCCAGAGTGGTGCAGGGTGGCCTACAGTCTCTGTAGATGTTGTATACAGGTGTCACAGTGTTCCTACCTGGATACGGTTGGATTCCAGACGTGGTGTAGTCCGAAGCAATGCAAAAGGGTAGTTGAACTTGGATGATGGATGGGTAGAATAAATAAAGTCCATATTTTGTAGTAACATTGAACACAGATTTACTTGGCATAAACGGTAATCCAAACAGTTTCCAAACTTTATCTTTGTCATCAGCCAATGGAACAGGCGATTTTTAGAAATGTAGGCCCCTGGCACCCAGGCAGAGGAGGGGTTTATTCACGGCAAAAATGGGGGTTATTGTCACCCACCAATGGAACAGACGATTTTTAAAAATGTAGGCCCCTGGCACTCAGGCAGAGGAGGGGTTTATTCACGGCAAAAATGGTAATATTTCACCCAACAATTTAAAAGAAGATTTTCCGCATTTTCAGTCACTGTCACCTATGCAGAGCAAAGTTTGTACCCGGCAAAAATGGTAATTTTGCACCCAACAATTTAAAAGAAGATTTTTCAAATTTCCAGTCCCTGTCACCTATGCAGCGCAGGGTTATTTAACAGCAAAAAATTACCGCAAAGGTAATTCCTGAATAACATGGATTTAAGTGGTATATTTTGGGGTGTAGGACCTCATCGTTCTCAACATCATCTTCCACCCAGTCTTCACCCCTGTCTTCTTTGTCGGTCTGCACACTGCAGAAAGCAGCAGCAGTTTGCACCTGTGTTTCGTCATCATCAGAGATGTGCTGCAGTGGTCTTCCCATGTCCTCATCCTCAAACCTAAGTGGTTGGGCATCCGTGCACTCAATCTCTTCCACTTCTGGGGCAGGGCTATGGTGATGGCCCTGGGAAACTCTGCCAGCAGAGTCATCAAAAAGCAAAAGAGACTGCTGCATGACTTGGGGCTCAAATTCATTATCTGATTTGCAGGGGGGTGAAGTGAAAGACTGATGGGCATGGGCTGCAGGTGCCAACTCAGAGCTTTCAGTAGTAGGGAAATGTTAAGGTACTGGCGCCACTGTCAGCCAATAAATCTACTAGTGCCTGTACTTGTTCTGGCCTCACCATTCGTAGAGCAGCATTCGGGCCTACCAAATAACGCTGCAGGTTCTGTCGCCTACTCACACCTGGAACCAGTGGAAGGTGTTTCACTTGGACCTGTAGTTGGCGCTGAACGGCCACGTCCTCTCCCAGCAACAGGAGCTCCACCAACACCCCCACGACCATGCCCACGTCCCTTATTTGATGTTCTCCTCATTATTTGCGTTCACCCACCAAACTAACAGATGGTTTATCTCCGGTGTCAATTTAACTGCCAATAGTCAACAATGAAGTTCACTAACAGTAAGGCAGTGCCCGTGTCATAAACAGAATATATTTCTTTAGGTCACACAACAGTGTAACGGAGCAATTCAATACAATTGCTTCACTATCAGCAAAAATTTGATTTTTCAAACCAACAATGTAAAAGCAGAAGTAAACAATTTTATTTGACTGTCAAAAATGCAACATACACCACAAATGTGCTATCTACCACAAAACCTGTGTAAATGTGGCGTTCAAAAGGTTACTTAAAATTACTGAAATACAGGGTAGACCTCAGATCTGCTATGTAGCACAAAACCAGTGTTTATTGCAACAAACTACAGAAATGCAGTATGTCACAGCTAAATTTTAAAATAGGTTTCTGTGCGTTGCATGCCAAACTGCTCTGTGGAACAACAATACGGGTTTATTTCCCCCAAATACAGGAATGCAGTATGTCACTGCTAAATTTGAAAATAGGTTTTTCTGCGTTGTATACGTTAAGTGGTACGAGACCGCGCATCCTTTCTCTCCTTCCTTTTCACAAGCTGTATGCAGTGTTTCTAGTCAAGCCGTCTGAGTGGCCCAGGCTCCTTCAATCCGGAGATCCTGTGAAACGTCAGATAGTATACAACATAGTGAAGTACCTTCACAGCTCTCGTACCTCAACTACTCCTGTATACTTACAAGACGCAGATAAGGTTGGGCATATAATATGGCTCTCTCCCAGCCGATTTATACTCCTCCGAATTAACCACCTTTACTGGTTGTCCACTAGGAATACAAAGAATACCTCCTCTGGTGTAGCACCGTCACTTTTAAAATACGTAGTAATATTTATTGTACTTACAAACAACTGTAAAAACAGGCATAAAACAATAGATCTCTCTAACAGCCCGACCCGGGTTTCACTCCGTGAGCTTCGTCAGGGGCATCTCCTATACAACCCTCCCCCATCCCTTCTTATTACCGAAGCCTCTTCCCTCACACCTGTCATAATCATCTCTCCACCTATCCCATACGCTCCCCTACCTGGCTACATGAATAAACGTCAAATCCGACCTCCATTGGCGCAAGTTCACACCTCCACAATTTCAACTGAGCAAAAAGGCACTTCTTCCAACTGTTGGCCGCAATTCACACAAGTTAGATCTTACACATATCAACCTTTAGCCACAAATCACACCAAAATGGTTTCCTACCACTCCCATCCTGTTCGCTAGTATCTCTCACACCTACGCAGTCCATTTAATACATTCTAAGTTGTTTTATTTAATGACACATATTCAATTTACCGCATCCCTATACCATACATACTCTCAAATTAAAATCAACATTTAAGCCTGTTGGTTGCAGAGTTCCCATTTCATATATCCAGCGAGTCTCACACTTGTCAATTTTTGAGATATAGTCTCCTCCTCTCCAATTATTTGTAACTAATATGTTCCCAGCAAATTTCAACCCCTTACCCCGTGTGTCTCTAGGTCTTTTTTCACATTTTTGATGTGTTCAGCCATGTGAACTTTTAGTTTTCTAGTAGTCCTGCTTACATACTGGAGGCCACAAGGGCACTCCAGCATGTACTTTCTTTGCTTTCATCATATAAGGTACTATCTTCAGTGTCATATAAGGTATTGCTAATGTCTAGAGTTGAGCGGACACCTGGAAGTTTGGGTTCGGCCAAACTTCACAAAAAAGTTCGGGTTCGTGATCCAAACTTTACCCGAACTTTACCCCAAACCTGATTGAAGTCAATGGGGACCCGAACTTTTGGGCACTAAAATGGCCCTAAAAATGTAATGGAAAGGGCTAGAGGGCTGCAAAGGGCAGCAAAATGTGCTTAACAGCATGGCAAATGTGGATAGGGAAATAACTTAAAATAAAATAATTTTAATAAAAATTTAAAATTATTAACCTGCAACTCGGAGGAGGAGGTGGATGTGGAGTCGGAGGTTGAGGAGGCGGTGAATGTGGTGTTGTAGGTGGAAGCGGCGATGGAGGAGGAGGAGATAAATAATTTTTTTTTATATATATATAAATTGCGGTAGCCCCCAAAATAATGTGACAAATAAAAAAAAGAAATCAAAGAATAAGTGCACTTGAGTACAAGAATGTATGGTTGAGGTGGGTATAAATGTCTATTCTGCACAAGGTACAGACAAGTCTTGTGGGATCCAAGCATTTTAATGAATGTGAGCTTGTCCACGTTGGCTGTGGACAGGCGGCTGCGTTTGTCTTTAATGATGCCCTCTGCTGTGCTAAATACACGTTCAGACAATACACTGGCTGCAGGGCAGGCCAGCTCCTCCAAGGCATAAAGTGCAAGCTGAGGCCATGTGGACAATTTGGAGACCCAATAGTTGAATGGGGCAGAACCATCAGTCAGTACGTGTAGGCATGTAGGCCTCCTGCTAAGACGTTCCATATCAGCTGGTGGTGCCAGTTGCTGTGGCGTGGTGACAAAGCTTTTCCACATGTCGGCCATGCTAACCCTGCCTTCAGAGTTGCTGGCCGTGACCCAGCTGCGTTGGCGACCTCTTCCTCCTCCTCCTCTGCCTTCGCCTTGTGCTTCCACTTGGCAGTTGGGAATGCCCTCAGGAGCTCGTCTACCAGCGTGCGCTTGTAGCATCTTCATATCACGCTCCAGTGAAGGAATTAAGGACGGCACGTTGTCTTTGTAACGGGGATCCAGCAGGGTGGCCACCCAGTAGTCAGCACAAGTTAAAATGTGGGCAACTCTTTGGTCGTTGCGCAGGCACTGCAGCATGTAGTCGCTCATGTGTGCCAGGCTGCCCAGAGGTAAGGATAACCTGTCCTCTTTAGGTGGTGTATCGTCTGTGTCCTCTGTATCCCCCCAGCCACGCTCCAGTGAGGGCCATGAGCTGTGTTGGGTGCCACCCTGCTGTGAACCCGGTTCCTCCTCCTCTACCTCACCCTCCTCCTCCTCCTCCTCCACCACCACTAGAACTGTGGCCTAGCTGGCCACATGTGTACCTGTCCTCTGCTGGTGCAGGAACCCCCCCCCCCCCTCTGAGTCACTTCTGAATGACTGGCCTGAAACCCTGTGAAATGCCCCCTCTTCCTCCTCTTCTTCCTCCTGTGTCACATCCTCTTCCATCATCGCCCTAAGTGTTTTTTCAAGGAGACATAGAGGTGGTATTGTAATACTAAGCATCATCGGCACTGGCCATGTTAGTTGAGTACTCGAAACACCGCAACAAGGCAAACAAGTCTCACATGGAGGTGCAGCTGAAACTCCACTATCACTGCTGCTGCTAGCACAGTCTCTCCAGCATATGTGAGGTGGAGTTCCACCTAGTGGGCACGTCGCATATGAGGCGGTGAGCGGGAAGGCTGAAGTTACGCTGCAGTGCAGACAGCCAGGCACTAACAGGGTGAGAATGCTGAAAGTGTGCAAAGATGGACCGCACTTTCTGCAGCAGCTCTGACATGTCTGGGTAGTTTTTAAGGTATTTCTGCACCACCAAATTCAGTACATGTGCCAGGCAAAGGATGTGCGTCAAACCGGCTAGTCCCAGAGCTGCTACGAGATTTCACCCATTATCGCACACCACCATGCCAGGCTTGAGGCTCACTGGCAGCAACTAGTGTTGAGCGAACAGTTCGAAAATAGTTTAGGTTCGTACCGAATTTTGGGGTGTTCGGGACACGGACCCAAACCCGAACATTTTCAAAAAAGTTTGGGTTTGGGTTCGTTGTTCGGCGATTACTTCCCGGTTTCTGAAGGTCTGCACAGCAGCCAATCAGCTAGCGTTTTACTTCTTGCCCTAAGAGCCCATCACAGCCATGCTTACTAATGGCATGGCTGTGATTGGCCAAGTGCAGCATGTGACCCAGCCTCTATTTAAGCTGGAGTCACGTAGCGCCGCAGGTCACACTGCTCTGATTAGTGTAGGGAGAGGATGCAGCTGCTGTTAGGGCGAGATTAGGCAGGAAAAAGTCAGCAAAAGCACCTAATGAAGTGATCGATCTACAGCTGTGAATGATTGAACTTCTGCTAGTTACTTGCTCAATGGTTTTTAGGCTGCACAGAGCGTTTTTCTGTCACTTATTTTCTGGGGTGATCGGCGGCCATTTTGTGACTTGTGGTGCACCAGAACAAGCTGCCACCAAGTCCATCAATCCATCAATACTAGTTTTTTTTTGCTATATCCTACATCAGGAGCTTGGCTGTGCTAATTGTCACCCCTAGAAACTCAGGATAACAATTTCTATATTTTATTAAGGGGTTAAATACAATTGGAATCACAAAAATAAACGTGGCCTAAATGGGTGGGACTGCTCCAGACCCCAAACACTGTGGCGTGTTTCTAACTGGGGGGGCAGTTCCTCCGCATGTGGTTCGCAGCGAACGGCTATCCCCAGCAAAAATTGCATACAATGGAGGATGCCGGCGCGAACCACAAGCACCACACAAACATCCTACACAAAATAAAACATGTGCGGATGAAAATATATAAACACATAACTCACAGAAAAAAGATGCACCACATGGATAAGCAACTGACAACACTGGCTAATCCCTCACTCTGGTGTTAAAAGCTGAGAGATTCGCCAATATTTCCAATCAGGAACATATCGGAGCCCCTTTAGGCACCACTACACGGTATCTCAGCATGACATGGGGTCCTACCACTAGACTACCTATGGTGTGTGAAGAAGGTCTGAACAGGTATTAAGTAGCCTACAGCCCCATCCCACTCACCTGCACTGCAGGACCAACAATGCAATGGGGAACACATGAGGCCGCAAGCTACACCTACAACAGACCATGTGACACCGGCTTCCAGGTGCAACAGAATGTTTACAAGCCATATGCAATGGCACATTCAATACATATAAAACAAGAATCACAAAAATAAACGTGGCCTAAATGGGTGGGACTGCTCCAGACCCCAAACACTGTGGCGTGTTTCTAACTGGAGGCAGTTCCTCCGCATGTGGTTCGCAGCGAACGGCTATCCCCAGCAAAAATTGCATGGAGGATGCCGGCGCGAACCACAAGCACCACACAAACATCCTACACAAAATAAAACATGTGCGGATGAAAATATATAAACACATAACTCACAGAAAAAGATGCACCACATGGATAAGCAACTGACAACACTGGCTAATCCCTCACTCTGGTGTTAAAAGCTGAGAGATTCACCAATATTTCCAATCAGGAACATATCGGAGCTCCGATATGTTCCTGATTGGAAATATTGGCGAATCTCTCAGCTTTTAACACCAGAGTGAGGGATTAGCCAGTGTTGTCAGTTGCTTATCCATGTGGTGCATCTTTTTTCTGTGAGTTATGTGTTAAATACAATTGCCCAAATACCAATCCCCTAAATCTGGTGTTCCAGCTTTGGCTAGCCAAGTATAATACTGTCTGCTGTCTGGCAAAGGATAAATTATTTTCTGTGGTGAAATTCAATTGCCAAAATAGCAATACCATAAATCAGTGGTTTCAGCTGTGGCTGGCCAAGTTTCATAGTGTCCTGCAAAGGGTATATTTTGTTCTGGGGTGAAATTCAATTAACAAAATAGCAATACCATAAATCAGTGGTTTTAGCTGTGGCTGGCCAAGTTTCATAGTGTCCTGCAAATTATATATTTTGTTCTGGGGTGAAATTCAATTGCCAAAATAGCAATACCATAAATCAGTGGTTTCAGCTGTGGCTGGCCAAGTTTCATAGTGTCCACAAAAACATATATTTTGGTCTGGGGTGAAATTCAATTGCCAAAATAGCAATACCATAAATCAGTGGTTTCAGCTGTGGCTGGCCAAGTTTCATAGTGTCCACAAAAACATATATTTTGTTCTGGGGTGAAATTCAATTAACAAAATAGCAATACCATAAATCAGTGGTTTTAGCTGTGACTGGCCAAGTTTCATAGTGTCCTGCAAATTATATATTTTGTTCTGGGGTGAAATTCAATTGCCAAAATAGCAATACCATAAATCAGTGGTTTCAGCTGTGGCTGGCCAAGTTTCATAGTGTCCGCAAAAACATATATTTTGTTGTGGGGTGAAATTCAATTGCCAAAATAGCAATACCATAAATCAGTGGTTTCAGCTGTGACTGGCCAAGTTTCATAGTGTCCTGCAAATTATATATTTTGTTCTGGGGTGAAATTCAATTGCCAAAATAGCAATACCATAAATCAGTGGTTTCAGCTGTGGCTGGCCAAGTTTCATAGTGTCCGCAAAAACATATATTTTGTTCTGGGGTGAAATTCAATTGCCAAAATAGCAATACCATAAATCAGTGGTTTCAGCTGTGACTGGCCAAGTTTCATAGTGTCCTGCAAATTATATATTTTGTTCTGGGTGAAATTCAATTGCCAAAATAGCAATACCATAAATCAGTGGTTTCAGCTGTGGCTGGCCAAGTTTCATAGTGTCCACAAAAACATATATTTTGTTCTGAGGTGAAATTCAATTGCCAAAATAGCAATACCATAAATCAGTGGTTTCAGCTGTGGCTGGCCAAGTTTCATAGTGTCCTGCAAATTATATATTTTGTTCTGGGTGAAATTCAATTGCCAAAATAGCAATACCATAAATCAGTGGTTTCAGCTGTGGCTGGCCAAGTTTCATAGTGTCCACAAAAACATATATTTTGTTCTGAGGTGAAATTCAATTGCCAAAATAGCAATACCATAAATCAGTGGTTTCAGCTGTGGCTGGCCAAGTTTCATAGTGTCCGCAAAAACATATATTTTGTTCTGGGGTGAAATTCAATTGCCAAAATAGCAATACCATAAATCAGTGGTTTCAGCTGTGGCTGGCCAAGTTTCATAGTGTCCTGCAAATTATATATTTTGTTCTGGGGTGAAATTTAATTGCCAAAATAGCAATACCATAAATCAGTGGTTTCAGCTGTGGCTGGCCAAGTTTCATAGTGTCCACAAAAACATATATTTTGTTCTGGGGTGAAATTCAATTGCCAAAATAGCAATACCATAAATCAGTGGTTTCAGCTGTGGCTGGCCAAGTTTCATAGTGTCCTGCAAATTATATATTTTGTTCTGGGGTGAAATTCAATTGCCAAAATAGCAATACCATAAATCAGTGGTTTCAGCTGTGGCTGGCCAAGTTTCATAGTGTCCGCAAAAACATATATTATGTTCTGGGGAGAAATTCAATTGCCAAAGTAGCAATACCATAAATCAGTGGTTTCAGCTGTGGCTGGCCAAGTTTCATAGTGTCCGCAAAAACATATATTTTGTTGTGGGGTGAAATTTAATTGCCAAAATAGCAATACCATAAATCAGTGGTTTCAGCTGTGGCTGGCCAAGTTTCATAGTGTCCTGCAAAGGGTATATTTTGTTCTGAGGTGAAATTCAATTAACAATATAGCAATACCATAAATCAGTGGTTTCAGCTGTGGCTGGCCAAGTTTCATAGTGTCCGCAAAAACATATATTTTGTTCTGGGGTGAAATTCAATTGCCAAAATAGCAATACCATAAATCAGTGGTTTCAGCTGTGGCTGGCCAAGTTTCATAGTGTCCTGCAAATTATATATTTTGTTCTGGGGTGAAATTCAATTGCCAAAATAGCAATACCATAAATCAGTGGTTTCAGCTGTGGCTGGCCAAGTTTCATAGTGTCCGCAAAAACATATATTTTGTTCTGGGATGAAATTCAATTGCCAAAATAGCAATACCATAAATCAGTGGTTTCAGCTGTGGCTGGCCAAGTTTCATAGTGTCCGCAAAAACATATATTTTGTTGTGGGGTGAAATTTAATTGCCAAAATAGCAATACCATAAATCAGTGGTTTCAACTGTGTCTGGCCAAGTTTCATAGTGTCCTGCAAATTATATATTTTGTTCTGGGGTGAAATTCAATTGCCAAAATAGCAATACCATAAATCAGTGGTTTCAGCTGTGGCTGGCCAAGTTTCATAGTGTCCTGCAAAGGATATATTTTGTTCTGGGGTGAAATTCAATTGCCAAAATAGCAATACCCTGAATCTGGTGTTCCAGCTGTTGCAGGCCAAGTGTAAATCTGTCCATAAAAGGTTACCTTTCATCCAGGGCCTAAATACTAGCCCTAAAAGAGATATTCCCCTAAATCAGTGGTTACTGCTGTGCCTGGATTAGTGTAATACGCTACATAAATAAATAGGCAGATAGTGTTAGGTGCCTGTAAAAAAAAAGGCCTGAATTTGAAATCAATACATTGGGCCAAATATTTTTTTTCTTATTGTGGTGCTTGGTGAACGGTAACAATGAGGTAAACATCTATTAAGGGACGCGGACGCGGTCGTGGTGGTGTTAGTGTACCCTCTGGTGCTGGGAGAGGAAGTGGCCATTCTGCCACAGCCACACGTCCTAGTGAACCAACTACCTCAGGTTCCAGTACCCGCCAGAATTTACAGCGATATTTGGTGGGGCCCAATGCCGTTCTAAGGATGGTAAGGCCTGAGCAGGTACAGGCGCTAGTCAATTGGGTGGCCGACAGTGAATCCAGCACGTTCACAACATTATCTCCCACCCAGTCTTCTAAAGAAAGCGCACAGGTGGCGCCTGAAAACCAAGCCCATCAGTCTGTCACATCACCCCCATGCATATCAGGGAAACTGTCTGAGCCTCAAGTTATGCAGCAGTCTCTTATGCTGTTTTAAGACTCTGCTGGCAGTGTTGGAAGACATAGAATGCATCGATGCACAACAACTGATGTTTCCTGATGATGAGGACATGGGAATACCACCTCATCGGAGTCCGCACGTCTCTGATGATGACGAAGAAACACAGGTGCCAACTGTTGCGTCTTTCTGCAGTGTGCAGACCGAACAGGAGGTCAGGGAGGAAGACTGTGTGGAAAACGATGCAGGGGACGATGAGGTCCTAGACCCCACATGGAATGAAGGTCGTGCCACTGACTTTCATAGTTCAGAGGAAGAGGCAGTGGTGAGACCGAGCCAACAGCATAGCAAAAGAGGGAGCAGGGGGCAAAAGCAGACCAGCCGCCGCCAAGAGAGTCCACCTGCTACTGGCCACTGCCACCAGGGACCGAGCACCCCAAAGGCAGCTTCAAGGGGTTCCCTGGCATGGCACTTCTTTAAACAATGTGCTGACGACAAGACCCGAGTGGTTTGCACGCTGTGCCATCAGATCCTGAAGCGAGGCATTAACGTTCTGAACCTTAGCACAACCTGCATGACCAGGCATCTACATGCAAAGCATGAACTGCAGTGCATTAAACACCTTAAAAACAAGGAACTCACTCAGGCTCCCCCTGCTCCCTCTTCTGCTGCTGCCTTGGCCTGTTCCTCCGCCTCGGGAGGAACGTTGGCACCTGCCGCCCACCAAACAGAGGATGTGCCACCGACACCACCACCTGCGTCACCAAGCATCTCCACCATGTCACACGGCAGCATTCAGCTCTCCATCTCACAAACCTTGGAGAGAAAGCGTAAATTCCCACCTAGCCACCCTCGAGCCTTGGGCCTGAATGCCAGCATTTCTAAACTACTGGCCTTTGAAATGCTGTCATTCAGGCTGGTGGACACAGACAGCTTCAAACAGCTGATGTCCATGGCTGTCCCACAGTATGTTGTTCCCAGCCGCCACTACTTCTCCAAGACAGCCGTGCCTTCCCTGCACAACCAAGTATCTGATAAAATCAAGTGTGCACTGCGCAACGCCATCTGTGGCAAGGTCCACCTAACCACAGATACGTGGACCAGTAAGCATGGCCAGGGACGCTATATCTCCCTAACTGCACAATGGGTAAATGTAGTGGCGGCTGGGCCCCAGGCGGAGAGTTCCTTGGCGCACGTCCTTCCGCCGCCAAGGATCGCAGGGCATCATTCTTTGCCTCCTGTAGCCTCCTCCTCCTACTCGGCTTCCTCCTCCTCTGCTTCCACCAGCTCATCCAGTCAGCCACACACCTTCACCACCAACTTCAGCACAGCCCGGGGTAAACGTCAGCAGGCCATTCTGAAACTCATATGTTTGGGGGACAGGCCCCACACCACGCAGGAGTTGTGGCGGGGTATTGAACAACAGACCGACGAGTGGTTTCTGCCGGTGGGCCTCAAGCCCGGCCTTGTGGTGTGCGATAATGGGCGAAATCTCGTCGCAGCTCTGGGACTAGCCGGTTTGACGCACATCCCTTGCCTGGTGCATGTGTTGAATTTGGTGGTGCAGAAGTTCATTCACAACTACACCGACATGTCAGAGCTGCTGCATAAAGTAAGGGCCGTCTGTGCGCGCTTCCGCCGTTCACATCCTGCCGCTGCTCGCCTGTCTGTCTGCGCTACAGCGTAACTTCGGCCTTCCCACTCACCGCCTCATATGCGACGTGCCCACCAGGTGGAACTCCACCTTGCACATGCTGGAGAGAATATGCGAGCAGCAGCAGGCCATAGAGGAGTTTTAGCTGCAGCACGCACGCGTCAGTCGCACTGCGGAACAGCACCACTTCACCACCAATGATTGGGCCTCCATGCGAGACCTGTGTGTCCTGATGCGCTGTTTCGAATACTCCACCAACATGGCCAGTGGCGATGACAGCGTTATCAACGTTACAATACCACTTCTATGTCTCCTTGAAAAAACGCTTAGGGCGATGATGGAAGAGGAGGTGGCCCAGGAGGAGGAGGAGGATGAGGGGTCATTTTTAGCACTTTTAGGCCAGTCTGTTGGAAGTGGCTCAGAGGGAGGTTTTTTGCAACAGCAGAGGCCAGGTACAAATGTGGCCAGCCAGGGCCCACTACTGGAGGACGAGGAGGATGAGGAGGAGGTGGAGGAGGATGAGGATGAAGCAGGTTCACAGCGGGGTGGCACCCGACACAGCTCAGGCCCATCACTGGTGCGTGGCTGGGGGGATACGGAGGACGATGACGATACGCCTCCCACAGAGGACAGCTTGTCCTTACCTCTGGGGGCCTGGCACACATGAGCGACTACATGCTGCAGTGCCTGCGCAACGACAGCAGAGTTGCCCACATTTTAACGTGTGCGGACTACTGGGTTGCCACCCTGCTGGATCCCCGTTACAAAGACAATGTGCCCACCTTACTTCCTGCACTGGAGCGTGGTAGGAAGATGCGCGAGTACAAGCGCACGCTGGTAGACGCGCTCCTGAGAGCATTCCCAAATGTCACAGGGGAACAGGTGGAAGCCCAAGGCGAAGGCAGAGGAGGAGCAAGAGGTCGCCAACGCAGCTGTGTCACGGCCAGTTCCTCTGAGGGCAGGGTTAGCATGGCAGAAATGTGGAAAACTTTTGTCTCCACGCCACAGCTAACTGCACCACCACCTGATACGGAACATGTTAGCAGGAGGCAGCATTTCACTAACATGGTTGAACAGTACGTCTGCACACCCCTCCACGTACTGACTGATGGTTCGGCCCCATTCAACTTCTGGGTCTCCAAATTGTCCACGTGGCCAGAGTTAGCATTTTATGCCTTGGAGGTGCTGGCCTGCCCGGCGGCCAGCGTTTTTCTGAACGTGT